>OX411884.1:10838124-12038124 GCA_948293265.1 Cheilosia impressa | reverse complement strand
AACACTTAACTATTACAAAACTTGTGATGATCATGAAAAAGAAAGTATTAGTTGGGAATATTCCGCCACAAGCGTTTAATTTATTGCAGTGTGTTTTGAACTGAAAACTGCCGCCCGAAATCGCTCCCTATTCTGAAAAACAAAAACCTCGCTCCTCTTTCATATTTCCTAAACAAAAGGTCATGGCCGTTTGAACCGAAAAAAAATTACACGACCTGTCTTGAAGACTTGAAAACATAATTTAACCGTCATCTGAATTACAAAATAGTTATACCCTAGTAAACGCATCACATAAAATAATTCTCTGCATTTTCATCACAATTAGACACTGGTTGCGAAACTTACTGAAATTCCTTAAGAAGATGTCTTGTGTTAAAAAAATCAAAAACGTATTTTTCAATATTAAATTTAAAATTTTCTCTTCAATATAACGTGTATAACAAACTCCCAGTATAAAACTAATAGTTAAAGGTGTTTCTAACGTTTAAAAAAAAGTAAACAAAACCATAAAAACTGCCATCGTTTTCCGTAAAATATAGGTTAAATAAACTAACATAAAATTTTGTAAGGCCATGTTTTTTGAAAATCATTAAATCCGCTTTAAATCTGATTTTTGTAGTTTGTATTTATTCAAAAAAAAATAATATTAACAACAAATTATATACAGACATAAAAATATATTTTTGACAGCGGGATATGTACGCGATTGAGAAACATGTTCGCTTTTATATAATTTTAATGAGAATAAAACCTTTAGTGTATCGTTTCGTTAGTTCAAGTGCTCTTTGTGTGGAAAAATATATTTTATAACAAGAAAACAAAAACAACAAGTATATATGAATTTACCTCGATAAAAACAAAACATATTTTTGAAATATTAAAAAAAAAAAACATAATAATAATTATTAAAACTTCTGCCTAAGTTAAGTTTAAGCTTTGAATGTGCAAACTGTAGTTGCCTTTGGTTTAATTAATTAAGTAATAAAAATTTGTGTCTTATTCATTTGAAGGTTTAATTAAATTACAAAATATTTTTCTTCTTAAGGCATTTTAAGTTTATTTACTTATGAACGATAAAGATGAAATTATTTAACACTTTTGAATGCATGTAACATTTTTTAAGAAATATTAGCCATTTATAAAAACAAATAAATATATTTGAATCATTATGTGAGCGAAATAAAATCGATTGAAATCAAAAGAGCGAATATATTTAAACAAACTATTATTATATGGTATTTGCCTTTCATTTTTGAAATAAATAGGAACGAGCAAAAGCATCTTTGTGTGGAAGTGTCAAAAGCAGTTTTGTCAAATTGACCGGGAAATATTTTTAATATTTGGTTTGTGCTTTCAACACTCGCTGGTGTATTATTTGGCATTTGCTTTTCGTTTATGAAAAAACTGTCGGCAAAACGAGCAATAGAGATCTCTGTATGGAGCGGAAGTGCCAAAAGCAGTTCTCGTGCCTTTAAGTGAAGACTTTGAGCAGGTTGGTTCAATAGTGGTTTAGCCTTAATCAATGGCTGTTACAGCTTGTTAATATCAAACGTATTTTGTTCAGAAAAATATTAACCGGAGTATCCTTCGTTCGATTAGCTAACCAGGGAAAACCACAGCCATCCGATTTTGCGCGTTTTATTATGTTTAACCAATGATTTTCTGAAATTTCGTTTGTTTAAATCTTGTTAAGGACTGCGTTATTTAGCTTTTAAGTATCTGCTACGCCCCGCTGACGTTTTCAATTGACAGATGCATAAAAAGCTCTAGAAACTGTGGACGTTCAAGTAGGTATCTTGTTTAGTTAGCCTGACATGATGTGTGTCAGTTTTGATTGGTCTACCTAGATCGGCCACAGGGCAGCCTTTCCATTTGACGTTTATGGAAGGGTAGTTGACGAATCTAGTCAAGAAATTCGTGACTGCGTAATAAGGTGACAGTTGGTATATGTGGCCGACTTACGAAAAGTGACGTTACCGACCAATCTAGTTTTTGCGTGCACATGTACTATCTAGTCTAGAGCAATCTATTCGACTTAGGATTACTAAATTTTTGAATTTGCCCATTTTTGAATCTTAGGAAAGGTGAAGGAAATTGATGAAGTAGGATTACTTTCAACGTTTTCATCCGTTTAGTCCGTTGAAAATTCTTACAAAATTGAGACATAGCACATGACATTCATTGGAGGAAACTTTAAATGAAAAAATGTACACCGTCGTTGAATGAATTGAGGTGAGGCTCATTGGTTTGTGGAAACGCAAGATCCGGATTATTTATTATAGAATTGTGTGTCAAGTCCTATCTTTTTGACAAAAGGTTAAGTAACTATCTACGTCCCAAAGCAAGAATGGTAATAGTTCGTATTATAAATTGTCTGTTATGTTATGAAAAGTATCGGCTTTCAATAGTGACTTTCCTGCTTAAGACCAACCCTCAATATTGACAAAGTCTACGTCAAGTTGCGCTGAAGAAGTTTGTATTCCATCAAAAATTAACAAAGGTTGACCGAGGTTTCTCTAAAATAAGCTGTGTTTGGAGACCGTTTCCGAATAGCAAACAGTCGAAAAATAAGAAAGTTACACGAGTTCAACATAATTAATCGATTTGCCAAATGCGGAAAGTCCGGATTTTAAATTAAGGGGCCGCACGTTCTATGGGTTGGGCTGGTTTTTTTTTATCTCAAAAATGTGCTTATTGTCTCAGTTCGGAACTGAATTGACAAAGAACTTTGAAAAATGGAATAATTGATCGCAAAACTATGCCTTGGTGATCAAAGTGAAAGCAATAAATAACAAACACTCCCCCGAGGACCAATATGATCATGGTATTAAGCTAAGTCCATGAGAACTTTGCGTATAATCAGGACGAGGAGGCCTTGCATTGCTTATAAGACAAATGAAAACAAACATGCTTGAACTAAATACAGAATAAGTGTGCATAACCATGATTTTGTTGGATTTTTCAAAGCTAATTTTAAGTGGAAAACATTTTCTAACTACCAAACTGTTTTTCTAATGGCTACTACCATTTCCGCTATAGCATATACATAGCACATACACCAACCAAAAGAAGCAAATGCAGTATGCCAGTTGACGAACTGACACTTGTATAGCTAAATGTCAAAAGTAAATTATACCATTTTGTATTTTGTATTCCATTCAACCAGAATTACGACCGATTTTTTCCGAGCTGTGATGTTTTGTTATTTTTCTCATTAAATTGCGTTCTACCTGTTAAACAGACTCGTGAATAATTGGAAATATATAATAAATATCAAATAGTGCAGTGCGGATCGGTTGCGGTCTTATTTTATTATAAAAAAAACACCCTACCAACGAGGTAAACTACAGTTTTATTTCGAGAGATATTCCTCGCCGTCTATCAAACAAAATTGTTTATTGTTGCATTGTGCAATATCCGTATACTATATTCACTTAAATTTAGCTTTAAACTATTGCTGGCATAGTGCGTGTGTTTAATTAACATTCAATTGAGTGATTAGTGGCTGCAGCCTTTGGTAGCTGGGAACATCATTTACGTGAATGGCGAACACAGACAATCAATTCATTAAATTACAATTTATCGAGCATTTATCTATACAGCAATCTACATGCCTTTCAGTTTAAAGCAAATGTAGACTGTGTAGGTATTCGAAAATCACCCTCTTAGTAGTTCAAGAGCATAAATTCCGTTGGTTTCCCCCTTGCTGTTGCTGGTAGCTATAGCTAGTTGCAACACCAATTTACTGGGACTCGGATCGGATCTGAGTGTGTGACACCAAGTACGGTTCACTGACTCATTCTGCATTCCACAGAAAAGTCTTTGTGTCAGACAGAAAAAATGTTATGCTACTGTCCCTCCAATCATGACGAGTGATTGGAGCATACCTTTAGATGACTAGCGCTTCCCGTGATAGCGCGATTAATATTCATTTGGTAGCGGTGCCGTCGTTCGCGTAACCATACCTATATTGAGCTCTGCAAACCTTGTTTTGTTTAATATGTTCTGTGCGATGTCTGCCTGTGTGTAACTAATCTATTTATTCCGGTTTAGCTGACATAAAAGGTTCGACGAATTCGGGGTATCGTCATTGATTCACCCACCGGCTTAACATCTCCAGCACGTGTGGGCATTCATCATCATTAGATTCGTTTGATTATTTTGCCAAAATGGCTTTACCGTGGAAATATAGTACATAATTATATTTGCTACTGCGACTTGTGAAGATGCGTCCAATTGATCATTTTAAATGCATTATGAAGGTCTAAGTATAAGTCGGTCGCCTTATGGTGCGACCAAAGATCACGGTTAAGAGAAAAACACCACATCTTTCTTACCAGATCGTCCATGCGTCTTAGGAACATGAGATGTGCAGGTCTTTTTGCAATCGTGAAGGGTCAGATAGAAACTTACAGTACAGGAGTGATCCAAGCATGAAACGCTTCGAAATCTATTCCGACAATTGCTATTAGCCGCTCCAGCACCCAGGGTGTGTTTGGGTCGCTGTTATTCCGCTTAGGCAAGAAGTACTGGGCATTTACACATCGCTTTTGATTCGTGCCTAATTCTGACACTTTTAACAAATCCGCTCCTTTCAGATGATGACGATCTCTGCGATTTTCGGTGTATTTCAGAACGGTCTGGTTCAATACTACACATAAATTTGTATTTATAAGGACACTAATTCCGTTCCTTAATATATTTAGTTGGCGACTACTGTTGCAGTTTTTCCGGCTCTGGCCATACCAAGAGCGAAGAACAGCGCAAAGTCCTTCACTTATTTCCAATCCATTAGAAACGTCAAAGCCAATAACCCATCATACAGGGTTAATCGAATTAACTAGCCCAATTTGAATCGAAAGCAACTACACTGTGCTGTAGTTGCCTGTTCGTGGCAGTAGCACTTAAACAACGGGTGGTATTGATTTTTCGCTTCACATTCCTATTCACATCTATGTGTGCATTTCGCTGTAGACAAAAGGGAATATTTTATAACCATCACAACATAATACTACTTATAGAACCCAGCAGCATAAAAGTCAACGTGAGGGATGCCACGAGGGAATGGATGCGATTCAGCAATGGCTGGAGGTGGTGGCGGAGGAGGAGGGGGCAATGGCTGCTGTGGTGCAGGGGATTGTAATAAAAGCCAGAAATCCAGTGGTGGTGGCTGTGCTGGAGCCTCAGGTGGTGGCGACGGATGTCTGTATCCGGACGATGTTATCATGGACAATGGGGTAACATTTCAAGTTAGGGTAGGTTTCGTGTAAGGCAAAAAATGTAAAGGAATTTCCTCAATTCAAGTGGCAATATCCTCTTTTGTTCGTTTCAGTACACCGGCTGTCTGGAAGTGAAGACTTCCATGAAATCGTTGGATTTTCAAACACGTACACAAGTTGCTAGGTAAATATACATTTATATTAAAATCGAAGAGATGAACATGGATTGTTTGTTTTTGTTTTTTTCAAGGGAATGCATAAATCGGGTGTGTGAGGCAGCGGGGCTGAAAAGTGTCAGCAAGAGGCGGGTCGATAAGAAAGTTCTGCAGTATATTGCCGACCGACCATGTATGCAACATGCCGGCACGAATGTCGTCATCAATGTGAGCAGCAGAGCACTGAATCTGGTTAATACCGAAACGGGTGACATGATTGTCAGTCACAATATGCCGAGGATATCTTTCGCATCGGGCGGTGACACGGTAAGTGTGGGTGTTGTTTTGATTTATAAATAACTGAACATGCAGCAGTCAAGGTAGGGCAGCGTTTTTAATGCTGTCAACAAAAATACGTGTAAGAAAGTCGCTTTGGCAAGCCAAGTGGCAGAAAATGTATTTATCTTCAATATGCATCATGCAGGCGCAAATTGTTATAAAGCTTCTACAAGCCTTAAGCTGTTGAAAACCATATAAAATGAAATAAGCACTCAACCTAAGGGTCTGCACATAAAATATTCATACATCAAATACTGAACAGTCAGCGTAGGCATTCTATTCTATACCCTTTCCTTATCCACTTTCTCACATCATTTATGTAAAGTACAGCTTGTCCGTGGGGTCGGAAATACTAACCAATAAATTGTGTTTTAGGAAACGCTTGACTTCTTGGCATACATAGCGAAAAACGAGGACGACTGGCGCGCATGTTACGTACTAGAATGTGGCGGAGGCCAGAGCGAAGACTTGATCGTTACCATCGGCAAAGCATTCATGCTGCGCTACAACGCTCTAAATAAGAAAGCGTAAGTTGTATAAAATTAGTTGGTTTTCACTTTAACTGAAGCTCATAATAGCGTCATTCAATTTAAAAAGAACAGTACCAAAATTTTCATTTGTTTGCCTCTTCAGAAGCCAGTTTCCGGCTGAAAACTACAACATTGGAAAGGAAAACGACAAAGACTACTACAATGATCTACCTAACAAGCTACCACCGGACTTACTAAACGAAAACGATCTACCTCATAAAGTTACGCAGTTGAATCTGAAAAAGCCTCGCGATCGTCTAAGCAGCAATCTCATTGATTTGAACAGTCCACCGCCAGATCAGAGTGTCAAAATGAATCTCACAAACTTTGACCCCGTCAAGGAGGGCCAAACAGCAACATCCATACGGGATGTATTCGATATACGTATGTTTCGCAAGTCATTCCATTCACTTGTTTGAAAGACGAGCATTTTCTTTTTTCTTGTATCCCTTTAGAGCCATTTTCGTTATCCGCTGAAGTACAGCGATCACAACTGATGACCGAATCATGGTTCCATGCAGCAATTAGTCGGCCAATAGCTGAGAATCTCCTGCGAAATGATGGGGATTTTTTGGTTCGCGAATCTCAAGGCAAACACGGACAGTATGTTCTGACCGGACTGGAGGGTAAGACACCCAAGCACTTGTTGCTTATCGATCCCGAAGGTATTGTGCGAACAAAAGATCGCATTTTCGATAGTATTAGCCATTTGATAAACTATCACTGGACAAATGCGTTGCCAATAATATCCGAAGAGACTGAATTGGTATTGAGAAATCCTGTTTCACGAAATTCCATTGTAAAGAGAGACTAGACAGTGAGCTTGAGATTTTAGGATAATTTTTGTATTTTTTATTGTTTTTGTTTAAATAACACTGAACGTTGAACGTCTGGAAAAGAAAATATTGCTTAAGTTATTGCAGCACTAAATACTGAGGCGACAAAGTTGGCCGCATGGAATTGTCGTTTCGGGTTTTCGCTATCTGTTTCTTTTGCAGTGCACAAGTAATTGATGTTGTATATACACAGTTGTACTCGTATATTTAAGACGAATTTTGTGGAATTGTAAGGAGCTGGCAAACGGACATAACTAAACCCACGTCATGGGTGCGTTCGTTAAGGTACCTAGTTCTGTAAAGAAAGGAGGGAAAGAATAGATTATTTTGTTCTTTAGGCATCGCAGAATGCCGTGGCCGTGGTGGCGCGCACAATTGTACAGCGACTGTAATAGTCAACAACAACTGGCTTTGGACTTAGCTAGGTGGACTTGCGTCTGTTGAGGCCGTGCCCCATTCAAAACTGAAAAGTAGATATCTTGCCAAGTTTCCTATCTTTCGTGCGGAGATTTGGTCACCCATGGATCAAAGTCTGCAGCTCAAAGGTGTTCTTAAGTACAGTGCGCCATCTTGCATCGATTTCGCATTAGAAGAGTACTTTGGCGAGTACCAAAGTCACTGCATTGCTCGTTCATAAGCTCCACACCCCGCCAAGCTGGGTAAACACAGTGATTGCATTGAGCGGAATTTTATGTTAATTAAGTCCCACAACTATCGAACTGTTTTTATCACTTGCCGTGCCATAAAACCGGATAAAAATGCAAGGGCTACAGTACACAGTTGAACGAAGAAGAATCTATGAGTGGAAGGCCTTGTTCTTCTTCCACTCTCGTCCACCACAACCGATTTAATGTTGACACTGCTTTTATAAATGCAATGCGGATACGATTTCCAATTCAGAATTTCTTAAACTTCCCAAAAGTTTATGCCAATTTGTACCAGTTTTCAAATATAATTAAGCAAAACCTATTTATTTTTTACGAAATGTTTATGATATCATTGTTCTTAAATCAGGGGAAATACGAACAGATAATTTTTGGACCACGATTTGTATACTTAAATGGCAGACTTTATACTGTTTATTATATTTTCTTTATCAAGAAACTATTATTTATAAGTACAAATACATTTGCACACGAATATATACTAAATATCGATAAGGAATTAAAACTAAACTATTTTTACAACATCAAGCTCTTCATCTAAAGCAGAGCTTTATGAAAGCGGATAAAGTAAAACCTACGTACGTATATGAAATTGTAAATATATATTAATTTAAAGCATCAAACGTATGTAAACAGTGTTCTACTTGACTATAGTAAAACACACTAATAATAATTATTGCAAGTAGTGGTTTCTTTAGAAGAGAAATTATAATTCAATGTATTTTTGTTGAACTTACATGCTACCTATATTTAAAAGTAATCCTAAACTTGTATATGAATATTAATAATAACTAATTTGACAAAACAATGAAAGTCGCATTTTTATTTTCGACATTGAATTTGACAACAGGAAGATGTGGTCAGGAAAGAAAAGAAGGCGCTTTTAAATGACAACGAAATGACATCACCTCAGAAATCAAGCGAAGAATCACACTTGCCAACCGCTGTTACTTTGGTCTAAGAAGGCAATTGATAAGTAAGGCCCTGTCGAGAAATACTAAGGAGATTCTATATAAGACCCTCATCATCCCAGTCCTGCTTTATGGTGCAGAAGCATGGACCCTATCAAAGGCGGATGAAGAGCTCCTTGGTCGTTTCGAACGCAAAATTCTTCGTGTGATTTTTGGTCCCGTTTGCGTTGACGGGCTCTGGAGGAGGAGATTTAGCAGGGAACTCTACGAGCTGTACAGCGACATCGACCTATTCAGAAAAGTACGTATCAGTCGTCTAAGATGGCTGGGACATGTAGAGCGAATGGACACCAACGCTCCGGCCCGAAGAGTCTTCGATTCCAACCCGGAGGGAGAACGCAGTAGAGGAAGACCTCGCCTTAGGTGGCGCGCGCAAGTGGAAGGGGACCTCAACCAACTTGGAGTGCTCAACTGGAGGCAGTTAGCCAAAGATCGCGCTAACTGGAGATGCGTATTGGTTGAGGCCCAGGTCCACCCCGGACTGTAGCGCCATCTAAGTAAGTAAGAAAAGGGTCATACATGATTGAAAATGTCGACAAGAACACCTAGGAAAAGGGTTGATATTGTTGCTTCAATATTTTCAGAGAGAATTCGAGTCTACATTCAGCACAACTGGAACATCCATCTATTCCGAGGGTGGTACCGATGACGGGATGTAAGGCTTAGACTACGAGTTATTCAACGCATCCTTTAAGAACTGGTTTGTAAAACGGCAACTCGACTCGGTGGGACTCCAGCCATGGAACTCAAAAATCACACACTAGAACTTGCAACTATAGTGCAGAGGTGATTGCATTTAAGCAAATCTTGCGTACGTCTATCCCCCAAAACGCATTTGTTTAATTTGTTTTTGTAAGTCCACCCCCTGTCTGTGAATACGTGAGAGGTACAAAAAAGGAACTTGATAATATCTGGACACCAATCCTCTAGCTTTTATGGGCATCGCGCTGTTCCGTACCGAAAAAAAAACTTGGGCACGAAAGATACACTATTTTTACAATAAATACAGGGTGCGCCAAGAAAACTTGGCGATTTGTTTTTGGCGCCAGGCGAGTGGGGTGGTCGGATGTGGGTGGAGAGTGTCTCATTTTTTAGGGGACTTCCTGAAGTTTCATCTACGCTGCAGCCAGCCTGCGCATTTGTCTGCGAGGCTTACTTTTCTAACGGTCGTTCCATGATTTCCACTCAACGTGCTTTCCGTATTCGCTTCAACATTCATCCCGCAGGCGATATTGGAGTGATCACAATCCACGTGAAATTCATCAGACGCCACTGCATTGTGAATGTGTCACCGTATGGTAAGCTGTTTCGAGAGTAGGGATAATTGGTGCTACACACTGTTACGGTGAATGCAGGTCGCTACAGAGAGATGATTGAAGAATTTTTTCATCCCAAAACTCGAAGAACTGGACCTTGGTGATGTGTGGTTTCAACAAGATGGAGCCAAGGCCCACACAGCACGAGCATCGATGGATCTTTTGAAGGAACATTTCCCCGATCGTCTAATCTCCATTGAGGGGCGACCTTACGTGGCCGGCGCGCTCACCTGATTTGGCTCCGTGCGATTTTTTTTAATCTATCGTTTTCACCGATCGGCCTCGAACGTTAAATCATCTGAAGGACAACATTCGTGAAGCAATAGCGAACATACCCATATCGATATGCTTCAAAGAGTTCAGAGGAGCTTCGAAAATCGGGTATCTCAGTGTATCGAAAACTGACGCCATCACTTGTCCGATATCATCTTTAAAACCATGTAATGAAAAATTCAGATCGTGTGTAACAAGAATAAACAAGTTTTGTGACGGTATGTCCACTACTTTTGGTTTTATTTCCTTTGAAAATCAGCAAAAGTTTTCTTGCCGCACCCTGTAAATTTCACCTGGATTCACAGTCAAGTGGTGAATAATGCGACGGGAGACGGGACCATCAATATAGTATTCCATCGTCCTAAATTGAGCAATCGCTTCCGCTCGAATCATCACATGTCTCTATAAAGCTTTGGTGAGACAAGGCCTCGAATATAATGCAGTTAAATCACTTAAACGAAATGCGAATTGCGTCTTAAATCAGCTACAAGCTTGTAAATGATTTTTAATTTTAGCATTTTTAAGTGCAACCACCTTCAACAAACAATAAAACTCCATGTCTATTATTTTAAACATTTATTGTAACTTTATTATGCAAATGCAAGAACAATATTTTCATCACACGTCCTCTTTTGAAATTATAAACAAAATGTATAAAATTATTTATAAAGCGTAACGAACAATTTTAGGGATACGAACTTATTAGATTCAAACCAACTTTATACATGAATAGTTAATTTAAAAAAAAAATCTTTGCAATCATATTTGAAACAAAACTAAAATTTTAATCAGGACCTTAAACTGTTATAAGTTATTCACAAAAGGAGAGTTATGTTCTTTTTATTGGGAGCTTATTTTCTAAAGATCGTCTTATTTAGGTACAAGTGTGTTTTTAGTTTAAAATCATAATCACAATTTTTACAACATTGATCTGAGGAAAATTGTTTTTTTATGGATTAATATAAACTTCTTAAATGACTATATTTTGGTGCTCGCAAAAGGTACCCGATTGTTGCTGTATTTTAATATTTATTGCGAAACCATGTGTGCAATTGGCGGGAAGCTGGCAATACAAATTAGCTTTTTTTATTTAATTGGATTAATATAATTTTATTAAAAAAAATACGGTGCTAAAAAAATAACAAAACAAAATCAAAACAACAGAGAACAAAATGATAAGACCATCATTTTCATAATTCATATTTATCGATTGTTCCTTGGAATAAAATAAATCCTGATGATTGAGTTCTTTTATATTCACGGAAGTTTCGTTCCATCTTCGAAGCATTCCCATCGCCAGCGCCACTTACAATCGATACTTTGAGACCGCGCCTCGGGACCGAAGCAATGATTCTTTCCCGAACAGTAGATTAAGATTCAACTAATGTGGTATTCGATTGGACTTCTTCAGATTTACTCTCAGATTTCGTGTGGCTAATCGAACACAAGAATATCACTTGCTCTTTTTTTTGTTGATATTTGTACGACTGCAATATGTGTAGCCTTCGACACTTTTGTAAGCGTTTTCCATACACTGGTTAAATTTTATATGAAAACATTCAAAATGCTCGCCCAGATTGATTTCTAAGTATTTGTACATAAATAATTAACAAAAATAGATCCACCCGATGCAATGCGTTTCTTTGCAGTTGAAAAAATTCACTAAAATGAAAAGATCCAGATTCTCAAAAGTGCTCTGAAATCTGAAAAAGATTGCTTTTTTTGTACCAAACGAACATAAAAAATGCTCAGAGAGCGCCCAATCGAATACAATATAAAATAACTCTTACTCTCGGCGTTTTAATTTATAACTTGTCATTATCATTTGTGTGAGCTTTAATTTTGTGCCACAATTTCTTATGCCGATCCTCAGAGAACGGCAGAGTTGAGAAGCTTTTTCAACGCAGTTTTAGTCACAGATTTTTGTCAGATGTTCGCGAGAGGTGGCGCATTGGAAATTATGCAAAAATTAGTATGCCCCAGGAAAATTCCTTTTTTTTCTAAACTTTACTAACTTGCTGAAATTAGTTGAGTGGAAGAACCTTGCAGAATTAATTCCTTAAGATGTAATTTGTGTATTCTGGCGATTTAAGAAACCCGTTGTAAGTATAAATTGTAAAATGGAAAATAATAATAATAATATGCCGGCTAAGGTTATGAACAAAAGAGCATATAGTTTACTACTCGTATTTTATAGAGTTCCTCAATTTAATAAAACGGCTAGGACTTTACGCACTTGCTTAATCTTAAAATGTGTTCTCCAAAAATGTTATTGCACAACTTGCATCCTGTGCTTCTTGAGTGGATTCTGACTTCAAATCGAAAAGCGAAATTCTCTTCTCAAAATCACCAGAAGAGTATTTTTTGTGCCAATGGAACGGTTTTAGAAGTGATTTTCCGGACTCTCCCGGACGCTTCTTTATGTCCAGTGGAAAACGACATAAATAAGCTGCCGGTAAAGCAGAATCAACGACAGAACCGTCAGTCATTCACACATCCAAACAAAGCCACGATTGTGTGAGTAAAGCGGAGCTCCGCTGTTGAGTTTTGTACAGTTGTTGTTTGTTTGTTTGTTTTTTGCTGCAATCTTGTCGAATAATTTTAGATTGAACAATCATTTGAAGAGATTTGCCACGAAGCAAGTCCGCCTACTGAACTATCTTCAAGTGTCAACGAGGCATCCACATTTACAGAATCGGTAAGCAGAAGTCGTTCCGATAATTCCTACTGATAAACTGCTCAATTTCAATGATTTAAGGGTTAAAATTGATAGACGGAGTCCTGATTATGAGATAAAATGGCCTTTTAGTAGTTTCCAATACAAGATGATACCGATGAAGTGGTTTTTATGTCGACTAGAATTACCAAACCAATGACAACCAATGTGCACCGGTATCTCCTGTCTTCACACTTCATCACACTATATTGAAATAGTTGTCACAAACTCTTTACCGTGTGCCGATTATACAAAAAAAAAACAACATTTATACCGACATGCCATTTACTAAAATAAATCCGATTATAACTTTGCGCCATTATAACTCACACACATATATCAAACGACTACATCGTTTGCAAGGCTTGGGATTTGTTTCGGAATCTCAGTTCGTATATAAGGCGTGTTTTTTCGAGCTTCGATCTCAGCAAAGCAAAGTAAAGTAGGATTTTCAGCACACATATTACAACAACTACTGCGAGTCTCGAAGTGTCAAGTAGAGCGTAGTTGTTAGAGAAGAGAACGTCGCCAACTTTTATTGGATTTCTTAGGGCCGTTTGCTGATACGACTCATAGCGAACTAAGTTCCACATAAACTCTTATGTGACAGTTTATGACCTGAAAAAAGTAGCCCATAAGTATTTAAGTAGAACTTAAATCGTTAAGATTCGTATGAGCACACGGCCCTTAAAAGTTTCTCAAGTGGGACCTACAAATTAGCTTCCCAATGTTGTTTGTCAGCATTGTCTTTTCTTCAAAATTACAAACGCCTACAGTTGCAGTTCCCGAAAATACCCAAATCCTAACTTAAGGTTTTTTTGCACTGCGCTACCTCTCGCGAACGTCTGACAAACATGCGAGAGTATAATTGTCACGAAAAAGCTTCTCAATTGGCTGTTTGGAATCGGCATAAAATTGTAGATCCCTTCCATTCGTCCTTAAAATGGAAAACTCACAAGACAAATGGTTGTCAGAAGCTAGGCCTAGGGTCCCTACGGACCTGTTGCACCAACTATTTTTTATTTGCAGTTGTTTTGCAGTTGTTAGTCCAAACCCTCCTAATAAATGCCGACCACTTGAAGTATTGCAATACTTACGTGTCTCTTTTCACAATTTATTGAGGTGGTAGCGCTGGTAGCTTGGTGTACCCAGATCGGATATTAAAATAATTTACCAGCATGTTTAGCTAGAGTAATATTTTTTTATACCCAAACCATTTTTGCTTAAGCTTGAGTTTTTCCATTCGCTAATTTTATTCTGACAACAGAAAGCTCTCGCACTAAAGTTCCCTATATTTCAGACATAAAGCGTCATTTACGTGAGTGGGTCCTTTTGGTCTTTAAATACATTTTTCAATATCATTATCTTACTCAAATACGAACTCATCTGTTAGGTTGTAGTTGAAATTTCAAGTTTCAAATTGAGTTTGGCCTCTTAAATAAATGATTTGTTTTTTTTTTTTTTGTTAAACACATAGATAGATTTATTCTTTAAAAACACTTTTCCATTTTTCGAACATAGTTATTTGCTAAATAGTATTATTTACAAAATCACAAAAAGGATCACGTCCACTCTATTAGTTATATGAATTTACTAATGAATAAATGTTATATAACAAAAAAGAAAAATCATAACACATGTATATTTGAAAACAGAAAGCAACTTTGTTAAGAGTATAAATAAATTTTCGTAAGGAGAAATAATTTTATATTGTAAATATTAGCTTGGTGTTAATAAGATTTACTTTGCAATGATTTCTTTTCTCTTTTTCTTGTAAAATTGCATTTTTTTGTTTTAATATCTGTACATTTTTGTTTACTTAAATTCCCTACATCAGATAATTGTTTGTTCGAGTTTTTTGTTTATAGAAATTTGGTGCACTTCCTTAGTTTCCTTCGGGCTTGCGCAGATTTGTATCGTACGCACGTATAACAACTGATTGTGGTACAGCTCCACCTTCTTCCTGGGAGAATGCGTATCCATCTGAGAAATAAGAAAAAAATAAATTAGAAACGACAAAAGGGACAGAGTCCACTATATGAATTTGAGATGGGATGATGAAGCGTTGTATTTGATGAGTTGGTGTTGAGTGTTTTTGTTTTCTGCTGTAAGGGGTTTCCTGCTTTCTCATAATGTTGCAAAGCAAATTAAAATATTCCTGTCGGAATATTCAACGTCTGCTTTAGAAAGAAAATTTGTGTAAGGGGAAGGATTGGACCAAAGGCGAGGTATACTGTGAGCTAAAACTTCAGCAAATTTAATACATTTTACCCATCAAAAATGTTCCCACCCTAACTCATTCGCGCTTTAAAAGATAAAAAAAGCACGCCGGCAGAATTTAGAGAATTGTATCCCTTAAATTTTAAATTATTCGTTACGTTTAAGTGTAAAAGTGTCGGAGAGTGAATTTTTATACCCTCCACAGGAAGGTATATTCACTTTGCCAATATATTTGTAACGCCAAAAAGGAGACACCGGAGACCTCATTAAGTGTATATATTCTGAATCAGGATCACATTCTGAATCGATTTAGCCATGTCCGTCTGTCTGTCTGTCTGTCTGTTGAAAGCACGATAGCGCCCAAAGTAATTGACGTAGGTGAACGAAATTTGGTGAAAGGACTTCTTTTTATCGTCGTCAGGTTGGTATTGAAAATGGGCTATGTCGGTCAAGTAGTTCTGGTACCTCCCTCACAAAACCAATTTTGCACGACTTGTATGCAGTGGAGGGTATCAAAGCATCGGCCAGGCCGATGATAACACGTTTACTTGTTTTGTGACTAATTGTTCATTAACCTGAAATATTTAGGAAAACAATCCAGAAGAGTTGTAGAATAATACGACCATCTGAGCAACTTTCATGAGCTTTTTAAGAAAAATCGAGTAGAAAAATATATGTGCACAAAAATTCAGTGAAATCTTTTCGAAATGTTAAAAATACATGGTTTTTATAAACATACTATGTACCTGTACATATGTTAAACATCTCTAGCTTTATTGCAATTTGTAAATCAGATATTTCTGCTTTATGCTTTTGAACTTATTAAACGGGTGTTGCAAGAAAGTTAACAAATGGTTACTGCGTTCTTCAATAATAAAATGGACTGAGGGGGAGGGGGAATACACCCCAAAAGTTTATTAACTCGCATGATTCGCAGTTCTCGAAAAAAATTGTACAAAAGCCAGATTGCCTTTCTTAGAAGTGAACTCCTTAAAAGGCAGAACTATTTTTTAATATTCGAAAACAAATAGAAACTAATGCCGCAACTTTACGAAAAGTTTTATTGATGCTGTCAAGGGCTTAAGAACGAGGTAGATAGGTAGGTAGAAGTGGCGGTTCAGCCTTGAACCCAAGTAGCACTATAATGTGCCATTTTGTTACAACAACTCGTGTGGCCTAGTTTGTGATAGTTGTTAAGGTGATGCATTCTATACTTATATACAACCTGTGGAGTTGAGGAAACGGATTATATCTAATATTGCTTTACCCGAAGAGTTGCTAAGTTCGTTGAAAAAAGATCCGCAATCTGGCTCTTGCTAGTGCCGGACATTTGCAGAGGAAATGGGAGAGAGTTTCTTTTTCTTAGGAAGAAAGAACCAAATCGACTGTAGATTTCCTGACCGATTATCAAAGATTCGTGCAAAAAGTACAAATTGTGCGGTTTTTCATTCGGTACATCCGATTGTTATTTCAGATCACGGATTTTTCGGAAGACAAGGCAGACATTTTTTGAAACATTCATCAACTCAGCTCTAGCAAAGACACACATATCCGAATTCAACAACGTATAACGTCTAACTAAGTTGAGGGGACTGTGTTGAGGGGACTGTGTTACCCATCATCTATCCGAAGACAAATCATCACCAAGCATACATGCGGCAACGAGGCACCCCCATTCAACTCACTCATGGGGTATCACAAAGAACCTATCAATCTGGTATAAGTGTGTCTTTCTGCACAGCCACCTAACCTGCATAGCATACATGCAGCAATAGTTTGCAAAAGCTATTAGCATTAATGAAAGTCTAGAAAGAGGTAATACTAAAAAAACTTAAGATCTGCAAACATTTATCTAGATGGAACATAAAGTCCTTCTATTTTGTAGACTGTAGACATATTGTAGAAGCTGACGTATTTTCTCCCTTAAGTAAGACCTCCCTTACTATTTTATACCCTTTCATAGTTAAAAGTTGTGTTTTGATTTTAAAACTTGGTGTATTTGCAGAGAAGTACAAATTATTAGACAGCTATTTCGGAATTCATTGAAATGCCCCCTTTTAGGGGGGTAAGAAAGAATATGAAAAGTACCCATGTATTTTTTTTCAAAGCTATACCTTCCAATCTGCTTAAATTGTGCACTTTTACATTGTGCCAGGGTTAAGAAAATCCAATTTTCCAATTCCACACTTTTAAAAAATATATACTACTGAGTTGAAAATTTATATGCTATCAGACGAATTAGAACTTATTAGAGTTCGTCCAGTGGTAGAAATTCTATCATTATAGTGACCTGGCTTATACACAACGCGCGATACAAAAAACCATATTTAATAATAATATTAAGAGCTCACAATGGCCGAAAATTTTCCATGTAAAATTAGGTACCCATTGTGACCTACAATATCTTTAGAAGACTAAAAATGATTATTAGTAAGGGCCAACATGCTAGAAAACAAATTACACATAACATTGCATCTTTGGACAATCTTCCCGACAAAAAAAATAATAATAATTAATTATGTTGTGTTGAAGGTGGTTCTTAGCTATTCAAAACTCGTTCGAACTTAAATAAAAATATAATAATTAAATAATCAGCATCAGTGGGGTAGCAAAGACGAAAACTCAGTCGTAACTTCATGAAACTAGGGCAGGTAGCCCTTAAATAAATAATGGATTTACCGCCGGGAACGGAGTTACGGAAGAAACTCTAAAGACCTTCAAAGACTGATTTATGTAAGATTTACCAAAGTGGCCAAAAGAAGTCATCCGATGTTGTGTGGCTCTCATTTTTTTCCTGAATGTAAAACCTCGATTCTGTTTTTTGATTATGTTTATTTGAACCTTTAGAATTTTATTGGTCAAGAATCGTTAAATGTGTTAAGAACATTCTCACGTAAAAAATTAATTCAGTGTAGACATGAACCCCTATTCGAATTTAGTCTGCCCGCTTTCAAAATACAGCAAATATAAATATTTGCCAATATTCGGCGTCTGGCTTCGCCCTCCTGTGTATAAATTGCTTACCAACCGCGTTTCTGATTATTTTTTAAACCTAATTTCTAGTTAGGTAAGTAAAATCGATAAAATCTAAGACGCCAACCCTACACGTTGATTGCAATACAAATTATAAAAAAAAAACATTTTGTTGCTACTTGGCTAAAACAAATAGTAAATTTGCATTTAAAATAATAATACAAACAGTAAACGTGTGACCGTCCCCCCAGTCGACGCACGGTCATTTTCTAATTTGCACCCATTAAATTAAAGCTGTTTACATTTTAAGTTTGTTTTCTGTTTGAATTTGGTGTACTCACGCGATAGTTCTAGTTCCGTATCGATTCTTGTATTAGCGCGACGTGTGAACACGCTTCGTAGTAGTCTAGCCGTTTCAGTAAATCTGTAAATTTATTTTTCGGATGATGTGTTTTAAAGAATAAAAAAAAATAAACAGAGAGAGAAGAGGAAGTTTGAAAGATTTTTTGTTTAGTAGATAGTGGAAAAGAAATACAGATATATAGAGGAACTGAGAAATAATACTTCGTTATTAGGAGAGGATTTTCAGGATGTTAGGGTAAAAAAAAATAATTATTACAAATGGCCTACAACAGTTTTGGTACTTTAAAATAATCGGAAGCTACGATTAGGCATGCATTCATTTTAGGTAAATTACAATGTCAACAATTAAATAAATTTAATACATACATGCAAAAGGCTATATCAGATATTTAAGTGGATTGTGAATAAAATTTCTATTGTTTAGCTGAAACACCTAAAATACGTGTATCTAGTACAATTACTATTACAATATTTGCGAAAATAATACAAATGGCAAATAAACGGCTGACGGCGTTTACAAAAATTACAAAATGCGTTTCCATCGTTAAATACAAGGAGAAATTATTTTACTAAGCGATGGTGATAAGTCTGACGGTGAGGAATATTTTATCAAAAATATATATCATGCAAGTTTCCCAATAATTGAAGAGTTTTAGGGTTAACGCGTGAGTTTTTATCAGCCTTCGGTATAAAAAAAAATAAGTACAACTTTGGGAAATCGTTTGAAAAATTCCAACCGCCCTTTAAAAAATAATCGGCCAAGGAGAGGTTACGTCCACGTACTGGTGAGCTTCGGTTGGGATTTTGAAAAGTGTCTTGAAAGGTTTTAAGCTACTTTTAACGAATTTGCATGATGGACGTGTCAAAATTCGTACAAGACGTAGTGGCTTTCGAGTACGTGCAGTATCTAATAGCAGGTCAACGTTCTCTTTGCTTTAAGTAGTAGGAAAATCCCTTGGTACGATTTCACCTTAAAACGATCGCTGTTTACCTACTCGTACTTGTATTTAAAAAAAAACACTCCACGTTGCATGTCTCTTCAGTTGCATTCGTACTCTGTCGACGACGGGCCTGACTCTAAATTACCTAAACCTGCTATTGTGCACCACAAGAAATTGTTTGAAATAAAACTACTTCTAGCAGTAGTTCTGAACTCAGATGAAACGAAAAAGTGACAGGACACGTAAGGGGGTATACGAATTGGAACAGGAACAAAAAGGTGACAGAGGCGGAGTAGAAAACAAAAAGCAAGTGTGTGTAGTGTAACGCGCGTGTTGTGGCGCTTTTTCTAACAGAATGAGCCACGAAGGGCAGGGGGCGCGTCGCATCTGGAAGTGTCATTTGCGTCTTACATTGTGACCCTTAAACACGACATTGAAAATGATGATGTTGATGGTTTTCAGTTAAAATTATTTAATAATCAAGATAATAAAAAAAAGGCCGACAACAAAATAGTACGTATACGACACAGTAACCCGATAAAAAAACTTCCAACGATGTTACGATGGGTTATCTGCCTAGATTCAAATTGCATCAATAAGACGCCGGAACAACAATCAGGGATTGCAAGTCAGTAGGAGATTTCTAACGATTCCAAGTTCTTCTTGGACAATTATGAGGTTTTTACGTCTCTGCTGAGTAGGAGAGCTACAGTCAAATTTTTACAAAACAGTGGTTTTGAATATTCCTCCGTATGATGTATAAAAAGTCGCATGTGACAGCGACGATCCTGTTGCCACCAAATATGTTCTTCTTTTCCATTTTCGGGTTGAAATATGTTTAGGACGTTGCTAGTAGGTGAGGCTCACGACTTTGTACAATCCGTCTGTGGAGGTGTTCGTTCCTTTTTACCTATGGAGGCATGAGAGTATTTAAGGCTAATGATGTCTGAGATCTAAAGATTTCTTTGCCGCGTGTAACAAATCTACGTTCAAGAAGGCGATGTCTCTGATTTTTATGGCAAATTCGTCAGTCACAGTTTGAAATCCCCTTACTGTCCAACGTCCAGCTAATTACACAAGTCTGCAGCCTAGAGCGACCGCTGTATGTATACGTATATGCCGAAGGTCGATGTTCTTATTTTTTTGGCACCGTTGTCAACAGTGAATCCGCCGGGGCTTGATACTTTAACAATTATTTGCTTTCTATGTGGCAGAAGTTAACTAATCGCAAAATCCTAACCCAAAAATGCAAGGCTCGATTTTCCCCCATGAACGAGCAATATGTGACGGAATTTGTTACTGTTTTGCATGTTAAATCCTTGCAGCAGCTTTTATAGACATAACACTGAATAGTTCGGCCTGATGCATACTGTCTTGTCCCAGGAAATTCATGTGCATCGACTTGGAAGAAGAGGAAGTGTCATACTTATGGAAAAGTCTTGAGCTGCTCACGGCCTGAATAAAGGTTGTGAGTTTGCTTTAGTTACTGATATAAAAATATACTCAATTTTGAGAAGGCTAAGCTGTTTCAGACTCAAAACGTTTGGCACCTAAAATATTTACATATCTCGTTTTTTTAAATGTTCTTTTGGAAATATTGGTACATTTAGAAGAGACAGTGGATATAAAATCTTTATAAGGCGGGCATAATGTTTTCGAATAAATGTACAACAAATGTTTCAGAAGAACGTTGTTGTTTGCCGTAAATTTCAGAAGAATACTCCTACTCGTACGTTACCTCCGTTACAATATTGCTTTAGATAGAACCGATCATAACCTCATTAAAATTGGCAAGTTTCCCTATAGCATAAGAATGTTCAGTCAAATTTGTTTGAATTGTTTTTGTAGCACTAATATCGTTCATGGATTTGTGCCATTGTTTTGTGCAATATATTTTGTTTAATGAATTTCGTATGCCAGTGATTGATTTATTTGATTTGTTTCTAATTACTTACACCTTATTATCGATCCCAAGGCATGCATTGTACTGCAGAAATGCGCATTTGCGAGAATTAAATAAATAAATAGAAAAACATAATGAAAATAATATTGGAACTCAAATATAATAATGTTTACTTATTTTACTGATTTCACTTTTTTATACAAATGTAATTGTATTTATTTATATATCAAAATATCATGCTCTTTTTTTAACTAGAACTAAATCGAATGTTAGAATTTATAAAAATTTAGGTATCTACTTTTTTATAGTTAAATGATACTCACGAGACAAAAAACACTTTCACAACAATTAACGTGCAATTGGTTAACAAAAAGTACATTATAGAGAGGAGTATAAATTTAGTTAAGATATTCATATTGTTAAAGAACATTTCTCAACCAATCTCAATAAAAGTTAATGGTATGTATTGTAATAGTTTGTTTGTTGACACAAATTGGCACAGCCACAGCAACTTTGATAGTCGTAGTACTTTTAATGAAGAGCAACATTAACTCCGAAACGACAAATTTGATATTGCTGTGTAAAACTTGGCACAATCTTGCCCGATATAATTATTAGTTATTTCTAACACCTCGATAAAGTTGCTGTCGCTGTTCCCAATCTGTTTCAAACAAAGTTGCTATCGATGTTTTCGTGCTTTTACTTTTTGATTCAGTTGTTGTGCAGAGCTTTGGAAATGTCATGTTACACATAAAAAAATTTATACACATATAGACATAAACAATTAAATATAATATTTGTGAGGGCTGTTAGTGGAAATCTGAAAGCAACGCTCCGAAAACTGTCTTAGGAAATTCTCCTCTTTTCGACGCCTCACGTACTAAATCTCTATCAATGTCAAAAAGCTTTATATGGATTAGGGTTAGGGCTGTCAAATAATTCACAATTGACCTCACAAGACATTGAAAGGCCTTCCATCTTTGATTATTTCCTACGATCAATGGTTCGTCCATAGGACGTTCAAGCTGGTAAAAGTTCTCAAATCTTTCACATTTGAGTTTTTGTAACTTTTATAAGCTTTTTGCAATATTGAATGACTTTGTATATTTTTTCATACAAAGGCAGAACGTGCAGCAGCAGCAACAGAAGACAACCAAAATGTCGGGCAGATTTGAGAAAAAGAGGTTTAGGAAAATCAATGGGCAATTGGATCTCACTTGTTTGCAATCAAGAGGTCGAAAGTCACTTGATGAAAGTACGAAATGTCCGCTCTACGGCAGGCTTGTTCTGTCAGTTTTGCTTTAGGGAGCCGAATCGAATCTGGACGATAGCTGCAGAGGTCACGGTATGGTGACTAATTGTGATGTAGTAGATCATGTCGCTTACAAATAATGTAGGCTGTTTTCGTAATTGGAATTGGAATCTCCCTCGTAAAATTTGGGAGCTTACACTTAGACGGTAAAAATACCAGAAAATTGGTTCTTTGCGTACAGCAAGAACAACTTACAAAAAATGGCCGCTGCACAAACCTCTACACAATCTTTAAATGTCCATCTATCTTTATGTAGCTTGTGTCCAATTTCTTTGTGCATAATGCAGAAAGAAACAATAAAAGAAGTATTAACTTCTGGCGGATCCTTAAAATACACAGGTGGCTCTTTTTAACACGATATTTTGTCGGATACTGTGTGGCCATTTTTATTAACAATATTTATAGGTCAAAAAAACATTCACAAAATGACATACTATTCATAAAAATCATAATAAAGCATGTGAACGCAACAAAATAATGTTTAACATGACATTTCGCAGTAATCTGCTTAACTTACTAAAACTAATGTAACAAAAAAAAATTCTGTCATTCAGTTATTCTGTCACGAAAACTGATACGTTAACTACAATGTTGCGATGATTTTTTTTGATTAAATAATAAATAAAACAAATATAGTTGGATGTTAATTTTTGTTCAACACTTTTTTTATTAAATAACAATTGACTATGGGAAATTTATATTTAATTTGTTAACATTTTTAAGCTTCCTAAAACTTTGTTGATATGGATTAAATAAAATTCGACTAATCCTATTTCATTTGAGCGCTTGTAAATATTTGTATATCTATATTGTTTGTATACTTAAACTTATTAAATACTAAAGATTGTATAATAAAAAAGAAAATAATATAAGTAGCTGGTTAAAATTTTTAAAAGGGAATTTTAAAACCACATTGATCCATTCGGATTGTGAACAAATAAAATGGGCGATTAAAACTAGCTTCGTTGTTGCGTTTGTTTTAAAAACTAACTTGACTAGTTGCTATTTTAGACAATCAGGATATGTTATTGTTACAGTGGAATGATTTGTTATTATTAAATTAATAGTAGGTACATGGAAAGTAATATTAGTTGATTATTTTCGGGTGAAAGGAAAGAAAATAACTGAAATAAAAATTGTTATTTTTGGACGGAATTCCACACATAAATATGATGCGAAACGGAAAATACTTGTAGAAAGTGTACCTATTGTTTATTTCTAAAAACGAAAACATCTTTTAATATACAACATAGGGGAATGTACAAAAACTGTTGGTCTCTGAAGGGATCGCTTTTCAGATGGTCCTATTCAACAGGGATAGTACCAAAGGGTTATGTAGGCACATGTGGAAATCCGACAGCAACGCCCCCTAAAACTGTCTCAGGAAATTCTCCTTCTTTCGACACCTCATTTGTTATGTTTGGTTGTTCATAAGAAACATGATATGAAACTAAAACTACTTGAAATCTAATCTTAATTCCTCGAATTTGAAATCTTCACTCAAAGAGTCTACATTCTCAATTCTGAGGTGGAGTTGCTCATTATCAAATGAATGTTGTAAGTGCCTTTGCCAGAATACGAAAACCTAACAAAATCAATTTCACCTCACGTTGTGATTGTTTTGTGACTTGTGAGGTATCAGTGAGGTTTGCCAGAATCGGGCTATTAGTTTTCGAAATACACATAAATTTGATGTTTCTGTTTATGGGCGGGTGTATTAAAAATTTTATTGGAAAAGTATGCGAACTTTTCCTGGACTGAATCAAATGCCGTATTTACATGGTCACACATTCCTAACACGGAAGATTAAAGGGATGCTAAATACTAAACAGCCGTGTGACTGAAAGGGGCGGCATTACCTAACACGCAAAAAAACGTGACACGGTTTTTGGTCGGCCATCTTGTTTACGTGTTAGGAATTATGGGAAAGCTATGCATGTTGATATTTTTATAGCGATGGCTTACGAAATTTCGCTTTCCTATAAAACAAAATGCCTTCCGGAAGTGATGAACGGAAAACTATTTATTAATTTCGTATAACTTATTGATGCATTATTTACTGAAACTTAAAATCGTTCTCATTTGACATGTTTTAAATCAGAAAAAGAAATATGTGGAAGTGATTACAGAAATGTTTGTCGCCGGAACTTTTGTTTATTTCCGTTTTACGTATCTATAATTCTGGGCAACACATCCATGACACTTTAGGCGCCTGATTTGTGATCCCATTCTTACTCCTTTACTAGCATTGACTGCGGAAAAACGGATTTCTCTGTCACGTCTCGTGCAAAAATGCGCGTGCGTGATGGTGTAAATGCAGTTTAAAGATCGAATCTAAGAATATAACGAAAAGATGAACAAATTATATGTAGGTTGATATCGAATGTTCTACGAAAAATTATTGAAGAAAATAATTAAATATCAGAAAAGGAATAGCCATTTTTGCTTTCGAAGAGAATTTCGATCTCGAAAAATCTATTCTGACGTTATCTTACGGCATAACATCAAAAAAATGTTTATTGATTTTGCATAATCCTCGATTTGAAAAGGTTTTTTTTTTGTTCGAAGGCGTTACCCAGGAAGTACCCTTGGTTTGGGAGCTACAGACTTTGAAAAGATGGAGTACACCGGTATGCCGCCATTAAATCGACAATAGCAACGATTTTCACCTCACGTAGATCAAAATATGCGATTGTGATTGAAGCACATAATGGACAATCTCCTTTTCTGAATTATTGCAATCCCATAGTAGTATATTACAAGGGTTACTGTTATTCTGGATGGGCGAATGGAAGAACGAATACCTAATTAAAAACAGAATTTAATTTACTACTATATTTCTATCAGAGCAATTTGCATTCTAGTACAATAACAACTACTTATCAAGATGACTTAAGAAAACTATATAACAAAAACTATTTCCTAACGTTAAAAAACAAAATTGAGCTTTAAGTTGCAACGAAGAATATTTGATTTATAAATATTTGTAGCATCGTTAATAGAAAAAAAATACTTTATACATTATATATGTTTATCACAGTCAAATATATATGTATATAATGTAAACTCTATCAAACACCAAATACTCCAAATACTCTACATACTAATACTTATATAATTCTCGGGATTGTCTTTCCTGAGTGTATGACGTTTCGTTTACCTATATCAAATAGCTTTGATCTTTAGCACATTTTTGTACTAGATTCAAGTACATTACTGTAATTTTTTATTTACGAAAAACCGCATGTAAAACACAACTCTGCTTTAGATATGTAACGTTGTCATTGTTGTCGAGGTTGAAGATGTCTTAAAACCCGCATCGTCTGCATCTACGTTATTCTCGATATTTTCAACAGTTATGTTCGAGTTTATTACCGAATCTCGTGGTTTGATTGTATTCAGCTTCCTCCATGACAGTCCGATGGGATTACCTTTTCTAAATGGGTGAAAAGAAAGAACAAAATATTGTTGTTTGCTACTTAGCTCAAGTATTCCTTTCCTTTATGACATGTTTGTTTTTGTTTTTTTTTTTAACAATAACGATTTTCATTTGTAACAATTTCTTATAAACAAAATGAGGGTTTGCACACACGGTGAAGTAGAAATGACTCCGTAATATTGCTTGTGAATATAAATATTATGTTTCTTTTTTTGTTTGTTTTAAACGCATTCATATCGATTGTATTTACAAAGAAAAGTTTACCTTTTCTTAATCCGGTGAAACAGAAGAACAAAAAGGATATAAAAAAAATAAACGATAACAAAGTGGTTGAGTGTTTTTAAAAGTTTATTTCGAAATATGTATCACAAAAGAAAAAACAACAAAAAACAAAGATATATTTACAATTTTGTTTTTTTTTTTTCCTTTTCTGTTTTTGATCCTTACAATGAGTTTTGAGTTAACTGCAAAATGTGGGGTAATTCATAAACATTCTTTTTAAATGAACTGTTGATTGAGTTAGAATGTTCGTAGTTCGTCGTACGTAAAAGTTGTAATCGACATAAGGCGACGAAGTTTAAAGGGAGCTCTGGAAACAATTTTTAATGGAAAATTCATTAAAAACGAGAAGTTTTACGAACATCTACTACTTGTGTACGGACGAACGAACGATAAATATGAGTTACTGTTGGACAGGACACGTTATGAAAGCTTTTACTTACAAATTATGAACCAAGAATTAGTGGATGTGTTGTCTGGCGAATGTGATCCCTAGCATTGTGCAATAATAACCAGAATAAGACTGCGTCTATATGTATGGAGTACCATGTTGCCAACTTTTACAAATGCGAATGCAAAATATGTAAGTGTCGGACCAAGTCCAAAGAACTTAGAAATGATGAGTGGGTGATATTCTCGACATTTCATCACTTTTGCGTAGCACAAATCTCAGAGCACGAATCGAGTTCGTAGACCATTATAAGGTTAGGTATCTTGGAGGTTGTTTAGCTCTACTTCTTTTATAAACCAATTCGGACTTTTCATGAGGCGAAAGAGACTAAGAGCTTTTTTTTATTAGATTGTTTAAGTCGTTTTAAGAGAAGCCTCTGAGATGTACATTTCCTTTTAGTACTGTGAAAGTGGAAAAGCACGCTGAGCCTGGTTGAATGCTTGCCTATAAGACTGCATCTAGTGGTGACACCTATTGTCGAGAGAGAATATCTAAACCCTTAGAGCGCTTCAGATTCAAGGCTTTGCTCTTTCAATAGCATCTAACTTGATTATGAGTTTGAAAGTAGATTTTGGATTAGCTTAGGTATAAAATTTTGTATAGAAATTTTGGGATACCTTTCGAAAAATGTTCAAGACAAATTTAAGTAATTTTGCTCATACTTTTTGCTCATCATTTTTATCAACAACTAAGGACACTTGGGTTAGGTACATGTTACTATGTGGACCTGTTGAGCCAACTATTTCTTTATTTATTATAGTCCCAATTAAAAGGCTTTTATCTTCTAGAATTTGGCAAAAACCTTCTAGTCGCTGGGTTCCAAAAGAGCGCGGGGTTGTCTATGAAGGCTACGGAGAAAATCTTCAATTTGGGGTTAATCCTTTTTCTAATCTCTACTAGTAAAACAACTTACATAGTTCTTAATTGTACAAACCGCTTCATTTCAATTTAATAAATAAAATAATCCAGGCGATCAGAAGACTATAAGTACTCGTGAAACAATTGTTAGAACATATATCCCATCTTCACCTTATTTTGGGTTTAACATAGGTTAGCATAGGGACCTCAAAAAGGCTTAATTCAAATTAATAGAACTGCAGGTATGCGCCATACTTACGCACCTTCAGTAATTTTTTGTAATTTATACAAGTATGGTGCGACAATCAACAGCTAACACCAAAAGTAAAATGCTTTTCTAAACAGTGTGCAACAGTGCCGTCAACTTTGACAAGAATCCAAAGGACTTTAAGTGATACAACCTTGCGAGCTTCATACAAAGGGAGTCGCTTGTCTAAAAGAATTTGCCTGTGATACAGTGGACTGATTTTCTATTAAATTTTAAGCGTTCTATCGTTGGGTTAGGTTGAATTGGGTGTCGACAAAAAAATAAACCGACACACTTCGACCATTAAAGGTCCGTTGTGATACCACATGAATCTAGGAAGTTTTCCCCTCAGATCAGACAAAATTTGCCATCTGATTGTGGTTATGTTGTTACATTAATTACTTTTAATACAAAATGGCGGACTTAAAACCATCCATGAAAAATTACACGAATTGGGATGCAGATTTGAATTGATTTAGAGGTTATCTGCCCAACGAAAAGAAGCTGCGACTAGCACAGGAGAATTAAATCCAAGTACGTACAGAAGATGCACATATCAGGGCGCAAAACAAGGGCAGCGAGATGTAAATGAAGATATCCGGCCTGGAGGCAAGACTATCCGTTTAAAGAAAAGGGCTCGCGCTGTTAACCAGCTGAGATCGATGATTCGCCCGACCGAAACAAAATCCGAAGGTCTTCTTATAAGACAGACAAGCAAGCAACTGACTGCTGGCTCTTCGAAACAGCAATGAAAACTGTAGTGCTGGTACTACTGCCAGCAAGTTTCTTCAAAGCTGATGGAGATCACGTAGAAGGACCGAAAGAAGTGCACGTCCTGAAAAAAATCATTGACACCCGCATGGTACTGAAGATAAGTCATCTCCCACAAAAATTCAAAGTCAAACGCCGTACGGGTTGCGCGTTCCGTAAAGTACACTTCCAGCATATTGATTTCCGTTTTGATATAAAATTTAAGCGTTTTTAACCTACTGACACTCTCATGTCATGTCATTTCATAAGTTGAAGATAGTACATTCCAAAGACTGCTGGTAAACTGCAGGTTATTTCACACGACTATTTAATTTCAATGAACGAATGCTTTTTACAAACAAAATATTAAGAAAATATTATTCCCTTGGCAAAATTGTTTATACAACTTTTAAGTAAATTTTCACAGCCTATATTCACAATAACAAAATTAAAAGTACACTTTACTTCACTGGCGTTACATCAGATAGTAAATTTTAACTAAATGTAGAATGCTTACACATGATTAGATATGACATTATGTATATTATATGTTTGCTGTTAATATTAGCAGGAGATAAATAAAACTATATAGCTCCAGAAATGCATTTTGTCCCTCTAAGCCTGTTACGATGTGGGATGTAGTAATGGTTGGTAAATCATTTTGAATATATATAAATGTAAAGCCTTTTGTAACTGTAACTCAACCATGTAAATGTTTTTCTTTTTTTTTAACGATGATCATTTTAATTATTGTAGTTCGTATCAGTTTTCTGTATTCCTCTCATTCCAACAACAAATAAAGAAATCTTAGCTTAATATTTGTCTTTTTACAACAATACCATTGGACAACTGAAACAACAACAATATTTTCAAAAGCAAAGCACCATAAAACCAACAAAACAAAAAAGTGCCATGCACACAAGTCTCTTGCGATTAAAAATTTGTGTTAGCTACAGTGCATTTGAATATGTTTGTAAAATTTTACGTTAAAACAATGAAAGTAGAAACGGATCACCAAACAAAATAAAACTGCTGACCAATATGTTAAAAAATGTTCACTTGGGATGGGGAGTTTAAATCACAAGTTTCAAAATTCAAAGAAGTAGGGATTGGGGGATGGGGACGAATTGTATGTTTGTTTAAAAATTGCAAGATGTTCACTGATTTTGAAGCTTTTCTGCTGCGAACTAGCAGTGACTTCGAAGAACTGCCCAAAGCATAAAAACGGTTACAAACATAGAAATATCAACAAAAAATTAAAAAAAAAACAAAAATTGAAAACGGTCCAAAATTTGTCACAAAAACCACCTCCAATGCGCTCCAAAGAAAAGCCCGATTAACACGGCGAAAAGTACCCAAAAATACGCCCAATGAAACCTACCACAAAATACAACAGAAAAACCCTGAAACGCTTCAAAAATCAGTCCGAAAAATTCTCTATATCTGTACTTGTACAGTTTTCAGCGTTCGCGTTCCGTGAGCAGAAATACTTTTGGGAACTTTTTTACTTCTTGTTTCATGAAGCTGTTCTGAACCACGATTTTCTGCACCCACTTCCGTATAGGAGCAGGCTTCTAAAAAGTCTCAAAATCAGTTGGGAAAATTAGTAATTTTATTTAGAAACCTTTTACAAAGAATGCAACCAACTTTAAGTAAAAAATGTCGGGATTTTTGCATTCTAACATCTGTTTTCAGTTTCAGCCAAAAACATGCCGCATTAGCTTCCCGATCCAAGAAGAACCAGCAAAGGCACTCTTTGCTACTGCTGGACAGAGAGAAAATCGAAACCCCGGAGTGTTTACAAGTCAATCGCACAACTTAACGTTGTCCCTTCAAAGTACGGGAGAGTTCTAAGAAATGCCGCTTGGCCACAGAACTTGATGAAGGATAAAACCCACCATCAATTTATTCAATTGCTCATGCAAATCGTTCACCATTTTTGTACTTTATTTCAAATAAAACTTGCAACGTTTAAGCAAACATGAAGAATTTGTTAGTCAGGAAATTATGGGGAAAGAATTAATTTCAAGAAATAATTATTAATCAGTAGGAAAGTATAGAAAAAAAGTCTCAAAGAAACAACAAAAGAAAAGACTCTACTCACGATGATCTTGACTCGCGCATAACATGTCCTGGATCGTGTTGCTTTATCTCAGATTCTCGCACGGCTTCCGTTAGTGATTTGAAAACTGTATTATGAACTCTGAAAGAAAGAAAAATAACCCAAAAGTTAACTGCTGTTGGAATTCATTTAGAAATTGAACGTACAGCTTGAAAACAACATCGACCAGCAATGTTGCAATTGGTATCAAGAACAATCCCATCCAGAATACTGGCGACGTAAACAATATCCTATCCATTCCACGGAAAACAGCAGCAAATGGAAGGGTCGGCCAGATATTACTGTACGCAATCATGAAGATGAACCACAAAACAATCGATCCCCAAATGGAACAGTGCGTCAGCCATGTCCATGAATTGGTTGATAGTCCAGCTTTAAGGCAGACAGTCACAACAACATACTGGAAGAGAAATACGAAATGAAGGCGAGAGTTACGGCTCTGCTCAGCGTATACTTACGGTGTAGACCATATTTCCCAGCACTAGATATCCACCGGTCTTGCCGTCGCTCCAAATCACTTCGGAACGATAGGCCAACATTGGCAGCCAAAAGAGCAGCACTGAATGTAACAAAGCATTGAAGATCCACACCCAAAACACTTTGACATTGAAGAGTTTGGCATTTTGTGAGGGTTTATATAGGGCCGGGTACTTAAGCATTGTTTCCGCCGAACAGACCTTTTCGAAGAGGCCCATAGCGAAGGGTGGCAACGCTGTGAACACCACATTATACAAACCGATTGTCCAGCGCTCGAAGAGAATTTGTCCAGACCTGCAAATGGACGTGCTTAAAACATTTTAGAGCGTTGTGCTGCTCGTCTACTCACCATCCGGAGTACATAGCGAACCACAGTTCAATTACATACAGACAGACGTTCTTGTAGAAGCTATACAATATCAATTTACACATGCGGCTGTAGTTCCAGGCACCGTGTACCAGCAGCAGTCGCAGTAGGTAGCGAAACTGGGCGATTGAGTAGTCCGAAGCGCAAGCTGCCTGCAGGCCCTCGACGCCAGATATTCCGACGCCTACATGGGCCTTTTGAATCATCGCCACATCGTTGGCACCATCGCCTATGGCCAACGTCACGGAGTTTGTATTTGTTGTCACTAGATCAACTACCTGGAAAGACAAACGCTCATTAGCTCGGCAAATGCCCAAAAGACGCCGTCCCATTACTTCAGCCTTTTGGATAGGTGAGACGCGACAGCATATCACCACACGACATGCTATGCACAGCTCTAGAAAGTCCAAACGCAGATCACAGCTCAGAGCATACTTGAGCGTTTTACCATCCACAATCAGGGCCACATTGCAGCTCTTCGCATCGGAATTCTTCAAGTCGCCACAGTGCCTGTGGATAACATCTCGTGTATTCTGCGAAAACAAGCGAGAGATAAGTTCAAATTCTACCATGACATAAACTGCTACTCACATCCAAACTGTCTTCATTCAAGATAATGAGATCCATAGAATGCGATATCAGCTTGCAGGAGTATCCAATATTAATGGCGGTCTCTTGCTTGTCACCGGTCAACACCCAAATATAGATGCCGGCCTCAAGCAGGGCGGCTATTGTCTCTGGGACACCCTCTTGCAGTTTGTCCTCAATAGCCGTGGCGCCCAGAAGCATTAAATTGTTCTCGATCAGATTGGCTGCGTCCTCGACCTTTCTTTCGCGGTACTGCATCGATGTGGAAGCCTTGTGGTAGGTCTCCTTCCACTCGTTGTAGACCTCTTCTGGGATTACCGAAACAGCACAACAGAGTGTTCGAAGACCCTCCGAAGCGAACTCTTCCAAATGCCGCAGAGTTACCTCCCGATACGCCTGTCCATCGGGTGATAGTCGCTCATAGATCACTGTGTCAGCACCTTTGCAGTACAGTTTGATTTCGCCTTCCGGCGTCCGTACTATGACTGACATACGCTTGCGCGTCGACGTGAACTCCAGCACATTCAGAATCTCATAGCGTTCTCGACGACCCAACGCATCGATCTCAACATAACTCGGTGTTCGGGTATCGAAAACGAAACCGAAACGTTTGGCACCATCGACTAGAGCTCTTTCATCGGGACTGGCCGCATGATAAGTGATTGAGCCGTCATCGTTCTTCTCAGGGATCACGGTGTGACAGACTGCCAGCAGAATCATAAATTCTCTGATAATCGGAGCAGTTTGATGCTTGTTCAATATATTCTGAAAGAGGCAAATTTCACTTAGACTACATCGAGCTATACAATAGTTTAGATGGAAGCAGTCGGCTGCCCTTTGTATGCCAGACTTTGAGTACTTACTTGAACTAAAAGCGATTGTTCGGGCGTCCGTTCGTTAATATACACGTAACGTGCTATGGAGCATCTTTTAAATTCCATAACGTTTCTCGTTAGCGTGCCCGTTTTGTCGGAAAAGATGTACTTAACCATGCCAAGTTCTTCGTTCAGGTTTGATGTTCGTGCCATGGCCGGGGTGTTCGACTCTTCGTGGTACATTTCAATATCAAAATTTATGAAAATCGCCTAAACAACACCAACACAATTACAATGGAATACAAAACACCACGAAATACTGAACTAACCTGTAAAAATCGCACCAATTCCAGTGTAACTTGCAGTGATATCGGAATTAAATTATTGTACAAAATGATAAACGTTAGAAGATTGTAACCGAAATTTTTGCTTTTGACATCTGAAAACAAGAACAACAAGAACATTAAAACAAAGTTGGTCAGAGTGGGGCGCTTCTCATCTGTCATGAGAATACGACCCTTCATTTCATAAGATATAAACTCACCATCAATTCCAAGATACCAATCAGATTTGAAATGATTACTTGTCCAGAGTACATTGAAAAGGGCACTTGTTAGGCAAAGTACAATTAAAATTAAAAATAACATTAAAATCTGTGTGTTTGTCAGTCTGTCCACGGTTGAACGTTTTAATGGTGCTGAGGTAGAATTTCTCATAAGTTTCGTATCGTGACCGGTATAGATGACGATACCGAATACCCAGGATGTGTTACGTAGCACAGCGCCACGTTGCAGCACCTGGTCGGGACCCAGTGCTACAGCACTACAAAAGACAAAATTAGACCTTGAAATATATATATATATTTTTTGAAGTTGAAGAGACACTCACGGTTTTTCTTGCTCCTTGAGAACTCCATTGAACTCGTAAAGGTGACGATTGGGTAGCTCACACTCGACAACGCCATGAAAGTAAAGGAGATCCTTCGTTTCCAGAAGTTTCGCCGTTGATGGTACACCTTGGCGAATTTTTAAATTTGTCTCACCGTCCAAATTGGCCGTTTCAATAAATGACATTCCTTGTGGTTCACTGAAACCAATTGTAAATATTTAGTTTAAACAAAATCGTAAAGTCACACACAAAATTTATTCATTATTTATGCATATATTCAAAGTCTTCAAGTTAAAAATGCAGTCTTAGAGCTATCCGGAACCGGGGGGCGTGCCGACAGTTTCTCAGGTCAACCCGGGGATCTTTAAACGCAGGTCTAGTGCAGGAGAGCGGAGTTTGCTGCTATTGGCAGTCGAGATCAGTCACATTGTCGGAAGGAGCTCATCTCCGAGCTATTGACTTAATTGATTACATCCTCAACAGTCGGAACAACAATTCGTTCTAAGAACTGTTCAAAGGGAACTGCAATTTGCAGTAAAAAGTTTACTCTGCCCTAGCCTGACGCTGACTTGACCAAAGTTGAGATTAAATACATTTTCTTTGTTTGCACAGTTACCTCGAGGACAGTAGAAGTAAATCAGCCGGAAAGAATGTATTGTTCTGTATCTTGACAATGTCTCCCACAGACAGCTCCTGCCATCGGACCAGACTCCATGTGCCCTCTCGCAGCGTCTCCACGTTTCTGTGATTAATCTCATTGTCTGCTCTGTGACGTTTCTGAAATAATAAAAATATCAATTAGTATCATACTATTTAACGATTAAGCAGACGTTTGTGTCAAAACTTACAAAGTCCTCTACGATCTCCTTTATTGCGCTCACTGCTAAAATAAATATTAATGGAACTAACGTTGTGTACCTGCCCGTCGGCGATACATCAGGAATTTGTTGTAGTAATGCAATTAATAGGAAAAAACAATTCGAATAACGTCTAAATTGTTCAAAAAGGAACGAAGGTAGAAAGCTTATACAACTGCAAAAGAGAAAACGAATTTCATTGGGCGAACAAATTTATACTTTGAACATGAATAGCTACGGACCTATACTTTGCAGTTGATATGTGATTACTGCAGAACTTTTGTAATTGTGGCCTATTTACGAATATTACCCGCTTGTCGGTGTCGTCGAGTGTTACACCGGATGTTGTGGCATCATCATCGTCTGCAAATAAACAAAATAAAACCAAACGCTTAGTAAAATTTACAGTTAACCCCCTTTACAATTAACCCCTAGTTGTATAGTACATAGTTTAAATAAAAATTTAAATTTATTGCTAATAAATACACACACAAGCGTATAATGGCTCTCAATTTACGGTATGTATACCGAGGGAGACGCGACAAGTTAAGGGTGGCGCTGTGTATACCGCAAACGATTTTCAATCAAGAGTCGCGTCAATACTTCACAACAGGTTGTGGCTGCATATTGCTACTAAGAATGCAAAGGAACGAAGATCTTAAGCAGCAAAGGAGAGGAAAGGAGAGAGAGAGCAATCGAGGAATATTCTTAATTGAAAGCCGATGTTGGTTGCAATTTGTTGTTTGACAGTGTTGGCTACAGTGTAGTGAATTCTGGAGTTATTCCCTACTTTTGGTATTTAAGCGTACCACGCTGAATAGATAGGCGATTACTCGCCGCAACTAAAGGAAAAAGGGACAACTGTCGACTCTGGTATCCAAATCAAATCATGTCTTTATTATTAAAATTGCAATTCTTAAATACTATTTACAGTGACTGTTATACTTATCTTCTATCTTATTTCTACTCACAATAGCGATAGTGAATAACTTATTCTAAATTCTTATTGGCTATGCGCCATTCAATAGGATCTTGTTTCTATTGAGTGACATTCAGTTCAATTGAGTGCATGACACATCTAGCTATGTGATATGCTGTGCATATCAACCTGTGTGACACATTGTACTCGATTGAACTATACATTCTGTCGTCACTTTGTTGTCGTGTGAAATCTAATCTATGATTAATGTGTTGTGGACAGTGGTGTCTACAAGTGGCTACACTACACCCTTGCCCTTAAGAAAAATTTTTGGTTGTAAATTATTTATGAACAAAAAAAATTTTAAGTACATTGGTTTGGTTTATATGGTTTCAGGAGATTATTATGTATTTCTTTATTTATTCCGTTAAAATCTATAATGGAGTTCACTCCTTTTCTTTTTATTATTTTAAATGGACCTATATATGGAGCTTGATTTTTTTTCTTATTTTCTACTTTCAGTAATACTAGGTCATCTATGTCTAAATCTAATTCTTTATTATACTTCTTATTTTCATGGAGTGTTCTTTTCTCTTTTGTTTTTGTTGTCATTTCTTTTGCTTTAGCGAGAGCATATTTTAACCTAATTCGTAATGAAAGTAAAGTAATTGACAAATGTTAAAAAGTTGTCTTTGTCGAAAAGGAAGGACTGTCCTGTAATGAAAAACACATTTTTCTATTGAATTTTGTACCACTTAGGTGGTAAGTTGGACACGTATTTGAGCAAATTAAACGTGGTTTTCGATTGGGCGCTATCGGAGCACTTTTTTCTTGCTCTAGGTCACTTTTTATGTTCGTTTGGTACGATTTCAGAGCACTTTTGCGAATCTGGATTTTTTCTCATAGTTGCTTCAGATTTACCTATAAGTGTGTTTGAGTTTGACAACTGGTGGAGTTTGTTTATGTTTTCGTGAATTTTTTCAACTGCAAAGGGTGATTTACTGTTGCACTAGTATGGTGGAAATTATGTTCGTTAGTGGCGAGTTCTTAATGACGATTGGAATCTCAACGAAAAGACTCTCGCAGCCGACCTTGAGTTGACGCAAGGCGTCCGGAGTGAAATCGTTCTCCTTGTACATGGCAATAGCTTGTGGTGTCAGACGGTAGGCCTTCAATGTAAGGAATCCTCGAGCTGACTTTTGAGTGTCATATATGACGACAACAGACTCCTCGATGCTGGTTTGATAATGGTATTGTGATTCCAACAATGGCAATGACAAAAAGTACCAACCGACGTGGAAATGATCGACGTTGACGGAGACGGTGCATCATGGTCAACTGATACAGTTCCTCGTCCATGGGTTCGTCACTGCTCTTTGGGATTGGGAAGCAGTTCGTTATCTCCAAACGCTTATCCACAACCAAACCCAGGAGGGCGCCCTGGGCCAAAACCATGTTACTGGACCCCTCCTGGAAATGTTTTACCATTTTCATAACAGCCTAACCATCACATTGTACGTGAGTTATGGTGTTTTCAGTCTCCTGTTCACGACGAGAATTTCCACCGCAGTTTAATTGTACCTTCACAACCAAATGGAAGCACGTCTATTTAGAACAGTTCCAAGAACACAATTCCAGAGTTCTTCAAGCTCTAAATATATGTTTGAACAGCAAAGCTCCAATTTTTACTGCCGAATCATTCTGCAAGCATTTCAGATAAATAGTTGGCGCAACAGGTTCGTAGGGACCCTAGCCCTAGCTTCTCACAACCATTCGTTTGGTGTGAGTTTCTTTTAATTTTTGCGACGAATGGAAGGGATCTACAATTTTATGCCAAGTCCAATTGAGAAGCTCTTTCATGGCAGTTTTACTCTCGGAAGTTTGTCAGACGTTCGCGAGAGGTGGCGCTGTGAAGAAAACCTTCAGTTGGAAATAGGAATTCAAACTTGGGACCTCTCGCTAAGTAGTCCAACACACTAACCACTAAGCCACTGCTTAGTGCAGTGCTATAAACTGAATAATTTGGTGTATGTCTCGACTTTTAGTTTGATTCAGAGTTCTTCTAGTACCCAACCGTTAAAGTGAATGGCGCTGTTATGCCAAAAAAAAATAACAGTCAGAATGGCTGATTTTAGGAAAATACGCTCTATTAAAATTAGGACAGTATTCAGCGCAGATTGAAGAGGGGGAAAGTCGCACATTACAGCAAGTAGGATATTCAAAGTCATCTCCCAGAAAGCAGGTAGCACAAATTTGTTTTTGATGCAATTGGTCGAGTACTTCTGTTCCGACTTCAGACTTCCGACTTTTGCTACATGAAACAAGTGAACCTATTCAATTGATGCATAGAAATCGCTTTCTTCTTCAATGCAATCAAAGAATTAAAAAAAAAAACACAAATAACCTACAGTGGGGCTATTTTTAACCGACTACTGTCCTTTACGTTTACAACAAAATGTGAAATAGCGAAATAAGATGTTTTTATTAGGAAAAGCTTTTCAATTTTTTAAAAGAGAAAAGAGTTTTGAACTTTCCACTGACGAAAAGTGAAAACTTTGAAGAAAGTTTTTTTTTTACTTGACGAAAAGTTTTTTTTACTTGACGAAAAGTGTTTTTTTACTTGCATTCTCTTTAAAAGGTTTTCGCGATAAATTTCGGCTTCAGTCGAGGTTTTAATAAAAAAAATGGCTTTACGATGATAGGTGAACCCAAAATAGGGGTCCTGTTTAATGAGTTCTGCATGTAAGTGACGATTCACTGAAAAAAGTCGACAGGCTCAAGCTCAAACTTCCCAGCGATGGAACCAGCGATTCTCGGTTTTCCTGAGGAAACGGTCAGTGACAATTTTTGTAGAGCTGTAGTTCTGTGTTATTAAAAGGACCAAACTTGGTGTCAAACCTGAGTTAAGTGTATTTTAATCGATATTTTATCTTTTAACTGACAATAGACGATAGAAATGGGTATTGTCGATCGCAGATACAAGTTCACTCCGTTGCATTGCTGGGGTAGCTCACAGAGATCGTATAAGCAACTAGATTATTCCTAAGGCATTCAATGTTGGAGAAGTAGCTTTTCCAAATAGAGCGGTCCATATTTCCTTGCCTTAGTCACGTTTTTCATAGTGTCCGGACACGAATACGTGATATGAAATCCGAGTCATCAAACAGACGCCCTAGAGGTGGAATGAAAGGGTTGATCAGGTCGGATATTTTTATTTTAACCGTATGTAGCTTAAATGATTTAAAGACGGTGGGCAGAAAACCGACTTTAGCAAGTGGCATTTGAGGTAGCGCTTTATCCATCACTTAAGAAGCATTCAATAAAAAAATGTTCCACATACGCCCCCAGTTGAAAGGCAAAACAACTTGAACACTGAGTGTCATTCCTTTGATACTCGTGCATCATAAATGAACAAAAGCCTCACGAAGATAGAGAATAATTACGACTGCACTCGGTAGAATCATGCCAAAAGTGTCCTTTTGCCGGATGCTCGTTACCAAATGCCTTTCCGGAACAAAGAGTCCATTTTTAATTGCAGTTAACTGCACCCCGTTGGGCGTGGAACAATTAAATCTCTCCACTGTCATATTGAACTTGTGATATTTCTACTTGTCCCCGGGCAATGCATCCTAATGAGGACGCAGTCAAATTCGGTGCACACCACATTCAACTGTAAGTGTGTAGAATAAGTAACACGGTGGTGAGCCGCCAATTAGGAATTGCAATGCGGAATAAAACAGGTGGCTGACAGCAGTATTGCCAGATCGACCCGAGTTAAAAATAACCCCCCACCATTAGCGTAATCGAATTTGTCTCCTGCGGCTTAGATGCCGCCGTCAAATGATAGTCTATAAATATGCGACTGCATACGAAGGCAATTAATTACTTAGACCCCATAACGCTATGGTTTTGTTATTAAAAACTATTTCGCCAGAGCTCCCTTCCAACTCGTTCTCCTTAGCAAAGGGATTATTTTTACTCGTGCCACTAGGGATTATGTGTGTACACATTGAATGCATGCGCTGTACTCTGCACGTATTGTCAAGTTCATTGGGTATAATTTTCAAGGTCTCCTTGCGTCCTCTCATGCTTCACACAAGGGTTTCGCAATTTTGTATTCTTTTCTCTCACGTACGTGGAACGCTAAACAAGAAACAATTCCCAACAACGAACAAATCAACATAAGTACATTTAGGGCGCATAATGAATAAATAAAAACTACAAACAATAAGCGTGGTGTGAGAATAACAAGTTTAAGCCAACAACCCTCTGGTATTGGGGGGTTGGGGTGTGCGTGTGTGAGTGTGTAAATGCCCTTCGTCAGGCTATAACCTACACACACGTATCAGACGCCAGGCCAACTACACTGGCTATCGATTGGACGAGTTTATTTCCGGTTAGCAGAGTGTCACAGTGGCACAAGGGAGGGGAAGTTAAGGTAGACCTTATTATTGAAACATTGTCAATGGCCGTTAAAAAAGTTTACGTAAGTGTGGCAAAGCAAGAGGACGAGAATATAAACATAGAACATAGCGACTTGTCACTGTCGTGAGAGATTGTCAACATTGGTGCGGACAATGAGGGTGTAACGAGAAGGCCGTTGGGACCTTTTCTTTCCTACGGAAATTAATCAAGACGTAATGTGGGTCGTTGGCGCAAGTCAATAAATATAGATGGCGAATAGAGTCACGAGCTGGAGAGACTAAATTAAATGATTTATCAAGTTGGGGTATTCTTGTGAAGGTGAATGACCAACTGCAGCCCGGGTATGACTTATAATTGGCGTAGACTTTAGAAACTGATACATTGACACTTGCGTTACAAGCTTTTACGACACGTTTAGGGTTTTGGGGTGAGCGAACCTGATTTCAGTCGGAGTTTTGACTGACGACAGGTGTCCACAAATGACCAAGTCATGAGATGGAGGAAAAGACTACTTTTAAGGTCTTCCAACGTTCTGTGCGAAGTCTGCGCATTAAAGAAAAGGAGACAAAGCACGTATTTGACGAAGTCTAGAGCCCAAAGATACTGGTTCGAATGGCTCTTTGAAAAGAACCCGGGGGCAGATTCCGTATAACAATGACTGACTCGAAGATATCGTTTTTAAAATTTTCACGATTATGGTCCTCAAGTTATATTCTGCTCGAATTTTCTTTAACTGTCGTCAGCTTTCATTGCATTTGTGGAAAATGAACTGGATTAACCTCTTAAAATCTTAATTTTTGCACTCAGTTGCTAGTTTTGGAGTTCTAACGTTTGTACGATTTTCGTCAGAATGAGGGCATAGAATTTCCTCGACGGACTCTGTCGCATGCCTTCTTCGAATCTACAAAACATATTGTGCAGACAGGTTTAGCTTAGCAAACTCCGGAAAACCTTTTCGAGTACAGTTCTATGAGTGACAGCTTTTTGGTGCTCAAAAATGACAGAAACACAGTATCATTCCTAGGCGCGGTAGTAAGCTTATAGCTTTTTGCTTAAACAACGTACTTTTTTAAAAATATTGCAAACCTTTCACAAAAGCCAATGCTGTGTTGCCGTTAGAGCGTGAATTTTGAAAAGAAACTTTGTTGGCAATAGATACTCACTGGCCTTCTATACACAGATTTGTGAATAAAGTTTATGAGGTCGGAATGCAAGTTGGCCTCATGTTGGCCCTGTACGCTCGGTAATAATCCATAGCGTACATCGCATGCTCTTGGGCGTGCGATTACTCGGGATGGTATTCTTTTCATTGCATACTTCCAGTTGCAAAGTTGATGTTACTGTAACCGAAGAGGTTATTCAACCGAACTCCGATTGAGTTTTTTTCACATCCACAAGTGGCATGTGGGCCTTAAATATTTTTCTTATATTGCAGACGCCACGCCCCATTGTCCAGTCCCGCCCACATTTTACAAAGTGCTAATCCGTGGGTTTTAAATCTATTGTTTCTGGAATGTCTGCATTTTAAGGTAATTTTCCTGCGAAAACAAAGATGGCGCAACGTTTCTGACAATCCAGTAAAAATACAGGCACTTCCTCAAAATAGTTTCCCCTTGTGATTTTACACAATTCATGCACTTTTTCGGGTGGTCTTGGAATACTTCGTTTTCTTCGTCCAGATTGAGTCGTTTGTTTGGGCTTACAGCAGATTTTCGATAGTCCTCGCCGTTTAACAAGCTGAAGCAGTAGTTTTTCAATATAACCAACGACGACTTTAATTCTATTATAAGGCTTCCTCGGTCATCTCTAACGGTCTTTGCTCCGGTCTTGTTGCTTGGATAGTTTATTTTTACCTTATGCCAAGGCTTCCGAATATTTTGCAGGAAGTCTTCCTTTTTCCTTCTCAGATGCCGATTGTCTTTCCTTATATTTTGCTTATAGAGCTTAAGAGTTAATAGACGATTTGTAGGCGAGTCGCTTCGCTGCATTCTCTTGTCGGCACCCTTCATTAAGCCATGAGTTTCGTGGAGTTTTTTACCACCCTCTTGACTGATCCTTTGCATTTGATGTTGGCTGCTTAAGGTTTTTCGATAGACAAAGTCCAGTGTTCGTTATTTGCCTACATGGCGTCTAAACCATAAGTACGCTTTGGAACTTCGCCGACAAAAAAGCAATGGTCCGTGTATTGTACAGTAGGAGTTACGTATGTCGAACGCCATTTGATCAACTTGATTGTCGGTTTGATGGTCTTGTGGCTGACATTATCCTTTTTGAATATTGAGGCGAGAAAACCGCTTGATGGTGTGTGACTATGCCATGGTTCTTTCCTAGGGTTTCCTATCCTCAATATTCAAAAAAGGAACACGGCAGTCACAAGAAAATCGTCGTCGTCGAGGTTCCAAAGCGTACTTATGGACTTAGACGCCATGTAGGCAAATAACGAACACTGGACTTTGTCTATCGAAAAACCTTCGACACAAGTCACAAAATATTTTTTTTTACACTCAATTAACCAAGGTCGGTTTTCAATCTTTCCGATTGTGCTACTAAAGATGTCCTTCTTGCTTATTCCGGTGTGAAAGTCACCGAGACGATTTTAATGTCATAATTTGGGAATGTTTTCTTGGGGAGCTCCTCGTGGAAGTAGTCTTTGCTAGTACCACCCGTTTTCTCCGTTGGGACGTGTTCACTCATCCGGCTGATGATGTCATTCCTCGTTCAATTATGTGTTTAAGAATGCTTGTCTAAGTCTGCCGCTTATCAACAAATCCTCACCCGAAAGGACTCTTCTGTTAGTAGCAGGCACCATAGAACATGTCACAATTCCATCCTATTCCTCCGCACTTTCTGAGTGTGTTATTTGCTTGGGGCTTCGTTAATGGTTCAGCTGCACGCGGCCTATTCGATGTCCAAACATTCCACGTGCCGATCCGCATGTCCTTGCCCCTTTTCCGTTTTGGTATGACCGTCAACAACGTATTCCACTAACTATGATGAAGTTAAAGCTTATTAAATACACCTGCGGTGGCAGGTAATTTATTTTTCTGAAAAGGGTACGAGTTGTTTTAATTAATAGTTTTGTGATGTACACCTATACAGTCGAATTGAGTTTGAGTTCCTTTGTAAACCTTTACAAAACGATAATTTCTCGGAAGACAATTACAAAACCAATATATAGTCAGTCAATCAGTTTCTAAAATGTCAAAACTCCCTGATGCGAATGTGGGTAAGAACGTACGTATCACAGTCGGAGTGTTGTGACCGAGGATACACAGTAATAGTTTCCAGTTCACTTCCCCTTTAAGGAAGTCTAACAACGAAAGAGCTCTGAAAGACTTGTCGTCGTCAAGCACCTCTTTCATTCACCCAGTTCGCTTCCAGAAGTGTGGCTAAACTTTGACATTTTAAACTGAAATTGGCGAAGCCAGTAATCGTGTTCACCTTCGCATAAGCATGATGCAGCACAGTTCGACCTTTCATCCCTGCCCATATAGTGAACGGGTAGAAAATGGAAGTTTCTCCATTAGTACTGCCCAACAACGAAACTCATCTCAAAATGAAAATTAAACGCAAAAGACTGACAGGTAGCAAATTTAGATTCTTATCAGGTGCCCTAAGGGAAATAACACACTCACATAATAATCGCAAACAATTAACACACACACACATGAGCGCCACCCATGCAAAGAAAGACGAATGAAAACAGAAATATAAACATAAACATCTTACGGCTAAGGCGCAAACGGAGAGCTTTATACACATTCCGAAAGGCCATGGTTTGCGCTGTATCCTTTCCGATTGTTCGAGTCGTGCGAAAGTGTGTGTGCCGTTCTGTAGTTGAAAAAGTCAGTTGCTATAGGTTCGGCGTTGTATTGGTCTATGATGTGAATATCGCGCTGATAATAGAGCAACCTAGCCGGTCGTATTCGGATCCATGCAAATGTGTGAGTGTGTTTAAGGGGGGTTTTCCAAACGATTGTGCACACTTGTAATTAAAGTTTCAACCCCTCGTTTAAATCCGTTTTGCGTAGAAACTCATAAACACGACACAGTTCAACGAGGACCATATTGAGCCCTTTTTTTGCGTTTAGACTTTTTCTCTGTATTCAGGGACACATTCAATACGCATTTCTTGATCGAACACATTCAACAGAAACTGTGCCAGCACATTCAGAATTTATTTGTTCCTTCTTTTCAGTTGTTAGTTGTCAATTCTTGAACTGTATCGCAGCACGATAAATCAATTAATTGCAGTTTCTTTTTTTTTGTAACAGACACCCGAAGGTATTACCGAGGACATTTATTCAAAACAATACCGAAGTGAAACACTTGAACTTAGTGATGTAATTGCCTTGCTCTTTGCAAGGACTCGCAATCGATTTATCATTCCCGCACACAACTGGGGTAAATTCTTGTTAACAATTTCCAACGCAATGACAATAAAATGGAATAACTGTGAGCACGGAAGAAGGGTGTCACGTCAATACGCGTGCAGCTTAACTAAACGACTGAAATGTCCTTTTTCTACACGGGCACACGGGCAGCTTTCACGTTTTTCCAATTGAAGCTTTTGAAATGGCTTTAACAAAGAATATAAATGAGTGCGAGCTGCGAGTTTAAAGGAAAAGCTCTGGCGGGCATTCTTTGAAGGATAACGAGCAGGACTGCAAGAAATGTTAGTAATGTGCATTTCTTACGAATGCTTTGTTCGGTTGTGCGGTTATTGCATCGATGATGATATAATTTCTAATCACCGGATGCCACGGAAGGGTGGTGGCTTGCGAGTGGATGTGTATAATAGTATTCGGCGAGGTGTGGAAGCTTTCACTTGTAGCAGCAACGAGAGAGGGAGAGTGGTGGCATTCAACAAGTAAACGATGAGAGCGGGGAAGGATACAGGGTGTTCCGCGGGTCAATTTATGTCGAGCAGACTGAAAATTCTGTATTTTGGATGATAATAAAAAAAAAAAGTTGGCGCAACAGGCCAAGCTTCCCACAACCATTCGTCTTGTGTAAGTTTGTATTTTGGGATCTACAATTTTATGCCGAATCCAAACGTCTAATTGGGAAGCACTTTCATGACAGTTATACTCTCGAACGTGTGTCAGGCGTTCGCGAGAGGTGCTGCAGTGGAAAAAAAAACCTTAAGATGTCATTTTTGTTTTTCCGGGGATCGAACATAGAAGGTCCAACACACTTACCACACCTATTTTGGACGATGATTACTTTTGTCTGTGGGGCCTCGAAAAACAGCTGTTTTTAAATATTTCTTGCAAAGTCTTGTTTAGCGGTACCTACTGATTGAAAGCAACATGCTCAGTGGTGTAACTATGTATCAGCTATCTTGTACCACCCCCACCAGGAACTGATCAGACTCGACTTTAAGGGGCAGGTGTTGAACACGAAGAAAATTAATGCTTTGCATGAAATGACCACTTGGTGTGTGTAACTGCAGGCAGCTATGTAGTTAAGGATCGAGCGGCCTGGTGGAACTTTTTTGATGGAGGCCGTGGTTTAGTTGGAAGTGTAAGAGCGACTAAAAGTAAATGTCTGGAACGACTAGTTGAAGGAGTCTCAGAAGTGTAACAAGAGCCCACCAGAAAAAAATGTCTGTCGTTAGCAGTCGGCATGACAAATATTTAATTCCGTGAGTTACTCTGACATATTTTATGCCGCGGTTATTGATTTCTTCAGGCCTATTCAGAGAATTGGATAACTAAATATTCGGTATGGTGTTCTTCCGCCAAGGAAAGCCTCGATGTCAAATGTGGCGAGAAACAAGGGGTCTGCGTTACTTTTAAATCTTACGAGTTTTTAATAAAACTTACGAACTTGTACGAGTTTTTACTCAATGCCGTCCCTGAACTGGAAAAATTCTTAAAAGAGACTGGCTTCGAGAGAGCAAGATATTATCCCTCCACCGACAATGTTACAAATTTTTATTCAACAATTTCAGTAACCTGACTTTTGACAGATGACTTGAAATTTGCTATTCTATTTGACAAACACGTGCATATATTTTGATTTGCTGCGTAGTAAAATTGTATCGACAGGCGGCAAAATAAATATTGATTAAAATGTTCTTCTCAAGATTCTTTTCGCTGGTCATTCGTTATCAGTGTCGCTTTTACCTCTTCTGGAATGCTTGCAGTCAGTACACACTATTCCACATACTCGGTTCGATTTATTCCGAACTATTTTTATCGCTGAATAAATCAACTAATATTGTAAACAAATAAGCAAAATTTTTAGCGTTTTTCAGACATTTTCAAACTTCCCTGTACCACTTTTTGATTTTTTTTAATTATGTATCTGTCATTTTTCGTAAGTCTCTGAGAGAATTTATCCCCACCACCGCCATTTTGACAGTATTTTCAATTCTTACTACAAAAGTTCTAAAATAACCTAAGGTGACGGTCGGTGGTTCTACTCATGGGTGGTGACTGTGATTCTACATCGAAAGCACTGTGTATTGGTTTCTGTCTTAGAATTTGCATGTGGCGAGTGTAAGTAACAGCGACAATGTTTATAGGAGGTCCATTCATCGATCTAGCCAAGTTGTAGGGAGAGCAGCTATTGCTACGCACCTGTCACATTCAGTGATGCCAACCCGAGTCGAAGTTTTTATGTTTACACCCGAAACGAATTTTGGCTATTTCAGCAAAATTATCAAATTATGGCTTTTTGGTAAGAAAAAAGATGAAAATTGCACATTTTACAAAAAAAATTGTTACAAAAATGTGACTCAATGAAACATTTTTTTGATAGCTGTAATCCAAGGTTTTGGTTTGGTGAGTAAGTCAAGTGAATCAAGAGAATTGAAAAATAAGCACGACGCACAGTTGATTATGAAAACTAGTAATGCCACTTTCTAACAAATTCTAAATGTTTTTGTATGAATTGACTGTAAAAAACAAATCACAAAAATTAAGCATTTTTCTATAAAAAAATATTACTTAATGTCTTAAAGCCCGTATGACACTAAATTTGTTTTGCATTTTTTCACACTTTTTAAATGAAACTAGAGCACTACGAAACATAAGAACGAGAATTCACGATAGGAGTGAGTGCGTACACGGCAGCTTCATTAATGTTGATACGTCAAAAAAAAATGCATTAAAAATGTATTAAAATCACATTTTTCAGCTGCTGCGGTTGCTTTGCAAACAATTGCTACCCGTTTCGTATTACACTTTTGGTCTCTTTTACACACCGCTGACTTTTCAGCATTACAAAAAATCAGGAAAAAATTTAGTGTCATACGGGCTTAAGCATCGGTGTACGAGCAAAAAAAGACGTTTTGTAAACCAAAGAAGTATTGGTGTTTTGGGTCACATTATCGATTTGGTAAAAGTCAGAGTTTGGTTCTTGTTAATTTTCCCACTGAAGTCTCCAAATAAGAGAATGACATCGTTCTCAATATTTAGAGCAATTAGAAAACCACACTGAACAAATTTGAATGTAAATGAATTGAATTTAAATTTATTTCCCAAACTCAAAAAATGTAAAGTGGCGCCGAACTCACATTGACTGTTTTCGATTGTTAAAAAACGACTAAGCTCCTCTGACTCATTCGCCTTAAAAAAAGTGGTTATCGTTGAGGCTTCATTTATTTGACGTGGCCGTGTTTATGACTTAATGTCTTTACACAGAGCGTGGCGGTTTGTTTAACACTTACTAACTTGCAAAAATATTTTAACGCACCTACACAATTCAATAAAAAAAAGGTAAATAGTGGGCGCAAATTGTTTAAATATGACCTAGCTTCTCACAGAGACTCGTTTTTGTGGGTCTTATACAATAGGAATGTTTGTACATAAATGACTTCGATTTAGAATACAATGCTCACATTTGTTGTAAAGTACTCATTGCCATTAATTTGAACGACTATGGTGAATGTACTCATTTATTTGAAGGCGTTTTTGAGTAATCGTAGTGTACATAAAAATAGTTCTTACGCAGTTGTCTGCTTTGTTGTCGTACGAGGCTCTTACCTAATAAGCCTATTTAGCTTTCTAATTGAGGCAGTAAATGCAGTGACATGTGGGAACAGTAATTAAAAACCTAAACAGAGATTTGAAAACATTTTCGAAGAGACCTTTAACCACTTATTTTATATTTAATATTTACACTGTACAAAATTTAAGGAACAAACAAACAAACAAACAAACTTTTGTAAAACGGAGTAAAGGGATGATGCAGTGCCTGCGTAAATTTGCTGCAAGTTTAATTGCCGTCTGTAGGTACGTGGCCTTCTCAGGCGTACGTGGAGCTGCAAGACAACAGCTCGAATATCGCGGTCTCCTAAAATGTTTTTAGACGATTTGTGTAGTTTGGGCATCCATCTAAGTATATAGTATACCTTTCTAAAGTTGTCCAAAATACCTTGGCTAAGTGCCCCTTACAACCTGTTTATATATCAGATTGTTCTGCAAGTCCATCAGGGACTCAGAGCCGTCCTCTATCCTAAAGGCATTACAAACTTTTGTAAAAAAGTCAAGCCCTCCTTAGTCTATATTACAAAAAATCCCCCTCTCTACGAGGCAAACGCTTGTATTAAAAATATGTGAAATTTTGGTCGCATGCTCACTTTTGTTTCCATTGACATGGGAAGTGGATCTCTGGCTTGTGGTCGCGTCCCTCAAGGTCCCAGGACTACGGCGTGCACTCGGTGAATTTGTTCGTTTTCTTGTACTTCGACGCATTGCTCTCCATCCATTTTGAGCGTGTAACCGCACCTGATTGGCTGTTACCGTTCCAAAGTTGCGCACTTGCTGCAGACAAGATGTCAGTTGGTCTGCATAAGTCGCTGGCGATGCCATTCTATGTTTCGTTTGTCTTAATTCAATTTCAAATTTAACCTTTGTTTATGCATTCTATCAGGTGAATCACCATCGATAGAATCACGCCCTTGTGAATGATGCTCAAAACACAAATAACTCTCTTGCTGGACAGATACTTTCACTTGTCAGTTGATTGTATATGTGATCTAAATGCAGATTTCGTCTGAAAATGAGAGGAACAGAAACGAAAAAAAAGAAATGCTGGATGAGGGATGAATTGGGAACGTACATATATATGAAACAAATAATAAAAACAAACAAAACAATACAATACAAGGCGAAGCAAATGAGAATACATACATGAAATACACACACACAAAACTGATGGACAATTTGTATTTTCTTAGTTTGATAAATGCGTATATGGATTTGGATATGGATAGGGTTTGGGTGGTTTTACTTGGAAAGATGAGCTTAACATAACAACACAGTGATGGCCATTAAAAGCGAACCCGGCTAAAGCGAATTTTGACGTATAACAAACAAATTCAAGCAAATAATGGATCATATTGTTGCTTACAATGAATTCCCTTGTAAGTAACCCTAAACATTTCCCATAAAAAATCGATGAAAGTTCTAAATTACTTTTAAAAAGTATCAACTGTTTCATTTATCTTCATTTAGATGTTCGCCGATTTTTTTTTATACCCGACAAACTTTGTTTTTTTTTTTAAAGAAAAATATTTATCATTTCATTGAGTTAACTAAAGCAGACTCTACTGTATTTGACTTCAATCCATATATCGAAGTCAATGACGACGGGTAGGCATTGAAAGTGAATAAAACAAGCGAGTCAGGTATTAGGGATTTTATTTTATAAAAAAGACTCTTGTGTGCCATTAAAAATAACAACATCGTTCAAATGTCCGTTGCAGCTTCTCCCGGTGGCCCGAATCCAAGTGGTATAATTTTTAAAGACTCTTCCGCGTAGATTCGACTGAATTTGAGCGATGGCATTGGTTATGGTGGCTTTAAAAGCATCGGTTATTGGCACAGACCTGCAACTTCAGGAAACCCCACAAGCAAAAGTCTAGCGGGGTCAAATCGCACGATCTTGGTGGGCAATTCACGTTAGTGATTACCCTCAAATCGTTCATGAAGAATGTTTATCGTGGCGTAGCTTGAAGCTGGAACCACACGTCGTCTACCTCCATATTTTTCAATTTGGGCAACGTCGCTTTGCAAAAAGTACGGCCTAAAAGCCGCTCGAAATATCCACCAAACTGTAACGATTTGTGGATGCATTGCCTCCTGGTCAACTTTGTGTTGGTTGGCCTCGTCGTATGCCAACTTGGGTTTGACATACCCCATTCATCCGAAAATGCGCCTCTGATGATTTTTCGTCCAAAATTGAAATCCTCTTCCAAACGCTCCGAAGTTCAGTCAGCGAACACACGGAGTTGTCTACGGCCATTAAATTTGAGCTCTTTGGTCAGTTCCACCTTGTTCGAGCTCCAAATGCTCTGAAATCCAGTAAGCGAACAAATGGTGTTGTCTATGGTCATTAACTTTGAGCTCCTTGGTCAGTTCGTTTTTTTTTTTAGTGTAGACCCAGGTCCGGACGCAAAATTCGCCAGGTTGAAGTCTGCGAAAGGCCTACTTCTTGACCACGGCGAGGAATCAACTTCCTCGGGTTCTCGTGTACACTTTCGCAGACCGCGGCAATGTTCTCGGCCGATCGGCGTTCCTTTGACGTTCGGGTGTTGGCGGATTGTTTACCGAATCGGTTGGCTTGACCACCAGACGTTGGAGAGTCGACTTTGAAAGGCCACCGCGTCTGCCGTAAAATGGACGCAACCTCTGCACTGTCGAACACTTATTTGGACAATCACTTTTTATTTGAACGCGCTGCTCAATCGTGCAGCTTTCCACGGTGTCTTGGCATCAGTGACTGAATGATAAACTCCAGATTAAACATGGCCGCCACCAGGCTGTCAACATCGACCCCAGATGGGACTGTATATATTTTCTATATACATTTTGTCACTTTAATCTGAAAGCTGGAGCTGCCAACAAACAGAAACCCGAAGAACTGATTCTCGGGCAGCTTTTCCGCGTATCCAACCCACTGTGCGAGGTGTCCATGAATTTGCTACAACCCAAGTAAGGTTGTTGTTATTTTCAAATTAGTTTATCTTTGGTGGGGTGGATTCTTATCAGCGATATATAAATTAAATTAGGATAGGCAAACGTCAGGTCATAATGTACAAAGTTATGGTAATGTAGCCCATTTCAATCTGCTTGTTTGCACTGGTCTAGTACGCACTCTATAAATTTGTTGACGCAATTAACCTTCGGTTTGGGACGGCTGTCAATTTCGCTTACATTATGCCCAATTAGTTACATTCTATTTGTTACGAAAATAGCCTGGTTGATCGGATTTTTATGTTCGCTTGTGATTAGCGGTTATTGCCGAATGGCGTTGGGTCGTGGGTATAGATAGGATGGAACGTAAACAGGCGAAATTCTGGGATTAAATTGGAAATTCATTGACACATCAATGGGAGTAGATTATTGTTACACTGAACCAAACATGAAATATAGTTTTTTTCTTTGTTGGAAACAAATGAAGTATCGATTTGAATTCAAAATAAAAATCAACAAACACTTGTTCACCAGAGCAAGGTATAACCAGCTATTGGTCGATTTGCTCCTTTGTGGTTAGACGATTTTTGATAAGTAGCAATCGGCCGTCACCCCGTGCCATGTGTTTCTAAACAAAAAGGCCACGACAGCAACCTCGAATATTGCTATTTGTATGGCGGAGATTCTGAAATTAAAAAGCCAACAAATTTCGTTCACTAAAGATAACATTTTATTTGAACAGCAACAAAAAGTAGAACAGCCGTAAGTTGAAACAAAAGATATATTCCCAAGAAAATTGCGTACTTATGAAAAATAAGAAAGTCCGTTGACGTGTGCGATGATAAGTACAAAATGGATGATAGCACATCTTTTACCATAGAGATATAGCAATAACAAAAATCGCTTTCGTTGTTTTTATATGGGAAACTCCTTCATGATAGCAACACTCTCGGATGTTTGTTAGACCTTCGCAAGAGATGGCGCAGTGGGAAAAACCTCCTAGATGAAAATTAAGCACAATAATCACTGAGCCACTAACAATTTTTAATTAGTTCATAAAATATACAGAAAGGGGTTGTATAAATGAAAAAACATATCAACTGAATGACCCCCAGCGCTTATTTGTATTATTTGTCCAAATTCGTGAAAAAACGCGTGAAAAAACGCCTCAAAAAACGCGTGAAAAAACGCGTCCAAAAATGCGTCAAAAACGAGTCAAAAAACGCGTCCAGAAACGCTTCCAAAAACACGTCCAAAAACGTTTCCAAAAACGCTTCCAAAAACGCTTCCAAAAACGCTTCCAAAAACGAGTCCAAAAACGAGTCAAAAAACGCGTCCAAAAACGTTTCCAAAAACGTTTCCAAAAACGCTTCCAAAAACGCTTCCAAAAACGCTTCCAGAAACGTTTCCAAAAACGCTTCCAAAAACGCGTCCAGAAACGTTTCCAAAAACGCTTCCAAAAACGAGTCCAAAAATGCGTCAAAAAACGCGTCCAAAAACGCTTCCAAAAACGAGTCCAAAAATGCGTCAAAAAACGCGTCCAAAAACGTTTCCAAAAACGTTTCCAAAAACGCTTCCAAAAACGCTTCCAGAAACGTTTCCAAAAACGTTTCCAAAAACGTTTCCAAAAACGCTTCCAAAAACGCTTCCAAAAACGAGTCCAAAAACGAGTCAAAAAACGCGTCCAAAAACGTTTCCAAAAACGTTTCCAAAAACGCTTCCAAAAACGCTTCCAAAAACGCTTCCAAAAACGCGTCCAAAAACGTATCCAAAAACGCTTCCAAAAACGCTTCCAGAAACGTTTCAAAAAACGCTTCCAAAAACGCTTCCAAAAACGAGTCCAAAAACGAGTCAAAAAACGCGTCCAAAAAGGTTTCCAAAAACGTTTCCAAAAACGCTTCCAAAAACGCTTCCAAAAACGTTTCCAAAAACGCTTCCAAAAACGAGTCCAAAAATGCGTCAAAAAACGCGTCCAAAAACGCTGCCAAAAACGCTTCCAAAAACGCTTCCAAAAACGCTTCCAAAAACGAGTCCAAAAATGCGTCAAAAAACGCGTCCAAAAACGCTTCCAAAAACGAGTCCAAAAACGAGTCAAAAAACGCGTCCAAAAACGCTTCCAAAAACGCTGCCAAAAACGAGTCCAAAAACGCTTCCAGAAACGTTTCCAAAAACGCTTCCAAAAACGCGTCCAAAAACGTTTCCAAAAACGCTTCCAAAAACGCTTCCAGAAACGTTTCCAAAAACGCTTCCAAAAACGCGTCCAGAAACGTTTCCAAAAACGCTTCCAAAAACGAGTCCAAAAATGCGTCAAAAAACGCGTCCAAAAACGCTTAAAAACACGAGAGAAAAAACGCAAGAAAAAACGCGAGAAAAAACGCGTCAAAAAACGCGTCAAAAAACGCGTCCAAAAACGCGAGAAAAAACGCGTCAAAAAACGCGAGAAAAAACGCGAGAAAAAACGCGTCAAAAAACGCGTCAAAAAACGCGTCAAAAAACGCGTCAAAAAACGCGAGAAAAAACGCGAGAAAAAACGCGAGAAAAAACGCGAGAAAAAACGCGTCAAAAAACGCGTCAAAAAACGCGAGAAAAAACGCGAGAAAAAACGCGTCAAAAAACGCGTCAAAAAACGCGTCAAAAAGCGCGAGAAAAAACGCGAGAAAAAACGCGTCAAAAAACGCGAGAAAAAACGCGAGAAAAAACGCGAGAAAAAACGCGAGAAAAAACGCGTCAAAAAACGCGTCAAAAAACGCGTCAAAAAACGCGTCAAAAAACGCGAGAAAAAACGCGTCAAAAAACGCGTCAAAAAACGCGAGAAAAAACGCGTTAAAAAACGCGTCAAAAAACGCGTCAAAAAACGCGAGAAAAAACGCGAGAAAAAACGCGTCAAAAAACGCGAGAAAAAACGCGAGAAAAAACGCGAGAAAAAACGCGTCAAAAAACGCGACAAAAAACGCGAGAAAAAACGCGTCAAAAAACGCGTCAAAAAACGCGAGAAAAAACGCGTCAAAAAACGCGAGAAAAAACGCGTCAAAAAACGCGTCAAAAAACGCGAGAAAAAACGCGAGAAAAAACGCGTCAAAAAACGCGTCAAAAAACGCGAGAAAAAACGCGTCAAAAAACGCGTCAAAAAACGCGTCAAAAAACGCGAGAAAAAACGCGAGAAAAAACGCGTCAAAAAACGCGAGAAAAAACGCGAGAAAAAACGCGTCAAAAAACGCGTCAAAAAACGCGAGAAAAAACGCGAGCAAAAACGCGTCAAAAAACGCGAGAAAAAACGCGTCAAAAAACGCGAGAAAAAACGCGAGAAAAAACGCGAGAAAAAACGCGTCAAAAAACGCGAGAAAAAACGCGAGAAAAAACGCGTCAAAAAACGCGAGAAAAAACGCGTCAAAAAACGCGAGAAAAAACGCGTGAAAAAACGCGAGAAAAAACGCGAGAAAAAACGCGTCAAAAAACGCGTCAAAAAACGCGAGAAAAAACGCGAGAAAAAACGCGTCAAAAAACGCGTCAAAAAACGCGAGAAAAAACGCGAGAAAAAACGCGTCAAAAAACGCGTCAAAAAACGCGTCAAAAAACGCGAGAAAAACGCGTCAAAAAACGCGAGAAAAAACGCGTCAAAAAACGCGTCAAAAAACGCGAGAAAAAACGCGTCAAAAAACGCGAGAAAAAACGCGAGAAAAAACGCGAGAAAAAACGCGTCAAAAAACGCGAGAAAAAACGCGAGAAAAAACGCGTCAAAAAACGCGTCAAAAAACGCGTCAAAAAACGCGAGAAAAAACGCGAGAAAAAACGCGTCAAAAAACGCGTCAAAAAACGCGAGAAAAACGCGTCAAAAAACGCGAGAAAAAACGCGTCAAAAAACGCGTCAAAAAACGCGTCAAAAAACGCGAGAAAAAACGCGAGAAAAAACGCGTCAAAAAACGCGAGAAAAAACGCGAGAAAAAACGCGTCAAAAAACGCGAGAAAAAACGCGTCAAAAAACGCGAGAAAAAACGCGTGAAAAAACGCGAGAAAAAACGCGAGAAAAAACGCGAGAAAAAACGCGTCAAAAAACGCGAGAAAAAACGCGAGAAAAAACGCGTCAAAAAACGCGTCAAAAAACGCGTCAAAAAACGCGAGAAAAAACGCGAGAAAAAACGCGTCAAAAAACGCGTCAAAAAACGCGTCAAAAAACGCGTCAAAAAACCCGAGAAAAAACGCGAGAAAAAACGCGTCAAAAAACGCGTCAAAAAACGCGTCAAAAAACGCGAGAAAAAACGCGAGAAAAAACGCGTCAAAAAACGCGAGAAAAAACGCGAGAAAAAACGCGTCAAAAAACGCGAGAAAAAACGCGTCAAAAAACGCGAGAAAAAACGCGTCAAAAAACGCGAGAAAAAACGCGAGAAAAAACGCGTCAAAAAACGCGTCAAAAAACGCGAGAAAAAACGCGTCAAAAAACGCGTCAAAAAACGCGTCAAAAAACGCGTCAAAAAACGCGTCAAAAAACGCGTCAAAAAACGCGAGAAAAAACGCGAGAAAAAACGCGTCAAAAAACGCGAGAAAAAACGCGTCAAAAAACGCGAGAAAAAACGCGAGAAAAAACGCGTCAAAAAACGCGAGAAAAAACGCGAGAAAAAACGCGAGAAAAAACGCGTCAAAAAACGCGAGAAAAAACGCGTCAAAAAACGCGAGAAAAAACGCGAGAAAAAACGCGTCAAAAAACGCGAGAAAAAACGCGTGAAAAAACGCGAGAAAAAACGCGAGAAAAAACGCGTCAAAAAACGCGAGAAAAAACGCGTCAAAAAACGCGAGAAAAAACGCGTCAAAAAACGCGTCAAAAAACGCGAGAAAAAACGCGTCAAAAAACGCGAGAAAAAACGCGTCAAAAAACGCGAGAAAAAACGCGTCAAAAAACGCGAGAAAAAACGCGAGAAAAAACGCGTCAAAAAACGCGTCAAAAAACGCGAGAAAAAACGCGAGAAAAAACGCGTCAAAAAACGCGAGAAAAAACGCGTCAAAAAACGCGAGAAAAAACGCGAGAAAAAACGCGTCAAAAAACGCGAGAAAAAACGCGAGAAAAAACGCGTCAAAAAACGCGTCAAAAAACGCGAGAAAAAACGCGAGAAAAAACGCGTCAAAAAACGCGTCAAAAAACGCGAGAAAAAACGCGTCAAAAACCGCGTCAAAAAACGCGAGAAAAAACGCGTGAAAAAACGCGAGAAAAAACGCGTCAAAAAACGCGTCAAAAAGCGCGAGAAAAAACGCGTCAAAAAACGCGAGAAAAAACGCGTCAAAAAACGCGAGAAAAAACGCGAGAAAAAACGCGTCAAAAAACGCGTCAAAAAACGCGAGAAAAAACGCGTCAAAAAACGCGTCAAAAAACGCGAGAAAAAACGCGAGAAAAAACGCGTCAAAAAACGCGAGAAAAAACGCGTCAAAAAACGCGTCAAAAAGCGCGAGAAAAAACGCGTCAAAAAACGCGAGAAAAAACGCGTCAAAAAACGCGTCAAAAAACGCGAGAAAAAACGCGTGAAAAAACGCGAGAAAAAACGCGAGAAAAAACGCGTCAAAAAACGCGTGAAAAAACGCGAGAAAAAACGCGAGAAAAAACGCGTGAAAAAACGCGAGAAAAAACGCGAGAAAAAACGCGTCAAAAAACGCGTCAAAAAGCGCGAGAAAAAACGCGTCAAAAAACGCGTCAAAAAACGCGAGAAAAAACGCGAGAAAAAACGCGAGAAAAAACGCGTCAAAAAACGCGTCAAAAAACGCGAGAAAAAACGCGTCAAAAAGCGCGAGAAAAAACGCGTCAAAAAACGCGAGAAAAAACGCGAGAAAAAACGCGAGAAAAAACGCGTCAAAAAACGCGAGAAAAAACGCGTCAAAAAACGCGAGAAAAAACGCGTGAAAAAACGCGAGAAAAAACGCGAGAAAAAACGCGTCAAAAAACGCGTCAAAAAACGCGAGAAAAAACGCGTCAAAAAACGCGTCAAAAAACGCGAGAAAAAACGCGTCAAAAAACGCGTCAAAAAACGCGTCAAAAAACGCGAGAAAAAACGCGTGAAAAAACGCGAGAAAAAACGCGAGAAAAAACGCGTCAAAAAACGCGTCAAAAAACGCGAGAAAAAACGCGAGAAAAAACGCGAGAAAAAACGCGTCAAAAAACGCGAGAAAAAACGCGTCAAAAAACGCGTCAAAAAACGCGTCAAAAAACGCGTCAAAAAACGCGAGAAAAAACGCGTGAAAAAACGCGAGAAAAAACGCGAGAAAAAACGCGTCAAAAAACGCGTCAAAAAACGCGAGAAAAAACGCGAGAAAAAACGCGAGAAAAAACGCGTCAAAAAACGCGTCAAAAAACGCGAGAAAAAACGCGAGAAAAAACGCGTCAAAAAACGCGTCAAAAAACGCGAGAAAAAACGCGTCAAAAACCGCGTCAAAAAACGCGAGAAAAAACGCGTGAAAAAACGCGAGAAAAAACGCGTCAAAAAACGCGTCAAAAAGCGCGAGAAAAAACGCGTCAAAAAACGCGTCAAAAAACGCGAGAAAAAACGCGAGAAAAAACGCGTCAAAAAACGCGTCAAAAAACGCGTCAAAAAACGCGTCAAAAAACCCGAGAAAAAACGCGAGAAAAAACGCGTCAAAAAACGCGTCAAAAAGCGCGAGAAAAAACGCGTCAAAAAACGCGTCAAAAAACGCGAGAAAAAACGCGAGCAAAAACGCGTCAAAAAACGCGAGAAAAAACGCGTCAAAAAACGCGAGAAAAAACGCGAGAAAAAACGCGAGAAAAAACGCGTCAAAAAACGCGAGAAAAAACGCGAGAAAAAACGCGTCAAAAAACGCGAGAAAAAACGCGTCAAAAAACGCGAGAAAAAACGCGTGAAAAAACGCGAGAAAAAACGCGAGAAAAAACGCGTCAAAAAACGCGTCAAAAAACGCGAGAAAAAACGCGAGAAAAAACGCGTCAAAAAACGCGTCAAAAAACGCGAGAAAAAACGCGAGAAAAAACGCGTCAAAAAACGCGTCAAAAAACGCGTCAAAAAACGCGAGAAAAACGCGTCAAAAAACGCGAGAAAAAACGCGTCAAAAAACGCGTCAAAAAACGCGAGAAAAAACGCGTCAAAAAACGCGAGAAAAAACGCGAGAAAAAACGCGAGAAAAAACGCGTCAAAAAACGCGAGAAAAAACGCGAGAAAAAACGCGTCAAAAAACGCGTCAAAAAACGCGTCAAAAAACGCGAGAAAAAACGCGAGAAAAAACGCGTCAAAAAACGCGTCAAAAAACGCGAGAAAAACGCGTCAAAAAACGCGAGAAAAAACGCGTCAAAAAACGCGTCAAAAAACGCGTCAAAAAACGCGAGAAAAAACGCGAGAAAAAACGCGTCAAAAAACGCGAGAAAAAACGCGAGAAAAAACGCGTCAAAAAACGCGAGAAAAAACGCGTCAAAAAACGCGAGAAAAAACGCGTGAAAAAACGCGAGAAAAAACGCGAGAAAAAACGCGAGAAAAAACGCGTCAAAAAACGCGAGAAAAAACGCGAGAAAAAACGCGTCAAAAAACGCGTCAAAAAACGCGTCAAAAAACGCGAGAAAAAACGCGAGAAAAAACGCGTCAAAAAACGCGTCAAAAAACGCGTCAAAAAACGCGTCAAAAAACCCGAGAAAAAACGCGAGAAAAAACGCGTCAAAAAACGCGTCAAAAAACGCGTCAAAAAACGCGAGAAAAAACGCGAGAAAAAACGCGTCAAAAAACGCGAGAAAAAACGCGAGAAAAAACGCGTCAAAAAACGCGAGAAAAAACGCGTCAAAAAACGCGAGAAAAAACGCGTCAAAAAACGCGAGAAAAAACGCGAGAAAAAACGCGTCAAAAAACGCGTCAAAAAACGCGAGAAAAAACGCGTCAAAAAACGCGTCAAAAAACGCGTCAAAAAACGCGTCAAAAAACGCGTCAAAAAACGCGTCAAAAAACGCGAGAAAAAACGCGAGAAAAAACGCGTCAAAAAACGCGAGAAAAAACGCGTCAAAAAACGCGAGAAAAAACGCGAGAAAAAACGCGTCAAAAAACGCGAGAAAAAACGCGAGAAAAAACGCGAGAAAAAACGCGTCAAAAAACGCGAGAAAAAACGCGTCAAAAAACGCGAGAAAAAACGCGAGAAAAAACGCGTCAAAAAACGCGAGAAAAAACGCGTGAAAAAACGCGAGAAAAAACGCGAGAAAAAACGCGTCAAAAAACGCGAGAAAAAACGCGTCAAAAAACGCGAGAAAAAACGCGTCAAAAAACGCGTCAAAAAACGCGAGAAAAAACGCGTCAAAAAACGCGAGAAAAAACGCGTCAAAAAACGCGAGAAAAAACGCGTCAAAAAACGCGAGAAAAAACGCGAGAAAAAACGCGTCAAAAAACGCGAGAAAAAACGCGTCAAAAAACGCGTCAAAAAACGCGTCAAAAAACGCGTCAAAAAACGCGAGAAAAAACGCGTCAAAAAACGCGAGAAAAAACGCGAGAAAAAACGCGTCAAAAAACGCGAGAAAAAACGCGAGAAAAAACGCGTCAAAAAACGCGTCAAAAAACGCGAGAAAAAACGCGAGAAAAAACGCGTCAAAAAACGCGTCAAAAAACGCGAGAAAAAACGCGTCAAAAACCGCGTCAAAAAACGCGAGAAAAAACGCGTGAAAAAACGCGAGAAAAAACGCGTCAAAAAACGCGTCAAAAAGCGCGAGAAAAAACGCGTCAAAAAACGCGAGAAAAAACGCGTCAAAAAACGCGAGAAAAAACGCGAGAAAAAACGCGTCAAAAAACGCGTCAAAAAACGCGAGAAAAAACGCGTCAAAAAACGCGTCAAAAAACGCGAGAAAAAACGCGAGAAAAAACGCGTCAAAAAACGCGAGAAAAAACGCGTCAAAAAACGCGTCAAAAAGCGCGAGAAAAAACGCGTCAAAAAACGCGAGAAAAAACGCGTCAAAAAACGCGTCAAAAAACGCGAGAAAAAACGCGTGAAAAAACGCGAGAAAAAACGCGAGAAAAAACGCGTCAAAAAACGCGTGAAAAAACGCGAGAAAAAACGCGAGAAAAAACGCGTGAAAAAACGCGAGAAAAAACGCGAGAAAAAACGCGTCAAAAAACGCGTCAAAAAGCGCGAGAAAAAACGCGTCAAAAAACGCGTCAAAAAACGCGAGAAAAAACGCGAGAAAAAACGCGAGAAAAAACGCGTCAAAAAACGCGTCAAAAAACGCGAGAAAAAACGCGTCAAAAAGCGCGAGAAAAAACGCGTCAAAAAACGCGAGAAAAAACGCGAGAAAAAACGCGAGAAAAAACGCGTCAAAAAACGCGAGAAAAAACGCGTCAAAAAACGCGAGAAAAAACGCGTGAAAAAACGCGAGAAAAAACGCGAGAAAAAACGCGTCAAAAAACGCGTCAAAAAACGCGAGAAAAAACGCGTCAAAAAACGCGTCAAAAAACGCGAGAAAAAACGCGTCAAAAAACGCGTCAAAAAACGCGTCAAAAAACGCGAGAAAAAACGCGTGAAAAAACGCGAGAAAAAACGCGAGAAAAAACGCGTCAAAAAACGCGTCAAAAAACGCGAGAAAAAACGCGAGAAAAAACGCGAGAAAAAACGCGTCAAAAAACGCGAGAAAAAACGCGTCAAAAAACGCGTCAAAAAACGCGTCAAAAAACGCGTCAAAAAACGCGAGAAAAAACGCGTGAAAAAACGCGAGAAAAAACGCGAGAAAAAACGCGTCAAAAAACGCGTCAAAAAACGCGAGAAAAAACGCGAGAAAAAACGCGAGAAAAAACGCGTCAAAAAACGCGTCAAAAAACGCGAGAAAAAACGCGAGAAAAAACGCGTCAAAAAACGCGTCAAAAAACGCGAGAAAAAACGCGTCAAAAACCGCGTCAAAAAACGCGAGAAAAAACGCGTGAAAAAACGCGAGAAAAAACGCGTCAAAAAACGCGTCAAAAAGCGCGAGAAAAAACGCGTCAAAAAACGCGTCAAAAAACGCGAGAAAAAACGCGAGAAAAAACGCGTCAAAAAACGCGTCAAAAAACGCGTCAAAAAACGCGTCAAAAAACCCGAGAAAAAACGCGAGAAAAAACGCGTCAAAAAACGCGTCAAAAAACGCGTCAAAAAACGCGAGAAAAAACGCGAGAAAAAACGCGTCAAAAAACGCGAGAAAAAACGCGAGAAAAAACGCGTCAAAAAACGCGAGAAAAAACGCGTCAAAAAACGCGAGAAAAAACGCGTCAAAAAACGCGAGAAAAAACGCGAGAAAAAACGCGTCAAAAAACGCGTCAAAAAACGCGAGAAAAAACGCGTCAAAAAACGCGTCAAAAAACGCGTCAAAAAACGCGTCAAAAAACGCGTCAAAAAACGCGTCAAAAAACGCGAGAAAAAACGCGAGAAAAAACGCGTCAAAAAACGCGAGAAAAAACGCGTCAAAAAACGCGAGAAAAAACGCGAGAAAAAACGCGTCAAAAAACGCGAGAAAAAACGCGAGAAAAAACGCGAGAAAAAACGCGTCAAAAAACGCGAGAAAAAACGCGTCAAAAAACGCGAGAAAAAACGCGAGAAAAAACGCGTCAAAAAACGCGAGAAAAAACGCGTGAAAAAACGCGAGAAAAAACGCGAGAAAAAACGCGTCAAAAAACGCGAGAAAAAACGCGTCAAAAAACGCGAGAAAAAACGCGTCAAAAAACGCGTCAAAAAACGCGAGAAAAAACGCGTCAAAAAACGCGAGAAAAAACGCGTCAAAAAACGCGAGAAAAAACGCGTCAAAAAACGCGAGAAAAAACGCGAGAAAAAACGCGTCAAAAAACGCGAGAAAAAACGCGTCAAAAAACGCGTCAAAAAACGCGTCAAAAAACGCGTCAAAAAACGCGAGAAAAAACGCGTCAAAAAACGCGAGAAAAAACGCGAGAAAAAACGCGTCAAAAAACGCGAGAAAAAACGCGAGAAAAAACGCGTCAAAAAACGCGTCAAAAAACGCGAGAAAAAACGCGAGAAAAAACGCGTCAAAAAACGCGTCAAAAAACGCGAGAAAAAACGCGTCAAAAACCGCGTCAAAAAACGCGAGAAAAAACGCGTGAAAAAACGCGAGAAAAAACGCGTCAAAAAACGCGTCAAAAAGCGCGAGAAAAAACGCGTCAAAAAACGCGAGAAAAAACGCGTCAAAAAACGCGAGAAAAAACGCGTCAAAAAACGCGAGAAAAAACGCGAGAAAAAACGCGTCAAAAAACGCGAGAAAAAACGCGTCAAAAAACGCGTCAAAAAGCGCGAGAAAAAACGCGTCAAAAAACGCGAGAAAAAACGCGTCAAAAAACGCGTCAAAAAACGCGAGAAAAAACGCGTGAAAAAACGCGAGAAAAAACGCGAGAAAAAACGCGTCAAAAAACGCGTGAAAAAACGCGAGAAAAAACGCGAGAAAAAACGCGTGAAAAAACGCGAGAAAAAACGCGAGAAAAAACGCGTCAAAAAACGCGTCAAAAAGCGCGAGAAAAAACGCGTCAAAAAACGCGTCAAAAAACGCGAGAAAAAACGCGAGAAAAAACGCGAGAAAAAACGCGTCAAAAAACGCGTCAAAAAACGCGAGAAAAAACGCGTCAAAAAACGCGTCAAAAAACGCGTCAAAAAACGCGTCAAAAAACGCGTCAAAAAACGCGTCAAAAAACGCGAGAAAAAACGCGAGAAAAAACGCGTCAAAAAACGCGAGAAAAAACGCGTCAAAAAACGCGAGAAAAAACGCGAGAAAAAACGCGTCAAAAAACGCGAGAAAAAACGCGAGAAAAAACGCGAGAAAAAACGCGTCAAAAAACGCGAGAAAAAACGCGTCAAAAAACGCGAGAAAAAACGCGAGAAAAAACGCGTCAAAAAACGCGAGAAAAAACGCGTGAAAAAACGCGAGAAAAAACGCGAGAAAAAACGCGTCAAAAAACGCGAGAAAAAACGCGTCAAAAAACGCGAGAAAAAACGCGTCAAAAAACGCGTCAAAAAACGCGAGAAAAAACGCGTCAAAAAACGCGAGAAAAAACGCGTCAAAAAACGCGAGAAAAAACGCGTCAAAAAACGCGAGAAAAAACGCGAGAAAAAACGCGTCAAAAAACGCGAGAAAAAACGCGTCAAAAAACGCGTCAAAAAACGCGTCAAAAAACGCGTCAAAAAACGCGAGAAAAAACGCGTGAAAAAACGCGAGAAAAAACGCGAGAAAAAACGCGTCAAAAAACGCGAGAAAAAACGCGTCAAAAAACGCGAGAAAAAACGCGTCAAAAAACGCGTCAAAAAACGCGAGAAAAAACGCGTCAAAAAACGCGAGAAAAAACGCGTCAAAAAACGCGAGAAAAAACGCGTCAAAAAACGCGAGAAAAAACGCGAGAAAAAACGCGTCAAAAAACGCGAGAAAAAACGCGTCAAAAAACGCGTCAAAAAACGCGTCAAAAAACGCGTCAAAAAACGCGAGAAAAAACGCGTCAAAAAACGCGAGAAAAAACGCGAGAAAAAACGCGTCAAAAAACGCGAGAAAAAACGCGAGAAAAAACGCGTCAAAAAACGCGTCAAAAAACGCGAGAAAAAACGCGAGAAAAAACGCGTCAAAAAACGCGTCAAAAAACGCGAGAAAAAACGCGTCAAAAACCGCGTCAAAAAACGCGAGAAAAAACGCGTGAAAAAACGCGAGAAAAAACGCGTCAAAAAACGCGTCAAAAAGCGCGAGAAAAAACGCGTCAAAAAACGCGAGAAAAAACGCGTCAAAAAACGCGAGAAAAAACGCGTCAAAAAACGCGAGAAAAAACGCGAGAAAAAACGCGTCAAAAAACGCGAGAAAAAACGCGTCAAAAAACGCGTCAAAAAGCGCGAGAAAAAACGCGTCAAAAAACGCGAGAAAAAACGCGTCAAAAAACGCGTCAAAAAACGCGAGAAAAAACGCGTGAAAAAACGCGAGAAAAAACGCGAGAAAAAACGCGTCAAAAAACGCGTGAAAAAACGCGAGAAAAAACGCGAGAAAAAACGCGTGAAAAAACGCGAGAAAAAACGCGAGAAAAAACGCGTCAAAAAACGCGTCAAAAAGCGCGAGAAAAAACGCGTCAAAAAACGCGTCAAAAAACGCGAGAAAAAACGCGAGAAAAAACGCGAGAAAAAACGCGTCAAAAAACGCGTCAAAAAACGCGAGAAAAAACGCGTCAAAAAGCGCGAGAAAAAACGCGTCAAAAAACGCGAGAAAAAACGCGAGAAAAAACGCGAGAAAAAACGCGTCAAAAAACGCGAGAAAAAACGCGTCAAAAAACGCGAGAAAAAACGCGTCAAAAAACGCGTCAAAAAACGCGTCAAAAAACGCGAGAAAAAACGCGTGAAAAAACGCGAGAAAAAACGCGAGAAAAAACGCGTCAAAAAACGCGTCAAAAAACGCGAGAAAAAACGCGTCAAAAAACGCGTCAAAAAACGCGAGAAAAAACGCGTCAAAAAACGCGTCAAAAAACGCGTCAAAAAACGCGAGAAAAAACGCGTGAAAAAACGCGAGAAAAAACGCGAGAAAAAACGCGTCAAAAAACGCGTCAAAAAACGCGAGAAAAAACGCGAGAAAAAACGCGAGAAAAAACGCGTCAAAAAACGCGAGAAAAAACGCGTCAAAAAACGCGTCAAAAAACGCGTCAAAAAACGCGTCAAAAAACGCGAGAAAAAACGCGTGAAAAAACGCGAGAAAAAACGCGAGAAAAAACGCGTCAAAAAACGCGTCAAAAAACGCGAGAAAAAACGCGAGAAAAAACGCGAGAAAAAACGCGTCAAAAAACGCGTCAAAAAACGCGAGAAAAAACGCGAGAAAAAACGCGTCAAAAAACGCGTCAAAAAACGCGAGAAAAAACGCGTCAAAAACCGCGTCAAAAAACGCGAGAAAAAACGCGTGAAAAAACGCGAGAAAAAACGCGTCAAAAAACGCGTCAAAAAGCGCGAGAAAAAACGCGTCAAAAAACGCGTCAAAAAACGCGAGAAAAAACGCGAGAAAAAACGCGTCAAAAAACGCGTCAAAAAACGCGAGAAAAAACGCGTCAAAAAACGCGTCAAAAAACGCGTCAAAAAACGCGAGAAAAAACGCGTGAAAAAACGCGAGAAAAAACGCGAGAAAAAACGCGTCAAAAAACGCGTCAAAAAACGCGAGAAAAAACGCGAGAAAAAACGCGAGAAAAAACGCGTCAAAAAACGCGTCAAAAAACGCGAGAAAAAACGCGTCAAAAAACGCGTCAAAAAACGCGAGAAAAAACGCGTGAAAAAACGCGAGAAAAAACGCGAGAAAAAACGCGAGAAAAAACGCGAGAAAAAACGCGTCAAAAAACGCGAGAAAAAACGCGTCAAAAAACGCGTCAAAAAACGCGTCAAAAAACGCGAGAAAAAACGCGTGAAAAAACGCGAGAGAAAACGCGTCAAAAAACGCGTCAAAAAACGCGTGAAAAAACGTTTCTCGCGTCAAAAAGCGCGAGAAAAAACGCGTCAAAAAACGCGAGAAAAAACGCGAGAAAAAACGCGTCAAAAAACGCGTCAAAAAACGCGAGAAACGTTTTTTCACGCGTTTTTTCTCGCGTTTTTTGACGCGTTTTTTCTCGCGTTTTTTGACGCGTTTTTTCTCGCGTTTTTTCTCGCGTTTTTTGACGCGTTTTTTCTCGCGTTTTTTCTCGCGTTTTTTGACGCGTTTTTTGACGCGTTTTTTGACGCGTTTTTTCTCGCGTTTTTTGACGCGTTTTTTCTCGCGTTTTTTGACGCGTTTTTTCTCGCGCTTTTTGACGCGTTTTTTGACGCGTTTTTTCTCGCGTTTTTTGACGCGTTTTTTGACGCGTTTTTTCTCGCGTTTTTTCTCGCGTTTTTTGACGCGTTTTTCTCGCGTTTTTTGACGTGTTTTTTGATGCGTTTTTTCTCGCGTTTTTTGACGCGTTTTTTGACGCGTTTTTTGACGCGTTTTTTCTCGCGTTTTTTCTCGCGTTTTTTGACGCGTTTTTTCTCGCGTTTTTTGACGCGTTTTTTCTCGCGTTTTTTCTCGCGTTTTTTGACGCGTTTTTTCTCGCGTTTTTTCTCGCGTTTTTTGACGCGTTTTTTCACGCGTTTTTGGACGCGTTTTTTGACGAGTTTTTTTCACGCGTTTTTGGACGCGTTTTTTCACGGGTTTTTTGACGCGTTTTTTGACGAGTTTTTGACGCGTTTTTGGACGCGTTTTTCCAATAAAACAAATATCCATCCACGCACAATGTATTACCTTTCCCTTTATTAGATTTAACGATTGAAACGGGTTGGGGTCAAAATTCTGGATGGGTCAAAATTCTTTTTAAAATATTCTGCTTTCAAAATTCTGCTTTGCAAGTTCTCTATTCAAAATTCTGCAAACAATAAACAAATTTTTGCAAAATGTTCAAAAGCGAGGATGGCAAACTGTCAAATTCTGGACTATTTTCGTTAAATTTTAACTCAATAATGAAAATGTGTTATTCTCTACCTATAAATATACTCGTAACGCGAATAGACAACCTATGGACCTTACCGTCACTTCTTAGACGAAGCCTGTTAGAGTTGGCAGTAACATTTTGCTGGAATAGTAGTTGCTGAGTTTGATCAATAGAATTAAATTAAGCAATCCAAACTTCGTTCCAAATCAAATGTCTATATTTTTACATTTTAACCATTCAATTGAACAGAACAAACAAAAAACAAAATAATCGGATATTTTTTTGAAAATAATTCAAGGACGTCTTTACTGCACAATTGAGCCACTTAATGGACTCGCAGACAACGACAGATGGAGGCAATTTCCTTCAAAACCGTTCAACTCAAATTTTGGAATCGATCCAAACGAAGCCAAAAATAATACTACAGATAATATTTATTCAACTCTATTCGCGCTATACACAGCTAAGAGATCGGCATGTGTCAGCGAACATCTTTTTCCCACATAATTCATATGGAAAGTAGTGGATCTGCTGCCGGTTGCAATTACTAAAAGTTCATCCTAAGCGAAGCGACAGCACACAAAGCCATATAAATGATCAAAAAACGGATAGGCGCAGCTATCGGATATGTAAGATCTAAGCCATCCAAGCGTAGAAAAATCTCTCAATGCATGTCATTAAATCTCAGACTTGGGTACCTCTACCTATATACAAATTGCATCACAAAGCAATTAAGAAAGAAAATTGAAAGCGGGCAAGGGTGAAGAGAAAATTCACGTTTTCAACGTAATCATTCTGCAAAAATATAGCATGTATAGATTTAGATATCTATTTGCGGTATGAGAAGCTATTGGTGCGACAAATTTGCTTGCGACGAAGACGACTACGATGATGATGATGAGGAGGAGGAGGAGGAGGATGATGATGCCATCACTGTGAATACCGAAAGTACGATAAAAATAAAATAAAAGTTGCTGTGAAAAAAGGCATAAAACAAACGTCAAATTAAAATAGAAATTATGTACGAATTATTTATTTTGCTGTATGCAGACATGCAATCGGGGGAGGGGTGCAACTAATTGTGACAGTGGTGTTCGGAAAAGAATCGGGTTAAAGTGGGCTGCTAATAAATTGATATATGAATTTTGGAGACGATTCAAAAAGCATTGTAGTCGTGGCGTTGGCAATAAAAAAAACTACAACTCATGTGGATTCCGTAAATTACTGAGACTGTGGCCGTAAAGGCTGTCGGAGAAAGCCAATGAACTGAACGAATGAAACAGACATCCTTTCAAGGGGGTGGCAGAGAATCAGAATGCTTACAATAAAACTGTAGGGAGTTCTATGTCTGCTGACGTGAAAACTATGGGCGAAACTTCGATGAAACTTTTATGGTAATATTTCCAAAAACTCCGAGAAGGCTTTAGGCTTTGTCGTTGATTGTCACGAGAACCTTTTGGGAGCGTTTTTGACCAAAATTTATTTTCTTGTGGCTTTACTGGTTTTTTGCTTGTCATAATTTCAACAAAATTGTGTTATTACCTAAAGGAGTCGGTACTTCCACATATATGTTCAGCTATCAATTAGCTTGCTGCCTCAGCTAGAAGCTCAGTATTAGACCATCTAGCATGATCAAATTAAGTTTGGTTGGTATTGATTGTTGTTCTGCTTGCATCAAATACACTGTGTGTCATTTTCTCTGTTCGACCGAAACGAAGGAGCGAAAAATGCGTTCTCCTTGTGAATGCAAACTACAACAGCCACTCCATTCTGAGGATGAGACAAAACTACAAAAATATGTAAAAAAAAAGAGTGAGAAATACACCGAAAACTCGGAACTACAAAAGCTCTTTGTCCAAGGTGAACATCCTCAAAGAAAAATCATTTTAATTCCATTTTATAAAACAACTCAAATTCTGTAATATGTTTTCAACTTCTTACAATGGAGATGTTGCGCTAAAAATGTAAGAAAGTATTACAAAAAGAGCTTTTCAGGAGAGCTTTTCAAAAAGGAGCTTTTTCAATTACAGGAAAATGTTACAAAAGTAGGCCTCTGTATAATTCTGCCAGATTTATTCTTCAAGGGTACTTGCTTTGTGAAAAAGCACAATCGAGCTTTAAGTCACAGTGAAAAATTTTATTTAAGAAGTAACATACAGAGAGCTCCATTCGATGGAGCAGCACGAAACATTTCTCCGCCTTTTTCTATCTAATTTGGGTAGTTTAGGTTCGATTTAGGGGGTCATGCGTTGAACTCGATCTTTGAATTTAAATAAAACTAGTTATATTTGGGGTATTTTTTTAAAGGCATTCAATACTTTTATGTTCCAAAAATAATAACCTTCATATAGCCTGCCAGGCATTGCTTAAAGCCTGTCATGCAAGAGATCAAATCCCGAGCAGATATAGCCAACGACGCGGACAACTTTGTCTTCAAGGAGGGCAATTGTTGCTGGGCTATTGGAGCCCATTCATAACCTCAAAGAAAAATAGACCATCGAACAAACGTCAACCAACATCATACGTGTATGAAGTCCAACATTTCCTTCAATTTTGTAAGTTAATACATATAAAAAAACGAAACAAAAATTAAATGAAATAAAAGCATGGATGGAAAGTTGCGTTTACCGCGTCACAGTTTTTTGAAAAGTTGCAATTACTGAGTCACTAATGGTAAAATTTTAGGTGTTGCTTTAACCGAGGTATTGCGTTTATAGAGGGTTGCTTTTACCGAGGGCGTACTGTAGTTAGTTACGCCACTTGAATTTAATTTAAAAAATACAACCCCCGACAAAAAAAGACCTTTGCACGCGACTGTGCGTCTGAACTGAAAATACCTATAAAGCACCGCGCGGCTGTCTACAGGCGCATGCACTTGTTTGTTCTGATATAAACAATCCTAAATCTAGTGTGCTTTTTTTGAATTTCATTGTTTTCTTTATTTTTAGTATCATTTTCCGTGGAAATCGTAGGCTTTGGCTACCTCGTTGTTTATGTAACAACGAACAGGTTGAAAGGCGAAGTTAAATATTTACCCACAAGGTGGTCTGAACGTTGTTTTGGGGGGGCGAAACACCTACCACGGTATTTACATTAACATGTTATAATTATTGTTCCAAGAATGAACACATGCCAACAGTCCCTGGCCAATTTAATGGATAAAGGCGGAGTATAGACCGATGCGCTTTGTGAATACTCGTCTCTGAATTGAATGTTTTATGTGACTTTTCTTGAAAAACTGATGCTTTATGGCATCCGCCGACTAGGCAATTGGTCTTATTTCGATTTTAGCTATTACACATGGAAACAAAACCGTTTGTAAATCTTAAAAAAATATTTAACAAATAATAACTCGAGGCGAGGGTCTTGTGCGTTTCTTTCGCTGGATGGGACTTATTTTCATTTCTTTTGATGTTCTTGGGCATTAACTCTTTATTATAAGCTGATGTGGGATTTTACGATTTGCAACTGTGTAGATCGTTAAATATTTAACATTATTTTCATTACTGTCGAATGCAAATGTGAAACAAAGTCGACGGCAAATCGCGAAAGTATTTACGCACGACTCAAACAAATCAATTTTTAAGGCCAATTAAATATCTAACGCCTCTAACCATTATACGGCATTTGAGCCTTCAAATTCACAAATGACATCAGCACTCTGGGGTTGATTTTACGATTGCAATAGCAAACTTATAGTGCAGCGTCAAAAGCTAACATCTGCTCGTCGTCTTGACACGTTCTACTCGTACATGTACGAATATGAGTAACTTGTCAACGATCGGTGAGGTGAACCGAGTGTTTGTGGGTTAACAACTTTGTTGCTCCGCTTAAGAAATGTGCAATAAATATGCAGGTGAAAACCAGCAAGACCAGCTCTAAACTGTTTTGTACTAGTTGAACCTGTCCGGCTTTGCCAGCGCCAAGGAATTTCATTGCTTAAATATTGAGGTGGCTAAAGCTAGAGATTAATATATCAATTCAAGTAAAAATAGAACTCACCCATCGCCTTCACCGTCAAAAAGGCGTTCACCAAGACTGTGATTTATAATTTATTGCAAAAGCTGTTATATGTAACAAATAAAATTAACTAAACTATACTCAAGCCTCGTTGAATGCTTTCCTTGGAAAATGAAATGAAAAGGTGTGGTAATTGTGTGAAAAAAAGGAAAAAGTTCAAGGACAGTGATGTTCTAAGAGGATACACTCACCAATGGGAAATTCCAAAATTACTGAGTTGGGAAGAGGTTTTTGCCCAAAAGTTCGATAAAAAAAACATCCTTGCATGCCTATAAACACATTATACGCCATTGACAACCCAACACCTCATTCGCAACTATTAATCCTGGCATTGAAAACTCCAAACTTGTAAGCCGGATCCACGCATTTATTCAAAAGAACTTGGACCACAAGGTGTTGATTGCTGATTTAAGTGCAAGAGCAGCTCAGAAATGATGATACGAGTGAAGAGGTGCAGTACTTGATAAGTTCGCCTGTAGACAGCGTTGCCAGGCGGTCAAAACATTTCCCCCGGATAAATCTAAAAAAAAAAGATTTGGCTATTTTTCTTCCAAACATCCCCAAATTTCTTTTATTATTATTTTTTAACATGTTTAATGTGAATTTTGAATGTTCACCTGCAACATGTTAATGCAATATTGCCGATTGCCAATGCCAATTTTTGTTAGCCCTGAAAAGCAGCAGAAAAAGGTTACCGCTTTCTTTTTGAAACCATCTTGTAAGAGAACCTACCAATCCCTAAATAATCATACGGGTGAAGGGTGCTTAATTGCGGCAAAAAGGAACAACTTACTACAGAAAGTACCGAAATCTATAACTTTTTCCTAGTAAAACGGGAATTTCATTATTTTTAGACGACTGAACACAGGGAGGGTTATGTGTTTCGAGCGTATCCTATGTCCGTTCCTACGTGACGCCCTTTAGCCTAAACGGCTCGACTGATTTTGAAGAGTGAGGTGTCATTAGATTCGTACTTTTCCCCAGAGTATCATGGGCTTAAAAGATAAAAATAAAAATAATTAATTCAAAAAGGAACTAAAAATTAACAAGACACAATTGAGTTTAGCTATAACTATTTGGCATTCGGAGGGTAGGTACTCATACTTTTGGGCTGTGTAGGTATAGTCTCCGATTTCAATTAGCTAGTTAGACTTGAATGTGTCTTGTTCATTTTTAGTTCCTTTTTTTTAAGTCAGTCGGGTTTATTTGTTTTTTTTTTTTTAATATTTTATTTTTATTAAAGTAAACGCAAATATGTAGTCCAAAGCTATAAGCTTATAATTTTTACTGACAAATATCGTTTTGGAGAAATATCTAGGAAACTACAAATTAAATTATTAAAAATAAAGCAAATTTTGCCCCCAAATAATTTCTTCCCTCAGGTTTCGCCCCGTTGACAAAAATAAAACCTTAATCTGGTGGGAACACCCCAAAACTGCCTCACCTGCCTGTAGAATTGTTAAATAAAAGTTTTATGGTACTTTAAATAGTATTTATATAACTTATCTGGTAGATTTGAAAGCAAAGAAAAAACGAGACTCGTTGCGAAGGGCTGCTCGCAAAAGTTCGGCGTAGATAAACGTCGAGAAAATATTAAAAACAACGAAGGCAAGTTGTACTTTTGTTTACTAAATGCCACAGGTGTGCCATAGTAATAATAACAAATAATTATAAAAATTCATTTAACAAAGTAGGTACCTCCAGCAGCGGGTTTGCGCTGATGTACCCCTCTGTGTCAGACACTTAACCTTCCAACAGACGAAATATTTATTTTTTGTTGACTGACAGTGCGTCATCAAGTCGCAAACACCCACAAAACAGTTCGTTCATTTATTTCGGATGGCAGCGTTTCCTGTGCAATCATTATTGAATTTTAATGAGCCGCAAGGGAACGTGCGTCGCCGCATAAATAATTAAATAATTTACTGGACAATTAGGCACAGACGTACATATACGAGTGTACCTGCGTTCATTGGAGAACATAAATGATTTGAAATGAAATGAACTTTGTACAATTATTGTGCATTTGATTGGATGATACTAAACAGATGACGATAATGCTTTCGATTGTCACTTTGTTTGTTTGAATTATTTGCCCCAGTTGCTGCCTCCGTTCTACTGGCCGAAAGCTGAATTCTTTCGAAAATGGTTTCTCTGTGGAAAAAATTATAAAGTTGCTAGAGTGATAAACTTCTGTTGATGTTCTTGGGCATTAATTCGTCATTATAAGCTGGTGTGGGATTTAACGATTTGCAAATGTGTCGATCGTTAAATATTTAACACACTTTACTGTGAGTCAGCAGATGCGGGTCATTGAAAGATACGCGAAAAATGTTCTCAGTCGTTGTACACGTTTTATTTGCCAATTATATGGCTGGATGATAGCGAAATTTATCGCCAATTGTTGATCGTGCCGGTTACGCTGAGTACTGACAATTCACACCACAGAACTTGTGAAAGATCGTTGCAACAAGCGACGACGACATGCACTTGTATCTTGTATAGAAGTTGCTCGTTGAACTGGTTTGTATTGGGGGTTTTTTATTTGAACCCGTTGTAAGTTTCGTCATTCGATTGAATTTGATATTTTATTGTTTTAAGTAGGAAAATAAAACAGAAGCTGGAATGGCGCAGTACGCAAAAAATCACCCCTATTGCAGTTGTCAGTCGTCAATCGTTCGCACAGTCAATCGTTCTCAGTCAATTGTTCTCAGTCAATTGTTCTCAGCGCTGTATTAGGGATCTGTACGGGTACTTTCCCAAAAACATTTTGTTTTGAATAATTTTTAAAATTGAATTACAAATGACAACATTAATAGCTCTCTGTCGATGACAGCACTCTAACAAAATCCAACAGCGTCTTCCTGTGAATGCAACTCCAAAAAGCAAACGATGGAAATCAGTTCTCTGAATGAAGGTTTGAACAAAATCTGTTACAAGTCTTGGCTATATGTATTTAGAAAAACAAATCGTTTGTACCAGAAATGAAAATGGCCAACTAAACCCCATTTATCCCAATCCAGGCAACTTCTTGCAGTCACGGTCGGACCACTTGATTTATCAATTAAGAGCAAAGAGTTGTAAAAGAATTCAATCTTTTGAATCACTTTAAAATGATTTAATTCAAGGACTTTTGCATTTTTGTGTCACTTTCAAAATTGCAACCACAATTCTCTTTAAAGTCATTGTGAGGTCAATCATTTGTTATCAGTCATTTAAATCATGCTTCATGAGAATGCGCAATCATTTGCATTCAATTGGAATCTTTTTAATCACCTTCTTGCCTTTAAAGGTGAGGAGCAGCGTGTTGCGCACAGAAGACGAAGAAATAAGAGGCTGACAGATACGTTTTCGTTTTTAACAATCGTCTTCTCTGCACAAGAAAACGGGTCTTCCGTCAACAGTGATCAGCTGTTACTCGTAGCTGTGCTCTTTTATTTGTGCTCTCTGAACATACAAGTAGATTTTTGATTCACCAGCAAGTCCGCATGATGAAACCAACCTCTTTTGAAAGAAATTCTGTTGTTATACTGGTGTGACCGCTCGTCACTCTGTCCCGCTGGCTGTCCCCGATGACGACGTGTCTCTACGAGTAATTAACACCTCGGGCGTATGTACCGCACGACCTTTCCAAGTTTAAGAGAAATTTCATTATTCGACAAGCCCCCTAAAATAACACCACTCCCGTGCCACATGAACACGAGGTCGAAATGATTCGGTGAATGATTCCTCCTCGCAGCTCGCTACAATACGCGTAATGCTAATCAAATTTAAAGAAGCTCGACCGAACTCGGCAGTTTGCCTCCCATCTGGGGGTAGTCATTTCAAAATAAAACGCTGTTGCACGATCCCATTCCCACCGCGAAAGGTCGCAGTTGCTAGAATAGAACGTTGCATGCAACCAACTGCAAGATTCATCCTCAGAATCAAGTGTGACAGTCAGAGTAAACAGAAAGCAATCATAATGCGTCACAATTAGCCAACAAATAGAAGCACACTCAGCCGAACAACTCGCGAGATACCTACACTCGTACCTATACTCGTAGGATAAACAACAATTAGATGCACACTTGGACAGTGTTATTGCGAAACATTGGCAAATGACGTTAAACTATACAAATGCATGTGCTCGGTGCTGGTGATGAGATGACAATGATGTACACGACGCGCTGTGGTGATGTTGAGTCTGTTCCGTACATGATGAAGCAGACGGCTGGCAGTGACGACGCTCTAAAAATACTTGACAGAGAGTAGTGCCCTTGCAGCGAATCACGGCATGCCACTGCTCAGAGACAGAACTCTGCTGTACATCAGATGCGGCAGACACTTCAGCACACAGCCTCAAAAACCTCTATTGGTGCAGACCAACACAGAATGGGTATTTTTTTTACAGACACATGATGATGCCAAAGCGTTTCAACATTGAACTACTTAAAAAGTTTCACCTAAATCCAACTCGGTGTTGACGTTGCTGTACTCGGTTTTATCAAATTGAGACATTGTCCGCTGCTGCTACTCCCTCGTGGTACCAAGTTGGCTAGCACATGGTGTGCGGATACCTTTTACGCGTCTATTTACACAGTAAATTCAATTGAACGAAACAGATTGATTTACGGTATCCGTTCGCGAAACTTGTCGTACAACGACCGCACTTATATACATGGGGGACACGTTGTCCAACTATAACATGGAGAGCCACGAGACGAACACAGACACACTCACTTTTCTTGGGGGGAGGGGGAGCGATACGACCAAAGTGGAAAAGTATCTATTTGCATATTCCCACATCACTTAGTTTGATGCATAACTGGTATTGGACAATCTAAACCGATTGAGTATATTTTTTTTTGCTTTTTGCTGTGTGTGGATATAGATACTCGCGTTGGGGCGGGAAACCAAAGAGCACACGATATCCAATGCGATGGGATCTAGAACGTACCGGCATTCGGTTTGCGACAAGTCCCGCACTCAACTGAATTGTAGCTATTCATTCTGGTTTCGCATGAGTTCGGCGCACGAGTTGTGGGAATGTTGCCAGCCGACATTGTTGATGAGACTTTTCGTCTCAAATCGGCCAGTTGTTGAGTCAGAGTTGCCATCGTGCGGAAAAAAAGTAGTGAAAGGGTAGTGGAAAATGGCAAACAACAATCAGAATTCATGTGCTTTCCTAAATTCAACCTCGATCAAAATTTTTTCTCGAGTTGGGAGCTTAAACAAGATGACTTTATCTTTTTTAAATGCGCGCCATATACGATGGAACGGGTCGTAGCGGGCGGGAGTGCTCTTATTCGACAGGCGTGGCTGCAAGAACCTATTTCCTCTAAGATTAGTCGTCATATTGCCTTGGAACAGTGAGTAGCGTGCGTTTGTTGTACAGGATGTTCTGTGATCGCAACCCAAGTGCAAACTAGTGCTTCTTCCGAAATCGCTCCAATGTCGCGTCCCAGACCGAAAAATTAATTGAAACATCAGTCACTACGTTCAGACAAAAACCGCGAGTGTGACAATTCGAAGAAATGGAGTCCCTCGGTCCATCAGATAAGCTGGGAACATTGAGGCAGTGAGAGGTTTAATTTTGCAATTCACCCGACTGGTTGGGGAGATTTGTTTTCTTCCACGACTTGGTGAATTTGATTAAGAGGACATTGGGTTGCTACAGGACGGAGCAATGGCTCACACTCAATGGCTCAAGGGCATCGATGGCTGTTTTGGGGGAACACTTCTGGGAACGCCTTATCTGAACTAGAGGCGATTTGGAGTGACCAGCCCGATGCTCTGGTATTATATTTGAAGATCTAATACAGTGCAAGAAGGGTCGATTCTTGTCCAAGTATTTTAAGTAATCATTCACCTTTCTGCTCCATCACGTTTCTAGCAAAATGCTGCTTAAGGCAGGCATAGTTTGCTGGCCATTACATATTTTTTAGCTCGTCTGAGGTATTTTTTTCGCAACCAAGCATAACAAGTGAGAAAATGTTGTTTGTAGGTTAGAGTTTGAATCACAGTCTAATCCCTTCATCGGACTTCTATACAGCGAAGCTGTCCCTACTCCGAAAATGTTTCAACTACACAGCCTTTTCGTGTTATTTTTGGTGTGTGAATGATGTCGGCGCAGTGGCTTAGTGGTTAGTGTGTTGGACTACTAAGCGATGGGTCCCAGGTTCAAATCTCGCTAAAAAAAACCCAAATTTCAACTCAAGGTTTTTGTCCACTGCGCCACCTCTCGCGAACGTCTGACAAACATCCGAGAGTATAACTGTCATGAAGAAGCTCCTCAATTAGCCGTTTGGACTCGGCATAAAATTGTAGATCCCTTCCATTCGTTCCAAAAATGAAAAACTCACACAAAACGAATGGTTGCGAGAAGCTAGGCCCAGGGTCCCTACCGACCTGTAGCGCCATCTTTTTTTTTTATTTTTTTTTTTTTTTTAATGATGTCCTTAACGAATTTTTCTCTACAACGTACAAATTTTTCAGCTGGAAATCCACATAAAACTATTTTTTTTGCGAAATTTCCTGTTACGCACATTAAAAGTTTTGACTATGCAAAATAGTAAAACTGAATTAGTTAATTCCCCTTAATTCAAATCTCTAAGGGCCGTTTGCTGATACGACTCATAGCGAACTAAGTTCCACATAAACTCTTAAGTAGAACTTAAATCGTTAAGAGCCGTATGAGCAAACGACCCTAAATGTATTAGTCGAGTTTGTTGTCAAAGACATATGGACGGGTGTAATCCAAACCAAGTTGTTTAGATCAAGTCTCCAATAAAAGAAGTGCGTACAAAAAGTTTAAAATGTACGACAGATATAGGTATATAAAATTTGGATTTGTACGGGACTGCAACAGCATTTTATTATTTGCGCTTTTTGCAAGCAAACTTATTGTAATACTAAAGGCTTACCGATATTTTAAAGCAATATAAGAAAATGGCCACAACTTACCTGAAAAGAGAAGAGGCAATTATTTAATATTTTTTCGATTTATTTAATGGTAGAAAATAAGTTGAGTTGCATTCGCTTTTATAACGAAGCCGGGGAATCTGGCAAATCAGGTTTATAGCCGAATGCCCTAAGTCTTAAGTAAAAAATAAGTGTATAAATAAACACCTCAAGACTCAGCTTAACATCCGTAATATGCACCACCAATACAATGACACCCAAGAAATTACTTAAAAAAAATCTCAGAACAATAAGTTCAAAATGTCCAGAAAAAAAAACCTTTCAAAAATGCAGCATAAACAAAAAAGCGGTTTAAAGTTTCCAGAAAAAACAATCTGTGTTAAAAAAAATACTATAAAAACTTCAAATACTTAGAAAATGGACACCAAAAACTTTTAAGTCAGGTTAAAAAAAAACGTCCAAATCATTTTCCAAAACACACAGAAAAAATAATACATAAATAAAACAGCATAACCGATCTCGAGACACGATGGGATATAAGCTTCGGAAAACCTTCCAAACAGCATTCTTAATCACGCTCCAAAAAACCCTCCGAAAACCACTTGATAATCCCCCAAAATGGATCAAAGAACGTCCCAAAAACGCAAAGAAATGTTAAGCTAAATGGATCAAAAAGTGCTTAAAAAATACGACCCACAGACGTGGCAGTTACATCTTTAACAACGCTAATGCTTTGGAATATTATCTATCTCCTTGTTTTTCTTTCTATCGTTTCATCATCGTTTGTATTTCAAATTTATTTAATTTTCTCCAAGAACTTCAAAAGTACCCAGTAACGATCATTAAGCGGCCCAAAAAAGCTACACAAATCGTTAAATAAGTCGTGATCAACTTAAAGAAAAAAGTTCCAAAAAGCGCTCCAAAAATTTGTCAAAAAACGTACCAAATAACCAAAAGGCGGCTGACAAAGAACACCCGAAAGTGCTCTTGAAAAACGCTCCAAAAAAATTCAAAAAAAAAGCCGTTTCAAAAACCATCATTCCTGTTTGTGAAGCGGGTTGTTGAGGCAGCTATTGCTGAGAAGAGAACTTTGCGGTTTAAAATGGCGACATTGTGAAAAAGAATGAAGGAAAGAGAAGAAGAAGACGTAGTGGCTTGCACTTCGAAGTCCAATATGCGTATCATCAGTTAAAAAACATCAGCGGGTGAAACTCATATTCAAAGTGGAGATCACTAGATGTGCAAACATTTGACGACTTTCATTAAACTCCACAAAATATATTCATTTCTTGAATTGGTGTTCATGATATGGAAATACTTCTAAAAGTGCGGCTTCAATTGGGGGCCTCGACTTCTCGGAACCGATACACGGAGGCACGCAGCACTCTCGAATAAAAAAAGTTTTCATCACTACTTTTCCCATACTGCCAGCTAGAGCAATGGCAACACCCACTAGGTCAAGTCAAATTCAAATTTTTATGCTAAACAGAGCGAGAGTGCACGCAAACACGAATACAACCACCAACACCACTCTGCTTCAGAGAGAAAGTGTTTACTTTCAAACGAATATTGAAATATGTAGGATGTAGCATGAAGGCAGTAGGTACTGCTGTTTGACGTCACCACTTCTCGCATGACAGAAAAATATCTTACAGTGGCATCACATTCACAATCACAATTTACAAACAATCTCATTCACCACGTTTATGGTGAAGAGCGAGAGAGCGTGTAGGGAGATAGATACACATCTGGATCTGGATTATTATTTAGTGTAACGGAATTTTTATTGAAATAGAAGGTAGGTCAGTCGTGTTTTTTTCTTCGCCGCTTTTGACATTGTCTCCTTGGCAGCCTCTTTCCCAGGAGTGGGCAGTGGATGCTCTTTTCTGTCATACTTCGAGTCGAGTAGGTGGCAGCGCAGTCGAACGAAAGAAGGAATAGGTATTTGCTTCTGTATTATGCTGATGTTGTGAGAGTTGATTGAATCAAGTCGCTCCATTAAGTGGTAGGTCTGTGAGTGGTGGCTATGCGTATTGATAACATGCTTAAGGTAGGTCAATCTGGTGTTTCGAGATAGAAAAGTACAACTGGGCGGGCGGTGTGACACATGTCAGTATACAGAAAAGTATATCCCACATGAATAGATTTGTATTTGATTGGAGGAAGTGGGTCGAGATGTAATGGATACGCGTACTTTTTGTTACGTCCACTCAATTATGGCGGTGCTATAATTCATGCAATAATTAATATGTGCGCTGGGAAAATAACAATAGCAGGTAATTGCAGTGAAACAATCCGCACGCGGGTGGAGTGAGAAATACGCTTTTGATGCAAATTTATATAAAAACCGGGACCGGAAAGGAGAGGACTGATTTTGCAATTGCAGCTCGAATAGCACCTAAAGAAGCTTCAATTAGCTAAACGCTAGTAGAAAGTTTCAACAAGTGTTTTATGGATTCAAGAGAAAAATATGACAGGTGTCCCTTAGCATGGGACGGTTAGACTAAGTAATACGTCTCTTCTCTATATGTGTGAGGATCGCCACGGATGATTTGGAGTAGCTGAAGGAACCTTAGCGGAAAATGGAGGTTCCACCTGAGAATGCTACTCTCGCAACTCAATTTGAAATGAATACAAATATACAAGAAGAACATTTCGAGTCAAAAATTTGATTCTTTAACCAGAGAGCTGCGTACTCGTACTCGGTCAGGAATTCGCTTCATTTTAACTCAACTGAATTTTAGAGAGAATTTTGTTAGGGGTTCTAAAATTTTGTTATTTCTCTGAATGAATTGGAATTAGTTTTAAAAAAAAATCGAGCAAAGTAAAAATGTGAAATAAAAATTTTTCAGCACTGCAATGTGCATAAGCATGACACATAAGGCATAACGCATAAGCAGACGTTTGACACTTGCGTAGCTCTTTTTGCAAATGTCACTGCCATACATTTATTTCATTAAATTCGTTCGCAATATTGGAAAAATTTGGAAGATGAACTGGAGTTGCAAAAAGAAAAATTAAGGCATTTTTACACGAAAAAAGAAGATGGAAACGTTCAATCGTTTTCGTTCACACAAACGTTTTACTTTATGTAACACTGAAAACGAACAGAATTTTAAATAGCGCAAAAGAAAATTAAAATGAAAACTATTTTAATAACAGAATTGTTGCTTTGTTTTATTTTCATAACTCTCGAAACGAAAAACGTTTTCGTTTTAGCTTTCGAAACGAAACACATTTTCGTTTCGTTCAAAGGGGGAAAACGACAGATTTTCATTAAAATTTTCAATTTTCCTGAGAAAGAAGTTGTATGAAAATATAAATAACCACGATGAGCAGGTCGTAAGTGATGAGGACCCCATTCCAAGTGCAAAATCGTAAAACAGAAGAAATTACGAATCAAAGCCCACTTAGAGCGAGAAAATCACCAACTCGATGGATGTATCACTTAGATAATAATTTCGTCTTAGGTAACTAACTGGCGCCCAAATCATCATCTGTTGGCAACTTAGAAACAGTGCCTCTTTACGAACACGCCCTACGAAACCGAGAAAAACCTTTTTAATTCTTATGCACCAGCATAAGTCGTCGTTTGTAAGAGAAAATTTACACATGATTCGCTAAATCAACGAGTGAAAGGATTAGACAGCTTTACGCTGTATCATCTCCTTTGCGAAGATCTTTGATGAGAAGTCACGTTGATGCTCTGTGCCTTCAGTGATTTAAAATGAAAGTCCAATTTAGAGTTTCATCTCTGATAACGCAGCCGCTGTGGAACTTGCCAAATTTTGCAATCCGTCCCTTTCAAAGAGGACGATAGACTCAGCTTAACTTTCCAATGGGTTTCAATCCTAGTGGACTTGCCCAAGTTAGTTTAACAGTGCAAAGCCATATACGAAACTTACTTCACTTTATGAGCGCAATTTGCCTTAGAAGAAGCATCAGCAGCAACCAGGTGCGACAGAAGGACAAACGAACTGGCAAAGGTCTAGTAGGGCCCCAAAAAAGGCTTAGACAGTCATTTCTTTTCGGGACTTTTTTGTTCAACATACATATTTACCATGAATCGCTTGAGGAGTCAATTCCTACCGCCTTACTACGAACTAAGCGGCAGTAAAGTAGGCCATTCATGCTTGAATTACAGATTTCCTCACCCACAAGTAGTTGTCGTTTCATAAATCCACACCCAGCCGAAGCCATCTTCAGTAAAATTAATTCAAACCATGAATTTACTCAAAAGGCGCTATTCTACTGAAAACGCAGATCGCCTTGAAGAGAATTGGCGCCAAAGAGACGACCAAATCCCATGAGGAACGCAACCACCTCCTGTTGACAACCCAAATGCCCTGCGAAATGAAACAGAATGTTACTAAGTGAAACCATCCCCCATAGCTATGATAAAGAGCTCACAACCATCACACAGTCACCACCTCCACCCCCAATTAACGTGTCCTCATCTGCGATTCCTTACTATGCCATGCGCATCACTCGGGATGAAGTCATCGACATAAATGGAATATCAAACTGTACCCAGACAATTGGCCGCCGAAATCCAGCACAAGCAGTGCGGAAATCTTAAGGAGCAACGCCTCCCAAAGGGATAATCAGCGTCATATGCATGGCAAATGAGACCCGACAACATTATCCTTGTTAACCTCGCCGTGGCTTGCCTCCATTTGTTTGTGCAATGCGATGGTTGGTTGAGTCTGCAAATACCGCGCTGGTATGACAGTCACATTAAATTTTAATTGAACCTGTCAATTCCGGTGAATCCATGTCAATGCATTTGCGATCCAAACTGCCACTCCACAAATGAGTACAGCTCTAAATATATTCCACAGACCCATGAGGATATACATACAGCTATACCAGTCGGTGTACATGTCTGACTTGGGGTGGTAGTGGCGGACTTTTAACTGGCCTTCATCTCGCTTAGGAGGGTTTTATTTAGCTACCCCTCTGTAAAGATCGATGCATGGAACAAGTTGTGCAAGCTACCACAAAAATAACAACGACCACCTGGGGAATGATTAACTTAAACGGATGCAATATCCTTACTATGCTACTGGGTCATGTGGGTGGAAAATAGTTAAAAACCGTTTCCGGTGTGGGGGGTCAACTTTAAGAGATGCACCACAGATTTCCCACAAAAGCAAGAACCCATGAGCGCGTTGTTGTGAAAACAAATGGAATTAAGTTTCAGATAAGCAAAGCTCCTGGGGCGTTCCTCTGGCCGGAGCGACGTTTGCTTTATGGGGTCCATTTCTGTTGTGCAGAGCTGCAGGAAATGGCTGGAGTGCACTTCGGGCACACCCCACATAGAGATGAGATTTTTGCTATTTTACTTGTCAGTTGTACGATGCAGTCGAAGTAGGAGCAGTAGTAGGACACGCCAAGGCAGCTTTAATTGAAAGTTAAAAGTTGTTCAAGCTGTGTTGGTGCGTTTTGGTTGACGGTAAATCATAATTTTTATAATAACCTATGGTTAGGTTAGGTTAGGTTTTAAAAGTAATTTCCTTTCTATCAAACAGTGGTGCCAAGTTCGCAGTGGTGCCAAGTGATTTCAAAAAAAATAATCATTTTGACAAAGGCAAACGGCAAACATTTTTCTTCTTCAACTAAAATGGTTGTGCGTGCAAAAAGGTCACTAAACAAGCAGATCCAACAGTTCATGCGAAGACTGTCGTTGAACGCAGTGGGGTCACGTGCCTTTTTGAGGTTTCTCCTTTTTTTCCTGACGATTTACCGCTTAAACGCAAACAAAATGCTGTCAGCGTTTCATAGAACAGGTGGTAGTTAAACTATAGCTTCGATTCCACGTGTCATTTTTCATGGCAAATTTTGACACGCTGATGTCACAAAAATTCGGTGGTCACTCGTGTGTCTTTGGTGAGATTGAGCTGTGACAGCCCTCGTGACCAGACGCTTCACAGGCGATCACACGTAGTGACAAATTTAGGACAAAGGTTTACGTCATAATGACGTCGGCGTGTCAAAGTGACACGTGCAATCGTAGCTTGTGAGATTTGATTTGTATAGCTACAACATTTTAATACTGCCGGCCCAGAGCGATTGACAAAGCCCTTGAAGCGCCTGAACTCACCCATTGCATTGGAATCCCCACAAACGTCATTTCACAACTCATTGTGGCTTGTATTTTAGGAGTCTAAATTGCACATGATTTTTAAGTTCGGTCTTCGCATACTTATCACTTCGGTGAACTAAAACCGAATTGACTCAGCTTCTCCTAATCGTTCACTTGTGTTAGCTTATATTTTAGACAACAACAACTTTATGCCAAATACTGATCGTCTAAGTTGAAAAGTTTCCTCGCATGTTTGCAAAATATAGATACACTTTATGTATTTTTCCGGAGACAGAACCTAAGACCCCCCGCTTAGTAGTCCAGGACACAAACACCTGAGCCATTGTGGACGGGAAAGCAATTTTAGCTCACACAGACTCCAGCTGCGGAAACCACATCAACGATTTTCCATCTGTGCATTTTCACAGAAACACATTGCCGCCATTGTTCCCAGAATTTCTGAATACCTACCTGATTTTCGAAAACTTAAAAACGAGTTCCTGTTATCAAATAAAATATTTGAATCAAGAACTTTCAACTTACAATTTTTTAAAAATCTCAAAATTCTTCGCTTAACAATCTTTTTTTCTAAGTGTTCCATCTGATGCGTGGAAAAGTGGTGGGAAACATCAAAAACTTCGATGCACTTTATATCAGCTTAATGTACACGAATGACCAAAATTTCAGTGAAGAAAAAGTGAAATCGAAAAATACAAAAAAATTACAGAAAATGCTAGAAAAGTGTTTGGCACTTTTCTGTTTAAAAAACAAAAACTACCTTCAAGTTGTCGAAAATTCTATTTCAAGCATTAAAAATGCCACAATGGCATCACTGATTTGCCGCTGATGATTGCATTCAAATTCTGCTCTTTCGTTCTGCCCCAAGAGAGTTAACGACACACAAAGCTTAAAATGTTCCGATTCGATGTACCCCCCATCGTTGGTGATATTTTTCGATTCGATTTTGATCTGTAGCTCAGTCTCTGGATGAATCAGAATCTCTGATGGCTCCAAGTACTCAATCAAGTGTTGGCTGCAACAAGTCGTGTTGTATTGTTTTAAAAGTTTCAAAGTCAATCCATTAAAAAATATCAGTGGTGCTTTGTGAGTATTGAGGAATAAAGCAAAACCACAGAAAGTACTTAAAACATCGGCGGAGAACTTCACAATGGTCAGTGGGTTACTAATAAAAAACTGTATAAAAAAAACCTCCCCCCATCTGTGACAAACGCAAAACTCAACAGACGATACAAAAGTCCTAAAAATAGGTGCTCAACAGGATCAACTATCGACCGCCTGCAATTATGCCATCAATTTTACATAACATAATTATAAACAGGTCCGCTGTCGTGTCCTGTATACTGCGGTGCTTCCGTCCCAGTCCTTTGTACCCAGTAAACTGTAAATTCCCAGCAAGTAAACGCAATCAATAATAACAATCCAATTGCCTTGAACGAAAAATCGATAGCACTTTAAAGTGGAGTTACGAGTATAGGTGTAGCAGGCAAAAGCAAATGCTTTCTCTGGTTCGTACCACTGGCTCTTCTGGTTGTGAATTTTGCACGAGTAATCCGATACTTGTTCTAATTGTGGGGTTATTTGTGTGCCATATTTCGAAATAGAATAAAAAATAAGCATCGACTGACGGACAGGAATGGGTTACATTCCTAAATCAGGTCGAACTGGAGAATAAGGTTGTAATGTCTGATGTGAGTAGAAATAGAACCACACTGTAAATAAGTTCTTCGAAAGAAACATTTTTGAATCAACAAGGATAGAGCTAGTCGACAGGAGATCAGCTCGGGTGATGGGGGAACAGTTGGCAAAATAGAGCCAGCATCAGAGAAAAAATTCAGACCGGATGTTGGCCTTCAGGTCTGGTAGCGTCCTTTGACGGTTGACGTAAGCGGCGGATTTCAACAGACATCACAAAAAAAAAATAGTCACAAGGGGTCCAATCGGGGGAGTGGGTTAGCCACTCCAAATCGCCTCTAATTAAGATGAAGCTCCGTCCTGTTGCAACCCAATGCCCCCTAACTCAAATTCACCAAGTCGTGCAAGAAAACAAATCTCCCCAACCAGTCGGGTGAATTGCAAAATTAAACCTCTCACTGCCTCAATGTTCTCGGCTTATCTGATGGACCGAGGGAATCCATTTCTTCGGCTTGTCACACTCCCAGTCTTTGTCGAAACATAGAGCCTGATGTGGCAATTCATTAAATGGTGGACAGAGTCCAACCGGGCTATATTAAAACGATTTCCACAAGCGCTTTGCCATCACAGAACATCTCTTCAAAAAGCAGGCCCCGACGGCAAACTTCACTGTTTCATGTTGTCGACTGACCTGAAAGGAAACAAGACTTTGGAGCCACACCTGTCGAATAGGAAAACTCCCGCTACGACCACTTCAGCGTGAATGACGCGCTTTAAAAAATCTTATGCGTCCGCAATAGACACGACTTTCCGAGTTTTAAATAAAGGGATTTCCAATGAGAGGTGTTATTGTGAATGACCAGCTATTTCGGTAGCTGTCACTTTTGAAAATTTTATTCTTTGACATTTGACAAGTAGAAACTACGCCATTACTAAAAATGAAACGATACACGCTTCAACAACGCATTGAAATTATTAAAATTCACTACAAAAATGGTGAAAATCTTGCAGTCACAGTTCGCAAAACTAAAGCATTTTTTGGTCGTCGTGAAGCACCTTGTCGGACCGCAATACAGAAATTGGTGGAAAAATTCGAGCTGTTGGGACAAGTTAGTGATGTGAAGAACAAAACCCGTGCACGTCGCTCAAGAATAACTGAGAATATTGCTGCTGTAGCCCAAAGTGTTGAAGGAAACCCAGGTTTGTCCATTCCTCGTCGTTCTTTGGAATTGGGCATTCCACAAACGTCATTACACCGTATTTTGCATAAAGACTTGGGTCTTAAGGCTTATAAAGTTCAGTTAACCCAATAACTCAAGCCGGTCGGCTCTACGTGCCACACAAGAAACGAAACCATTGATCTTTTACGGGAAAAGTTTCCGGACCGTGTTATCTCTCGAAGAGGTGATCACAATTGGCCACCGAGATCTTGTGATTTAACACCTTGCGACTTCTTCCTTTGGGGCCACGTGAAAGATAAGGTCTACGCCAACAGCCCAGCGTCGATTCAAGACCTCAAAGATAAAATTCGTGAGGCTATCGAGGGCATAGGGCAGCCTCTTTGCGATTTGGTTATGGAAAATTTCATAAAAAGGATATGGTCCTGTATGCTTGCTCGTGGTGGCCATTTGGCTGATGTTGCTTTTCATTATTAACGGCATACCTTCCTCTTTATTATGCAATAAACATCCGATCATTTATCTCAAAAAATTAATTTTTTTTTTGAATACCAAAATAACTCCTCTTATTGGAAAACTCTTTAGTTTCAGGTAGTTAGAAGTCAGTTGTAAGGATGCTTCTGTTAGGCTACGTATTTCGTCTTTGTGCCAGTTGTTTTGCGTCATCTGTAGATGATGCTTTCAAAGTCCGTGTCCGGAGATCCGAAGAACAGCTTACCTGTGGACTTCTTTTTCTAAGGGAGTTTCCTTTTCAGTCCCATTCGTGTTGCATAGGGCATATAATATGTCAAACGCAGCTTATAATATCATGAGGAGATAGCCTACCTGTCAACCTGCTTTCCCTCCTTCGTCACAAAGATTCAGCACTCTCCCGTTCATCATTATTATTTTTTTTCATTATTCTTTCTCTTCTTTTACAGGACTCATCTAGTGATATGCTCTTCATCACGGCAAGTTCTTTTCAGACGGTCGTGGTTGGTAACCTTTTCAAAACTTCAAGGCGCTCTTCGTTTCCATATCCCACTCCTGTAGACCCTCAAAATTGGTTATAAAACAAACGCACCACACTCGCAGTCATAGTGCAAAGGATAAATTATGCAAATTCGTTCAAATGCATTTTGTTTAATGAAAACTTCCCACAATCCCCCCTCAACACTTTCGCAACAGTTCACAAAAGTACAGAGTGCAAAAAGTACACCAAACCACCACTCGTCCTCGTTAGATGCAAAAGGAGACTTTATAGAGCGAAGATATAAATTAATTTTGCATTAATTTCCCAGGGGCATCTTAAACATTTCACAACACAAGCCAGGCCAAAGGAACTAGGGTGGAAAAACAAAATGTCAACAGGACTAAATGTCGGAATACATTTTCTTTGTTTGTATAATTTATTTCGCACACTATGTGTCACAACATACCCGATGGCATTATGAGCTTTGAACTCTGCTTCAAGGAAAAGTCGGCTGCGGATAAGTCAGATCAGATCGGGGGGACAATCAATGCGGCATTACACGACTGTCAAAGATTTTTCGACAGGAGTTAACCGACTGCCAACTCTCTCGTGGATGTAGAATCCACTCTACCTAAATGCCACGTGAAGGTTGTTTCGACTCAATAAATAAAAGCATGTGGAAAAAACGAATCTATTTCCATCCTCTAATTGATTAGAATGCTTAGCTGAACATTTTTCCTGACGTTTATTTTGTTTTGTTTATAAATTTTTAATTTCCACTTTAAGGACGCATTTCATATGCAGAAGGGTTCTCAATTTTTGTATCGTTCGCATTGAATTACTCGTACTCTGAGCGGGGTTCGGTCGCGCTCGTTTTTTATCGACTTCACGTAGCTACATCCTCGGTGGCTTATTCATTCATGCAATTCAATGGAAGGTACTTACGCTGATGGGATTTCTCGAATTTACCCGCACATCAGTTAAATTAAGTTACCACGTAGTTTATTCGCATCGTAAAAGGAACGAACTCGTCGTGTGGCACACATTTCTCGTTTCTAGAACCTGGCGCACTCCTTGAATGTGCATATTTACATTGTACGAGTTGTTAATAATTTTGTGGGGTTCACTTTAGTCGATAGTGTGGGGAAATTTTTATACCACGCAAATCGAGTGATGGTTCTTCGTTACATAGTCAAGCAAAAGTTTGCAAGCATTTGACGAGAGGAGATGGAAAGATGTTTAACAAGGAGGTGCAGCTAAAGGTTTTTTTCTGAAGAGGGATGTTTTTTAAGATGCTTTAGAAGTCTTTAAACGAAGTACTACCTTAGCTAGGTCAGGGCGTTTTTTATATTCACTTTGTCATTACATTTGTAACGCCACGAAGGAGTCACTGAAGACCTCATAAAGTATATTTGCCAAAAGAGATCACCCTATTGGAAGATGCTCTTATTTTTGCAAATGGCCGCCAATGTCAAATCTGTTTTGACATTTGTGGACTAGACAGATGTAGAATAAAACTGAACAAGCGATACACTCCCCAAGAACGCGGAATAATCGTTTAAAGTAAAAAAAACTAAAACCAAATCTTTATGATGAATTTATTGTATTTATTCGATTTAATAATTTCCACGTCTTTGTTCTTCGACTCTACTTTTCGGAATGACCCGGTACGATGTCGTTGCCCGAATCGTCTGTATGTTGATCTCCCTCTTTTCGTATTGTCGTTTCAATCGTGTCTACTTCTTTGCGTAACAATTCGTCTGTAGTGTTGGCGCAGCGCGAATTCCGTCGCCGATTCCACGGCCGTCCGACACCGACTGCGCAAACACTGCGCCTTGAAGAGTATGGTACCACACGAGACGTTGCTAAGAGTGGCCGGCCCCGGAGCGCCCGTTGTGCCGAGAATATCGCCGCTGTTGACGTGGATGTCGAGCTGTCGCCGAAAACATCGACCAGACGCCGAGCCTCGCAATTAGCCATCAGCCGGTCGTCCCTAAGGCGAATTTTGGTCAAAGACTTGCGCATGTTCCCGTACAAAGTCCAGTCCGTGCATCAGCTGCTGGCTGTCGAACGCCAAACGCGTGTAACCTACGCCCAAGCCATCCTCAATCTCGAGGACGAAGTGGACGATTTTTCGACCAAAATTATAATGAGCGATGATGCTCATTTCTACATCAAAAAAAAAATCAGCGGGAACGTGAACAAGCAAAACTATCGCTTTGCCACGAGTAATGCACGAGGAGCCATTAGACCCGCTCAAAGTTACTGCATGGTGCGCTGTTCACGCTGGAGGAGTCATCGGGCCATTTTTTTTTCGAGAACGCCGCTGGTCAAACGACAACAGTGGACGGTGCCATGTTAACCGAGTTTTTTCTGCCGCAATTGGACAAATTAGGACTGGAGGACATGTGGTTCCAACAGGACGGAGCTACGGCACACACTGCGCGAGTCACAACCGATATTCTGAAGGCGGCGCCTCATCTCTTGTATTTGGCGATTTGCACTCGCCCGCAAGATCGCCTGATTTAACCGTCCGACTTTTTTTTGTGGGGTTTTTTGAAGTCCCGTGTTTACGTGAACAAGCCCTAGAAGCCCTCAAGGATAACATTCGACACTAGTGCGAGAATCTGTCGCCCGAAGTTCTGAAAAGTGATGAAAAATTCTATAAAACGAGCCCGTATGGCATTTAATTGTGACGGCGCCCATTTGGCCGATAGCATCTTCTCGACTTGACCAATAAAATTCAAAAGGTTCAAATAAACACAATCAAGAAGCAGAATCGAAGTTTTTCATTTAAAAAAAAAATTAGAGCCAAACAACATCGGATGACTTCTTTTGGCCCACCTGCATAAATATTCTGAATTAGGATCACATTCTGTATCGATTTAGCCATGTTTGTCTGTCTGTCTGTCTTTCTGTCTGTCTGCTGAAAGCACGATAGCGGCCAAAGGAATTGACATAGGCGATTGAAATATTTTGGTGAAAGAACTTCTTTTTATCGTCGTTAGGTTGGTATTAAAAATGGAGACTGAGTGTCCTTCTTTAGCGAAAAGTCAAACCACGCGCAAGATCTGCCAATGCCCTCGCCATTAAAAGGATGCGAGGGCCATGTGACTCCAACGATAGTGCGACAATGGAAGAACTTTCTGCATTTTGACGCTGAGCACTTGGAGAAAATATGCAACAGAACATTAACCCCCACACACTTGACTTCAGTACTACAATCAGCCTTCCGTGGTTCACATGCACTTGACTTCCCTTCGACAAACACTCGACGCAATGAACTAATTGCCCCGACGAATGGGAAAACCTGACGTCCTACACAAACGTTCAACATTTGCCGAACGCATTATAGTTCCACATAATACAGCATCAATGCAAACGAACCATTGGTATACCGTTCTCGGAGCGGACCACTCGACTGCAGTGTTTGCCAACGCAAATACGCTCTATTTGCGCCCATCAAGCGATGGCATGCATCACAAATTAGACCACGTTCTGTGCAAACCCGTACCAATGTTGGATACACAATTGCCAACGACATTGCCTCGTGCGAGTTCACATGACGAGCATGATTTTTCAACTGTCGCTCGTCACATTTTCCATCTCCCTTTGCTGGGTTACAATTTGCCATACGCCGCCGACTGATGCTGCAACGGACACTTCCCCTTCAAAGTCGAACGTTCGCAGTAAACGCTTCCTCATATTCCAAGGCAATGGTGTCCTAAAAGTGAGTTCGACCTTTTCCCAACCATCATTTCACCTGTAACTGTGACCCTGTGTTTAGTTAATTTTTGGGTTCTCCGAACCGCTGGATTTAATGGACAAGCATCCGTTCCGACAATTAGCGGCCAGCTACGCGATTCACATCCAATACCCCACGCCAACGAGACCAGTGTATTGGTGGACGTACTTCGTCAATAGCACTGCATGGGACCACGCCAGGACGAGTGACAGGCGCTCGAAGAAGTTGCATTCCAACGGGAGGACGAAAGTGCACAAACATCATTATAACTACGATCCGCGTTTGAGGCACTACGACACGTTTGTTCAGCGACAATTTCGCCAGCCGGCTATTGCGTATGACGCGAGTCGTTTTGTTGTCTATAGGGCACTCGAAGCGGTTTTTAACAGGTCGGTATCGCTATACGGTAGACAGAAGATAATTCGAGTGATTTATTGTTCCACTTGCATGTGTGCGCACTCAGCAAAGGACTGCCTGGAGAAAGATGTCTGCTGCGAACAATTTGTGAAATATCACAGAGACCATTGTATGAAGACAATGCCCTCCATGGCATAATTAACGCAATTTTCAGGTGAGTTTAATTAAAGTGTTTGTTTGCAAATATGTATGCGGATGGGTAGATTTGTTATCCCTCTGCAGAATAAGACAGCCTACCGAGGGGAGGGGGTTTCTCTGTTTAAAATTATTTTGTTATTATTGGAGGTTGTAGTAAGACACTGCAGAGCTGGCTCGGCATTCTGCAAGGCGAAACGTTCAAACGTTTGGAATGATTTACTTCTGTAAATCACTTGTGCGCCCGAAAACAGAATTTGGCCCCTGATTTCATACCTAAAGCTTGGTACGCTCCCATACAAAATTCTCTCCAAAATTTAGATGAGCTTTATTTAGGCGAATCCATTTAGCCGAGTAGTACGCAGCTCGAGCTAAAAAATCAAGCTTTTGTGTCAGAATGTTAAAGGTTTTCCAATAAGAGGTGTTATTTTGGTATTCAAAGAAAAATGCCATTTTTTGAGACAAATGATCGGATGTTTATTTCATAATGAAGAGGAAGGTATGCCGTTAATAATGAAAAACAACATCAGCCAAATGGCCACCACGAGCACGCATACAGGACCATTATCCTTTTCATGAAATTTTCCATAACCAAATCGCAAAGAGGCTGCCCTATGTCCTCGATAGCCTCACGAATTTTATCTTTGAGGTCTTGAATCGACGCTGGGCTGTTGGCGTAGACCTTATCTTTCACGTGGCCCCAAAGGAGGAAGTCGCAAGGAGTTAAATCACAAGATCTCGGTGGCCAATTGATCACCTCTTCGAGAGATAACACGGTCCGGAAACTTTTCCCGTAAAAGATCAATGGTTTCGTTGCTTGTGTGGTGAGTAGAGCCGGCCGGCTTGAGTTCTTGTGTTAACTGAACTTTATAAGCCTTAAGACCCAAGTCTTTAAGCAAAATACTGTGTAATGACGTTTGTGGAATGCCCAATTCCAAAGAACGACGAGGAATGGACAAACCTGGGTTTTCTTCAACACTTTGGGCTACAGCAGCAATATTCTCAGTTGTTCTTGAGCGACGTGCACGGGTTTTATTCTTCACATCACTAACTTGTCCCAACAGCTCGAATTTTTCCACCAATTTCTGTATTGCGGTCCGACAAGGTGCTTCACGACGACCAAAAAATGCTTTAGTTTTGCGAACTGTGACTGCAAGATTTTCACCATTTTTGTAGTGAATTTTAATAATTTCAATGCGTTGTTGAAGCGTGTATCGTTCCATTTTTAGTAATGGCGTAGTTTCTGCTTGTCAAATTTCAAAGAATAAAAGCTTCAAAAGTGGCAGCTAGTCCACAATAACACCTCTCGTTGGAAAACCCTTTACTTCTTGTATCTGTCAAAATTTAACGTGACTACAGCTTTTAAAATTTATTTGTAATATAAATGCGCTAAAATTTTACTTTTAAGGGATTTTAGCTTTGTATATATATTCCTATAGTAGCGCCAATCCAGTAGTACCAGTATCCTAATAGGTGTCGCTACTCATACCAAATCGAAAATTAAATTACTGAGAGCTTTGAGCCTTTGATAATTTTATTCCTTTTAAAAAAGCTTTCGTTGAGATTTTTTCCTTCATTCATTCGAAAATTGTTCGTCGTTCGGTTTCGGTTTTTGTTTATTTTGTTTGAATTTCTGTTTCAATTATAAAAATGTGAAATATTCGGTCATTTACCTTCAAACACATTTTTCTGCGAAGAACACTTTCACGTCCTTTTCGTTGTTAGAAATGTGAGGACAAATTTGAAAAAAGGGTCAAATCCAAAATTATGTAGTGAAATATGTGTATGCACGGATAAAAACATTGACCAAAGCTATGAAAATCTGAAGTCTAACTTTAAACCAAAATGTCCAATAAAACGAAAAAGATACCTCAACGACCAAGTTTTAGTAAGCCTACCTACCTAGATTTAATAAAAAATAATGCAGATGATCCTAAATTGACAGTCCATCGCGAAGTCTTACCTCCTACAACATATTTAAAGAATTGGTCTCTTCCTCGATTACCTGATTGTATCTTTCCCCTTGAATTTCTTGAGCCTGATTACCGATATTTCCAGAATGAAGAAAATGAAATGAAAGAAAATGAACCATATCAGAAAATCCCGAAGACTCTTTTCGATACCCCTAAAAAACTTAAAAATTACCCAAACTATAAGCTACAAATAGACATTGAAAAACAATTGGATGGTAGAAATGCCCAAGTTTTAATATTTATAAAAATCCAACTATTTCATAAAGCAGGACAGAATTGGCCACGTGATGAAAAAGACTGTTAGTTAAAGTTTTTTTATAAGTCCCCAGCTTTGTACAAACATATGATTAATTCAAATTTTTATTTGCCGAGTATTAGGACAATTCAACGATGGCATTCTGAAATAAATCTAGCCACAGGCTTTTCCAAACAAGTTTCTGATCTTCTCTCACTTAGGTGTGAAACTTTCTCCGACTTAGACAAAAAATGTGTAATGCTCTTTGACAAAATGAAAGTTACCCCGGGGCTGTAGCTACTTCAACAGCAGACTTTATTTCAAGAATGAATTGCTTATTTGACAATTTAAATAGCATTTCTCTATATTCGCCAAATTCATCCCCAAACCAGGTAACAAGCCTAGTGAGCTACCTAAATCATACCGTCCCATAAGCTTGACATCGTTTTTCCTGAAAACAATGGAAAGAATAATCGACGTACACATTAGAGATTGCTTAACTCGAAGCATACCTCTACACCCCTGTCAGTATGCCTATCAGAAAAGCAAATCAACTAAAGGTGCACTCTTAAAGCTAACTAAGCACATAAAGGATGCGTACAGTTGTAACGAGATTGCACTATGCGCATTTCTCGACATAGAGGGTGCTTTTGACAACACAGGATATGACTCCATATCAAATGCTTTGCTTCAAAGAAATATAGATGAACCAACCATCAAATGGGTCAAAGCGAAGCTTGTAAGCCGAAAAATAACGGCCTCTTGAGGACCAATCACAGCATCTGTTACAGCCGTAAAGGGCTGCCCGCAGGGAGGAGTACTCTCACCTCTACTGTGGTCTTTGGTGATAGATAACCTATTACGTGAACTGAGTCACTCAGGTTTCAATATTGTAGGCTACGCCGATGACCTAGTCATCATCGTTAAGAGCAAAAAAGCAAATGAAGTTACAATACTTATGCAAAGCGCTCTTAAGATAGTGTTAGACTGGTGCCGCAAAGAGGACCTTTCTATTAACCCCAATAAGGCTATCATAGTTCCCTTTACTAGGAGAAGAAATTTAAATTTAAACCAAATTTCAATTAATGACATACTCATTGAGTACTCCGATGAAGTCAAATATCTTGGAGTTATCTTAGATAAACGACTGAACTGGAACTGTTGGGAACACAACACAAAAACTTAATACAGTCACACCTCCATAAGTCGATCATCCTTAAGTCGAATTTTCCATGAGTCGTACAAATGTACTAAAACTTAGACAAAAGATTTTAATTTTCCCATATAGTCGCCTCTCTCTAAGTCGAAACCCTCCTCAAATCAGGCTTGTAGCGGAGGGGTAATTAGAAGGATGAAAAGGATAACAATTTACTAGAACAGTTGCCAAAGAGAAGGAAAAAAAAAATTAACAAAAAATAATTTGGGGCGTATACTTACTATTTTCTAGCAATGAAAATGAAAAAAAAAACTTTTAGATGGACGGATTCATGCGGGGAGGACGTCATAAAATCCATCTACTTCAATTATCACAATAGGCTCCTTTAAGATAAGAAGCCGCAGTGCCAGAGCCCCTCGAAGGCTCTCCCGCTTCATAATCTACCTACTTATATAGCAGCTGAAAATACTGTATTGCTATGTTGACGGATTTAGATATTTGGTAACAAATCTTAGATAGTGATCGGGAAGGAAAAATTAAATATGGCAACCAGTCCAAAATACAAATTATTTTCTTCGATTCTTTTCGTTTAAATATAGCTTTTTTTTTGACGAAACACCGATAAAAACTTAAAGCTCCGTCTAAATGAATTAAGGACAAAAACCAGTTTTCATTATTGAGCGATTGAAGCGCCAAAGCTTCTGTGGGATACTGGTACAACATATTTATTAGATTTCTTGGCGCTACTATAGGAATGTATATACAAAGATTTTAGTTTGAAATAGATTTTTTTCCCTTTTTTAAGATTTTGCCTTCAATCTGGGACCACTGGCCCAAGGCTAAATTTTGACAGATCGTTGGTTTTTGTACTGCAAGGATAAGTTTTTTCAATAAATAAATCGACGAGGAGTACTTGGAATCAGAAATGGTTGAGTTGAATTTTTGAAGCGAGTTATTTTCAAAAAAAACAGCTGTTTTCTGTGACACTTATCCCCGTTGCGCTCTGTTTTAAAATTTAGAAATTATTTCAACTAACGTTCGGAGAGAAAAGTAGAAAAGCAGCAGCTCGAGCAGCAACTAAGCTTGAAGCTAGAATCGCAATGAGTTATTCAGAACCTCATTTCCATTGTGAACTACGAAATATTTTCTGTGAAGCCGCCGTTTTTAGAACCTCACATTTTTATGGAAAATATAGCCACTGTGAACTGATCAAATTTAGAGTCGAAGTTAAAAATGTTTATTGGCAAGGCCCAAGGTGATTTTGTTTTAGAAACGACCAAATCAATACATTCACGGTCTGTTTGCACAATTTTGGGACAAATGCAAATTTTTATAAATATCCAAGATAATTTTATATTAATTCGTTTTCAATTAGTTTGGCAAAAACAAGAATTTTGCAAACATTAAAGACACAGCAGATGTTCATAAAAAGTTCAACATTGAACTTCAACCGACCTTTCCCAAAAACCGCCAGAAACCAAAATCAAAACAAAGACCTTTCCAACTCACGTTAAATAAATAAATAGTTGGCGCAACAGGCCCGCAACGACCCTATGCCTAGCTTCTTACAACCATGCGTCTTGTGTGAGTTTTTCATTTTTAGGACGAATGGAAGGGGTTAACTATTTTATGCCGAGTCCAAATGGCCAATTGAGAACCAGCGTTGCCGCTGAGAAATTTCATAAAAAAACAGCCCGAGCCAAAAAAAAAGGGTCCTCCACATAATAGTCGTGTTTTTTTTTAGCTTCGATCTCAGCAAAGCAAAGTAAAGTAGGATTTTCAGCACACTTATAACAACAACTACTGCGAGTCTCGAAGTGTCAATTAGAGCGTAGTTGTTGTAATTTCGTGCTAAAAATCCTACTTTACTTTGCTTTGCTGAGATCGAAGCTCAAAAAAACAGGCCTAATATAGCAAAAAAACAGAACAGCAAAACATTTATTTATAACAAAAACTAAAAACAAAAAATATACTCAATACGAAACACTTTGTTCATATTTTTCGTTTAAAAAAGTAGAAAATCTTACGTAAACTTACTTAAACTGAAAAAGGCATCTTGAGGTTCAACACGTGCGAACGCTGTTACAATCAGACAGTAATTGGTATGAAAAGTGCTGCCAGCGTTGCTGTTTCGTTCGATAAATTTATTTGCAGAATAAATGACAAAAATCTTCAACAAAGAACAATACAAAAACCGAAATGCATTACCTTATCTTTTGAGTATTTGCCAAACAACTTACGATAACCTTTGTTTTATTTAAAGCCCTTCAGTATCCAATATTGATAAGAGGTACCTGCGTGCCAAGCAGATGGGAACTCACGGAATGAATTGCGCAAAAATATATTGGAGCTGCAATGAAGTCGTAAAGTGGCTGGAAGGAATGTCGCATTATTTTTGAAGTCACAAATAAAGAAAATATATTTTAAAAAATTGTTTCATTGCAATTGATTTCAAATGAAATGGGTTAAGTAAAAAATACAACTTTACAGGCACACCTTACTTAAAATCATCTCACAATAGACACTTTTGTGAGTTCGTCGAAATTGAACTGGAATATTATTACGAGTATTATGTTTCTCGTAGAGCGATGTGAAGATGTTAAGGGAAATTAAAGTCCCTTCCTAGTGGTATTTTTTGTATAAAATCATCTATTGTGACCTGGAAAATATTCACCGTGGAGGAAAAAAATTATTGTTAGTAAGACACAACGTTCGGTAGTAAGAATCACTTTTGTGGTCCCAGTTTACATTTTTTTGTAAGTCACAATGGTGTTATTTTTTATACAAAGTTATCACTGTGACCAAGGCAGTACTTGAAAGTTAAAAATGTTTATAGTAAGCTTTTAATGGACCCAGCTGAAGTTTTACCAACTCTCTATGGTGAAATTCTTAATATGAAACTATCTATTGTGACCTACACAACTATTCAAGTTGACAACTAGCATGTCATGATGCGGGGCACTAAAAAACTTTTTCTGTGGTCCTAAATTTGATTTTACTTACTCACAATGGTGACGTTTTCAATATAAAACGATCTATTGTGACCTATAAGCAATTCAAGTGCAAATTACAGATTAATAATCCTTTCCTGGGGTCAAAGCTTATGTTCTTCTAAGTCACAATGGTGGCATTTTGTATGAAAAACTATCTATTGTGGGAAAGTTTTTCTGATACTGAATGATTTCTCTTAAACCCCACACAGATCAACATCTCAAAAGATGACCAAAAAACAAACAGAAATGCAATCGAAAGTTTGGCTCCGCTCCAGCCATAATAAAATAAAATCTTAGGCCATAGAGCACAGCCCCAAATGAAAGTATCACTTGAAACGACACGATAACTCACCCCTCACATGGAAATGACAAAACCATAACCCTCATCGCCTCATCACGTCCTTACCTTCATACTCCTTTCGTTTTTTCCGTAGAAACGATGCGGTTATACGAAGACCTCTGGCCGCCAACGCCGAGGTCCGACTCCTCACACTGTTCCCACTGAGTTTCGATAGAATTGAACTCTTTGACTCCTTGCGACGTGGCGGTGGTCCCTGCGACGAGTGTGTCACGGGTGATGTTGAACTTGCCGTCGTTACCCCAGACACAGCTGCAGTTATATTTCTACCCGAATTCGAGGAGATTGCCTTCGGCATTCGGGTCTGTGATTGTGACAGATTCTCAATTGATTCGAAATCTCGATTTATCGCCGGTGGCATTGAGTGGCGAAACCACGAATCCTGGCGCTTAAAACCACGCATCTCGAGACTCTGGCGCGACCGAGCGTTGTTACTCGCACTCGATGTTGAGGCCTTGATCGACATGTTGTTGGAGTAGATTTCAATTTCCCGTTTACTTTAAGGCACTTTTTTAGTAGTAGAATGGTTTTTTTTTTGTTCAATTATATAAAAAGGCACATAATATTTTTAATTCGGCACATGAAGGATTCTTTTCTTTTTTTTGGTTCACTAAATCATTGGTCGGTTCGGCTTTTGGTTGTGAGGTGCATTATTCAGTGCAGTGTAAGCGTGAAAATCTATTCTACTTGGGTGAGGTGGTGCGAGGTTATAGCTTTCGAAGAGAGGTGGTCTTGTGGTGAAATTCGACTGGAAGGAGATTTTATTCAGCACCGCGTGGTACAGGAGGATAATTGAGCTCGGTTATAGGTAGTTACAACTGAATATTAATTTTTTCAGTTGTGCCGTGGTATTTTGGTGGCGGATTTTTGCCAAATTACGTGGATTTATAGTGGGGAAAACTTGGCTCCTTGCCCAGTTTGTCGATGAAGACGATCGTTTTAGAGGAAGCGGTTTTTTTATACCTACATACAGGAGTTAGACGGAGGAATTTTCTAAAATGAGTTATATGGTGTGGCTACTAATGAACCGGGTGGGGATAAAACGTAGGAAAAGCTGGCAAATTGTAAATAGCAGGCACCTTTTCGAAATAAAATGGGCAGTGATAGTAAGCAGGATATACGAGCTCGCGTGTTATAAAAACTTGACTACTGACATACTGTACAACTAAGCAGTATCTGTATGTAGTGTGACCAAAATGGTGTACGTATTTAACAGCGGCCAGCAGTTTTGTTTACAATCAACTAGTCGCTCCTTGGCACTCTGCTGTGCAGACTGTTGTCCCCATCAAAAGTAAGGTGAGAAAAATGTGGTTCCGCGGTTGAAGAGTACCTTGCCGACACTTTGTTTTGACAAACCTGGTAGCACCATCAAATTTGAAACGAATCGTCAAAAACAGTGCGTTAAATTAAATATTTTTATTTGAATTCAAGAACCGTAGGGCAATAAATTGTGACGGCGCTCATTTGGCCGATATCATCTTCTCGACTTGACCAATAAAATTCTAAAGGTTCAAATAAACATAATCAAAAAACCGAATCGAAGTTTTTCATTTAGAAAAAAAATGAGGGCCAAACAACATCGGATGACTTCTTTTGGCCCACCTTGTACCAGTTTAACTGCTCTGCTGAGCGCGTTGGGTTACTTAACAGCAGGTCAATTGGCGCGAAGAAACGTCCTAAAGCACTTGGAAATCAGACGAATGGAACAGAGAAAACTTTACAGCATCATTGCCACTGGAAGGTGTACTCAAAAACTGTTTTTGGTACGAGAGATCTCCCCTTCAAATCAGAAGTCAACTGAAAAGCTTGTGGGACCAGAAATATTCTCTGCAGATGAATGAACAACCGATCTACAACCGATCGACAGGTCGATCATGGAAGAAAAATTGAAAAGGTGGTCGACAGTCGATCCATGTATAGACCTGTTCCTCTGAAATAATGGTTCTAAGCATGGCTCGAGGAACATTCAAATGTGCGGTAGCGTTACCTACAGGGTATGGGGATTTCGGGTGTCATTGAAGGAAGATGAGCTTTATACGAGATGATACCTGTTAACTATGACTAGAGGAAGCGAAAGCCCATGTACTGCATCAGTGCAGGAAAAATATGTCACATATCGCCCGAAACCAGGCAAGAACTGTGTAGAAACCCAGAGAGTCTCCCTGCGTTTGGTGGATAGTAGTAGAGAGAAGAAATGGAACCCGATATGTTATAGCCAGTTTCGAATCGCAAATAAAATATATGCTCGCGGTACCCTTTTGGCCTTGCCCCTGCCGATCTTGTCTATTAGGTGATGTTTTCGAAAACCTACTCATAAAATGTGAATGCTAGCAATAAACAAACAACTGACTTCACTTTGGCAGTTGATAGCAGCAACTTCAAGGCGTTTAAGGAGTTCATCTAGCTCGGAGTCAACATAAGCTCTATATCCCTGCAAAGGCGGCTCCTAGCTACATAGACTATTCTGTTGACGGGTCGATGGCCTGTAAGCTGTTTCCATGCGATGGAGCTCTACCTGCTGTAGTGGACTTTTCACGAGTTTTTTGGGATTCATAATTCGCTTCATATGACAAAACGGACATAGGTCTTGCATAGTTCTAAGTGAGCCTGTGACTCTACTTCAATTAGAAATATACTGCTTTTCATTGACCAAAAAATGCGTACGGAGACGACCAGAGGAAGACACCTTTGGACAGCCCATAGACAAGTTTAAATAAAAACGTTTAACTAACGACGACGACTTTCACTTTAACAAAACGCTCTCAGATCCTTTCCGGTAGACCGCACACCACATGTACATTGTACAATTATGCAGGATAACCACTTTTAATTGCACAAACCAACACGGACCGTTAATCAAGGATCAAAGTCAAAATATTTAATTGAACCAGCAATGCAGCTGCCTGTAAATACATAATGACCACTCGAGTGGGGATACTCTTCACCAAATACCACGCCACAATAAACAAAAACAAAAATAAATAAATTCACAAACATAATACATCTGCCGGGCTCATTATCCGCAACGAATTGCACCGTGCACGGCATAAATGACCACCATAAAAGTCCAGTACCGAGCCAACATCCGACGGCGAAATAAAACTCCAAAATAATTAATTAACCAACTCATACAACCGTTAAACGAATGAACACACAAGTAGTATGAGTGCCATCCTTATGAAAACAAATAAATGTCAAACGGATAAAGGTTTCACTTTTGATTGTCTGTACAATCGATTCCTTTCACACATTCGGCACACGAAAAACGACACAAAAAATAGCCAAAAGGATGACACTGGCAACAAAATTACGAATCCAACGAGAAAGGACCGTGCACTCGAAAATTTGTTTATACTTTGAATTTAACATTCAAAACGAACAAAAAACGAAGGAACATTAGAGAGAGGAAAAATGTTACGTATACGCCATGTCATCCGCCAAATACACGACAAATTGGGGCACAGCGCGGAGATGTTGATGACGAACGACTGTTATGACGACGAGGACGATGTAACCGGAAAAATGCTACAAACAAAAAAAAATTTAAACCCACACACTGGCTACGAATTTGTTTTGTCTTTGATCGAGAGACCTCAGGACCGAGTGTATTCCTCTCCGAGTCCAAAGCGAAACTGTGCAACTAACACTCGAACCGAAAAGTCCTTTGGCATTGGCGCTGCTGTTGCTGTTTAACATTGGCTGCATAGAGGAACAGAACACACCGAACGCCACACACCACACACCACACAGCACAATTCACATGCCAGCCACGCGGCGCGAACAGAAACAGACAAAAACCGAGAACGGAGCGCAGAGAATTTGTGAATTCATCGAACGAGTATTCCATCCACACTGGCGGCGGCGGTGGCGGCAGGACGACAACACAACTGGCAATGAACAGATAGTTGAACAAAATGGATATGTGACAGTCGGTGTTTGTAGGTTATTTCCTACTCCTGGTGGCGGAGCGAAAAGGAAGTCACTATAGAACAGGACGACAGTTATACAGCTCCCCACTGACGACAGGCTGGCTGACTGCGGTAATATAATTTCCCATTTACGAGTAACCATATGGCATTCCTTGCGAGATGACAATCGAGAGGAAAGAATGCAAAGCATCCCGCACCATCACGGGCGGTGTGAGTTTATTTTGAGGACATGTGCCAAAGGTGGCTCTGCCGATTAAAATCGTTGCCCTCTGTGTTAATTGGGCAGACTTTAACTTTATTAGATGATTGCCACGCATAAAATGCTAAGCACACTCGTTTAGTGGCGTGTCCAAATTGCAGCCATGAATGAGTGGAAATGGTTATGTTGCGACAGATTGGATTGGATTCAAACGAGTGGGGGACGAAGACAACGGATCGATACAGGACGAGACGAAGAAGGAAATGCGGCACACTAGCAGTTGCAGCTCCGCTGAATTGGACAACAATCAATACTTCTTCACACCCGGGGATCTTCTTCGATGATGGCTGCCTAGTAAGGGCGAAGTTTGGACAAGTTGCAGTTGTGCCTCATCTAGAGTGGAGTAGTAGGTATTGGCTGTTGTTGCCTTGGTAGATCCTGTGGTGTTTGTCTATTATTGCACTCTTTGCCGTTTTGAAGTTTTTTACAGACAACTTTTTAACCATACAAAAGTGGGTCCACATCTTTGGATCCTGTAACCCATTGGATAAGGTTGAACAAAATCTCAAGCGACCCGTCATATTGGAGAGAGAGGGACAAATCTTACAAAAAGGACTCATTTCTACTAAAAACTTCTGAAAGAATCAATGGCTTCCAAGGCCAGTGCCAGCCAATAACTGATATCAAAGTGACACAACGACATGCCTACAAAAAAGAAAAGTCCGCCGAGACTGCTCTTCAGTCAATGGTAGGGTCGATTGATGGTAGGGTCGATTGCTGATCGGAATTCTGTTAGGCGAAACGTTCAAACGTTTTCGTGTGCACGAAGAAATTTGCTTTTGCAACGTAGGGCAAATCATTCGTGCACACGAAAACGTTTGATCGTTTCGCCTTACAGAACCTGACCCCTGTTTTTGTTTATAGGCGGTGTATGTCATAAGATCTAGATAGAACCGACGATACAGGCTTGAAACATACATGTAGGTGAGGGCGTTTTCGCCCCTATTAACCTTGCCCGATAGAAGAGTAACTTCCTCTTTTAAAGCGAGTCACTTTTTTTAGACTTTTTTAAGACTTCTTCTGTCCCTTTCTTTGGACGATTTTTTAGGACATTTTTCTAGAGTTTTTGGGGTGTCTCTTGGGTTCATTTTAGAGGTTTTACACGAGCGTTTCTCGAGGCACTTTTCAGAGGGTTATCCGAACCGTTTTTGGGCGGTTTTTTGGACGAATTTTGGGGATTTTTTTAGAAGTTTTCAAAATCTGTTGGGGACATTTTTATGCAGTTGTTTGGTGCGTTTTGCAAGAGTTTTTAGGATCGTTTTGTGTGTGTGTTTTGGGGCGACCTTTGGTGACCTTTTTGGGCGATTTTTGAGGATTTTGTTTAGAATTTTTTTGAAATACTTTTGGGTGTTTTTTTAGGAATTTTTTTAAATACTTTTCGGTAGGTTTTTGGGAGTTCTTTTTAGGATTTTTTTTTATAATACTTTTTGGTAAGTTTTTCGGGCTTTTTGGGTAGTCTTTCAGACCGATTTTGCTTCGCTTTAAGCGAGTTTTTTTTTTGGGGTAATTTTTGAACTTCTTTGGAGCATTTTTGGGGCGTCTTTGAAAATTTTTCCGATTCGATTTTTGGAGGATTTTTCGGGCGATTGCAGGTCATCTATTGCGGTTTTGTTAGTGACGTTTATTAGGGCGCTTTTTGGAGTGTTATTCGGTCCGTTTTTTTGGTAGTTCATTTGTTATTAAAAAATAAATAGAAATTCTGCAACAAAATGTATCTGCATCTCTCGTAGACCTACGCAAGAACATTTAAATGGTGGCGTCCTATTCTCTCCTGCTGCGAGAGGACAAAGTGCGTGCGGAAGAAGGATCAACGAACTTTGGAGCAGCAGCCTCAACACTTAATAGAGTTAAAAGTTAATGGAATGCGTGACTTTATGGCATAATTACCGACCTTCCTACAGAGGCAAAGAAAACAGATGTGACAGTCCACCGGTTTACCAAATCCCAAAAAAAACTGTGAGGCAGATCCGGTAACAGACTTTTTTCGTTCTCTATACCTGGTTCGAATGCAAATCAGATACGCGCCCAAGTTAGACTGAGCTGGCCGATGTTACAAATCCACGAATACGTACTTCGGTGAGTTCACAACTGCAATCGGGCTTAAGGCATTTTTTCGAGCATTTTTCGAGTGTCTCTAGGTAGGTCATGGTGTAGTATTCCCCGGCACAAATTCGTTTGACCTCAACCGATATAGTCCATAAAACTGAATCTCCATCAAATTCTCGGGAATTTCTCTTACCAATCTCTTAAATTTCACCGATAGTATCCGATGACATAAAATCGAATTAAAATCTCCTTCCCAGTGAAGCTGTAATAAAGAAATAAGGCTGCCACTAAACCCCTGGTGATGTCACGCACAAAAATTAAACCAAACTTCTCACCGGTTGTAGTTGGCAAGCCCTGGCAAAATAAACGCCCAGGTATTGGCCTTTTTATATGCACGCCATTCAGCCCTGAACTGTCATATCCATCACATTGCGATTAACCGCCAATTAACTGAAAAACCAAACACTGCACTACTGAGAATCAGATCTGCGCCGATCCAATTACAAAATGCTTTAAAAGTGCGGAAATGGCCGTTCGCCGGACACGACATCGCGTAAATAAATAATTACACAGCTTTCAGTTTCAGGTTCAGTTTCATGTGGGTGGACAATTAACCATCGCGGGGCTTAACTTGAAGATAGTTAAAATATCGCGCACACACACCATAGGGCGGTGCATGATGAAATCAAAGAGCAAAAGTGTACACTCTTTGATTTGGCTAACGAGTCGAGGTTCGCTCGAAGGACATTCGACTGAATGGTGTAAAGTTGATATTGCCACACCCGTTTTCAGCCCAGGAAACTATTAGAGCCGACCATTATTTTGTTTGTCATTGTGAATGCGGGCTACACAACAATAAACAAAATAAACTGATGGCGGACGCGCCCAATTGTGCTTTTGTGATGAGCAAATTACTTTCTCCTCGTAATCTCTGTTTGTCCTGTAGTTGGCCTATGGGAGGCATATGCTGCAGGTATACGCGAAACGGATATGGTCGTAAACGGCCGCCATTAGGACGGCCCCAACATAAACAGAGTGATTCCCTCTTCGGCCACGGCTGTGAATTAATTTCTTTCATTATTCCTCATGGCAAACTCCTAGTGCATAGGTGGATATGAGCTGTACACGCAATGGTTAAAATTAGAAGGCGGCACTTGAATGGGATTGTTTTAACCTGCAAACCTTCATCCGTTTTGGGCGCTATATATCTTTCTAATGTGGTTGCGAGGCGTTGAGTGATAGGAAAGAATGGTTTATGGCATGCATAATAAAAATAAATGTGGGCGGACGGGGAATGCTCATGTGAGTGGTGTCTGTCTGATTTTTGCGATTTCATTACTACCACAGAACTACGCAGTTTATGGATGATTAGGACCTGCTTACCGTTGCGTGAAAGACGCCTGCATACCTCTAACTCGTCCACAGCGAATTTCACTTCTACTTCAAAGTTTTGCACTGCGTGTAGTTAGGATGATCACACCCCGATTTCAGTCTGACTGAGTGATTGAATTGCTCTGCATGACACAACGGAACTGTCAGCATGATAAGTGGGCACCTGTAAAGAAACTTACTTTATGGGTCACTGGCCTGATGGGTGAGCACGCTAGCAGTACCCTAGAACTGGACTACTCTCCTGGACTGGACTACTCTCCACCTCCGTCCAGCTTCCTCTCACCTTGCGCAAGGCTATCTCAGGAGATCACTTCTTAAAGAACTAAGCGATCGGTCTTTCATTGACGTTTGCATCGGCTGCGTCAGCAAATTCGTTAAAGCGTCTGAACTGTATCAGTCACCTTCACCTTGAACTATCATGATCATTAATCAACTACTAGCAGCATTCGATGATACCTTTGACTTCTCCGTACATTCCGCCAATTTTCGGTGTTAACAGGGCGTCACTCGAAAGTGAAAACTGTATCAGTCACCTTGACCCTCACATGGATAATGTTTATTATGTCGCCCGGCCGAGTCTCCGGTCGGGTCCTACAACTACAACTATCGCCTACATCTATGGTCTATGTGTGTCTTCCTAGACAGCCAACTAACTTATCATCACCCATAATGGTTTTCGTAGGATCTACTGAAACGAGGAAGAGAAAGACGCACTAGGTCAATACCTCTTGTACAAATTGCTTTTATGGCGAACAATTACAAAATCATAAAGAAAAGCAATTGCTACTAAGAGGGGACATTGTGGGTCGGTGGCATTCAATCCCCATTAGTTCAATAATTTTCTATAACTACACAACGCAAATCCATGCCTTGCATGATCGTACAAAAGAACGGATACCCACATGAGTTAAGATATTGAGTAAATCCCCAGTAAAACACTAAAGACAACTACAAACACAACTAAACAGATTTACGAACATAACCCCCAAAAACGTAAAAAGTACTTCCACCCGTAAGTTATCGAAACGACAGCAAAAACTCTTGATTTCAAAATCAATCCGCTGTCGGTGTACTTAGTGAATATCTAAATTCCCATTTTTAATTTATTATAATTTATAGTTCCTGCCGTGACCTCAGCGTAAGAACAATCCGCAAATGAGAACAAAAATAAGAAAAAAAAAATGCGAGAAACTGCAATGCAATTCAATACAATATGCTGGCAAACAAAACTTCTCGACGTGTGGTGTCATAAAAAGCAACGGCACGAGAATGTGAAATCATTTCCAGAGAGATTTCGTTAAGTACCAGTGGCGAAAGAAGAAATAAAAACACGTCCTTCCTATGCGGAAGTGAAAAATTTATAGAGGGAGGTTTCCTCGCAACTCAAGTTATGATTATAGGATTTATTTAATGCAGCTTTTAATAAGATATACAGGATACACTATTTATGAGGTTGCCTAATAAATTAATTCAATTTATTTCAGGTGATTGTGACTGCAATTATTGTAAAGAGCTGCAGTAAATGAGATACATATTTGAAACTTGAAATCAGTGGCAAGTTCGGATAATTAGAAGTGGCAGTCGATTAGGCGCATTTATACCAACTTCATACACACATCCTGATACACTGGCAGATGAACAGCAGCAATCCTGTATGAAAATTGTGCATAGTAAGATCAAATAAACGTTTTGGTGCAGCCCAAATGGGATATCGTGAGCAGCTTCTGAAATTTATAATCATACTGTAGTCACACCTCAACGTTAACAATTCAAAAGGGTATAGCGATTCTCAACATAGACACCATAATGGGCTCACCGCGATCTTTGGTAGACAATTTGAGTCTACTGACATGTATCCTCAAGAGACAGTGTTTCGTTCCATCTTCCAAATAGTTTCCTTAGTTGATACATGTTTACCTACAAGATCGATGACTATGATAACACAGGCGCACTCCAGTACGAGCCATTTCTTTTTCATCCTCGGGTGAAGTAAAGCTACGCTGTAACAGACTGTCCCGGAAACACTCATCGTGAACGACAGCGTAGAGTCAAACGATGCTGGTAGGTGGATAGTCCCTCCTGAGATAAAATGCCAAGCCGGCAAAGATAAACTGAGAATAGATGAAAGAACCCTACCTCATAAAAGAACCACGCATGCACGAGAATTTCAACTTCACTTCGACTTTGAGCGCATTAAGTAAGTTGAAGCAGTTGTTAGTTCTAGGTTAAGAAACTACTATCAAACCGAAATCAATCAGTTGCAGGGAATCCATGACTTTCAAGAAGATTGAGTGGCTCACAAACGTACAGCTGTATCAGGGAAAGCAGAATCGAACATGGCCTTGGGTTGGTATGACCACAAGGAAGAGTTATAGAGGTAACAACTTATCAGCAGTTCTTTATCTCATAGATCGCATATTTATGCAACAAATTATCAATCACGTATTGGCTGTAGCACAGAATTGTCAGTCAGTCCCTTCACCCTGAAGCCCATTCGATCCATACAGTGAAGACTAACTAGTTCTACCATAAAGATATTATTTTGAATTGTCTATGATAATAGCTTCTTTAGACTCGTACTGTCTGTAAGTGGTTCGTCTACATTTATATATTTTAATACGTTATCAGTTCCGATTGGAGCCGCTTACGTGAGTAGAAAAACAAGGAAGAGATAGATTTAAAAAATACTAGGTACGTATTGATTGCACTAAGAAGTACGTTACAGCCATTTGAAATAGGTAGCTGTCGCCGATACCAGTTCTCAGATTAGGCAGATAATCACGCTTTAACTTAAATATTTAGGTTGTGCGTATTAAAAATAGATGTACGTTGTAGGCGCAGGCATATAACTCTGAAATATGTATGTGCAAATGTGAAGCAACAGCAAATTGTCATATGACCAGCGACAAACAAACGACCATTCAAAGGGAAACCACAGAAGTATTAATACCCCATTATTTAAGTTGATAACAAAATATGTATCATAGGTACTGGGATTGTGACACAGCAATTAGGTATTTATTTGAATGTAAAACCTTCGATTATGCATTCACAGTAGGTAGTATTCCACCCACTTTTCAAGTTTTCTTATCAGAAAACTGTGCTCTTTTGACATCGTTTAAAACCTAGAGATCTCTGATGCAGGGCAAACTTCTTATCATATCGTAGGTACTTACTGTTTCCTAATAGTCCTTCGTATTCATTTTGGCGGCGAGTATTGCTGCTCCGACGATGATATGATGAACGGGACATCTTGGGAAAAACGGAAACAAATCTATCCACACAGCACTTTCTATTTGATCGTACACTAGCACGGCTTCTTTACACGGATTTAAACATGCCACGACCGAGAGGGGAATGAAATTGTAATGTGCAATGAACTATTTTTTGCTGGAAAACCGGTGATCCAACAGAATTTACGGGGCGGAACAATACAACTTATGTGATAGTTTGTCGACAAATTTTTTTACTGCACATTACTCATTGCTATTCGCGTGAAATGATTTTAATCAAGGTGATACGTATTTGAAACCTTTTAACATTTTGTTTACACACACGTAATCAGTGTTTTTGTTTTATAAATAGCTTTTTTTCAGGAAAATCATAAATTCGGGTAAACAAATTGCAACTTTCGTGTTGCCAAATAGGGCGAGACTCGAAGCGAAATGTCAGAAGAACAAATGTTAATTGTTTCTATGGAACGCCGTTTGGTGGCGCTGATGATAGTAAGAACAAATTGTTTTTTTCTGCATGGTATGGTGACAGTTTTTATTTGAATTTGTGCATGAGAATAATAAGGACAACAATTTAAATTAAACAAATAACATACTTACCGGGCAGCATTAGGAGTTTTGAAATACTCTTACGTGATCGATTCTGAGCATTTCGTTTTTTTTTAAACGTCCTTGCACATTATTTCGCCATTAAAAAAATAACAATTTGAACTTAAAGGAAAGGTAGAAACAAACAAAAAGTATCGAACACAAATAAAATTAGTTATGCGATTTGCTACGTATTTTTGTGGGTACAGTTGTTTTTCATAAATAGTATTCAGTCATGTCTGCCGCTAAAGACAAATTTCTCTCTGTAAGTACCTGTAGCACAAAAATGGAAAATTTAAAGTGATTTTTAAATGATTCCTATTTTGTTTGAGACAGAGGTAACAGTCTTAAATGTTTAAAAACGTACGACATTAGTTACCATACCTAATCAAAGGGTCCAAATCTCGGTAAAGGCCGACATTATTTGGAGTCCCTGCAAACTTTCGTAATAAATTCTGTTCAACTGACGAACATAAGTCATTTTTATGCAGTTCCTACCAGGGATTTTTTTTCTTAGTAACATACATAAATAAACATATAAAGCAGCGCAGTTTAAAAAAAACGTGACTACTATCGTATGTGACCAGTCTGTTTTTGTATCAGCTTGCAGAACCTGCAGATGTATCGACCGCACTTTCTTGCAGGCTGCTTCTCACAACAAATACGTATCATTCGACGATGGCAGGGGAAAATAGATGGAATTGTCGGCAGCACTTCCATAAACGTCAACTGACAAAAAAACTGTAAATGTTGGCCGCAGTTTGAAAAGTTTTATTTTGCACAAATTTGTACGAAAGTGTCAAAACTAAGTACGCGCTCTGAGTAGAAGTTTTATCAAAATACAGATTGTCTTCCTGGGAAAAGACATTATTATTAATTTGCAGATTAATGCGACCAATTAAGTACTTACTATATACCTACTTCAGAAGAATTTTCTTCGATTTGTTGACCTTTTGTGGTTTCTTTGATCATTTTGTTGTGTGTGCCATTAAATTGTGATAACGTTCGCAGAATAAAAAAACCTTATCGCCGGTTTTTACTTTTTTTTCTTAAATTTGTAACTGATTCCAGTTTATAAAACTAGAAAGACATTGTGTGACGCAAGCCACTTTTATATTTTATTTGCAAATCGGGACTCTTTTAAAAAATTAGTTCGTCATCGCGTTTATGGTAAGAGCAAAATTGTAATTGAGTTCGATATCCATTGGACCTATTCCTATAGTTTCACCGGAAGTTATTTCGTATGACAGATTTATGGCCAGTCTGTCAAATACGCCAATATGTTTCAAGATCGAATTGTGTCAAAAATTTTAAAAGTAACCTGAACCCTATATTTACATAGCTAATTGTACTGAGATTTGTCCAACGTAAGTATGCGTTAAAATGACAGTTTTGATTAATTTTGACGACGTTTCATTTGTGATTGTGTTGCTTGTGTAGTGGGCAATTGACTGCTTGTTCTTAAAGGAAATCGATGAGTGAGAAGTTGTAAGGGACTATCATCCAGACGTCCACGTCTTTAAAGTCTGTATTCGTTTTTTGCGACATAAAACTGAAGCAAGAACAATCATTACTCTCAGGCTTCAGTCTATGAGAAGAAACTACATCAACATTTTAATTTGTACGACTGTAGTGTCCGCGCACTTGTTCACACCCACTGTACTCGGTGTGTGTATTTTCCCCAGCATTTGTTTTTCTGGCTAGACCCCCGACCACCGGCGCTGATAAAACGTAGCCAATATATATTTAACCACGAAAATTGCATCGAATTCAGATTGAATCTTGCCGTAGAAATGTTAACAAGTAGAGTTAATAAAGTCGCGACTCTCCTGGCAATCAGCGCTGTGGCAGTTTCATCGCTTCCTACTAGCGATAGCAACAGCAAAACAACCCCAGCACTAGGCTGTGAAGTACCATTTTCATCGAAGGAGTACATTGGTTATCAGTGGCCGTTGATTTTTTCCCCAAATGGTTCGTTTTACGATACCGTCAATACAAATGGATACGATTCGGTTGTTGTGGCATCTGGAGATGAAGTACTGATCTCATGTGGTCCGAACTATATCAAATCAATGGGAAAATCAGAGCAGATCAATGCAAAGTGTGGACCCGAGGGAAGATTTCGGTTACCTGGACAAGTGGAAGGAGTAAAGCTACGGGACCTTAGATGCGACCTGCGACCCATCGAGGAAACTGTGCAGCAAGTATATGGATGTCCCAGCAATGTGAATTCGACGAGGTTCGGATATATCCACCCGCTTCAAAAGCACGCATATATCATTGGGGAATCTTGTTACGACATCGCAGACGGAAAGACGTATTTTGCTCATGTAAAACTGGGAGACTCCTTAGGCTACCTGCAGAAAGCTGACAAAACACTCCTGCAGCATAACCATCCCAATTCAAGGTACAAAATTGAATTTTTCCAGGCTTTGCGCTTCGACGAAATATACGAAAGGGTTCGCAATACTCTAGGTGTCAAAGAGGCGCCTGGTTTCAAGTTGAGTAACTACATCGATGAGTCTTTCTTGATGCATAATCAGTTAAAATCAGTCCAAAAGCTATCGTGGAACTACCTCATCGTGCGGGATAACCTCTTCACATTGGACTTGCTCAAGGAAGACATCAAGCACTTAAGTTCCACCAAAGAGCTGGACGTCTACACCGGAAGCCATGGAGTGAATGTTCTTAGAAGCCCGAGTGGTGAACAAATGAAGCTCTATGTTGTCGATGAAGAAGAGAAGCGCTTTCCAGTGCCAGAACTTATTTGGATTCTTGTGAAAAACTTAGACAAGGCGGTTGCCTTTGGAGTGTTCAATGATCCGGACTCGCAGTCGGACGATTTGACCCGCAAGTCGATTTGCAAGAGTGAGTGCGAGAAGATTACTTGGCTCACAAGCTTAGCCATCTCCAAGCATCGCGGACCACTGGTTTGCTGTCGCTACGATGACTTCGTCCAAGTGGTGAAGGAAGTGCCACAATGGACTGGCATTAACGGCCTCCTGATATAAATACCAGTTGTGAGAAATGTCAAATACAGTTTTCGTGTGGTTTATCTTTATGGTTTCCTTTTCAGTACCTCGTCCTTAAAACACATCTATTCAAATTGAAGGACAGACAATGCTATTTTTTGCAAAAAATCGTAGCTTTCGAAAACGTTGTGTGTGTATAAAAAGTCACTTCAAGGCCAATGTCAAAAACAGGTTAATGCTCCTGAATAAAGAATGTTTACTTTTGTTGGCATTTATTTACAGTTTTTAATGGTTATACGAAGGATATAAAACTTTTCAGCACTTTCACATAGAATAGTCTGTTGGGAATAATGTGTGTCACAAACAAATTCTCTTAATTTATACGACTTGAGCGAATACATTATTCTCTTAAATCGCTCTTTCGATTGTTCTGGTTTCGCTTTGTTTCGGGACAGACCTATGACATAAACTTATGTCGGTTTCCATTGGGACAAAAAATCAATCTTTTTTGATTCGGATCACTTTTTGCAGATCTTGATAATTTTTCAGATTTACACATGGTAAGGTTAATGGGTGGATGCTGCAGAGCAACCCTGCAGCACCCCACTTAGGTCCGTGTGGACCCATTGTGATGCCCTTGTTGAGGGTTAGCCGATGAAGTTCTCTCCCTAACGTTTACTCGACTTTGTCCAGCCATCCTGATAAGTTTATGAAACTGCAAAGATCAGATAAAGAGACATTCGAAAGTTCATGTATGCCATGGAAGTAGTATATACCAAGTGTTCTATTCCTCAAGTGACAAAGACTGGGGCATCGACAGAGGAAGTGAGGTGTATCCTCGTGTACCTCCTCGTCTTTGCACCCCCTACATATGTCGTCATTCTTGAGTTTCAATTTCATTGTGTGGTTTCTTAGGAAGATTTACACATACTGCCACAAATACCCACAGCTGTTTCACGTCATTTTAAGAAGTTTGCTTTGCGCAAAGTTTCGTGAAAACCAAAATAAAGAAATACATAAAAAGCAATGGATATAATGTTGGAGGAATTATTATCTTTATTGTCTTCCTCATCATCTGGAAACTACGAATCACCGAAAATACTTCATTTGTACCCACAACAGGGGAAACATTTTTCAAGTCGCTGATAGCTGATTTTTGCAAAAGCGAATGCAATTTGCAGCTGATATTGCTGTCAAATAACGCACTAATCCATTTACAAAAGTAGACCAATTTCGCTGCATGTTCCATGAGCCGCGTTAAATCTGAGATCTGAAAAAGATTTTTGGTGGTCCCAATGGAAAACGACATTAGTATTAAATAGACCGTCAGCCAGAGCAGAAAGTGCGCAGGGCAGGTGTCAACACGGAAGGCACTATCTTCAACAGATCCGTCCAGCTACTGGGGTATGCAGACGATATTGACATCATCGGTCGCTCCCAAATTCATTGGCCTTGTAGTAAATGAGGACAAGACTAAGTACATGCAATCAACAAACAAACAAGCATCTGTCCACCGCCTAGGACAGAACGTCACTATTGATAGCAACAATTTCGAGGTAGTTAAGGAGTTTATCTACCTCGGAGTAAACATGAACTCCGCAAATGACATCCTAGTGGAGATCCGGCGAAGAATTACCCTAGGAAACCGCTGCTACTTCTGTTTGGCAAAGCAATTGGGTTCAAAACTCCTAACTCGAAGGACAAAATGTATGCTTTACAGAACCCCTATCCTGCCAGTTCTGCATTGAGGCGCCGAGTGCTGGACGATAAGCAGGAAGGGAGATCGGATACTGGGCTCCTGCGAAAGAAAAATTCTTCGGCGGATTTTTGGTCCTGTGTGCGAGGAGGGCGAATGGAGGAGAAGATACAACCGCGAACTCTATGAGCTGTACCAAGATGTGGATGTAGTCCAAAAGGCCAAAATACGTCGACTACATTGGCTCGGCCACATCGAGCGAATGAACAATAATGCTCCAGCTAAGAGGATCTTCGAATCCCAGCCGCCAGGTTCGAGACGACAAGGAAGACCGAACCTCCGTTTCAAAGACCAAACCATAGCGGATGCCAGAGCGCTTGGTCTGGATAACTGGAAGCAGCGTGCCCGGGATCGCAGAGGGTGGAAGGCTACAGTATCTCAGGCAGAGACTCTTCACGGGTCGGGAGCCCGTTAAGTAAGTAAGTAAGTAGACCGTCCGCCCAGACAACTTATGTGGGAAAGTATGTTAAAGTAAATTAGCCGCACACATACACTTGGACATAGTAACCTGACAGTTCGTTAAATTTTTTTTCTGTTGTTACATTAAGTTTTTTGCTGCTTCACATGGATTAACATTTCACAGATAGGAAATTTAAAAGAGAAATTTGTGCGCGTAATCGGTTAGGTGCGCGGGAGCTGACCGTCTATTTAATACTTAGTTTATGCCTTTGATTAGCGTACTTATTCACACAAGTATTTGAAGTTGAAACTTGATTTCTGGAAATGCTGTAAGAGAAAGAACTATTATTTAGCAATTCTATAATTAATTTTGTTTTTTACGACCAACTTAGGGTTTTTCTAAACTCCGCCACCTCTCGCGAACGGCTGACAAACTTCCGAGAGTAGGTATAACTAGGCCTGTTTTTTTTAGCTTCGATCTCAGCAAAGCAAAGTAAAGTAGGACTTTTAGCACGCATTTATAACAACTACGCTCTACTTGACACTTCGAGACTCGCAGTAGTTGTTGTAATAAGTGTGCTGAAAATCCTACTTTACTTTGCTTTGCCGAGATCGAAGCTCAAAAAAACACGACTACTGTCATGAAGGAGCTTCTCAATTAGTTGCTTGGACTCTGCATAAAATTGTAGATCCCTTCCATTGGTCCCGAAAATAAAGAAAACAACTCATACAAAACAATTGGTTGTGGGAAGCCTAAGCCTATGGTCCTTTCGGACCTGTTGCGCCAATTATTTTCATTTTTAATACCAGATGTAACCAGATGTAACTAGTAGTAGAAGTCCAACATTATTCTAGTCACGCGCTCATCAGTAAATTCCCCGAAACGCAATTCAACGTAGCCGATAATAAAACGTTCCAATTTCCATTCGAAGTACTAACACTGCGCCCAAAACAACAATATGTTGCCCGGTCATGGTCATCCGTAAAACCGCCAAGAATAGTACCCACATATGTCTGTCCTTGACCGAGAACAAATCATTAAGCGACGCATAATCTGAAACAAAAGCGTACCGCAACCAAAAACAGATAACAAAAAAACAGCACCAACATTCTAATTTTGTTGTTTTAATTTATAAATTAAATCATAAATGTGTAGAATTGCTTACAGGGAACAGTAGAATTATTGCCGTCTAATGAGACAACAAATTGATAAGCTAGACAAAAAACTGATATTGGCTGTCGCAGTTGCTCTGCTTAAAAAAAAAAAAACACAATCAAATAAAGTTTCTCTTACAATTTACATTCCTAAGTCCATGTTGCATAAGAATACTAATAACCCCCCCTCTGTGATCACGTGAAAAGGTCGTTTATTCCACTCCATAGAGGCACTTCCTTCACCACCCGAATGAAGTCGTCGTAACGACAACAGATCAGTGGACCACTGTACTTGGGATTGGCCACCCTTGTCAGCCATGTAATCTTCTCGCACTCGCTTTTGCAAATGGACTTGCGCGACACGTCTTCCGACTGCAAATCGGGATCGTTGAACACAGCAAACGTCACCGCCTTGTCAGCGTTTTTCACAAGAATCCAAATCAGCTCTGGCATTGGAAAGCGAATCTGTCCATCGCCAACAGAAGCGTAGAACTCCATTTGTGCTCCGTTTGGACTCTGCAGCACATTCACCCCGTGACTGCCGATGTAAATGTCTAGTTCCATGTTGTAGCTCAAGTCCTTGATGTCTTCCTTGAGTTTCTGCAAAGTCAGCAGGTCGTCTCGCATAAGGAAATAATTCCACGACAGCTTCTTAACGGCATTTAACTGATTGTGCATCAACAGGGGTTCGTCGACATAATTACTCAACCTTAGAGCAGGAGCCTCCTTGATACCTAGGGTACTGCGAATCCTCTGGTATATTTCGTCGAACCGCAGGGCCTTTAGGAACTCAAATTTGTACCTTGAATTGGGATGGTTGTGCAACAGGAAGTTCTTATCGCCCTTCTGCAGGTACTCCGTGGGGCCGCCCAACTTGATGTGCGCAAAATATGTCTTACCCGCTGTGGTGTCGTAGCAAGACTCGCCAATGATGTATGTGTGCCTTTGCAGGGGATGAAGATATCCGAAATTAGTCGAAGTCAGATTGATGGGGCAGCCGTACACCAGCTGGAATGTTTCTTCGATTACTCGCATGCCACATGACAGTTCCCTCAGGCTGACTCCATCAGATTGGCCATCCAACTGGAATTGCCTCTCGGGGCCACACTTTGCAATCGTCTGTTCCGATTTGCCTCTCGATTCGATATAATTCGGGCCGCAGGACACTAGAACTTCCTCGCCAGGAGCCACCACCACCGAATCGGATCCATCCACATTGACTGTGTCGTACAGCGAACCGTTTATGTGGAAAATCAACGGCCATAGATAGCCGATATGTACTTTCGACGAGAAGGGTATTTCGCAGCCAACCGTTGGATTCGTACTGCGGCCGCCGCGATCTGTAGAGCGCGTGCTTACGGACACAACACTGATCGCGATCGTCACAAGGATCGCGACTCTCTGAACATTACTTGTTAACATTTCTATGGTAAGATCGAATCTGAATGCGATGCAATTTTTGTTGTTCAATATATAAAAATCATTGACGCCACTAGCTCGCTCGCTCTCAGCACGATAATCTGGCTGGCTACTCTTTATCAGCTGCCGATCGTCAGCATCAACATCAGAAACATTTGTACAGCGATGTTCGCTTCCAACTTCGGCCAGAGCATATTAAGAGGGCAACAAATCAATGCTGAAAGTACACACAATGTACAGTGGGGCGGCGCAAGTAGGAAGATATGTGTTTGACTCCCCAGAGATTTATGAGCGCTATCCAATTTGTAACACTGGAACCCAGCTTGAAGTTTGCGCCTTTGCACGCAGCCAACAAAACTCACTTTCTAGACAGTGCTGGTTCAGGGTTAAAGTAGACCCAAAAGTTGGCCTTAACCACGTCAGTGCCAGAAAAAAACCTTTCCCAAAGGTCGACAATTCGATCACCGATTTAATTAAAACCTAAGTAGATCAAAAATGTTGGTGCTGCGACAAATCTCACAGCTTTGGCAGTGATTTGACGTCGGTTCTTAATTGAATTACCCCATCAGGAAACTTTGCTTTCAATATCCTCAGTTTATCGTCCAATATGTTGCATGTCACGGCGTTCCGTTGAATTGTCGCCAATTCGATGTTGTTTCCCAAAGACATGAAATAAATCAACTTGCACGATATAAAATGACTAAAATTGGTTATAACATTGCCAAGTTAGGTATAACAATTGTTTCTAGTTTCTAGTACAATCTTTTACCAACTTTGACAGCTAGTTATGACATTTATTTGTTGCCATTTACTGACGCCCCCGTTTGATAGACTGACAGAAGCGTTCTGCTGCTTCATTTTACATAAATACAGGTAGCTGATGGCACCCTATAACAAAAAGTAATAGTCCATGGCCCCACTTGAACTTTAAGTGACAGCCAGTAGTTGTTCTTGTTTTTGACTTTTCAAAATATCGGTTATCATGGTGCAGTAAATATATTCTCGATCAGCGACTGAACAGTGGAATGGTAAGCTTTGAAAGACTCTCGCAAACAGAACTCCAAAGCTATTGTTGGTAAAATGCTGACTATGACAGAAGAATGGCAAACATTTTTTTTTTAAACGTCCACAGTCGGTTGTCAATATCTACTAATACATATTTACTAAATGACATCGAATTAGAGTCAATGAATACCCTTTACAAGGATATGGGTTCAAGATAGTTGAACTTTGGATATGGAAAAATCGACGGGGCACATACAACAACTGCCAAGTCTATTGCATACAGAGTTAATGGGGACGTTCAATATCTAGTTTAATAGGTCTGACAGCTGTCTGATTAGATGTATGTATCTCGGTTTTGATTGGCTGAAATCGGTCATATGAGCAGCTGTTTCATTTGACGTTTATGCATTGGTAGTCGACGATTCTAGTCAAGAAATTCGTGACTGAGTGCTAAGTTGACAGTTTGCATATGTGGCTGACGTAGAAAAAGTTACGTTCCCGAGCAATCTAGTTTTTGCGTTAATTTTACATTTTATCCGGACCAATCTAGTTGACTTAAGATAACTAGATTCATGAATGTGCCAAATCTACTGGGCAAAGTAGTAAATGACATTTTAGTTCAAAAACCAGTGATCATTGCTAAAGGCTTGAATGCTTAAACGCAGCAAAAATTAAGGGCCAACAAAAGTACTTACCGAAATCCATTATAATACGGCCCTCAGCTTTTGGGGTAGAGCGTACCAAATCGTTATGAAAATAGCGAGAAAAGGGCAGAGCTTACAACCAATAAACAAAGCGATTCGCATTTCGTTCGCTTCGAGTTCTCCTGTATTAAGGTATGTTCATCGTAGTGGGTTCTTCTGGAAGTCTCAGGCAATGCAAATGTCGTGTGAAATTGGTGACGTTGCGGCGAGTCTCGATGGAGGAATCCATAGTTCCTACGGATTGAGGCTATTGCAAATTTGCAGAGGTATATCTACAAATTTATATAGTTTTTCTCTAAACGCCTTAGTTCAGAAAATCTTCCCATAGGAACGTATTTGTTTCCTTCCAATCATACTGTGTTTACTCTATGTATATGTGCCAATATCACCATGGCGGCCCGCTATATTAGCGAGATAAGAATTTCAAACAAAACAAAAGACCAACGGTCATTACTGACTTGTACATAATTTCGTCCACATTTTTCTTTTTTCAAAATATATTTTATAGCAACGGCGACACCAAGAAGCATCAGATCGATTCGTTTGCGATTCTATATCCATCAGCGACATTAAAGACTTGGGGAGTTGCACTCGCGCTCGTAAATAAGATCCGGCATAATGTTCACACATTGTTCCAGGAAGGGCATTGATCTCGTGTGTCCGCTTGGCGCCTGTTGCGTGTTATCAATGAAACATTAATGTTTTTATTGCGATTTTATGAATGAAATTAAAAGCGCATAGCTTTTGAACTTTAACGGTTCCGCTGGTAATGGCTGCGTAAATACATAGCAGCTAATTAGCCACTGGAGTGTTGTGTGGAAAAAGAAATGCGTAAAATTGCCAATCATCGGGATAGACTTGCGACGTAAATCAAAAATAATAAACATTGAACAAACAACGTGGCCACTATAAAGAAAATATAGTTTACAATTAATTTTTAATGTGATTGGAATACTACGCAGCGATTTCAATCTAAGGCCAGCCACATCTTTGTATGTATATGTTATTAATGTAAATAAATAGGACGATGCTCTTAGCACACTAGCATCTAGCTCTGGTTTCGCTATCAACAGCTGATGACGTATTGCTGGTGAAAAACCGAACTACAAGAAAAAAAATTCCAATAGATTTCGAACCAAATAGTATCTACGTATTTGAATTTGAACTTTGAAGATTGTGTACGGCTCGCTTTGTGTAAACAAACTGAAATGATAGTTTTTAGGGTGGCAGTGGGGTGACGGGTTGGCACTATTTGGATTATTTGGTTTTCGTCTGCTTGCGATTACATACACAATGTTTGTGGAATGTATGCAATCAGAATTACGGAGACTGGGCACATGTTCGGTGGGATTCATTCACGTGTACTAACAGTTTTGAAAAGCCGTACTTGTGGACTCTAGTGTTGCCATTGATATTGATAAATTCCTGCCATGAAAAATTAGATTAGGACATTCGGTTTGCATTTTTTTAACTTCTTTAGTCGACGTGCATGATTTTTCTTAATGAGTCCGTTGCAAGTGTTTTGCTCTCTTCCTTTAAAAATGCGCCAAACACGTGACAGAATAGAAAATGACTCCGTATAGGCGCGCTTTATTGAACATCTATTTCAGCAAAGTAATCCAGACGAATGCGCAATAAAATCAAAACTCCACTCACATTTTGTGTCACGCATAGTATAGTATATTTTGTTGTCTCAACGTGCTCCAAAGCAGTTTTCTAGAAAAGCTATGAAGGGATCTTAAAAAGTTTTCAAAATAAGACGCCGCTGTCAAGTAACTTCCACCTTCCATAAATACCTAGTGCGAGTCTCGGATATATCAAGTAGTTGTTCTAATTGCGTGCTGATTATACCTAGTCCGGACAAATTTATGTGGTATTCGATTGGGCTTCTTCAGATTTGCCCTCAGATTTCAGATTTCGTGTGGCTAATCGAACACAAAAACGTCACTTGCTCTTTTTTTTGTTGATATTTGTGCGACTGCAATATGTGTAGCCTTCCACACTTTTCTAAGCGTTTTCTATTCACTGGTTAAATTTTATATGAAAACATTCAAAATGCTCGCCCGGATTGATTTCTAAACTTTTGTACATAAATTATTAACAAAAATAGATCCACCCGATGCAATGCGTTTCTTTGCAGTTGAAAAATTTCACTAAAATGTAAACAAACTCCACTAGTTGCCAAACTCAAACGCACATGAATTGGTAAATCTGAAGCAAATCTGAGAAAATATCCAGATTCGCAAAAGTGCTCTGAAATCCGAAAAAGATTGCTTTTTTGGGTACCAAACGAACATAAAAATTGCTCTGAGAGCAAAAAAAGTGCTCTGAGAGCGCCCAATCGAATACCACATTAGAAGACGTTTCACATGAACTAGGTATCATATCCCCAATAGGAGACAAAGCGTCATTGTTTTTTGACAGAATTGCGATGAAGCATAATCATTGGCGGAGACCTTAATGGCGTTTTCGATTGAAGAAAAGAAGTGCCCTTTCCATGAAAAGATCAAATCTAGAAGTGCTCTTTCTTTCTACGTTTTCTGTTTCATTCAAAAAAAGTGCACTTCCAGGTCAATTTTTAACACGACAGAATTGTCCGGAATATTTTGAGAGAATTGCCCTGAACTCACCAACACACACTAGCAAAATATCAGATTTAAATGTTTGTTAGAAACAAATTTTTCGCTTGTGATCCGTCAATATACAATTACGAGTGCAAAATGTAAACTGAAATTAAAATATATTGATTTGGCCTATTAAAATATTCATATTTACTCTAGAAAACAAAAAAACAAGTAACAACAGAAAATCTAATCACACATTATGGTGTCTACCCCTGTTGCAAAAGTGCTCCAACGAATTTTATTGAAAAGAGCAATTCTGAACTTTGGGGCAATTCTCTCGGATCTTCAATAAAAACCGACATAACACTCCGATGACAGTTATGTATAATATGAGCGTGTGCATCCGATTTTCAAAAAAGAGGAAGGGTAAATAAACCTAAAATTTACTTTCGAAAATAATTCTCGAATGAACACGAAGGTTCCCCACATCTGCGCTGTCGGCATGAGGGCATCGTTTGGTATTTTCGTCCTCTTCAAGTTCACAATAAAAATTGTTGTGTGTTGTCCATCTCACTATTTCCCTTTCTGCCAACACTTCCTTCATTCCACTCTCGTTGGTTGTGTTCTACTTACTATTAAAAATCAAAATAAATCTATTTGCAGTGATTTTTGGCGGATTTTCCGTGCGTTTTTTGACACGTTTCTTGATGTGGTTTTGGGTGCGTTTGGCCCGTTTTTAACGATGAAAACGTCCTTTGTATTTGTAAATGGTTTATTGCATCCTAAAAGTTACAATTATTGTTCTTTATCTTAGAAAGTTGCGCCCCGACTGTGTGTCAGTGGCCAAAACCTTGAAGTCAAGTCTACTTCAGCACCCAGTGATAGAATAATATCTGCAAACCAGGTTATGGATGGTCCCTGTCAAATCTGATCGGAACTCAAATTGCGTTCGAAATATCCGTTCGGAGCAAAATGAATGAAGCAAACAAACGCGTTCATTACGCATTTAAGTAGAGGGCTTAAAAATGTGCCGTGTAGCTGTCAAAAGCAAGTGGTTCCACTGCGACAAGATGCGCTATATGTCATCGGAGAATTCTTTCGAAAGTTGCATCAGAACGGATACTATACGCGTGTTTTTTTGAGCTTCGATCTCAGCAAAGCAAAGTAAAGTAGGATTTTCAGCACACATTTTACAACAACTACTGCGAGTCTCGAAGTGTCAAGTAGAGCGTAGTTGTTGTAATTGCGTGCTGAAAATCCTACTTTACTTTGCTAAGATCGAAGCTCAAAAGATTCGTATGGAATCTCTCAAATTTCGTACAAATTCCGTTCCGAAAGAATACCTCGATGGGGGTGATTTTTTCAAGTCTAAAAATCTTTAAAAACAGTATACCGCATTGGATTTCCCTATAATGAAAACACTAGGTTTTGAATTTGTATTTTATATTTTGTATTCTTAACAACTAAATGGAAAACTTTAGACGTTTCGAGCGAGTCTACAAACGAACAAGATCTTAGAAACGATTGGAATACCCCTCCGCCAACAACCGTATAGGGCAACATAAAAACCCCTTCGAACAATTAATAAAATCATAATGTCACTAACTACACACCATTTTGTGTGCATGTTCCGAAAATCAACAACTTAAAATTTACTGAACTGTTATTCGTTTCTTTCACACATTTCTTTCTGTTTAACAAAAAGAACTTGACACGTTTTTGTTTTGTTTTTTACTTTGATTGCAAACTGTATTCGAACATGAGGATTCACAAACAAAACAAAACAAAACAAAAAACAATAACTACCGTCCGAATTGACCACTTTCATTGTCTAAGTTTGTTTGTTTTCTTTTTCTTTATATTTTAATTTCTTTTAAAAATAAATTACTATTACAAATTATTTATTAAAAAACATTGTGTTTATATAAATAAAAAACAGTATCACGTACGCCAGTCGTACGATGTGTTAGCTTTTTCCGTCGCTTCTTCAGATATTTTTGTCGCACTTAAACATTGACAACATATTCGGATGTGGAATACATTCTGTTTCTATTTTAAGTAAGACGTACATAAACATAATAACTCTAGAGTGTACATACATATGCGGCTATGTATATTTTGTTTACATTTTGGGGGCAAAAAATGTGATTGCTTTTGTAACATGTTGTAACGGTGATACATTACTAATTCTGTTTAGGCCATTAAGCAGCAGCTTAGTGTGATTTGAATGTTCTTAACGGTAAGTTGAGTTTCTTATAGTTTAAATTAGAGTTTTTTTTTTTTTAAATAGGCTATGCTATAACTTATTAAGTGGGTGAATGTAACTAAATAAGACCGCGCTTCTTTTTGTAGTCTTCCAAGTTGAGTGAACGCTTCGGCGCGGTTTCGTTAACTTTAGGAATGGGCTTGGGGACGACCGTCACAGAATTAACTGAAAATAGAAAATTTATTAAGCGTTTTGTTAAAAACAGATTTATGTTAATGGTGCGGCAATGTGACTGTTTTTATGTTTAATTGATTTATGATAAAATCCGTATGACGCTTGTTTTGCATTGCATGGAAACATTATAAATCGTCAGCTATTAATTATTAATCAAGAAAGGAGACCCCCTGAACTGCGCCAACTACAGAGGTATAAGTCTTCTTAACATCGCCTACAAGATCCTATCTGCCGTGTTGTGTGAACGCCTGAAGCCTTTCGTCAACAACCTGATTGGTCCCCATCAGTGTGGCTTCAGGCCAGGAAAGTCTACCGTTGACCAAATATTCACACTGCGGCAGATCTTGGAGAAAGCCCAGGAAGTCCAAATCGATACCCACCACCTTTTTATCGATTTTAAGGCCGCCTATGACAGCATTCATAGAGACGAGCTATAGAGAGCAATACCTAGTTTTGGCATCCCTGCCAAACTCGTCCGTTTGTGCAGGATGACAATGGAGAATGCACGCTGCTCCATTAAGGTCGGTAAAGAACTTACCGAGACCTTCGATGTCAAAAAAGGATTTAGACAAGGCGATGCGCTGTCATGTGACTTCTTTAACATCGTTCTTGAAAGAAGTGCAGAACTCAAACGCTAACACCAGAGGCACTATCTTCCAAAAGTCCGTCCACCTACTCGCTTACGCCGACGACATCGACATAATCGGCAGAACGCAACGTGATGTCACTGGCGCGTTCGTGAGCATTGAGACGGACGGACGGACGGGCAAGACAAAGTATATGCTGTCATCAAGAAAGGACACCCAACACCGACGTCTTGGACAAAATGTCACCATAGACAGATATAACTTTGAGGTGGTAAAGGACTTTGTCTACCTAGGCTCCGCTATGACTTCAGACAATGACACCAGCGCTGAGATTAAACGAAGAATAACTCTTGCCCATCGCTGTTTCTTTGGGCTAAGAAATCAATTGAGTAGCAAAGCCCTCTCTCGAACAACTAAAGTGACCCTTTATAAGACCTTGATCATCCCAGTCCTACTTTATGGTGCAGAGGCATGGACTCTATCAAAATCGGATGAGGCTACACTTGGTTACTTCGAGAGGAAAATTCTTCGAGTAATTTTCGGCATAGACGGTGAATGGAGGAGGAGATACAACGACGAACTGTACGGGCTGTACAGCGACATCGACCTGGCCAGAAGAGTGAAGGTCCAACGACTGAGGTGGCTGGGTCATGTAGAGCGAATGGACGTCAATGCTCCGGCCCGGAAAATCTTCGAATCCACACCCGAGGGACGGCGCAGTAGAGGAAGACCGCGACTCAGGTGGCGCGCGCAAGTGGAAAGGGACCTTAACCAACTTAGCGTGTGAAACTGGAGACTGGAGTCGGTGGCGAATTCTGTTTAAACAGAAAGTGTTATGCACATCCAACAAATGTATTTACTCACCAGGCAATGCAACATCCAGATCAATGTCAAAGTCATGCAAGGAATATAAGCTGTGTTCGCTAGACTGTGTCTTCTTCGCGTCCTCGGGTCTCTTCTTGCCGGGAGGTGGTGGTGCCGGCTTCATAGGCAACATTTCTTCATCTTTCTTATCGGTGGCCTTGAAGCCCATTCGCGGTTGTGTGGTTCGCCTCGTGAATGGATCTGAAATTTTCAAGCCCTTGTTGGCTCGCACTTCTTCCATGATGGCCTTTTCCGCCTCCTCCACGTTGCGCTTTCGATTCCTATCGTTTATATAAGAAATCAAACTGATACTACTCGAGCGCTTCTTGTCGAGTTCCGAAGCTCGACTCTCCAGCTCATCAATTTGTGTTCCCAAATCGGCAGCCAGCTCGTATTCGCCTCGCAGCAGAGCAGCATCGCGCTCCTTCATCAGACATGTCTTCTTCATGGCATAATTCGTTGGCCTGTTCCCCCTAAAGCGATTTTTCTCCTCGACTAGCTTGGTGACGTCCTCTTCTTTGAAGACATAGTTGAACGCTTCCTTGACGTCGCGCGCTTTCTTCTCCATCATATCCAAAGTTGGCATTTGGACGTTTTGCGTGGAACAAATCTCACGCCATTTGCTGAACTCGCTGTCGGTGAATTCCTGGTTGGAGATAAATTCCAGCCGAAAGACCCTCTCCTGGGTGCCGTGCTTAAGTCTGAGACCGCGATTTGTGCGCGTCGTACCCAACTGATATATCTTTGCAGTTTCTACAACGCCGACAACCTCCGCCACCCGGTACACTGGTTTCGAACCATTATTGCCAATACTGATGCGCACAAAGCAGTTCATGACAGTCTTCTCAAAAATTGGCAAGTTGATGAAACGCTCCATTTTGTACCGCGATAACCGCATTTTGTTGAGTTCTTCCCTGGTCGAAACGAACAGTGGCTTCTTTTCCGTTTTATCTTCGTCCTCCGAGGAACTTGACGATTTGCTGCTGCTTGCTGACCGCTTTTCCGATGGCTTCTCTTCTTCTTCGGAGTCACTGCTGCCCGAATCATCAGAGTAGATGTCCGACGCCTTTAGTTTCACTGTGGACTTTCCTCCCGACACACTTTCCAACTCCTCCTTCTCTTCTTCGCGTTCCTTTTCGGCCTGCCGTTTGGCTTCTTCCTCCTCTGTAAATTCAAATCAAGTTAGTAGAGGAAAACTGGTGACATAAAAGGAAAACCTTACCCCTTTTCGCTTTGCCCTCTCGCTTGGCTTTTAACAACGCCATTGCATTGCTCCTCTTATCGTCGGTTTTATTCATTTCGACATTCTTCTTGCGCTCTTTGGAGCGCTCCTTGGGATCAAAGTAGTCAGTCGAGGACATCATTGCTTCATCGTCGCTCCGCTTGTCAGGGCTAGACATCACTGCAGCTGCCGTTGCTGCTGTTGCTTGCGGTGGGCTGGCTTTTGGTGGCAATACCTTCGGAACGACCGGCGCCGCTGCCACCACTGGCTGCGGAGGCGGCGGAGATGGACTTATCGACTTGGGCTTCTCAATTGGCAGCTCCTTTGCCCTCTTCTTTTTCTGCTTCTTCTGTTTTTTCTGTTTCTTATCCTTCTTGATTTTGTCAATCGCTGCTTTCTCACTGCGTCGAGCCAGCTTTAGTTTGCGTTCGATTTCCCAACGCGTTCGCATCATATCTCGGCGTTCGATGCGCTTGAAGATCTCAGTCTCACGTTCCTTCTCAGAGAGTCCGTTCAGTCGGGCACGATCCTCTTCGTTGCCCATTAGATTCTCATCATAACCGTCATCAAACTCAGAATCGGAACTGGACGAGGACGACGTCGATGATGTCGAGGATGTAGATCCATCGCTTTGATCATCTTCGCTATCGGATACCTCCCCTTCTTCGTGTTCCGATTGAACACCATTATCGAGTTTTGTGGGCAACGCATCAGCTACCTTTATGCTATTGACATTATCATCCGGTTTCTCGACCTCGCTCTCCGACCCCGAGCCAGAGCCAGAGCCCGAACCGTCAACATTGTCCTCTTTGTCAGAATCTTCATTATCCGAATCCGAGTCAGAGCTTTTACTCATTTTCTTCGTTCGCTTCTTCTTTTGTGCTGTGGATGGGTTATTTTTACCTCCTGCCCAGTCTGAGTCCGAGTCTGATGAGTCATTCGGTTTGCTCGGCTTTTCACTGTCTCCGTCTGGCTTCTTACGTTTTTTGGCAAGTGAAAGCAGATCCTGCAATTAAAACGAAACAAATTGATTTAGCAAAACATACGTGACGTTGGCAAAAATACTGATATGATCGATTTTGCTCAATTACAGGTGCAACTCGTTTGAGCTGCAAGTCTCTCTTTGTTTACTGATTAAACACATTTCTTTTTTAGCTTGCGCTAGGATTGGAGAAATGATCTACAAATAAGCTGCCTCAGAGTAGTACCTTAAATAGATTTTTTCTCTTTGCAACAAGACACTCTACAAAGTTAGTAAAGAAAGCATCCTTTGTAGGAATACCGTGACATAAAGCAATTGAACGATTTTGCCAAACGTTCAAGAGCTTCAATTTAGAGGTTTGCTTCGATACATACTGAATCGATATTTCGACTCGTTACAATCATTACAACAAAGCAAAATGTGTCACCGAGCAGATGCACCACTGTCCTATAAATCAAGACGTAAATACGCCCTGAAAGTCCCAAATCTTTTGCCGTGAAAAGGTCCCAGTTGCAATTCTGGTTGTGGTTGGAATTATATAGAATTTTTATTAATGCACACGCTACCCTTGTATCTGCAAAGCTATAACCACTTTGAAAAAATACATCTAAAATTAGAAAGCATTTTCTTTCGTTTTGAACATCGATTCATAAATAATATCCGCCTGGGCTGTGTTATGGTGGCAGCCATTTGTAACAAGAAATGTCAAAAATGTGTCGTCGTCGTCTCGGATGTCCTCGCTGTTGTTGTTAAAAACGATTTTTTTGTCGCAAAATTAATTAATTGCCTTCTGCGGCTAATTATATAACTCAATAATGGAAAAGAAGCATTTTCACGCAAATCCTCGACCTGCAAAATCTTTCTGCGGTAAACTCTTGAATACATACCGATTCTAAATCCGACTCAGAACCACTGCTACTCGAGTCTGAATCGATTAATGGCTGGTTGCGGCGTTTGCCCATTTTCTGTGATAACGCGGATTATTGCTTACGATTGTAGGATTAGTTTTTGATAAAATTTTATTTTCACAAAATCCTTGCTTTGTTGCAAAAATGTGATTTTGTCTGCGAGGTGATGAAGAAAACTTATTGCGACCGCCTATTTTTTCACACACACCTCAGAAACTGGGATCATTTATAAGTCATTTGGAGAGTGGCAGGTGGGAAATTATTTCGATTTGCATCTTTTTGAATGCAGATGTTGGTGGTGCTCGGGTTTTTTTTTCTAAGGGCACGCTTATACTAAAAATAATGAAATTGTTTAGATTGAAGGGCGGATAAAAGCACAGTTCGGAAATCTGAAAAGAAGCAAACGTATGGCTGCATATACATCACACAATCCTAACACGGATTAAAGCGATGCCAAACACTACATAGCCGTCTGACTGAAATAGACTGCATTACCAAACACGCAAAAGATACTTGAAACGTATTTGGGTCGGCAATTTTTACGTGTAAGGAATTATGGGAAAGTTTAAAATGTAGATATTTTTATAGCAATAGCTTAGGGAATTTCGTTTTCTTAAAAACACAAAATGGCTTCCGAAAGTGATGTACGAACAATTATTTTATTATATTAATTATTTGTTTGCATCGTACAACTGATTAATGAATTGTATTGTTAATTTACTGACAAATTACCGTTGAATCGTGGAAAAAGTCTTGTGGGTGTTGTAAGTCCTCCACTATTACCGCTGTATTAATAAACACTGCGTAAAAGTTATCAACTCGTTATTCAACAGTTAAGTCAAATTTTTGTATGCTATCTGACGTCTCCTAGCTAACTTACTTGTGCACATTCGATTATTAATACGGGGGACGGTGTTTAGCAAATATATAGGTACTTTTCGGAATCTGTTGTTGTGAACAACCCGGAACTACGCAACAACTCCTAATTCCTAAACTCTAAGATATATCCCACTATATCGTTCCATTGAAAGGGAAATCTTGTGTGAAAATACTACTTTTCAATGTTGGCACCATTTGTTCTTCCAATGAAATTTCAATTGTCAATAAAAAAAATCAAAAAGTTTTCTCTGCCAGCTGTCATTACCTCACGGAAAATATTCAATAAAATGTTGTAAACAATAATTTTCTAAAATTTCTTTATCAAAAATCGGTATACGGCCCTACCTTATCATTTTAAGCAGACGGTTTCCACACTTTAAGCTGATTTTTTTTTGGTAATTGCACATTGTGCTGAAGCAACACTCGCCATCTTCAAAGAAAACCCCAAGAACAAGGACCGATCAGAGTGCACAATTTGCAGTCGCCTAGCCTACTACTAGCAGAAGTAATGAATATGGAGCTTTGTTTATTTCACCGCAAGAAAATCTTCCCCTAGTCGCCTTTAAGTTGTTTTTTTGTTTTGTTTTATTTACTCCACGCACACAAGAGTTACTATCAGTAAAACGTACACACATCAGTATTTCATCCTTCCGCGGAACACGTTCCTGTTTCGTCGTCCTCGTTTTCGTCTTCGCCTACTGCATTGCGTTTTTATTCAGTTACCGTTATTAGTGGTGTCGATTCTTGTCTCAGTCTCCCCCTTCTTAGTTCGATATTTGTCCCCGAATTCCAAGAGTGTCATCATTATCGTCAAGTAGCACATATCCATTCTGGTTTGATTCCACTGCCGGGACTTGCCCGACGATATTCGTATCAAAGACCGCAGCATCTCTATCGTCGCCTAAAGTTAGCCGCTTGCTGTTACCTAAATATTTATCAAAAAACCTTTTATTTTGCTTGTTTGCCGCATTGATTTGTGTGTGTGTGGTGTGGTGATGTTTTCCAACGGTCTTCCTTGCAATTTGCCGTTTCCTAGTTGTCTTGGAGTGCCCAAGGACAGCGGAAGTGACGAACTGCTGCCGGCAAATATGGGCAATCGAGAGCCTGTCATTCTGAATGTCTACGATATGGTAAGGTTCATAAATACACGCAATACACGTTAACAATTATTGTTTTTGCAGTACTGGATAAACGAGTACACCACTTCCATTGGACTGGGTGTGTTCCATTCGGGCGTGGAGATATTTGGCACAGAGTTCGCCTACGGCGGGCATCCGTTTCCTTTTACTGGGGTTTTTGAGATCACACCACGAGATCACGACGAACTGGGCGAACAATTCCAGTTCAGGCAGAGTATACAAATTGGATGCACTGACTTCACCTACGAGGAAGTGCGGCGGATAGTCGAAGAGTTGGGCAACCAGTTCCGCGGCGATCGCTATCACTTGATGAACAACAATTGCAATCATTTTTCCAGCTCACTAACACAGGTAAAGCGGAGGACTGCAGTGGGACTGTGGGCGTTAATTGCTGTTTTCTTTTTGCTTTCTTGCAGATTCTTTGCGGCCAAGAAATTCCAAGTTGGGTCAATCGCTTAGCGCATTTTAGCTCCTGTGTGCCATTTTTACAGAGATGTTTACCGAGGTGAGTGACGCTGATTAAGCAATTTCTTCTTTGTCAACCTTATGAAGATTTTATTGATGTTTCTCGAAAAGTCTCCACAATTAAGCCACTTTAAATGGGTAAAAGGGGTAGGCGCAGTGGCTTAGTGGTTAGTGTGTTGGACTACTAAGCGAGGGGTCCCAGGTTCGAATCCCGAGAAAACCCAAATTCCAACTGAAGGTTTTTTTCCACTGCGACACCTCTCGCGAACGTCTGACAAACACCCGAGAGTATAACTGTCACGAAAGAGCTTCTTCAATTAGCCGTTTGGACTCGGCATAAAACTGTAGATCCCTTCCATTCGTCCCAAAAATTAAAACTCACACAAAACGAATGGTTGTGAGAAGCTAGGCCCAGGGTCCCTACCGACCTGTTGTGCCAACTATTTATTTATTTATTTTTTTTTAAATGGGTAAAAGGACTTGTGTCACCCAACGCGGTTTGAGGGAGGTTCTGCCAGCGTTGACTTAAAAATAGGTCCAGTGGCGGTTAATAATGAGCATTTTGCTGGCCAGAGAGATAGCCTATTGAATTTGTTTAAGTTGTCGGTGATGCGTATGCTGATTTTGCGAAAAACAAAAGTTTATTCAGCATGTGGCAGGCTAAGACTACCCAACGTCCCACGAGCTTTAACCTATGAAAATTTACGACCACATTATGCGCCTCGTTTTTGGCTTTCGTAGTCCTAGTCCATCAAGTCATAGAAGTAGTCGGGAAACGATTCACCTCCAAAATTCTTTGTCTTTTCGAGTATTTTTTGAACGTGTGCGTTTTTCTGCACTCTGAATATTGACCGCCTTTTCCAACTCTGTTCCAACTAAGCCAGACATTTTTGAACAACTCTCCCAACTTCAAACCGTCACCACTGAGACTTAGAATCTGTATCCGTTTTATAAACGCGTGTCTTATCTTCCCCAATAAACTGCTTTTAATCCTTTTCGACGTCTCTAAGTAAATTCGTTCAAATAAATGAATACTGTATGTCTTTAGCTTTATTGAAATCATTTTGTTTATTTTCCAGGGAATGGCTAACACCAAATGCCTTACAACAATCGATCACAGCAATACAGGATCGTGATTCAGATACAAGTCCTCTTTGAGAACAGGTTTGAGAACCAACACCTAAACGAGAATAATTTTACTATTGTTTGTATACCTTTTTGTTTTCATACACACCAACACTCACACACATACACACATATATATAAATATGTAAACATTTAAATCAATATAAACAAAACTCGTAAATATAACTCGAACTCTGTAAAATAAATTAAAAGTAAGAAAGAAAGCCAAGTAGCTACCAAAACTATTTGACGACATACATTCAACCAAAACGATACAAATATGCATCAATTTAAATGAACAAAATAATGTACTACATTTCGGATGACAAAACAAGCGTATAAAACGATAAAACAAAAAGAAAAAAAAAAAAACACCAAAAAATCGAACTAATCGAGCGAATATATAACTTTTTTTTACAATCATATTTTATAAGTTTGATTACATTTATTTGGAGTTAGAAATTGTTTTATTTTAATTTGTTAGCAATTAATCGCACATTAGTTTTCATTTAAACATAGTTTATACATAAACGTAGATATGCTTCTCGAAACATGTTTATTTTGTACGTAATTTAGGCAATGTTTACTATTTTATCTTGTATGTAATAGTTTTTTATTTGACATTTTTTAATCGAAATATATTACAGTAACATTTATTGTATACTCGCATGTACCTACACGGGCTGCTACAATTTTTATTTTTTAGTTGCATTTAAAGTTTACCTGAACGAAATGTGCTCCGGACTCAGGAGTCCTGAGTTCTAGTCACGTCTGAATATAAGAAATCTAGCGACGATGGGTGTGAAACTGGAGAAATACTCTAAACGCTCGGTAAAGTGATCTGGGGGGTTATTCCCAAATGCGCGGCGGATCGCTTTTAATGGCGGATTTGAATTTTTGTATTTCCAAAAGCGATTCGCTTTCCATTCGACCATATCATTGCATTGAAAGCGATAGGTGTTTAGGTGACGGATTGCTGGCGGATTGTTTACGGACCTAATAAAAATGTAAGCAACAATAAAAACAAGAAGTTTAAACATTTCTGTGCACAAAAAATATCTTATTAATTGAATTTATTATATACATATACTTTTTAATAAACGAGTCACAAACATATTTCCGTACAACAATTTGCTGCACTTGTTGAATTTTTAGAAGATAACAGTGGACTAGCGAAGGGCATTCTTAATTCTCTGCATACGAATATAAACCGATTGAATAGATTTAATTATTTTTATTCAAAACAAAATCCGAAACTTTCACAATCAACAACAACAAGACAACAAAAAATTGTTGTGTCGGGAATCAGCTGTCAAATATTTGGAAAAATAAATGGAAAATTGGAAGTCAGAATGGAAATAACTGGAAAGCTTTGGGAAGGATAATTTTCGCCCCGTTCGCATTTGAGAATAAGCAAAAGCGAACACGGTCGAAATTAAAGTATCGCTTTTGATACGATCCGCCGCGCATTTGGGAATAACCCCCCTGTTCTCGGTTGTTCAGTGCACTCTGTCATTAAAATAATGGAGTATAATGATGATGTATGAATTATCAGAAAAAACAGGGCTATTGTCAGTGGAATTTGTACGATTGGAATGGGCACAAAAAATTGTTCGACTAAAATTACACAGATCCCAGACTGAAACATAACCTCATTCTAATAGGAAGACTTTGTCCTTTGTGTTCTCAAATCAAAACTGTGAGAAAGGTTTTGGAAAATTTTAACTACAAATTTCCACAACAGGCCTTGGGTTATTTCCATTTTTTTTTAGCTTACCAATTCACTTTCATTATATGACGTGAAACCAACTAAGCAACCAAACCGAATACCAAAAAGGTTGCTGAACTTGTGCCTAGTGCATTGCTGACTTTGCCAACACCTTAAATAAATTACGCACTTCGCAACTTCACTTTGAATTTTTAGAGGTGCTGTTAGAAGGCTTAAACAAACACATTAAAAAATGTCCACAACTGCGTCGCATTAGGTCCACTATTTTCGTATTGCCGCTATCAGTTAGTTATAAATAAATAAATAACAAGTTGAGGCCCCTCAGTTTTTTTTCAACTCCGCCATTTTGTATTTCTACCCGTGTTATTGTCTCTGGTTGACGCTACAGGTCCGTCAAGACAATAGGCCTGGCATCTCAGAATAATTCGTTTGGTGAGTGTGAGAAACCACCGTCAGCTTCCGTAATTTACAACAAACTTGTTGCAACTCTTCAGCAAACTTGTAGGAAAATATCCTTTTTGCTGTCGGTGTCTTCAAGAGGAGCTTGTGGGCTCACGGTCATATGCCTTCTCTAAATCTACAAAACACGTATAGACAAAAGTGGTTTACATCCAAGAGAGAGTACAGCTTATTGTATTTTTTTAGTAATATACCTGTGTTCTTCACCATTTATGTCGTTTGGTCCATGCTTCCACTGAAAAAATTGGGACATTATGCAAGTTTTCTACATAATGCACTTCTTCCGATGTTTTTTGGAATATCTGTTTCTATCTAACCTTAAAAATTTAAACAAATGTTATCCATCGTATCACATTCATTTTGTAATTGTAAACACCATTTTTCAAACACAGGAAATCGTGAATGCCCGTGACTTAGATTTTCATTTCTATTAACTTCTACAATGCCGTTCGCTACTGGGGTATAATAGTTCATTTCAAGCCACATGTGTACTTAAAGGTGCGCAGAGTGATTAATGAACAGTTATCTACTTTAAGTTCATACCCTATCTTACTCCATCACATTAACGCACCTTATCTTTGGCAAACATAGCATAGTGATTTGGAAAGTACTACAAATCGATCATAAGTGTACCTAAAAAACAAAAATAAAGCGCCTAACATTTAATGTTTTATCAGTTGCATTCCATTGTGTGCACTGCTCAGTAAAAATTAAATGTTCAATCTTCTGATATAAAGCACAGATGCGCTGTCGGGAACTCCACTGATGATTCACATTCACAGGTCTTCGCTCTTAACTGCAGTAAGCAGTACCAGAATTCAAGATCCCAATCCACACAATCTGTCGTGTCGTGTGCATTGCGTCGACGGATACGTCAACATTAACGTATTAAACGGAAGAAACAGTCCCATAAAATCTGTCGCATATCCATAACAAAACATGTATTTATGTCAACGGACAAAGTAGAAATGCTTTTTATTCGTCGGCACATGAGTTGCTTATGGATCACCTTTCATAAGCCGTCGTGTATTCAATCTATTTGTCAAAACCGACGGTTATTTGTCCCCTTAGCCGTGCTGTCCAAATTAAAAACTTATCCAAAACAAACGCATGGTGTCGCAGCTGTTGATTTCAGATAATTTAGACTTTATATAAACATTTCACATTGAAAAACTGTCGCAAACTATTTTGAGAGCGCGACACAAACACCAGAGACAAATCATAGTGTCTCTGACAAACACGACTGACAGAATGCAACTCCATTTTGGTTTGCCGCGTAGCGAATCCCATTTAATATAATTTTTCTAAGCTTACACATTTTCGAGAAAACAAACATTACCAATATAATTATTGAAACAAAAGAGCAAAGTTTAAAACCTAATTTACTTTACTTAAGAATGAACATAACACACTGCCCTTAATTAAAAAATGTTAAATTTCTTCATGGTTTTCAACAGAAATTTATTTGTTTTGAAATGAAAACAAAGGAAGAACCTAATACAGCACACATATATAACACATAAATGATCATGTAATATAGTAAAAACCATAAATGAATGCATTTGTTTGTAAGGACGATAAATGCAAATACAAAATGTAAAAAAATTTTAATACAAAAAAACACACAGTAGAAATTTATATAAGGCTCTATATATATACAAAACTACCTATCTACTATATTCCTTCCGTCAAAATTGTTTCTCAAAACTTTCGCCAAATTCTTAAGAAATATTAATACAACAGAATAGGTTTGTAAGATTATGATTTATTCCACTAATGATAGAAAAACAATTGAAAGCGATTGCTTGGAATACAATTAAAGCGGCGAGCTGTCTTGTCAGCCCAATGTAATTTGTGTAGGATCTGTTAGGAAGTATAACAGGAACGGTTAGGTAACTGCTTCCATTAAATATTAACAAGTGTGACATGAACCTTATAATGAATTACAATGTAAGATGAATTTATGCAGAGTATGGCGCCCTGCAACATGATACAAGTTATTTACACATTCCATAGGCTGGTGTGTTTTCTATCCATCTGTCAGTTAAATAAAGATGGACACGACGGATTCTAGACCCTTAAATGTCAGAGGCAAACAAACAGAGAAGCTGCACTCCATGGGGGGAACAGTGCTCTATTTGTTAACTCCTATGCAGCAATTACGTAAAATAACAAATAATACTAAGCGATTGGGGCTGTGAGTATTCCTTCGGCTTAAAATTTAAGCCGCTTATATACCCCGCCCCGCAAAGAATTACATTTCAAGAACTTTAACTGTCAGTCATATCATCGTTTTTATCTATTTGCAAGTAAAATATCTGTGTGGGGAAATTGATTTCTATCTCAATTTCTGCAATTCAGCCTTTTGCAGCAGTCACTTGAAAAGTTTTAATTATTTTATTAGTAATGAAATGACATTTCAAAGTTAAGATACCAACGAACCATCAGTAGGACTAATGTCGTTTTCCATTGGGACAAAAAATCAATCTTTTTTTTGATCTAAATCACTTTTCGCGTTCCATTGGGAAAAAAAATCAATCTTTTTTTCGATTCGGAGCACTTTTTGCAGATCTCGATAATTTTCCAGATTTACACATACTGCCACAAATACCCACAGCTGTTTCACGTCATTGAAAGAAGTTTGCTTTGAAAACAAATGCGCTAAGTTTGGTGAAAAGCAAAACAAAGAAATACATAAAAAGCAATTGATATAATGCTGGAGGAATTATTATCTTTATTGTTTTCCTCATCATGTGGAAACTACGATTCACCGAAACTACTCCATTTGTGTCTACAACAGGGGAAACATATTTCAAGTCGATATCTATAGAAGATTTTTGCAAAAGCGAATGCAATTTGAACAGCTGATTTTGCTGTCAAATACGCACTAATCCATTCACAAAAGCAGATCAATTTCGTTGCACGTTCCATGAACCGCGATAAATCTGAGATCTGAAAAAGATTTTTAGTGGTCCCAATGGAAAACGACATAAGTGAGTCATGTAAATTGATGGAGTTAAAAACTCTAGTATTACCAAGTGGCTGACTTTATGTGTTTCAGTTTTTATTAACCTTGATTGCTCACCTGAACAGTTTTTGTAGTTTAAACGAGTGGTAGCCGACAAATATATACGTAGTCAAGAATTCCTTGACAGAGTACTGTAGACATTTCGACTATGTAGTTGACGCAGAAAAAGTGAGGTTATTGCTTCAAATTGATGCACCCAAGCCGACTTCTTCGGCTTCGCCCATAAATTGATATTACTGATTCATTGTGTACTTTATAAAACTCCCATGATTACGATGAAAAACAATTTCACAACAAAAATCTGTAACGCGCTATTAATGAAAAGTAACTGATACCTTATTTTGACAGGCCATCTATTTTTTTTTTCTATAAATTGGCCGCATTCAAGAATCTAGTTATTTTAAGTCGACTAGATTGGTCTGGATGAGATGCAACCTGAACGCAAAACTAGATTAATCGGGAACGCCACTTTTTCTACGTCAGCCACATATGAGAACTGTCAGCTTAGTACTCAGTCACGAATTTCTTGACTAGATTCGTCGGCTACCCCCCATAAACGTCAACAGAAACAGCTGCTCTCACGACCGAGTTCGACCAATCAAAACCGAGATTCACTTAGTGAGAGCTCTGTCAGACTTACCAAACTAGATACTTGAACGTCCCCATTGTCTCCACTTACTCTTACACAGCCATTGAAACGATAACCGAAATTTGCGTTCATTAAAAACGTAATTCATAATAAGGTCACGCCTTGTCCAGTAAAAAAAACTAATAAGATAAATTCGCCTATACAAGAATAACACCAATAAATCTATTCACAATAAAATTCTCCAATGCTGAACTGATTAAATAGTAGTAAAAAAATAAATAGTATAAAAACAAAGAGAAAATATTTATTTATAAGTACATTAGAAAATTAAATTTCTTACAAGTTGTGTGTTGTTTTGTTTATACTCTTTTTTCGTATTAAAAATAATGTCTAATCATTTTAATTTATACAACGACCCAAAATGTAGCATGTTTCTTTCTTTTGTAAAAAATCAACACTTGAAATAATATATTTTATTTCATTTTATAAAATCATTATTAAACTAAGGATAAGTAAAAAAATACAGAACAAATTAAGACTATTTGTAGAGAAATGAAAATACAGTTTATTAGATAATTAAAATAGAAGGGTAGTAGGTTTATGAAATGCATTACAAAAGGCAACAAATTATCGTACATGTAATATATAAAAAAAATTGAAAAACTAAAATTTGATTGACAAAGATGAAAGAATAAAAAAATCTATTATATTAGTATTTACAGAAAAAATAAAATAAATTACAAATTTTATTATTATACAATTATTTATGTAATATAAAAAAAAAGTTACCTAAAAAACACAAAATAAACAAAAATATACATTAACTAAAATTAAAGTAAAAAAAAAACTAAAAACAAGATGTAAAATAAAAATTATATTCTAAAATAAAAACAGATTTTTGTTATTCTTAAAATGGGGTCACCACAAGGTTTAAACTCGTTACCTTTAAATGATGTTTCAAGATCGAAATAGCCTACAAATTTAGTGCTAAACGGTCTCAGCTACAATCTACAAATGATGGATAATGTAAACATTTTTGTTTGGCAGTCAAATACGTACCTTCCAAAATCAGCTGCACTGTGTTAACATAATGCTAACTTTTAAATTTTTCTATCACACTTTTTCAGTAGTTTGCTCTTATAACAATAGCCCTGTTTTTTTGAGCTTCGATCACAGCAAAGCAAAGTGAAGTAGGATTTTCAGCACGCAATTACAACAACTACGCTACATTTGACACTTCGAGACTCGCAGTAGTTGTTGTAATATGTGTGCTGAAAATCCTACTTTACTTTGCTTTGCTGAGATCGAAGGTTTGACTGGGTTTTCAGTTGTTCTCAATAAACTACGGCCATCTGACAGTTGTGTCTTTTTTTTTTAAAGAATGGGGCGTTCAAGTAGGTATCTAGTTTAGTAAGTCTGACAGCTCTCTCACTAAGTGCATCTCGCGTTTGATTGGTCGAAATCGGTCATTTGAGCAGCTGTTTCAGTTGACGTTTATGGAGGGGTAGCCGACGAATCTAGTCAAGAAATTCGTGACTGAGTACTAAGTTGACAGTTCTCATATGTGGCTGACGCAGAAAAAGTGACGTTCCAGACCAATCTAGTTTTTGCGTTCAGGTTACATCTCATCCAGACCAATCTAGTCGACTTAAGACAACTAGATTCTTGAATGCTGCCAATAACTCTTGGAAAACATGCCACATGTCAAACGACCTACTATTTTCCCAGCTTAGTGTTGACTGCTCACTGTTTGTTTTTACCACAATCCAGTTAAGTCGATGACAGCCTGCAACACGCTGCCAGTCTGTCATCGACGGTCGCATTTACTCCTACATTCCTATCATCATTATCCCTATTACAGCTAATTTTGTGCCCTGCCTATTCGGCATAGCTTCAATGGACTCGCATAAATTTATAAGTAAACAATATTTTATGAATCCACTTCATTGGGTTTTATTTTATTAATTGCCAGAATACAATGATTGAGAGACGATGACGGACAAGATAACCAACTATGATGCGTGCCCAATACACATTTACGAATACACTTGACTCGATGCAGGAAATTATGACAGAATGTTATTTTTTCCACTTGTTGCATGTTGTGTTGAATATGTGCTTAAGATAAAGATATGTCTCTTTCTTGAAACCATGTAAGCTAGCTGAAGATGAAAAGAGATGTTTAATTGAGACGGACATTAAGAACGCATTTTAATCAACTCCTACTCATATTAATTTGTCTTCATAACATGTTGAAGCCTTAGGTCTATAATTATATTTTTAAAACGTTTTGTTATCTGTTGCCTGTGTTAAAGTTGATCCAGAGTGTTGAAGTTGGTCAGTTAATGACCTTTTTGCTGAATAAGTATATGAGTGGTATTGTATTTTACATTGGGGCTTAAAAAAGGTTTGGATGAAATAATGATTCAACAAATTTGACATGAGAACCAAACCTGAAGAAGTGAGGTTAAGGATGAGTACCTAATGATTTTGACACGGCTACCTATGTGAAGGATAACAATGCGAGCTGTCAAAGCAAATTTCTGAATTTAATGTAAACACGTTAGGCGTACCATAATGCATCCGAACATTTTATTTACATTTGCCAGAATTTGGTCTATCTTCGTTCCAGTACGTACAATTTTGACAGAAGACTACTAGTTGGATAAAGCTGGCAGATTATTGTCAAACAGTTCAAATGTCAATTCATTATATTTCTAGATGAGGCTGACGTAATTGCACAACTTTTTGACAGTTGACAAACCGTTCAATTTATAATTTTTTAGATGAGACTGACGTAACTGCGCAATTTTTTACTTTCTGCCTTCTGCCGGTATTTAAATTCTTCCGTCCACATTACAAGTTTTGCAAATTTGTAATTCAACCTTCTCTTGTACTTTGTAGTAGTATGGGTAAAAGGCGATGCAGCGGTTGGAAGGAGACAGATATGTAGTTATAAGATAATGAATTATTAATGAATTTTTACTCTTTAGTCGTTTAACTGAATCAGAACAATAAAGTCGTGTTTGCATTAATAGGTTATGGGCCCAGACAATGGCTCTAGAATTAGTGTTTGCAAAAATTAAACCCTTTGACGGTAAAAATTTCGATTCGTGGAAGTATCGCGTTGAAAATTTTTTAGAAGCGCAAAATGTTCTTGATGTTCTTAAGATGGCTAAGCCCGAACAAACGCAAGATAATCGTGCTGCGGTTAATGAATGGAATGAAAAAAATGCGAAAGCAAAAAATCTAATTATTTGTCTGGTAGACGATAATCACTTGGAATACATAAAAAGCAAAGCAACAGCAATGGAAATGTGGAATGCTTTGACCATGACCTTTTCAGGGACGAACATGGCAAAGCAAAATATGTTGCGGACTCGGTTGGATAGGATAAAATACGAACTCGGTAACGACATGAAAAAGCATTTCATCAAGTTTGATGAGTGTGTGCGTGAATTAGCAGCAGCAGGCGCTAAGTTAGGTTCAAATGAAACCATTTATTATTTGTTCAAGACATTTCCTGAAGAATTTCAACCGTTAATAACAGCATTAGAAAACATGCCGGATGATGGCCTGACCATGGAATATGCGAAGTCCCGGTTGCTAAATGAAGAAATGAGACAAATAATTAATAAAGATAGTGCGGATGTAAGTGTTAGTCACGATGCTGCGTTTTCGGCGGGTTTCTCTGGTGAATGTTTCATATGCAAAAGAAAGGGACACAAAAGTTTCAATTGCCCTCAAAAGGGATCGAAATCTAATTATAAAAAAAAAAAAAATGGTTGCTCCAAATACTCTAAAGACAGCAGTGCGTATGCTTTCATGATGGGGGTAAACAGTTGTAATAAAAGTGTTTGGGTGTTGGACTCTGGTAGCACACGGCATGCGACCAATAATTTAGATATTTTAACATCTGTCGAACAATTAAATACGCCATTGATAGTAAGTACAGCTGAAAAAGGAGGGGAATTAAAAGCAACCCACAAAGGAGTACTTAAAGGATACACAGTTGTAAATGGAAAAAAAAATTATATTGATGTAAATAGTGTGCTGTATGCTAAAGAGCTAAGAGTCAATCTGCTTTCAATAAAAGCACTTCAGGAGAGGGGCCTCGAAATTAATTTTGGAAGAAAAAAAATCGCATTGATCAAGTCTCAAGGTAATACCATCGCAATCGGAAAGCTGTTGAGTTCCTTGTACGAAGTACAAATTCATTCAACAAATGTGCAAGCGAATGTGTGTGAACTCGGTGACGTATGGCATCGTCGACTAGGGCATGTTAACAACTCTTACTTGAAACAGTTAAACTATAAGAGCATGGTAACCGGCTTGGAAGTTGCTGAAGAAAATGTGGCATGTGTTCCATGTGCGAAAGGGAAACAAACGGAGTTGCGTTATTCACGACAGAGACCACCCACTACAAAAATACTTGAGAGAATCCATTCAGATGTGTGTGGCCCAATTACACCATGTACATATGACGGGCAAAGGTATTTCGTCAGCTTCATCGATGACTATAGTCATTTCGCTTGTGTTTACCTAATAAAAAAAAAATCTGATGTGTTTGAGTGTTTTAAAAATTTCCACAACCATGTGACAGCTAAATTCGGTTGTAATATTGTGCATCTTAGGTGCGACAGAGGCAGAGAGTACTTATCAAATGAACAAAGGAACTTTTACGCTGAAAAAGGGATAGAATTGGAGACAACTGTTGGTTACTGTCCGAAGCAAAATGGTGTTGAAGAGCGTTTCAATCGAAGTGTTGTGGAAAGAGCTAGGGCTATGATCGTTGAGTCGGAATTGGCAAAAGATATGTGGGGAGAAGCCGTGTTAACAGCAACGTATTTAATAAACCGATGCCCTACGAGAAATTTAATAAATGTAACTCCAGCTGAGGTATGGTATGGTGTCAAACCAGACGTTGGGAAATTGAGAATATTTGGCTGCCAAGCATATTCGCTATTACCAAAACAGAAGCGATTGAAATTTGACGCTAAGAGCAAGGGGATGGTAATGGTTGGTTACGCTATCAATGGATATCGATTGTGGGATCCCAAGGATCGAAAAATAGTTATTGCTCGTAATGTCAAATTTGACGAGTCAAAATTTCCATCAAGTGTTGACCTTAATCAATCAACTGATTGTAAAGGGGACGCATTTAAAACCCCATTGACAATCTGGAAGGAGACATCAGTTGCAAAAGGGGACTCATTTAAAACCCCATGCAGCGAAACGGCAGACACGACACTGAAGGAGACACCAGTTGCAGAAGGGGATTTATTTAAAACCCCAAGCAGAGATGACCATCAAACGCAAGAACCAGCTGATTCGTTAGCAGATATAACACCGCTAGAGGGATTCGAGGAAGATGGCGATGCTGCATCGATAGATTCAAATTTTGAGTCTCCGTGTGCAGAAGAAACTCCAGCAGCGCTCAGACAGCATAAAAACTTTGTTAATCAAAGGCCTAGCTGTCGTGAGCGCAGGCCTCCAGGCAAGTTAACTTATAATACAAATTTCGAACAATTAAATCTGTCCGAATTTAATGTTTCAGATGAACCTACAAATTTTTGTGAAATCGAAGCGAGACCAGATCGTGACAAATGGCAAGCTGCCATTGCTGATGAGTTGGTGTCATTGAAGAAAAACAATACGTTCAAGATGGTGGTAAAAACATCCGACATGAAAATTATAAGCTGCAGGTGGGTCTTTAAGTTAAAGACTGATAAAAACGGCAAACCATGCGTGTACAAAGCTCGACTTGTGGCAAGAGGTTGCCAGCAAGAGTTTGGCGTCGATTATGAGCAAACTTATGCTCCTGTGGCAAGGCTAGCAGCTATACGCACCGTTATCGCAGTGGCGATTCACAAAGGTTACATAATAAGTCAAATGGACGTGAAGACAGCGTTTTTGAATGGCGAACTGAAAGAGACCGTGTATATGACGGTTCCCGAAGGCATGAAGACAAAACCCGGTGTGGTCTGCAAACTAGAAAAGGCGTTATATGGACTAAAACAGTCTCCGCTCTGTTGGTATCGAAAATTTAATGATGCAGCTGTTAAAATTGGTTTCTCAAGATCTCACCATGACTATTGTGTATACGTCAGACATCATGAAGGCCATGTAGCGTATATGGTTTTATATGTTGACGATCTTTTGCTAATTAGCGCTAATGGAAAGCAACATGATGATATACAGAGATTACTTACAAACGAATTTGAGATGAAAGAGGCAGCAGTATTCGAACAATTCCTTGGTATAGGAATAACGTTCAATGAAAAGGAATGTTCCCTAGGCATGTCACAAAAGAAAGCTATCAATGATCTGTTGACCTATCTGAAGATGAATGACTGTAATGGCGTTTCCACTCCCATGGACCCGTCAACACGTTTAAAGAAATTGGATACAAACATGAAAGTTAAGATACCGTATAGAGAGCTGATTGGAAAAGTAATGTACTTGATGTTGTGTAGCAGACCAGACGTATGCTTTGCAATATCCCAGCTGAGTCGTTATCAAGATTCCCCGGGAGTTGAACACTGGCAAAGTGCTAAAAGATTGGTGAGATATCTGAAAGCAACCATTGATTATGAGTTAGTTTACAACAAAAATCCAGATGCTAAGCCGCTAATGGGATTTGCTGATGCTGATTATGCTTCCGACGAAACTGATAGGAAGTCTACAAGCGGATTTTTGTACAAAGTATTTGGCAACACAGTAAGCTGGACATCGAAGAAGCAGCAAGTTGTGGCGTGCTCCACCACCGAAGCTGAATATGTTGCTTTAGCCCTGGCGGTACAAGAAGGTGTGTGGTTGAAAGGCTTACTGTCTGATTTACTAATTGAAGTAAAAAACATTCCGATTTTCGAAGACAACCAGAGCTGCATTAAGATGGCAATAAATATGGAAAATAAAAGGGTCAAACATATCGATGTGAAACATCACTTTATCAGACAAAAGGTAGAAGCAGGCGAAGTAACCTTACACTATGTGAGTACAACAAATCAGGAGGCAGACATCCTCACGAAGGCGTTACCGCAGCTACAGTTCCGAAATCTTGCCCAAAAACTTGGCCTCATGCATCGAGAAGGGGTGTAGTAGTATGGGTAAAAGGCGATGCAGCGGTTGGAAGGAGACAGATATGTAGTTATAAGATAATGAATTATTAATGAATTTTTACTCTTTAGTCGTTTAACTGAATCAGAACAATAAAGTCGTGTTTGCATTAATATACTTTTATTATTTTTCATCACACACAACAAATTCTCTTGAAATGGAGCAATTATGTCATTTAGCCGACATAATGTCAAAGTATGAAAGAGCGAATCAACTTAATTCTACCCCAACAGTTGCGGGACACTAGAAACATCTTTTGCGCAACGATCCAATAACCTTGATACTTACTTCAGAGCCAACTGAACATACTGGATTGCATACCTATTTCCATTTCTAGACTAGTATTCTTCACGTATAATCTGTCAGTCATAATGTGCACAACTCCCCGAAGCAATCAATCATTAACGTGTAACTGACATCTCATTGTGTGCAGTGCCTACCTATACCTGGGTATGCAATTCTAAATCTGTAATAAACCGCCGACAGTTAAAAATTAAAATCTCTCAGCTCACAAACGACATAAATGGAACTTTCACCTCACCCTTACCCAAGAGTATGGCATTGTTGTTCCCCCAAATTGATGCAACAGATCATAAGGGTGCCACAAAGCATCCTGCTGCGCTATTCTCTTTCAAACGATCACAAATTAGGAACTGAAACCGCGTTAAGCACATCGGGTCGCTGCGCAAACAGTTGATTGTCCAACAATGCGATACGTATTTGTTTTGTGTCCGACATTGAAACTGGGAAAAGTGTTCACACGAGTGGTGTTCCTTAAATAAGCTGGCGCGAGTTTTATTCTTTTCGAAACAGAAAGTGTACACAAGAAAGTTTCCAGTTCATATGCACTGCTACTGCTCTTAAAGTAAAAAAAAAAGAAGTGAAATATTTGAATATGTAAGACACATACTCGTACGTACGGCCATTCGCCATTTGTTGGCTATTAACGAGTCAATCCGTGTTGTCCGGCAAAAGTACGTCGCGGGTCCTCCATTGTCATTCCATTGACGAGAGACGACTTGAATTGTTGTTTCGTCCGGCTTGGGGCCATTCATCCCCACCCCAGAACCAGCGATGCTATTATTTGGATGAATTTCTTTTCACTATCTATTAAGTCGTTTATTTTCTCCCTCACAGTTTTTTTTCTTTACATATAATTTATGTGGATTGAACGGCCACACGGCCCGACCAGTGTAAACATAGACGCACCACTTGAGAATATTATCTTGGATAGACGATCGAGAAATGCTGACGTTATTACGTGGATAACGGTCGAGATAATTCGATTAAAACGATTTGTTTTCATTGCCAGCTTCGGCTTCTAGTATTCGGGGTGCACCTCTGGTGACTCCTGGCATTTGGGACTGTGCCAGTCTGGGATTAATATGACATATTGAACATGATGAGGGTAATCAATGCTTTGTTGTTTGATTAATCACTTGGCTAATTATGTGTAATGGATTGGACTTTGATTTTTGACTATGCAAAGGCTTAGGGTTCAGCTTGGAGTCACTTCTCGGTGGTCACTAATTACAATGTAACTACTCGCATATGAAAAATGAAGCGAGGTAGACCACAGACGAAAGCACTTTGGAATGTCTTTCTCAAAAAAAGATTCAATGGAGTTAACAAGAAAACCAAAAAATACATGTATGTAAGATCTCAGTGATATTTGGGATGCAATTATGAAGACCACACAGTTGTCAAACTCAAACGCACTTTTATTTGTAAATATGAAGCACTTTTGAGAAAAAACTCAAGATTTGCCAAAGATTGTTTTTCTTTCGTACCAATCGAACATAAAAAATGACTTAGAGTAAAAACAGTGCTCGGAGTATACCCAATCGAGCATACATTACTTAATCGGACAAGTTCGGCTGGCTGTCAGTGTCAGCGATACTCGTTTGTATTGCTTCGGAAGCGTCAAAAACGGGTCTAGCATTGAGTTAATTAAGTTAAGCTGAATTGAACTTCGAAGCTTTGAAAGAGACTTCTCCAAAAGTGACAGCGACATGCGGTTTACATAGTAGTTGACGCAACAGTTTCATATAGGGACCTAAGGCTATCTTCTCAGAACCATTGCCTTGTGCGAGATTTTATTTTTGAGACTTATGAAAATAGATGAAGAAGTTTTCTGAGGACAACTCTCGGATGTTGATTGGCTTTGCAGACGCGCGTAAGAGGTATTTTTGTGTGTTTTCCGGGGGCTTAAACTTAAGACCCAGTAGTTCAGAGCCACTACTCCCGCGCCACTGGAAAACAGTGCTGAAATTAAACGATAAATTGATAATTGACGTTTCATAATCTCTGTTTCTGATTCTAAGAGAGCAATAATTAAGTGTCAAAAAACAACTTGGCAGACCTTGTGAAAAGCCTAAAAGCGGATGCGATAGGTAGAGCATTTGCGTACATTATACATAGTTGTGTTGAGGGAAAGAGTGTCCGTATAGGATCTTCGGTCCACTTTGTTTTGACAGAGTTTATAAAACTACTATGATGATGAACTTTATACAAGCTGTACACAATATCACGAATAGTTACTCTAGAAAGGCTGTTCAATAGGCTTACGATATGGTTACAACTCTTACCCTGTAAATCAGGTACAGCTTCAGTGAGCAGTGGAATTCCTCCAGTACAGAAAATTATCATTCTTAATTTAGCTTGAGCATGGCAATTCCTCAGTTCTTGATACTCTGCCCAATATTTTGCAACACAAAGTACAACATAAAATTGCATCCACCGGAACAGTAGAAAGTCTGACAAACACCATAGAGCATAACTCTTCTGAAAAAGATTCCCAATTTAGCCGTTTGGATTTTAGGGAGCGTTTCTTGAGACGTTTCTCGGAGCGTTTCTTGGCTTAAGTTTTCATTGGGTCGTCCTTTGGTGCTTTTTTTGATTCATTTTGAAGTGTTTAACGGTCACTTTTGTGGTATTTTTAGGACTGCTCTTGAGCCATTGATTGGATTGTCGTCCCCGAGGTTTTTCTCAGTTCATGGAACATTTTTAGGGTTGCTATGCCAATCTGTTTCCAGGCAGTGGGACTTTCTTGTGTTATTTTTGATGTCCTCTATATGTTTGTGCTCTAAGCACTCGCTCTTCAAGTGTGACCGTTTCATCTGACTCGCCCAATACATTTTCTATGGTTCGAAGCTTCCGCAACTTTCCGCAATTGCAACATAAAAAACCAACAAAAACACACATTGTTCGGTTAAAAAAAAATTAGTCAATCATTCACTTAATCAATTAATTCGATATCAGTATACATCTTCTCACAGAATTCGAAACTGAAACAGATGACCATCAATCGATCAGATCATTGTTAATTGGCTCATATACCGACCAAGACCAACTGACAATTGCTTAAATCTATCGACAAGAAGCTCCCCTGCTCCCCCGCTCTGCAATGCGTAATTAATTAATTTATCCACTCAACACAGTGGCATGTGTTTGGCTTTTATGTTCAAGGGGTTCAAACGGAACTGTACGATTGGGCGAGTTTTTTGCAAATATTTATGCCATCAGAATCGAATTATGTGATCTTGTGCGTTACACATACAAGACTCGTGTATACTTTTTTATGACATCTAAAGAATCCATGAGAGAAGTATATAATAATCTTGTCTTCCTGTGATGCTTCTGGGTAATTGGAAACGCGTACAAAAAGCGCGTAAGCTGCAGCTAAAATGACATCTGAGCTAACATGTATGTTTGTCGATGACCACCCTCATGATGCGCTTAAAATTGAGGTTTGTACATATAGGTATCTGGAATATACTGGCAGAGTTGGCAAGCTCCTACCTCCTACTAAGCTGGTATGCAGTTTACTTTGTCATATAGCAAGTATACCCTGATGCGTAAGTGCATTGAAGGTTACCTCAAATGGTTTACTCAATAATGATAATAGATGTACCCTGTCACAATGCTTAGTTTTATAATTTTGCACATAATCTGGTGAAACAAAAATTACACAGACAATTGTTGGATATAATCTGGTCGGTAGAGGTTTAGACGACATAGTTAGAGAAAGTAAAACATTTTTAAATGTAGTGGGAGACGAAAGCTCACAGATTTTGTACAACCTCCGGGATTTTTCAAACAAAAGTGATTGAGAAAGGAGATATCTACTGGAAGAATTTAGCATTTCAAACATAAGATGCACTTCCAAGGCAAGAGGAGCAACAGCAAGTAGGACCAAAGAATGTGCGATGTCCGACCTTGGTCATGTCCCATCCTAAGACTACACCGTGTTTACTGTCGCAGAATAAGAACTATCAGCAGTGATATTAAGCAACCAGTCACCTCAATCAACCACAAAGTCACAATAGCCACAACCCAAAAGCAACTACTACTAAAACTACACCTGCAAGTATAACTAGAACTACAACTACTACCCCAACTACAACTGCAACTGCAACTACAACTACAACTGCAACTACAACTACAACTACAACTACAATAATTACAACTGTAACTACAACTTCAAGTACAACTACAACTACAACTACAACTACAACTACAACTACAACTACAACTACAACTACAACTACAACTACAACTACAACTACAAATACAACTACAACTACTACCCCAACTACAACTGGAACTACAATTACAACTACAACTACAATTAAAACTACAAGTACATCTACAACTACAATAATTACAACTGTAACTACAACTTCAAGTACAACTACAACTACAACTACAACTACAACTACAACTAAAACTACAACTACACCTGCAAGTATAACTAGAACTACAACTGCAACCACAACTACAACTGGAACTACAACTACAAATAAAACAACAACTGCAACTGCAACTACAATTACAACTGAAACTACAACTAAACTATAATTACAACAACTACTACATCTACAATTACAACAACTAAACCGTTCATAACTATAACTGTTACTACAACTATAACTACAACTACGCTTCGAAATATACTATATACTACAACTATTCGAATATTCGAACAGGTACCAGGGCATTTTTAACTGAATCGTCTCCTGCCCAACTCTTTATTGCCAACATTTTATTTACAACATTTTAATCGATAGATAATGAAGCGATCCCATTGCGTAACACCGATGCACCTTTCCACATATTCTTATAACCATTCTGTTGAGTCTACGACGTGCATCTTGCATACCACATAAAATCAACAACAGTGCAGAAGATACTCAAAAATAAATTCAAGATCATTCTGAATCTGACTGCGTGACTGCTGAAATGGAATTTTATTCCCGGTCATAGATGCGTAACCGGCCAGTTCGTGTTCAACCCTCGTACTACGCGGTTACGATCGCATTTCACATCGCATTGATATCATTTCTCGTCATTTCATTCGCCTGGACGATTTAAGTAAAGTATTATAAAGATTACAGTGTCGCACGCTACAGCAGCTAACCAATTGAATTACAACTCAAGTGTAAAGAAGATCTAGCGTGTCGATCGTTTGACGGCTGATCTTGTTGTTTAAAGTGGTTGTAATTAATTAAAATCGAATTAATAAGGTTGTGGCCCCATTGGATATATAGGTGGAAGTTTGAATCCTACTGTTTTGAAATTAGTTTGTGTGTACAAAATTAGTGTGTAAAACAATAACAGAGTGCGAAATGGGGTACAAAATAAGTTGCCGTTTGGTGATTCTTGGGATTGTGTGCCTCTTAAGTGGCAGCCGCTCCGAATTGAATTTCAACAATGATCTGGAGAATAATAAAAACTTCAAAAGCGTCCCGACAACTGTGAAGACATTTGAAAACGATACAGTGCTGCTGCCATGCTATCACAATAGTGAGTAATATTCGTATAAGATATCTTTTCGATGGGATTTTCATTTCAGTGAAACAAGAAGGAAAGGATTCAGATCCTTAAAAAAGTGACTTTTAGATTATGACCGTCAAAAGCGATAGCAAATTTTAAGTGAGAAAAAAGAACTAAAATTAAAGGTGGACACTAAAAGCGGTTATTAGGGTATTTACCATTCTTGGGTATCACAAAAGTAGCTGTTATCTATCGCCTGAGGACTTTCAACTAGAGCACATCAAAAAAAGACTAAATGCATAAATAGTTGGTGTAAGAGGATCCTAGGCGTATCTTATCGCAATTGTTCACTTGAGGGAGGTTTTAATTTTATGACAAATGTTTTAAAAGGGACTTACAATTTTGAAACCAATCAAAATGGCTGATTGAAGAAATATCTCAGGACAGTTCTCAAAATTGCAGGAGTTCAGTTCGCCATTTTATGACGATTTAGTGAGCGCTTTTTAAAAAATTGTGTGCATATTTCGTTAGTTTTTTTCTTCCTGGAGCCTGTGAAAATCTTCAAAAGCCGAAAGGAACATCGACGCAGCTCCCACTGAAAAAAAAAGGTTTCCTACTCCAACTCTATGACTTTACCAGCAATTTTTGTATCACTGTTTTATTGACGTTTATCAGAGAATTATTCGGACATAGTTCCCGGTTCATTATTATCGTATATTCCTTATTACAGATGTCAATGCTTAATTTGAACCGTCTTAACAGTGGATATCCCGGAGTCTCTGGTGGAGATTTTCATTTCTGATGCACCACGGTGTGCATTGGCAAATGATCTTGTAACTTTATTTTGATCCCAAGACCCAAAATAGATTGACCAGATTGACTTTTTTGAAGCATGCTGCTTAATACTCGTATTCTTCAGACAGTTTCAGGCGAGCCTAGAGCTTAATTTGTAGAAAAATCCTACTTGACTGTCTGAAAATATGCTGATATTTGGACTCTTCTCAGATTTCGCCTTTGACATGCTCTGGCTCAGAGTTGAATTGAATAGACTTTGACTTAGAAAATCGTTCCTGATTATGTCCAAGGGGAATGAGTTATTGCAAAGCTCCTGTCTTCCAGATTGATGAGTCAGTACGTCCACTAGTCTAGTTTTTGAAATCTAAGTTAGAAGGAAGCTTTTTTTAAACCCAGCTCGCCAATAACATGAACAACGTTGTCGCCAAGGCGGGCAATTGTTGATGGCTTATTGGCATAGAACAGAGACTTAATGTTAACTCAAACGGTCAACCGACAATGGCTCTTGGTGAGATTGTATGGTACCGAAGCTTCGCCTTCAACATCTCAACTTTAGTTCATCTCCTACGACATATACATAGCGCACCTTGTCGCATTGCGTGGAAACGCGTTACTCCAATTACTTTTGACAGCTACAACACGCGGCAAATTTTCTCCGAAGCTCTCCGACAACTAATTGCTGCGGAATATTTTAGTGAAATAAACGCACTTCTGCTTCATTTATTTTGTTCCGAAAGGGATACCTCAAACGCAATTTGAGTTCCGATCAGATTCGACTTTCGAGTCGGAATTTCTTTCGAATGGATGCCTCGACATGGGTGCATGCACTGTCAATACAGAAACTATTAATCGCCCAAGAAAACTCGGTTATCATGGCACTTTACTGCTTTCCGTAGTCAAATGGGTTCTCGATCATATAGCTTGATCCGCCACAACAATATTTTCGTTCGACTGCGCATTTCGTTGACTTAATTTTCTTGAGATTCGGAAGAACGCTTTTTACGTCCGTATAAATCGTGCATTAGGTTAGGTTAGGTTGAGTGGGGTTGTGAGATCTTCACAAAAGACCAGGCACCAGTACGGGCCCATCGCTATACCCAGAAATCGTGCATTACCTACGCGTGGAATGTCTTGCGAACATAACTCTGTTTTTGATCTAGCATTTAGACGTTTTCAGTGCGTTGTCAAATAGTGTAGAAATTCATGATGAGATGACAGAACCCAATAGGTTAGTTCCCGACAACTTTACTGACGTTGATAAGAAAAAGAACAACCAAGTTATTCCTAAAAACACTCTCTGGCCAGCATAAAAAGGCTTTGTTTTCCTACAGGTAATTTTGATAAAAAGGATAACACACCTGTGAAAGGATGGGCTTCGCGAAACACACTATGACAGCAAAATCTTGAGTTCGTTTGTATACTTTCAGCATAATTTATAAACATGAAAACCGTTAAAAACAATTCAAAAATGTACCCTGTTACAGTAATACCTACAATAAAATAGACTACTCAAACAAAGCTAAGTGAAATAGTTACCTCGTGCCTCTGCAGAGTCATTCGAGTCATTTCCACCCAGAAATCAACCCTCCACAAAATTCGATGTGCGGGAAAAAGAAAGCACATGAATCTACGCTTTATTTTAAAAGTATTATTTAAATCATAATTGTAATTATATTTATTTATAGGTCTTCTTTCAAACAATATATTTTGGTTTTACCAAATAGTTTTCTATATTGCGAAGTGTTTGCTAAACTGTACCTAACGTCCTAACACCCTACTAATTATCACATCATGTCAAATCCCCATTCTTATTTTATATAAACATTTTAAGTCTCGGCTCTTAATTTTAGTACCTAGTTAACAGTGGCTATATTTTCAATACAAATTTCGCAATTGTGAGCTTCCGTAAATTTAAAGTCAAGACTAAATTTTTTTGTTAGTAAAACGCTATAAAACATTGGAAATGAAAGTGGAAATTGATTGATGCTGCATGTACCTTCTCACTATTTCCTAGCACAGATTTAATGAGTATTCCCCGTATTAATAAACGCTGCGTGAAACTTATCATTCGTTATTCAGCAGTTACGTTAAATTTTTGTATGCTATCTGATGTCTACTAGCTAACTTACTTGTGCACATTTGTTTATTAATACGGGGGTTCATGCTAAAGACGTTAATGCCCATGTCCACCCCGAACTATTGCGCCACGTAAGAAGAAGAATAATTTTAAATGACGAGTACCTAACTTATTTACAAAAATTTGATCCCATTCGGCTGTCAAAGTTCTACAATAGCCACACGGAATGACCTTTGTAAGTGTTAACAGTTGTTAGTTCTTTTTTCTTCCTTTTTTTTCCAGCAGTGTTTAATTTTGCACCAAATTTAAAAATTTCCCTGAAAGGAAATTTTAACAATCTGTTCTATGGCTCAAGCGCAAATAGTGAAATGTCAATTGCTCCAAATAGAGTTTGAATTTTCAGTGTTCAATGAAACGCGGCCATTTAGATTTTTCGTTTTCGGTGCTGGTTTTTACAGGAAGTCAAATTAATGCCGCTTAATTATTTCTTCTCAAATTTCCGTCTTTCAAACAAATCTCCGCCTAAAAAAAACACATTTTCTTTGACAGTTTAATGCATGAAATCGTTTTCTTCTAATGATGATTATCCGAGTCTAAACCAAAAAAACACCCGCTGATGGCGATAAAATTAATGGTCATGCGAGCCTAAAGTTAGTAAACACTTAAACAAAGTTCGAAAACGTATCCATGTCCCACTCCCGCATTTACGAACCACCTACCTATATTATGTGCATGGAAATTAATTTCCTACTCCCTTTTTAATATGGCCGACATCCGCTGGCTGAGCCGGTAAAATCTAAGACAAACCCCAGTGAAATGTTTCGAATTAATTATACCTAGGCCAATGCTGCTGTTGATCTTACCTTTTACGAATTAATCACGTTGTGACGGTTTAACTTCTTGGACAATTTTCGGATCCGATGACAGGGAGGATGTTATCTGAACAATGCAACAAATTCGTTTCGCAGCATGTGATGTGTCTATAAAAACAATTTATGGACTTTGGGACGCTGGAAAAGTAAAGACGCGTGTGTATCAGAGACGCCCGTAACTCGCCAGCGGGTCACGCATTAATGCGTACCTACACAACATAAAAATTATTTCTTAAGTGTTATTTGTTTTAATATCTAATAATCCCTGATGAGACGTGCCTTTCGGGGATGACGTTGTGTTGTATTGAACGCATCTACGAAAAATATTACAGGTGGGAAATCTGTTACGAGTATATATGTAAATTTGTTTAAATGGAAGACAGTTAGTCTTTGGGAAAATGTTTGTTAACAACACCAAAATGGTTACCTACAATAAAGGTATCACTACAGGTATACGGACGTCGGAGTGCGGATCGTAACTCAAATTTTGATTTATATGATCTGGTGGTGGGTGATGTTCTTCATTTACACAGCAATTACAAATGCAGCCATTACTTCGAAGGAGTATGTTTAATGAAGCGCAACGCAACGCAGCACAACTTGGAAGCCTTGAAGGAGATTTTACTGCCCGATCACCTGAGAAAGCCGGCACGATTTTAAAAAGGGAAGAACTGTACATATTTGCTAATTTGCTGCCCGTCTGTACGCAGCTTAAACATTCGCGGGCGGAGACACATTTATAGAAATAAGTGTTCTGGATAATGCGACAATTGTCAGCAACTAGTGCAGGCGAGTGAGGCGTTCGAGATTTAATTTGCAGCTACATTGCAATAAGAACTACTGCTATTTATTTCATGTTCCACCTGTGGGCAAAACCAGAAATCATTTCTTGCAAAACAAGACTCGTTTATCTCCCCTTATCATTATAAAATATTTCCAATGATGTAGACTAGGTGTAGGTATACCTTTGATGAGTCTGAATGTAGATCCGTACGTTAGATACCAACTTTGCCTGACTTCCTCTTGTTTTTACGCTCATTACACATTATCCACACAAATTCATTTCGCTTTGTTTTTTTTCTCTTGACAGCTCCCTATCGCTACGTGCGATGGAATCGGGACGATGTACCATTAGTCGACTCCCGTCATCCAGAAAGTCCGACACCGGAACGCATTCACCTATGGTCGAACGGAAGCCTGCAAGTGTCTAACGTGCAAGCGGAAGACACGGGTGAATACTATTGCGAAATAATGGCCAATACCGGTCATGCCGTGCAAATTCATGCAATCGAGGTTCAGTATTCGCCCTCGGTGATCTCTGAGCCAAGTGGATTCCTTGAATTGCCCGTCGGATCTATCTTCGAAGTGGTGTGCGAGGCGAAAGGTGTTCCCATGCCAGGTATCACCTGGCGACACAATAGCGTCTCCTTCGACAACTATCACGTTGGCAATCGACAAAATCATGTGGTGGAAGTAAAATCTCGCGACATGTCCGGCCCTATAGAGTGTCTGGCAACGAACGGTGTAGGTGAACCTGCAGTTGCCGGGGTTTTCTTGAATGTTCTCTGTGAGTATAGCATAAGAGAATCGCTTGCGTCATTGTGGAGATTTGTGTTCTTATTTTTCTTCTGTATGTTGTGTACAGTTAGCCCGGAAGTGCAAGCCATCCATCCAGTGGTTCACACGAAAATCAACATGCGTGCCCATCTCGAATGTCTGGTAGAAGCAGCTCCAGCTGCGACGGTCCATTGGTTCCACCATGGCGTACCAGTGCTCACAGATTCAAGAGTATCGCGTCATGACAGCGAACTGGAGTCGAACCGTTCGCTGGCGCACTACTACACCGAATCGAAGCACATTCTGATCATCAAGAAAGTCAAAGATTCCGATCTTGGGATGTACGAGTGTCGGGCGGAGAACAAGATCGGTTTCAAGGGGGTGGCGATCGATTTGACAGGCCGCCCAATGCCATGTGTTTTCAAAATTAACCCCGGCTTGCAAAGCCCAACAGCACACAATATGATATGGCAGACCGAGAGTCAGTCGCCGATCATGGAATTCAAGTTGAAATTCCGACAGATTCCATCGGGTAAGTTGAAGTGATAAGTATCCGCTATGGATGGTTTGTTTACGAATGTTTCCAATTCATCTTGTGGGGTTTGTTTTTTTTTTCTCTTTTTCTAGGAAATGTGACACCACAAAACAGAGCACTTGCCATTGAATGGACGGAGTTGACAATTCCATCTGAACTACTGGAGGGTGAGTTGCAAAACGAGATTTCAAATATAATTTATTAATTGTTATGAAGTAAAGTGCTAATGCGTTAATCGTGGTGTGAAATTAAGTACAGGGTGTCCCCTGTCGGACGATGTGTGATTTTGTTTTTCAGATAAATTTGCGCACAGGTTTTAAATTGCTTTCGCTTCAACTGCAATAGTTGAATAATTGAATGTCAGTTTTGGTAGGGAAATTTTATACGCAATGCTTATTCAACGTTCAATAGTCGTGAAGTGACTGTCATTCCAATGAATGTTAAAATCTTATTTCAGTTGCATTGACTGCTAGACGTCAAGCACGTAAAATCCCCGATCTAGGGAGGACTGCTAAGGTTCTAGCCAGGGAAACAAATACGTTTTGTTTTTATAACATTTCTCTTTATTTAAAAAAAATATTCCTTCTATTTTCCGTAGAAAAAATAAATTCACTTTAACCGAATTTTATTAAACAGCCATTTTTGTTTGATTTTCGAAATTTCATTACTTTTATTGGGGACGTTCAAGTATCTAGTTTAGTAAGTCTGACAGCTCTCTCACTAAGTGATCAAGAAATTCGTGACTGAGTACTAAGTTGACAGTTCTCCTATGTAGCTGACGCAGAAAAAGTGACGTTCCCGACCAATATAGTTTTTGGTTTCAGGTTACATCTCATCCAGCCCAATCTAGTCGACTTAAGATAACTAGATTTAGATTCTTGAATGCGGCCATTGACTTTGGTTGACAGCTCAATTTGTCTGTCCCTTTTCTTCAATTGATATTCAATTGAATTAAATAGATTGAAAATGTTCCTGATCGCTTTGAAGCCTTGCAGTTACCGTGTCAAAATAGAAACGCATTTAAAAAAAAAACAACGAGTAGCGAGTACATTTTTAGCGTGATTCCTTGGTTGATTTTTAAATGTTTTTTTTTACCTACTAATTTGGTTTTTGTAACAGGGCCTATCCACACCACATCTTACAACCTACGGGGGCTTCAACCAGCTAGTGTGTACGAGGTTGCAGTCTTAGCTCGAAACCGATTTGGTTGGAGTGACAACAGCAAAATTATGAGGTTCGCAACCGGCGGTGAAGGTAAAAAGACAAATACATAAATATTTATGTAAGATAAATATTTATTTTACTTTTCCTTTTTTTTTAATAGTTGAGTTGCCAAACTACTCAACGGAATCTGATATACAGTATGACGAAGAAGTCGAAGGAGATTTACTGAACGAAATCACACAGAGCTCTCATACCTACAGTGCGAGTACCGGTCGGGTAATACCACTGAATCTTAAACCAACAGTAGTATACTACAACAACGCGAGTCGAACGAGCCTGTTCATCTTCCTAAAGGCGGTGATATTTGGAATAGTTTTTCTACAGAATTTATTATATTAATCTTAGACGATAATAAAGACTAATGTATTTCTTTTTATGTTTAGTAACTGTAATATATATGTATATGTTTTGTGTACTTTACTTACTTTAAATTCAATTCAATTATAGCCCGCCTGTGATGCCATACGGCCAGAAGCCTAGAGAGATACGTCATGTTCTCATTGTCAAAATGTCAATGCCCTCGTTCCATTAATCGCTGAAGAACTATTATGGCATTATAAAAAAAATTTTGGAAATTATCACTTTTTGATTATACATCATCAGTGTAATGACTGGGTTTGACTTTACTTGACTTGATTGACGAAATGTTATTTTTGAGCATGCTTAAGGAAGTCAATGCATACACAACTTTCACAGTACCATACATTAGACATGTTTTTTTGAGCTTCGATCTCAACAAAGCAAAGTAAAGTAGGATTTTCAGCACGCAATTGCAACAACTACGATCTACTTGACACTTGAGTCTCGCAGTAGTTGTTGTAATCGCGTGCTGAAAATCATACTTTACTTTGCTTTGCTGAGATCGTAGCTCAAAAAAATACACCTATTATTGTACACCTATTTCACCAAAGTAAAGTAAGTAGGCGAATGTCCAATAAAACGATTCGTTTCTGTTAAATATTTAAAGGGGTCGCATCGCGTCATCCAACAGTACGCACTTCGTTTTTGTTTCGCATGTAAAAGCGACTTTTCCGTGTAGGTATAGCTTGTTCATGGATATCATATGGCGATTCGGTTCCTGATTTTTTCCATGACCTTGACTTTTCCTATTTACAAAAAATTATGGCGCCTAGCATCAAGACATATTTACAGCAGATGTAACCGGTAAGCTTAAAATTTTATAAAAAACAAAGTTAGTAATGTTATGTAAAGGCCTAAATTTGTACGCAATATTTAGATATTTATTCCGTTTAGAATTTACATTTTATTTATATCTTAGCAACTTCGTAGAGAAATCTAATAAAAATACGACTGTCATAATTGGTATTTCATTTTGTCCGTTTTAATGCCGATTCCACTGATAAATGAATGGTATAATACCTCAAACAACGTACGCAACTAGCCCATGTTGAATTATTCTATAAATGAGTTTGGCAGCACTTGTACCCCGCCATCTTTTTTAACTATCCACATACTTTCTGTATGTTCGCTTTCTGTTGGATGGAGTGAGCCGAACAAATTACTGCTGTTGGTTCATTCATTGTTCGTTTCGTAGCATGATGCATTTTTGTTCATTTTTCCCTTTCACTCACATTCACATTCCCAGCAAAAGCAGAACAGAAAACAAGAAAAGGCGAGAGTTTCAAGGAAACACAGAGAGAGTTTTTTTGTTACTAAAGCACACGGTCGCAGACGGCAGCATTTCAATTTACTTTTTTTAATATTGTGGCAGATATTTACCAGCAATTACTGAAAATACTAATTCTGACTATAATTCGCGAGTTCTATAATAAAAAAATAACAATTATAACACAATTCGTCGAGTGTAAAATTGATCTATATACAAATTTGTGTTGGATGTTGAAAACTGAAATACTCGGGGGTAAGAGTACCATGACCTACCTACGAGAAATTATTTTCTTTCTCACATTTCTGCTTCATTCTTTGTTATGTGTTATTTTAAAATTGAGTAGTTCCAGTTGCATTTGATGAGATTTTAACATAAATATGATTTTTAAAGAAGTAAAAATTAATTAAGTTCAAAAGGCGAAAAAGAAGAAAAAAATCGTAACCGCAAAGTGAAAGGGCAGAATTATTACGATTTTCCCCCAAACCATTCTCTTCCTAATCCTCTGCGCGTGTATTTGTTTTTAGTGTGTTGTGTCTTGTGTGTGGTGTGCTTTGTGTTAGTGTTGCAAGCAAGCCAGGCAGTGACTTCCGTCGCCCAACGAGCGTCTAGTGAAATTTTGCGTTTTTTTCCTTTATGTTCTCGTCTTTCTCTTTTAGTTTCGGTTTTGACAATTTGTCATGGCGTTTTTCGCTTTGCTTCGTGGGATCAGCTCGTCGTCTGTGGAGTGATGAAATGTTGAATACACTTTTTCTTATTCTTTTGGACATGGCAATATGGTTTGGTACCTCCATACGAATATAGAAATATGTGTGCGCCGCTCGTCGCTTTTGTTGTGCAGATATTTTTTCTTTGTGTAAACATTCGCTGGCTAATTCGCTTTTGAGAAACTTTTTTTTTTCTCGTGAAAATGGGATATGTGGGTGTTGCCAGAAGTTACGAGGCTTGGTAGTGGTCAAATGCGATAATCAGTAAATTTAACTTGGAAATGCTAAATGTTACATGCAAGATGCTGCAAATAAGTAAATTGTCAGGCCCTCAAAAAAGTTTTTGCACCCGTCTTACTGCTGTGTTATCATTTTAACCACGCAGATGTTACGTCAAATTTGAGTTCTCTATCTGACCTTATTTGTTTACAAAGCTTGGTATCTAGGCTGTTTGATCGAAACTACATTTTTCGCTGCTCTTTCACTTTATTTCCAAACATTAGCCTAAAACTTACCTAGATTTTGTCAGGGAAAACAGAAATTGAGATTTTCTTTGCCTTCTCTCTGATTGTTTCCAATTCAGGTTCTAGGGATTCTATAAAAAAAAACTCCACATATTCCCAAACATAAAAACGCAACAGAACACAACAATCTGTCAAAATTTAGCTTGAGAAAATGTGCCAACTGATTTAAGGGGCACGGTAAATTTTGACAGATAGGTATACATTAAGTACATTCTGAAACAAAAATTTGTGCTTTTAGCTTGAGCTGCGTACCACTCAGCCAAATTTTGGAAAGCATTTTGTACGGCAGCTAAAATTACTAGCCCCCTTATTAATATACGCTGCATTAAAGTTATCAACTCGTTATTCAGCAATTACGCCAAATTTTTGTATGCTATCTGATGTCTACCAGCTAACTAACTTGTGCACATTTGTTTATTAATACGAGGGTAAGCCAGTGCGGGAGTGTAAAAAGAAAGGTTTTCAAAAACGAGATCGTGTGAATGAAATTATACGTACGGAAAAACTGCAGTGTTTCTACACCCATCAACATACAGGACGGTATCAGATGTTTGACTCAATATAAAACGGCTTGACTATAAAAGAAATTAAGGACGTTTTAGAATCGAGTTTAGTAAAACTGACAGCTGTATGACAACATTTTGATTCAATTTGGTTCTGCGTTCAGGGTAAATCTAGTCCACACCAATCTCTTTACTTGACTTGAGATAAAACTAGATTTATTGTTCAATGTTGCCATTCACAATTTGTTATTAGTGTGCGAAAATGAAGTTTACATTCAACTGGCAGCACCGGTGTTGGAAATTTTTATTTTTCCGTTTTCTTTTCCGCGCTCTTCTCGTTCTCATCAGCTTAGAATTGCGATTGCGAGAGCAGCAATCTCTTTCTGGCTGTCAGCCTAAGCCTCTTCTGCACTTTTCTAAATCAGCTCTTTTTCTTGTAAAGAACAAAAATCTCCCTCCCAGCGTTTTGCTTAAATTACTGCTGTGTTGTAAAAGTGAGATGTCTGCTGTGGCAAATGTACCGCTCTCTTTCTTGCGTTCTAGATTGAAAGCTGAAGAAAGATTGGTTGGTGAAAGAAAAAGAAGAAATTCTGTTTCGGTATGAGTCCTGCAATCCTACGTAATTATAACCAAAGTAACAGAGGTACCTACTTAAAGCCACAAAACCCAACACACACACTGATTTAGAAGGAGTATAATTTATAAAGTATAAACACCGAGTGCATTGTTTTCGTTGCGAATGTGTTGCGTTTTGACTGCGAGCGGAGAGAGAGAGAGAGAGTGAGGTATAGAATATTGGTGAAGGCTGAATAGCGAGTGAGTGTAGTGGAATGCGTGCAAGACCCATCTCAGCAAAAGTACTTCCACTTGATACTTTTCTATCTTCTTTCTGTGAAATTTTGTAAATATTTTCCGATTGCTTTCTTCTGTGTTGTTTATTTTCGAATGCACCTTGTTTTTCTGTTTGTTCAATTGTATAAAATTTTTGTGTTCTTCTTTCGTTGCAGTAATTTTGAATAAAACACAACAAATCGGACACTGGAAAAAGTACCACAATATTATTTAGTTTGTCCCCTTTCTCGCTGAAGAGAGACTGACCTATATACGAGCGGCACTACTTCTATTCGTTGTTTGTTGCTGCTTCTGCTGCCTACTTGTGGTTTTATTTATCACATTTCACTTTGTGGTGATTTCTTTTGACACAACAGTACGTGTGTGAGATAGTTTGGAGTAAATTAACAAATTAGCTGCTGCTTCTACTACCAAAAAGTCAAGTGTAACAAAATCAACAGGAGATTAGAAAGCTGTCTAGGAGAACTTCAAAGGAACTAACAAAAAGCACACGGACTCTCTGAATTAAAGGACATTACTATAAGATTAATGATGGCCGATCAACAGTTCTTTTTAAAATGGAACGATTTTCAGACAAACATGGTTACATCCTTCAGGCACCTACGAGACGAGAAAAGTTTTACCGATGTGAGTATGAATGAAGTACAACAAAAACTTTTATTTTCCCATGGTAGACAGACGTACGTGGGTGAAGAAATGTGTTAGATACAGTTGCTCTGTCCTAGATAAAATTTATGTAAAGTGAGTGCGGCATGTTTTGTTTACGGATATAAACAAACTTAATCCTTGGCACCGACCTACTCGGTTAATGACTTGGAAAGCCATTGCATTCTGGGAACTGAGTTGCCACTCATAGCTAGACCTAGAATGGAAACCCTTAAGAATGATGATGTGGTTGTGAAAGTAGTTCACTGGTAGGTTAGATAGAAATATATGTAGGTAGGTAGGTATTCGAAGAAAAGAGAAATCGTGAAACTGTTTATGCGGTATTGTCGACAGTGTTTGGTTTTGTGCTCAAACGTAAATGAAATGCGTAGTAAAATACTTGTTAAATGTTTTGTTTAGACATTCTAGGATGTGACATTTTGATCTCGACTTTATTAAATGGATCGACTTTAGAAGATGTGCCAACGGATATTTGGTTATTGTCACGTGCAAAGTTTGTCTCAGCTAACCTAACTCGTGTGCGGTTGCAATGACTAAGAGTAGGTAACCTCTGACAGCGGATTGTTTCTGTAGATTTTAGTGAATAGGCGCGTTTATAACTATTTCTATGTTGGTTTTAACCTAAGCGTTCCAGAGTGGTACTTGCCAACCGTCTGTTACTGTTGTAGCACGTGTTTTGGAAATGTTAAAATTGAGCAAAATTATTCGAAATACCTAATGTTTTGTGTAGCTGAAGTTACAAGTCTCTCGCTAAACTACCAAAACTGTCATCTGCAACTGGAACTTTGCCTCTTTTCGGTTTGTTCTACACGCTCTTTATGAGGGAGCAGACTTCCAACCGGTCGTACAGGCTAGCTATTTTTTTAGGCTGATGCTATTAGTTAGGGGCACGGCTTAGGTCGACGGTTAAACGCGGCAAATAGGGGTAACGCGGCTCGCTTCGCTCGCTTAAAGTGATCTAAACTCCAGTGTTTCATTTTCGGGCACGAGCCTGTACCTTTTAAGGCCCAACTTATTTCTTAAAATACTATTTTTTATTATTAGGTTACGTCAAATGAATAGCCGTGTCCCTAACGTCGTGCGAATAGCCACTTTGATTTTTTTTACCCTGTGTCGGGCAGGCTTGTGTGGCGTGGATATGTTTCGCCACCAGTACGGTCTCTTTTGAGCGCATTCCCACATTCGGGGATCCATCGCGTCCTGACGCTTTCTTGTCGTCTATCTCCCTACATTTTTCGGATATTTCCAAACTGGTCTCTGTTGTTATGCTGCACAAGGGAAAATGGGTGCTCTGCTATTGTTCTTAGAAGTGTCGAGCGGAATATCTGTGGGTAGGTATTCGTCGCCATCCCATACGACAGTGGTCTAGTTCTGTTTTTTCGCAAAGATGTCTAAAGCGCCTTTTCATGGTTTCTTGGGTGTCCGCTTCGATATCGCTGTTGACTAGCCTGAACCCTGAATGCCGTTTCATTTTCTTTAAACCTTGCAAGTTCTACCCTCCCCAAGTCATTGTCAGCTCACGAGCTGCACATTTGTTAAACCACTAACTAGACTCAGATGGCAGGCTAGACCTACTGCTTCGATTTCAGGCTAGAATCTGTATTGTAGCATCTCGTTGATATGATTAAGCCGCGATGGAGACACAGAAAACTTAGGGCCGTTGGCTCATACGACTCTTAACGATTTAAGTTCTACTTAAATACTTATGGGCTACTTTTTCCAGATCATAAACTGTCACATAAGAGTTTATGTGGAACTTAATTCGCTATGAGTCGTATCAGCAAACGGCCCTTAAAGGGGGAGTTCTTATATAGAGGATACTGAAACCGTTGCAAGCCGCTATGCACTCCCACATTTATGTGGGTTAGTTTGAAGTTTTACAATATTCTTTAAACTTGATTATTATTCAAATTTTACAATGAAAACAATGAAATTACATTTTCAGGTGACACTAGCCTGTGAAGGACAAACATGTAAAGCACACAAGATGGTCCTATCGGCATGTAGTCCATACTTTAAAGCGCTTTTAGAGGTAAATTCTATAACCAAGTAAATAATTTGAAAAAACACAAGTACAGCATCTTTTTTTGCAGGAGAATCCATCAAAACATCCTATAATCATCTTAAAAGATGTTTCATACATTCATCTTCAGGCGATTCTAGAATTTATGTACGCGGGCGAAGTGAACGTATCACAAGAACAACTACCAGCCTTCCTCAAAACAGCGGATCGGCTAAAAGTGAAAGGACTTGCTGAGACACCTTCGTCCATTAAGCGGGAAGGTTGATGGTAATAAAATAAAGAAGAAGTGTTCCGCCCTTTATATCGTTTATTCGCGTTTTTTTTTTTTTTTTTTTAATTTTTTTTGTATTATTTGTTTCAACCGACACTCATACATAAAATTCATTGTATTTAATTTTAATAATTGTTTTTCTCTCTCTTTGACATTAATATTATACTTATCCATACATACATGTAGAAATAGGCGGCATCAAAGTTTGATCAATAGTTTCTCGAAAATAGTTGCGCTACACAATGTAAGAACAAAAAAGAAGAAGTCGAACCCCAACCAGCAACTGCTCAGTAATAATCCCAAAAACGTGTACATTTTTTTTTTATTTGTTGTATGTAATTGAATTGAAGAGGAATATTTGTGTATTAAGCAAACGTGTAGCAGGGCATTAGGTGAATGCATTATAATTATAAGTTCTTGAGGTATGAAGGCACTAAGAAAATATACAATATATTTTTTGAAATAGTACATGTATGCATTAAATTATTTCTTTTTAGCCTTTTTAGTCTTTAAACGTTGCAACAAAAATCATCTACGAACTAAAATTCCTTTTTTGGTGTAATCATATACTCATTCGCTCTGATGGAGCTGGTTGAACAGATCAACATTCAATGAAACTTGTTTGCGAAAGCTTTTAACCAACAGCAATTTTTTACAAAATTCAGGGGTCAGATTCTGTGAGGCGAAACGATCGAACGTTTTCGTGTGCGCGAAGAAATTTGCTTGTGTAACATAGGGCAAATTGTTCGTTTGATCGTTTCGCCTTAGAGAATCTGACCCCAGAAAAGTAGTGGTGAGCGTTTAGAGAACTTGCACTATTTTGAAACCACCGAACTAACTGATCATAAAGCAAGCTTCATAAATACTTTTACCAGTTTCCCTTGTTTTCGGTGTTCTATTTGGTGGCTAAAATAAATTCAACTGATCGTGTGCGAATCAGTATTCAATTTTTTTTTTAACACCCGACACCTTGTGCGATAACTTTGAAGTTGTTTTGTTTGGGATAACTTAAGGATACAAAAATTATCTTACCGATAAAGATTTAACTTGGCCATTAAATTGACCAACTTCAGTGGCAAAATTTTGAGAAGTGATTGCTTAAGTATGCCCGTGACCGAATCGCCGCATCCGTGAACGAATAAAATTCATACTGAGCCCTATTGTGAGTTTCGCCCGAACAATATTCCACCCGAAAAAAACAGATTTCTGTTCTGAAATGTAATTTTTTTCGGGTGGAATATTGTTCGGGCGAAACTCGTTATAAGGCTGACTGTTTTATTGAACTATCTATCGCAGCAAAGTTAAATAGATGAATACCTACGCGATTAAACAATTCGCAGTCAAATTTCCGATAAAGTGGTATCTCTTTTGTTGCGTGTCTCGACTTTCTGTTTGATTCAATGTTTCGTTAGTTTCCCTCTCACTGAAAGTGAATGGTGGGGCAAGAAGTTTACTTTGAATGTCATGAACACAATTACCAGAAAGGTAGAGATAGGTGTTTAATAAATCACGCCTAGTGTTACCCCGCAGCTAATTTTATTGAATTGAGATTTTTTATTTTGTAACTAAAAACACAAACTGAATGAATATTCTTTCATCTTCCAACTCCTATGTCCTATTTCACAAACGGCAAAGCGAATGCTAGGCATTTCTAACAAATCAAAATAACTGGCATCATAACATATCACGACCAACACCCCTCGTATCCGGAAGCTTCAGTGTAGGTCAACGTAGGCAGCGTCATGAAATGTTGCTCCTGAAATAGATTTGTGGGGAAGGTGGTAACTAAGATTGTCATTTTCAACAACACAATCACCCCTATAGGGAATAAAATTTCCCTGGGAATGCTACCTATTCAGCAATCTGATTTACATTGCTAACAAGGGAAACATTTCCACCGGAATTTATTCGACATAAATCCTGAATCATCGTTATCTGCTGCACCAGAAGGTAGTCTGTCGCGCTGTCAAAATAAAATACAAACAGTTGAAGCACATTGAATAGTTTTGCATTTGCCCAAGTTATGCAAGTTGTATCTTTTGACGCGTGTCGTATGGGAAAAATCTCCGACGCAACTTGCAACTCTACTGGATCTTCATTTTGAAATGTACTATACAGCGCTGATGCTGTTGTCAATGCGATTTACAGGTGGCCTGCCCGCGTTTATCTGTCCATAAAAGGTAGGCAGTCGAAATTGCATGCACAAACCCCATTTATACAAAACGAAATGAAACTACCGACTCTTGCTTGGGTTTGTGTCGTGTGTGCATGTGAAGAGTACTCGCTGCAATTGGAGAAGCCGCCGCTAGTTGTAATGCCAACGACTTTGCTGGTAATTCCATTTCAGGCCTCAATGTTGTTAGTTTTCGTTTAAACTAAACTGGTAAAAGTTCTACTAACAAAACGAATACATACACTTATATTTTCTTACAAACAAAAAAAACATTTATGTAGAGTAAAATAGAAAATTAGATGAATACAATCTGAAAAGTTGCTTACTCGTAATCTCTCTTCCTCAAAACGTTTATTTTGTTCGCATTTTCATATCATTTAAAACAAACCACACACATGTTTCGTTGCCTGCAAAGGAAAAACAAAACACTTATTTATTAAATCGTAACAATTTAATAGTTAAGACTATTCAGCTATCTTCTTGTATATTTATTTTATTTGTTGTTCCAAACTATTTGTACAATATTTATGAGCTATAGAAAAGCAAAACAAAAAACACACAAAACTACAAAACACAAGAGATCAATAAAATAACTAGTAAGCAAAACAAAAACAAAAAAAAAATAAAATAACTATTCATAGCGTGTAGTGTACAGCAGCTTTTATTTTATTTACAGCCTTCCTCGTGTATCTCTGAAAGAAATTTGTGTAGCAGACCCTAATAACTGGTTTTTATTTTTATTTTTTATTTTTTCAAATTAAAACTATAATTAGCTCTGGCCAATTGTAGTTACTATTCCTAATTTCTCATTTTGAACTCTAAAAAATCATTGTGTACATTTTTGTGTCTTTTTTTCACGATGTAATTTGTAAATGTAGAGCTTAAGACAAAAAACAAATACATACCTAATAAAAAACGATTACAACTGCAAGCAAGAGTATACCTTTAATTTTATGGTTCATAACTTGAAATTTACTTAATTTTTTTTATACGGAATTTAAGGCAAGAACATGAATGTTGACGAAGAAAAATTGTAACAACTTATAAGATGTATTACAAAGACAAAACCGATATGAAAACCTAAGTGATAAATGATATATGTATATTATATATTTGAAGAAAATAAAAACAAAAAAGCATAAATTTGTATTTGTGGAAGGTATAAATAAATAAATATTTAATCACATAAAAAGAGACAATTGTATATTAGAGCTCTAAGGACTAAGAATAAAATGTTTGCAATAAAATAAACACAAATATTGTTTTCATTTTACTGCCGTACAGAGGACTACTCTCTGTATACTGTTGGGTTAAAAAGTCTTAAACCACAAAAGCCTGATGAATTGACATTGGAAAGACATTTGATTCAGTTTTTACTGAGTTTACTGAGGCTTTAAACTCGCATCCCTTTATTTTGCCTTGCACACCATGCGAATAAACACAAAATTGTCACAAACCGAAAGTCGATTAGGAACCTCAAAGTTTAGTACCAGCTCCTACCTTGTTTGATCTTCACACTACTGACCAAACGCAAAATCTTACCTAACGAAAGACACTGACGACTCTATTACTTACTCTTCTTCGCCTTGTCCCACAGCAGCATTACGTAGAGTCAAGCAACATATCCTCAAACCGTGGGAATACTACCAAAAATTGGAAACCAAAATGATCTCCGCCAAAAACGGCATTGATATCACTCAAGAATCCATTAGGAACTACCAGTAAGGAATTTGTATTAAAATAAAGAAATCTAACACTCGCCCTGCATGGCAACGCCACAAATATTCCTTTAACAACATGTCGAGTATTTAGGAGTCAACTTCTCACAATGCTTCAAGTTCAATTGACACCTAACGTTCCAAAAGACCAACTGTGATTAATTATTCACCCTTATTCCGAGTGGCGTTTTACTTTCTTTTGTTTTGTTCACCGCCTTACAGAATGGCAGTAAAGTTTCTCACATGACGTTCGCTGTAAGCGAATATGTTCAACATGAACTTCAGTGACAAATGGCGTTCAACGACTGTAATTCCAAATTCTCGTAATTCCAAATTCAAATTGGCGTTTTTTTAAATCATCGTAAACGCCACTTGGAATAGGGGTGATTGTCTGCCATATTGTCTGCGAATAAGAGTCGGACGAGAAACTTCTTCTAAAAGCAGTTCATAATCATAACATACTTTTTCCCTATCTGGTGAACTATTAGTCGCGCCTATATGAGGGAAATATTAATTTTCGAGCTAAGAACGCTTCTTAACCGCACCTCTTTAAAACGCAACCCTCTCAATGAAGCCTGAAACAAAATCCGCATGGACCAATGTCTGTGCCAACTTTCTTTGACAATCCCACACAAAATCCCAAGTCCTCCAAATCTCTGATTACCATTTAGAGGCTCCATCAGTACAAACTAAAAATCCTCCCGTGATGGCTTTAATTTAAGCAGTTCTCGGAATAACCCGAGAAGATTCATTCGAAAATGTACCTGGTTGCAGCGCCAGCGGAATAAAAAATGCTAACTGGGGGTGGATGTGCATTTTTTTATAATTGAAAACACTTTCCAACGCCATTTTATGACTGCATTGAAAGCGATAGGTGTTTAGGTTACGGATTGCTGGCGGATTGTTTGCGGACCTAAAAAAAATGTGGTCGAATGGAAATACAAAAATTCAAATCCGCCATCAAAAGCGATCTGCCGCGCATTTGGGAATAACCTCCCTGGATATGTTTGCGTTTTCATTAAAAAACAAAAACTTGTTTTCTATGGAATAATATTTTCCGAAGCATAAGCCTATTCCACATGTGTTAGTTTTCGTTAGTCCCATCCACTTTGTTCTAAAGCCAAAGCACAATATAACAAAAAACGGTGCAACGCGATGTTGCATTGTAGATTTTGATCCATTATGTGACGTTAGAGACAATACAATAATGGTATGATTTGTTTCTGTTAAAAATACTTATCCTGCCACACGTCGAATGACTTTACACCACTCAAACGGAAACCACCATCAGAGACAATACTGGACCATCAACTTCGCCGATTTGCAAGAGGATTGTGAGTTGGGGGGTCTCCGTCTCAGTATGATTTGTCTCTGACCACCAAAGACCACCAAAGAGAGATTCATATCTGAATAATCCGTTATGCCTGCGTATTTTCTACGGCTACGCTCAGTTGTATATATCTCTTCATGTCATCTACCTCGTCGATTTCAATCAAATGCTTAAAACAAATCCAACTTTATCCATCGACAGTTTGTGTGTAATTTGTTGCATTCTTTCTACAGAACGAAGCCTCCGACAAAAGTAATCCGAACGAAAACACACGATTGAAAAATTGCAATAAATTCTTATTTATTTAAATGTCTACAAGACCTTGCAACAGTACAGGTGTCATAACCACAAAAGTAAACAATGCAATGAAATGAAATGACCATCATTTCCTTTTTCATATCCGCTTCAATAACGTAAATCTTAACTGGAAATATAATTAATTTGTATAAAACAAACAAAAAATCGTTTATATAAAATATAGGCATGTATATGTAGAAAATAAAACGTGTATATGTATCATGAGAAAATTTATCACACTGAAATTGCCGAGTCCTGTGGATTTACAACTCCACGCACTCTTCTGTTCGGCTTGAAATAAGAAACCAATTTCTAACGAGTTAAATAAAACATGCTAAGCTGCTAACGATTTTATTGATAGCCCAAGTGTGTTAGGCTGAACAGAATCGCTCCCTCCGCCTATGTGATGAAACTAACTACTGCGGCAAAACGTGCTTGGGGTATTCAAATCAAACGGATCCGACTTCATCTTCTGCTGATTAGTTTCGACGATTTTATCGATATATTGCACCCGGTAACCCTTTTCGGTGTCAGCGTTCATAATGGGACTCCAAATTTTAATATCATGATCAATTCCGCTAGTAGCCATTAGACATATTTCCGGATGTGGTTGTACACAGTTTACGATTGCCATGTCTCCGCGATAGACACTGCGAATTTTGCACGTTTTTCGATCCCAGATGAAGAAGTTGCCATCATCGGAACCGGCCACAATGAGTTGGCCATCTCGGCCGAAGTAGTTGGCCTCCTTGATGTCAGTCGTGGTGTTGCAATGGCCAACAAACCGTTTGTGGTAGTCTTTCGCTTTGCTTCGCAAATCTATTTCATCGACAGACAGTTCCAAGGCATTGTACTCTTCGACATATTGAAGTTCGGCAATGTCTTTGCCGAGCATCATTACTCCGTGATTGTTGGTATAGCTGGGGAACCGATTGACTAGTTCCTTAAGGCATGCATTGGCCTCCACCGGGCGTCCTAGATCCAATAGAGCGCGCGCTAGACGAAAGTGTGCTTTGATATAGGATGGATCGAGTTTTAGCGCTTGGTTGCAGTCTCGTAAAGCAGCATAAACATCTCCATGCCAAAGGCGACGCATGTACGCGATGGCACGATTGAAATAAAGCACTGGACAATCTGGAGCCAAGGAAATCGCCTCGGTATACTGATCAATCGCACGCAAATATTTCTCATTCTCGAGGAATTCGTTTCCCATTTTTTTAAACGTTTCGATGTGCTCGGGTAGTTTCTTTTTACTCGACTCCGATGGTGCGTGCGAACTTGTTGTTTGCTCAGATTCATCCATTTTCGGGTGATATTCAGGTAAGTTCAAGTATATAGGTTGCTCAGCCGTATTCAAGTCATACAAATATATGTGATCCCCACCCATGTTGACCAGAAGTTCTGTTCCATAATCGTTAAAGGTCAAATAAGTGATCGCCCGACTACTGTCGGCGTCCACATACTTGTTGTTCACATTTATATGGCCCGGGCAATAGTAAGTGACACAATCTTTTGGCACCGGTGAGATCCCATCGCCATCGGTAGCGCTAGCTCGTGCACTCGATGTATGAGGCGGCAACATACGCCTATCGTAGACACGAGCATATGGATCATTTGCTCCAACAGCGATTAGCTCGGTCCTTCTTGGGTTTACTGCAACACACTTTGCTTCCGTGTGAATGTTCAAACTTGCTGACAAATTTAACACTCTGACATTATCGTCTGACCGGCAGCGATGATTTTCACGTATGTCGAACTGCAGAACACATCCGTCTTCGCCAACTGACCAGAAAACATAGGGATGGTCTGGAGCCGTTGCCAGTCTTTTCACCCTCGACAAATGACAATTGCAGTTTAGGATTTTCTCATTGAACCGATTTATATCAAATACATATATGCACTTATCCGCTGCACCGGTAGCAATAAGAGAATCTCCACTTTTGGGTAGAAACTTCACTGAAAACATATTGCCAGTATGAGGCGTTTTGATGGTATAAACCCTCTTTCTGCGAAAGACATCCCATAGTATGACCTGGAAATCGTCTGACCCAGATGCAAGAATCTTACCATCGCTGCTCCACTCCAGACAATTGACACAACCGTCGTGTCCTTCGAGGACACACTCCAATTCCAGACGGTCAATCAAATGAGAGGCACTTTGAAGGCATTTTCGTACATAATTGTCTATTCGACTGTACTGACGATCGATAATCAATTCAGCAGAATTAGTTTTCGAATAAAAATTACTGCTTATCATTGTTGTTTTCGTGTTAATTTTTTTTTTTCAGCAGGATCGCAAACTTATTTGTATGTAAAATTATTGTTTTGAAAAATCCATTTGTGGGAGTTTTCCTTAATACATTTGCGACATTTCGGTTTTTCTTGACTTCTAAGCGGAATGATGTAAGGGAAATATCCTTCTTAATTGTATTATAGTCCTAGTTCCAAGTGTTTTCACTATCCTACGTCTTATAAAATTGTTCTATTTACGAACTTTTTATGTTTTTTATTCTTTTTAATTTTCTGATTACGAATCTGTCGTTGAACTGTCGTCTGCTACCTATGTTCATCGATGCAGTGTTACCAGGTGTGATTGTGTTGACTGTCAGTCTAGTTCCTAGTACTTTCGTATTTTAAGTAGGTAGTCGTACCAAATTTCTACATTTACAGCGTCGCTAGAGATGACAGATTAGTGATATTCTCAATAACAAATAGGTATTTATTGGACGAGGGATAGTGAACGTGTCCCAAACGTGATACGAATTACGGAAAATATTACCGAATAATATTGTTATAATGACAATAACAACGCAGTTAATTTTTGATACACTTTCAATTTATTGAGCGAGATTAGGGAAGGCAAGTTTTAGGCATAAGAATAAGGGGCAAATTTTAAAACTGCAACACTGTTGCACATGCCAAGCAAAAAATATTGATTCAATGCAATTATGAACAGAAATACTACAAAAAATTGTAGTAGTTTTGCGTTTCCAAAAAAAAGCTTAAATCATAAAGGAACTACGCATAATAATGGATAGAGATTGGACGTGTTTTATTGGTCTTTTAAGAGCGGTATGTCCCAAAAATAATTAATAATACAGTTCTCTGATTTTTGTAGGGTATTCCAAATTTAGCGACACAAACAAAAGAGCTTAAAATATACTTATGTTGTAGTAAAAGGTTAACTTGAATAACAACAGCTTAACAGAAGCAAATCGGCGGTGATGAAGAAGACGACGTTTGAGAAAGAATTGACGGAACGAACCTGTTTTTTGTTTACGATTAAGCTCGATTGTCAAGAGGCTATCGGTTAACAAACGAAAGCTAGGTTAGGTTAGGTTAGGTTGGGAGAGCAGTTTTGCATCAGATGCAAATTTTCACGAAAGCTAGGCACCTACTCATACGAAGAGAGCTGATGAAAGTCCGATATATGCGTTGACCTGAATTTCAGTTGAATTGGTATAAAATGGACAAGTTATACGAGCATCATAATCATAACGTACGCTGTTAATTTAGGCTTCGGCGGAATTGGAAAAACGTTTTGGCATTTCATGGTGCAAACGAACCGAACAGCTTTTAATAAAAATTACATTTATTTGTCTGATTCTCAATCTCGATTCCGGTTTACGATTGAATACGACCTGAACTAACAAAAATAATTTTATTATTTACTTTCAAGTTTGTTGGCATTACATTTTAATTTATTTAACTCTTTTCGGGTTATTTAAATGCTTTTTTTTTATTTATTTTATTTTATTATTTACTAAACTATGTGTACGTTCTTTATAATTTTAAGTGATTTGCAATCTGATTAGGTTTTTGGTTTTTGTTCGCAAAAACAAAAAAGAAAATAAAAAAACGAATGGTGTAATAAATAAATTGTCAATAGAATATTGTATAATGTTTATTTATATGTATACGATATTTTTAGACATTTCGAAATGATTTTTATTTACTTTGTAATAGGTTTACGTTCTCTAAATTGTATCTCAAAGTTGGAAAATATCACAAATATTTATGTATGTTCATATAATTAGAAATACATACATATAATAGGTATATATGATTTTTTTTTACTATTTAAGTGACACACTGAATGTCATCTGTGAATAAAGAAAAATAATATAATAATAGCGTAGTAATTGTTAACTTAGGAATAGATTCATCATACGGACATATTTAAAATAATACATTTTGCCTTTCTTATTTGAATGGTGATTTGATTTGGATTAATTTTCTTCCAGACTTAGTTTGAGGGCCTCCTCGATCATTTGCTGTTCTCTTTGCAGTTCCAGTTCGTATTGATGGTGATCCTGTTGACTTAGACGCAGAGCCATGGCTAGATCGGGATCCATATAGTTAAATCCACCGTCATCGTCATCGGAAGTGGGTGAACCTGTTGCTCGACCTTGACAGATGGATTCCTGAAGAACTCTAGATTATTTTTGCGCGTGGGAGGAAGAGGATAAATGTGGGATATTAAATACAAGGGTGTTTAGCGATACTTTCGTTTTAATTCAACAGAAATGGATTAGATAATGAACTAATGAGCACAGCAACTATTTGAATATGTTTTTCATATAAGTGTAGTTGTTTTTAAACTGTTGTTGCTGTTGCAGAGTGCGAGAAGTAAGTGAAGTGGTTCTATATCTACTTGGCAAAAGGGGGGGTGGTTTGTATTTAAAAGCAAAAATAAGAAATTTAGTCAAACGGCTGCAAATGAAAAAAAGATTTTGCGATTCTTGGATTGGTTTTTATTGTAAAGCTAACTCGAAGTAACAATGTACACCACTTTATAGAAATTAATCTTATTTTTAAACAGGTGTAGGTCACAGAAGTATTCAAAATTTGCGCACAGTTAAACAGACTCTAAAATAGGTTTATAAGGCTGTTAGCCGTCATAAAAAAATGACTTTAGGAGACAATTAAACAACGTTTGCCCATTAAAAAATCTCTTTCAAACGACTGTGAACTATTTGATCTCAATGTGCCACTACCACTACCATTCAAAAACAAATTTGTGCTTTTGAGGTTATACCATTTGAAGCAAAGTGCAGAAACATTTTTTTAAAATCCAATTTCCCAAGAATCGCAATATAAAAGAACGTAGCCAATCATCAGTTAAATACCTCTGCAGCTGAGCATCCTCCTCTGGAACTAACGACGACGACGATGATCCACTTTGCCCACGCAAGGCTTCCCATATATCCACCTTATCAGTCTCTTTTTCCGAATTCTCCACCAAGCTCTGCTCAATGGCATACTGTAAGAGATCGTCCTCATCCAGGGTTAATTGACGTCTCACGTCGGAGTCTGCACGAAAGAAACGTCAACAGGAAAATTGAAATAGCTGCACAATTACAATTTGCGAAGTTAATTACCTCTATTTGTATAATGGATTGGTATATCGAAGCAACGATCGTCGACAATACACGACAGTCGATCGTCTTCGTTGATCGTCTGAACATGCTCGACTGGTGAAGTCAACGCAAACACATTTCCGAATGTGATGCACGCATTCAGTACGTGGAACAATGGAATTTCGATTTTGACTGGAAACCCAGATGGCAGTTGCATAGTAATAAAGTCTTTCAATTTGGACACATGTGGACTAGCCATGGTGGACATTAAATCTAGAATAGGTAAAACTTGCTCTTGCAACCGAATTGGATATTCTTCGCTTAGCCAGAGGTTCGCTTTGAATCTTTGGATCTGAAAAATGTATAAAATCAAAAGCAGATGAGTTTGTTATAGACTTATGTAAAGTTAATTATTTCTGTATAAAAGTAATTATAGAACTGACGGCAGAGAAGAGGACGACGCTATCACCCGACCACGATAACCTTGTCTGTAGATGACTTTTGTAATGTTGATAACCACATTTGACAATTTGATGGCTAGGGGCCTATGGTTTCAATCCACGACTTTGCTTGCTGTTGAAGACTTCTACTCCTTTTCGATAATAATAATAAGAATGTAGGCGTAACAGGCAAACACGACGTTGCGCAGAAATGTGCTTACAATACACATAGTTGTATTAGGAAGCGTTGCCGTCTTTAAGTGCGCACGATAAAAGGTAAATGACACAATTTATGTTGAGCTGGCCACCGCCAAACCCACTTTTTTATTGGTCGGAGGCAATTTCCTTACCTTAGTACTAATTTTCTTTGGTCTGCCAATGTCCCTGCCGTTGAGATCGATTTCGGAGAAATATTCTTCAGGGGTTACGGTTTGTTTTGGCGTTGTACTACCGGAACTGGTACTTGCGGATTCTTCTTCGCCGTTTTCAACATGAATTTCAGTGTGCGGCGATGGTACCTGCAATGGAAGCATCGTTGTTAGTTGGTGATTGCACAAAGACAAAAGATATGCTCACCCTTTCTCGGTAGCCTGCCAAATCTGGACTAGAAATATATTCGTCTTCGGCAATACCTAGGAAGCTATGGAGTGGAGTGCGCGAAGTTTTACTCTGTAAATATAAATAGAAACCAACGACTGTTATTCAAATTCTTACACCCGTCATAGTGGGTAGGGATTTACTCTGATTTGATCCTCGTTCAGATGATCCATTCGAGTTTTCGTAATAAACTCAACGTTACTTGCACCGTATACCTTGCAATCGTAGCCGTTAATACTTTCAGTTTTTTCACTGCGCCAGCCCCATATACCTGATTTGTTCCGTTCGAAACTGATTTTCTCCATGTCGATGTTGTTTGTCATCACAGGAGCATTAAGGCGTGCACGTACCGCACCGATTGGCGGCGGAATGCCAACGATATCACCGATTTCGCTATTCAATTGTTCCACGAGCACTTCATGAGTGTCGTGATCGATTTCTATCATAGTGGCTGTTTCTTCTAAATAGACAAAGTTCGTCGTTATTTTAGTTGGAATTTTATGAACGTGTTTGCTTACTTAATCCTTTGAAAATATAGGAGCGATTCCCTCGTTGCCATGTCGAGTTATCGAACCCGAGCAGGGTTGTGTCGATTCGGACATTTGCACCTCTTTTGTAGACTTTGTATGTATCGCTGGGACAGAGTCTGGACATCAAAGGAACTGGAAAGTAGAATTGTCCTAATTAGCTACGCATTGAAACTTGAAAACAAGAAAACCAATCATTAAACTAATCAGAGCGACCCTAGTCAGATGCTTCAATCTAGAAGTCTTATACAGGAATTCCCCTACAATACCAAAAATAAAATGATATCTAGACACGCCAACGTTTTAGTTGTACCCACACTACTTATCAGAGGAGAAAACAGAGAACTTAACCAAGATAATTAGAAAAAGACTTTACAATTAGCAAATGACTTCTATGCCGTGCATGTCTCAAGTCAAGTCAACTTTACTGCGATGGAGTCCTTCGTTGGCTCTTCTACCCAGCCTAAGACTTGTTTCGCTACTCAGGACTTTGTAAGCTAACCTCACTTTTAACACACAACTCTATAAGAGAATAGGTCCAGAGCCAATACTCGGGATCATTGGACGACGAAAATTGCATACAATTCGTAATGTCACAGCGCAGTTGACAAAGCAGTTGTAGAAAAGTTTGATTGTGAGCTTGTGACACACAAACAATGCCGCGTAGATGTTCTTTTTCTACTCCGCTGCTAAGTGATGTGGTTTTGGTTCACGAATTCAAACAATGTGGTGGTCCGATGGACTAAGTGCCGATAAAACTTATATTTGAGATGAGCAACTCTAACAAAATCCATTGGCGGTGCTGTCATTGCTAACAAGATGGCTTAGTTGCTTACGGCATTAGGCGCAATGCCTTCTCATATAATCCCAACTTATTGATAGTTAGTTGTAGTTCATCTATTTTCTAGTATTTCGAAGTATGTAGCACTGCCTTTAGAAAAATAAACACCTCTGCCAGTGTTGGAAAACAAAAATTATAACTTGTCGGCCAATCGACAACATTTCTTTCGCACCTTAGTCGAACCAACCCAATTAGCAAGAAAACACCTATTTTATGTTAAACTAAACATTCGTTTACGAGTTTCATTACGGCCGGAATATGTATACATCTCGCGACCACACACGCACCCCGGGTTCAGGTTCAATTAAACTAAAAAGTGAATATTGCAAAATTGTACTTAATTACCCCATGACGTGAATTCCCATTTCATTTCGATATAAAAATCTGGGGCATCTAGCAGATGCTGCAGTAGCTTAGGCACATGTGTTACCCTCTGTACGTGTCTCTGTAGATCTCGCACCTCGATGATTGATGTAAGGATATCCTCATCGCCAGAACAAACAGCCTCCTGTACCACTAAACAAATCAAAAGAATCAAATTACAAATGTTAATCGCAAATAAGCGAATTAGATATTTTACCTGACCATCCCTCATATTCGAAATTCGCATTACATTTGGCAGCTAAGAGACACTTGACGCACTGCAACAACGACAGCTTTACGGCGAGCATCAGTGGTGTGCGACCCCTGGGATCAAGTTTTTCCTTGTCATACTGTAAACGAACAAATTAACTTTATTGCTATCAACAGTCGTTCAAATTATCGCTGATGAGTGATGACTGATGAGTAATCTAGGTGATAAGACACCCAAAAGTTCACTACTAGTGCGCTTAACGGTCAGCACCTAATCTATACCTGCTCATATTCGACTAGAATGCTAATTAGTGCACTTCTGTTTGTTCTTATTTGGCTAATTAAATTAGAGTGTCATTCAAGTTATAAGTGTATACTACTTTTTTTCTTTCTAAATTGTGCCAACTTGTGGGTACTACGTTATAATAAAACTTCCGAGTAGATAAAGATTGTTTTCCATGAAATGTATTCAAGGTTAGCACTGTGCATTGGGACACTTACTTTTTCCAACTTAAGGGCAATCTGAAGCTCATCGAAATCGTTATTCCAGACGAGCCAATGCAGAGGGTAGTCTTTTTTGATGTTTTCCAGACTTTGCATTTTGCTGCGCGAATTCTGATTTGCACTGATTTATACTAATGTTTACACTTAATTTGACAACACCGAAATTTATGGAATTGTTGATTTCCTTCAGAATTTATTAAAAACAAATATTAAGTTCCGGTCCAGAAAAGAAAGAAAATATTTGCTAAAGTGTACAGCTTTACTTTTCCCAAAAAAAAAACTAGGGGTTTTCTGCTCCGAACTGAACACCTATGTTGTGATTTTGACAGTTTCATTTCACCACAGTTATCGCTGGCGGCGGATCTGAATTTTTGCAAATGACAGAAGGGCCGAGGAAATAATTGGCGCTCCCGTTAGTAGTGAGACACAATTGAGTAGTAGATTGATATCGGTGACTTCTAAATGCAGAAATTGTTGCTAATGCCAATAATTTGGCATTATTCGAATTGCGGTAAATTATTGTCTTGCTTCGATGAAAATGAAACACTTAAATTTCATTGACTAAAAGCGTGAATTAAGAAAAAAATAGTTTTTCAAATTGTAGTTTGGTGATCTTCTCTTTCATTGTCTAGAAAAATAATTAATTAGCGGAAATTTATTGAAAATTTGCATGTATATGCATAGATCACAAGTTAAGCATTCTAGAAAAAAAAACTATTCGTTTTTATTACCTCTGGTATATTTTTTTTTTGCTATGGCAACGAAATACTAAGTTATTAAAATGTTCACCCTTCATTTAATTTCATGCTACCATTTCTTCTTTTTATTAAAATTGGCAGGTTGCATTTTACTTTTCCTTAGAAATACCTTTATAGAACCGTATTAATAACTGCCGTAATATATGGACGCCACTGTACATTGCACAGAAAAATGCATACAAAGCGACATTCATATTAAAACGTGTCCAAAATTCCCAAAATAACTAATTAAACAATTATTGTTGCTTGAGTGAACAACAAAATACATTAGCACAGTAAGATTTTTAATGAAGAAACCAATTTATGGTATAACATTTCGGTTTGATTCATCACTGTAATGTGAGCTACGCCTTATTCACCACACAAATTATTTTCCTCCGAGACTGTACCGAAATAACACCTGTCAACATTCTATATGCATGTACAAGAAAATTCCAACAAGTGAAAGAACGCAACCGCAGGAATTTCTAAAAGCGTATTTTGTTTTTATTATTTCCTTTAAAATTAAATAGAAAAAATAACTATTATTTGTTGCAGTGCTCGTGCAAATGTAGTGCCTTAATAATCATATCTTTATTAAACCCACAAAGTGCCTTTGGAACGCGAAAACGGGTTGAAATCCAAAGCCTCCACAACAAATCTACTGGAAAGAGAAGTCGCTTTTCTCTGCTACTGGAACCCTACCCTAGCTAGTTTTCGTGTTTTCTCTGTTTGTTTTTTTTTCTACTTTACTACTCGTATACTTCAATCTAGTAGAAGCATCGCCGCGTAGTAAGAAGCACTACTATACGTGAAAACGAACAGGCAAGCCAACAAACAAGTATCAACGATATCTCGTAGTCGCAAGAAACTCCCAGTCCCAGATACAGTTTAATTACTCGACCGTTCGAATCAATCCGCTTAAATTCCCATTTTTCGTTTTTAACCAGCAGCCTTCAAGAAGGCACATCTGTGTGTGTCGTCGCGTATCGTAAAACCGCGCGTTGCACCTTTTAGTTTGTTGAATAGCTACAAAGATGTGTACAGTGTGACTTCAAGTATGTGGCTCAGCACAATGGAATCCGTGTGATGTTTTGCAAGAAGTAAAAGAAAATTTAACAAAAAAAGAAAAGAATTAAGGGAAATCGTTTGAAAAAATGCCATATATATCTAACTTTTTCCAGTGAAATCGGTTGCGTCGTTTTTGTCCAACTGCATAACCTGTTAAGTGAAATTGTTTTTGTGTTTTCTTATTTATTGTGAATAGTTAAAAGCCTGAAATTGTTTCTTATTGTTGAAAAATAAAATTTGCGCTTCAAGCAACTGCAAGAGTGCACGAATATCGTTCGCGTGCTGCACCAGTGCAAAGCGACAGGTGCGGTAAAAAATTGCTGGTGTGTTCTTTTTTTTTTTGGAGCAGGCATCAACTCATGTTACAGGTGAGTAACAACCATCATGTAAGCTACTTCCGCTCAACGGATAGCTAATTTCCATTTATGATTGCTGAAAGAGTGGCTCGCTCGTCTGGTTCTTCCATAACAGGAAAGTTAACTGATTCGTGTTAGGCAAAACTTTGCTGGATCGGGATTAGCTAATTATCCAGTAATTCACCTAGTTTAGTGTGGAGGCCGTGCGAAGTCAATAAAGAGACTTTCTAACCAGTGTTCCCACTCAGAATCTATACCTTGATGATAATTATGTTTGTGATATGTTTCTTACGCTAAAAATTTGCATAAGCTTATTAGCATTGATTTTGTTGAGAGGAATCTCATAAAACGTCTAGTGAAAGTCACCCAAACATCAAAATAAACAAGTTCTGCTGTTGGGAAAACCTGCTGTCTAGCAACGGATTTTGTGGAATAATAATACATGTAGGTAGGTACGCAGTCAAGCTCGTGGACTAATCGGATAGTAAACCTTTTTAATATCAAAAATAAATTAAATACTTGCAAAGTTCAGGCAACTCTGACTTGGACGTCAGTCGGTTGTACTACCAAGTGGGTAGGTAACCCTTTTCAGTGTGGAGTGAAGTTAATGTTAAATTATGTTCATTCACTGTAGACCTACTTCTACTTGTCTTTAACTTAATAATTTAGTAGTTATATGTAATGAAAAATATTATTGATATTTCTAATTTCTTTCTTTCAATTCATTATACTTTTGCAATTCTCTAAAACAAGACGTGTTTTATTATTAGAAGGAAAGGCAACGTTTCCAGAACAATATTCAACAGTTAACACTAGCAACCATTAGAATATGACCATCGAAATATGGTTGACCGGAAACAATGGGGTCCTACTCTGTATCTCGTTCCGAAAGTAACATTTTTCGAAAACGAACCTTTACAGGTACTCTGTATTTCGAAAGTGGAATAAAATGTACAAATGTCGCATTCAGAATTCTAAAATTATAACAGAGTGCCTTCTTAAGAGCAGAAGGGAAAAGCTATTTCGAATGTAACGAAGTAGAGAGTAGGGCCCATGTTGTCTTGGTAACATTTTCGTCAGAAAGTAATTACTTACCTACTTATTTTGGTGGCGCTGCCGTTCAGGTGGACCAGGTCCCCTTTCAATAAAATTGTCTAATGTGTACGGTCTTTGGCTTACTGTGTGTCCCTATTTGTGCAGACTGCAGAGTCCCCTTTAAATTATTGTGCGCACCAACTGAAGCCAACTGAGTCGTCCGTCCGTGGTTGAAATGGAGCGTCAATGTCGATTGGGTGTAGGTACATGTTTAGCTAGTCGATTAATGCGGTAATTTTCTGAGCAGATCAAGCCTGATCCTTGTTTTTTGAAAATTGCAAAAATTCCGCTACTAAGCTAGATGGTGGTCTTAGGGTTTCTTTTTTGACAACAACTGAGCTTGGTTTGTTTTAAAATTTTGGCTACAATTCTTCGAGAGAGTTCTATGTTCTACCACTGATTACACAGTCTTAAAGGTTAGGTTAGGAAAAGATTTCGTGCTGAACTGTGCTGTTGCTGGGGTTGTGACCTTGCGAGTATCGCGGTCCACTTTGCCTTTATTCTTTTTAGACATCAAACGTGTCAGTTAGATTGTTGGCGACGTTCACAGAGCTGCCAACGTCTGAAATACGCCTTATAAATTTTGTTGCTCCTCAAAGTTCCGTTTTGTTTCCAAAACTCTTTCTTATATTAAAAAAAAATATCTCCAATAGGTATACAACTTGTAATCCAATTCATACTCATTCCAGGACGCACGTCCGCCTTTTTCGGTTATAGCAATGTTGAGCCCATCAAATTCCTATCTTGACAACTTTTTCAAAAAGGGTTAGCCCCTTTGAGTGTAATTTAGAAAGAAATTTTGAGCCTAAAGCCAAACCTGAATCTGCAGCCATTTATATAAGAGGTGTTATTGTGAATGACCCGCTATTTCGGTAGCTGTCACTCTTGAAGCTTTTATTCTTTGACATTTGACAACTAGAAACTACGCCATTACTAAAAATGGAACGATACACGCTTCAACAACGCATTGAAATTATTAAAATTCACTACAAAAATGGTGAAAATCTTGCAGTCACAGTTCGCAAAACTAAAGCATTTTTTGGTCGTCGTGAAGCACCTTGTCGGACCGCAATACAGAAATTGGTGGAAAAATTCGAGCTGTTGGGACAAGTTTATGATGTGAAGAATAAAACCCGTACACGTTGCTCAAGAACAACTGAGAATATTGCTGCTGTAGCCCAAAGTGTTGAAGAAAACCCAGGTTTGTCCATTCCTCGTCGTTCTTTGGAATTGGGCATTCCACAAACGTCATTACACAGTATTTTGCATAAAGACTTGGGTCTTAAGGCTTACGAAGTTCAGTTAACCCAATAACTCAAGCCGGCCGGCTCTACGTGCCACACAAGCAACGAAACCATTGATCTTTTACGGGAAAAGTTGCCGGACCATGTTATCTCTCGAAGAGGTGATCACAATTGGCCACCGAGATCTTGTGATTTAACACCTTGCGACTTCTTCCACGTGAAAGATAGGGTCTACGCCAACAGCCCAGCGTCGATTCAAGATCTCAAAGATAAAATTCGTGAGACTATCGATGACATAGGGCAGCCACTTTGCGATTTGGTTATGGAAAATTTCATGAAAAGGATATGGTCCTGTATGCGTGCTCGTGGTGGCCATTTGGCTGATGTTGTTTTTCATTTTTAACGGCATACCTTCCTCTTTATTATGAAATAAACATCCGATCATTTATCTCAAAAAATGGCATTTTTCTTTGAATACCAAAATAACACCTCTTATTGGAAAACCCTTTATATGAATGACACTTGCCGCAACCAAATGTGTGTTTATGACAACAACAACAACAACAACTGATCTGGGTTACAAGACAAGTTTGGGTACACCGCTCAAATCTGGTATGGTGCGCCAAAAAAACCGCCTTTCACCTTCTGGATAGAATTCAAAATCTCGCGAAGAAACTAATCGGCGATGCGAATTTTGGATTTCTATAAATTAGCTTGAACATGGTCGAATTTTACTCATCTCGCCGTTCACTGCTCAATCGCAACATAAAAACAAAAATCCCAGTGGAGGAGTCGATTTTCCTCAATTGTCTTTCATTAATAAATCTTATGAGTCACTCTCGTCCTTCCACGCTTCTCAGCTTGGAAGGTTCCTTCTTTTTGCTGAATGAACTAGCTGGCACTCTTAATCCATTGTGTGTGAGTAGTCTCGGAAGATCTAGTTGACCTGTTGGGGGCTTTTGTTCTCTGATAACCCAGGTCCGTCTTGTTATTTTTTAATCAATATTAGGACACCGGTGTTCAAGCTAGAGTAACGTCATGTCCTGCGGTGAAGTCGATTACCATGTGCAGACGTGGGTCCAATTTTTCTATCAAAGACAGCATCCTTTCCTATTTTTTCGTTTAAATCACGTGATATATAGTTTCAGCGTGATTTAAACGAGATATGTGATACCTACCGAGGAGTGTCCTTAAAATACTTTTTGGCTGGCATCGCATTTTGCCTTTAGTGAGGGCGTTAGTTACCAAATTTGAATGGGCTGTGTTATAAGGCTGAAAGTCTAATACATCTACAAAGCTGCACCCAGTGATACCTTCCACTTTGTCATTTCTCAACATTTCCTTAAAGGGGGTGATTCAAACATTAAAGCTGCAGCTCCGAGAGTTGCGTCATTTTCCCTTTTTCGGTGTTGCAGGATCATCTTTAGTCAATGCAAGGCCATTCTTATCCATTGCTTCGGTTGCCTTGCTGCTGTAGACTTTGACGTTGTCAGATCGTTAATCCCAAAAATGAAAGGGACCTATCATTCACACAGTTAGTACAAACTACACTTTTGGGAAAGATTCAAACTCCGGCGGAACTTGGCTACAATTCAATTCAAATCAAACTTGTCACTTGCAAATTGTACTAGTCGAACCGACGAATAACCCCCAAATTAACTTAAAAATTTGTTTCTCTACACTGAAAAGCAATTAAAAAAATATTCCCCTATCCGTGGTGGTCGTAAAAATGTACACAACTCCAATCAATCAACTTTTGTTTCAAATATTTTACAAGTTGCCCCTACTTAACCTAAAAATTGTTAGATGTCTGAAGTATGTTTCGTATTTTGTGTTAATTTGTTACAACTGCAATAAAACAACTTTCTGACTGCTCCTGATGCCAACCCAAAAATCTAACGTAGCACAGCAGAACACGTTCACAATGGAGTGACGCATAGGAATGCGTATGCGTCATTGGGCTCTTCCTGTAAACTGATGCCGTACATATGCGTCACCGTCCACCGGCAATAGTGTTGTAGTTGTTCTACCTTTGCTGATGGTCTCATGGATTATTTTTGCAATTTTCCTTTGGTGTGGAAGTAGAGCTCAATTGGGGTATATGGTTAATTAAAGAGCCGACATTTTTTTAATTAAATGCGGATCATCACGCTCGTAAAAGTGTCTAGAAATGTTTAGCGTGCTGTCTTTCCATAAATGTACATTTGGCTGGTGGTCTCTTCTTGAAATTGCGATGAATAAACACCGTTCAACGTTTGTTGCTCTATTAAAAAAAACAGTAATCCCTCCGAATCAAATTGAAATAACTGCCTCCAGCTGGCAGCAGGCTGGTAGAAGGCCAACCTGCATTACGTTTGCGATGGTTTGGAGCTCTGCTATCAAATGAAAAGATCGAAAGATATTGTGATAAAGTGCATCAATTGCTGCCGGATTGCCTTCATAAAACCGATCTTCAACGAAGCCCCAAAAAACCAAAGTCTGTCGGCGTTAGGTACAAAGAAGAACAATTTAGACGAGCTTTCGACAATGCAACTTGTGGCAGCCTGTGCAACATGTCTCAACTAGACAGTCTGTGGCGCAATGAAACGCTTCCGAAACATCGCAGTTAGGCTGATCCCAAAACGAGCAATGTATGCCGTGGCGAGCAATGTATGCCGTGGCGGATTGAGGTCAATGTGTCATGACGGGCGTTAGTATTAGACTTGTCCCTAAGGAGGTGTTGTAAAGTTTTGATGCACTGCAAGTCGCCTTATAACATCAATCGGCTGTAAGAAGTCGATTCTCTTAATTTCGCCAGGGAAAACAAATGTATTTCGGAATAATTCTCGAGGAACCATTTGTCCTTCCGACAGATTAAGGTTGCTTTTGCCAAAACGTGCGAAATAAAACAAAAAACGGCTTTTTAGACCCAAAGACCCTCGACATGACCAACGATATCCTCTGTGAAATTTCGAAGGCACCTTACCTCTGTTCATATATTTATCAAGGTATAGATCTGCGACAGCCATCGAGTGCTGGTCTTGTCATACTGGACTTGCCTAGTTAAATCAAAGTGGACTGATTGTGCATACACCAATCGTCGATCATATTTACTGTAGCCTTAACCTCAGCATGCCTACGCTTATTACTTAGCGACTTAGAGAGTCGACCTGTACATGCACCAAAACTGTGGAAGTAGGAACCCCTTGTAGCCAACCTCTGTTTAACGGTGTAAAATTTATTTGGAGAACCTCCCAATCACTTGAAATGTATGTAGGTACTTCCTGACTCTCTACCGGATAGCCGCCTTATAAAGGGTCGGTCATATATCGGTTTCGAAAGTAAAGCTAAATAAAACACACACAGCGATACATTTTTGATGAACATTTTACTTCATTATGAAGTTCGGACTTTGCCATTAAGTGTGCAACACAATATCATTCAAATTCGATCATTCACAAGATTCTTTTGAGGTAATTTTTTACCACTCTTTCGCACATTTCGGGCGGTAACTCGGCCATAACTTGCGTAATGTTGGTTTTTAATGCGTCTAGAGTTCAGGGATCATTCGCGTAAGCACGGTCTTTTGCGTAGCCCCAGCTAACTGTGTCAAATCGCATGGAAGCTTCTCGCGCAATAAAGCCATATTTTGGTCGTCTTGTGTGGCTTGTTGCCCCGTCTTGTTGGAACCACATATCGTCATGATCGCCAGCGAAATAAAAACGGTTAACTCTATAAATCGGGAAATCGATAAATTCGGCTCATCTGCAACACTTGCACTTGCAGCAGCAATATTTTCGACTGAGCGTGCATTACGATGATGCACAGGCCTTACGACATCATTAACGCTTCCACTCTCTTCAAATTTCTTCACAATTTTACCGATTGCTTGCGTAGTCGGTCAATTATGACGACCATAATCATCGCGTTATGCACGAAAAGTGGCTACGTTTGAATCACCACTTTTGTAGTAAATTTTTTATAATTTTAACGCGTTGTTCGATTGTGTAGCGTTCCATTATCGTAAATGCCAAACAGTCAACTCATATTATGGCACTTCAGATGACAGTTTAGTTTGACAGGTGTCAAATGCCGACTTGAAACCACTAAATGAATGATCCTGTACTTTGGGCAGATCATAACTTTTCATGAATCAAAACTTAAACTTGGGTCTTTGGTTGTATAATAAAAATCTGACATCTTGAATGAGAAGCCCTTCCACCTATAGAATTGTCTTTGCATCGAAGTACACTACCCTTTATCAGGAAACAATTGCAAATTGGGGGGATCGGTCTCACTGAAGTTCAGCTGCCGGCTTGATAGCATTGAGGTAGCATTTTGTGCATTTCAGTGATTATAAGTGAATTAACAAACAGGGCCGGGCATTTTTCTGTGTGTTTACTCTTGTTGTCGAACCGTTTGTTGTGACGTAAATTTCATTAGCAAAAAGGTAACTTAACTGCATTGTAGTTCAGCAATGAAAGGTTCTGCTGACAGCGCATCCGAGCTGAACACAGCCTTTCGCTGAAGATGCAAGAGTGGGAAAGAATCGTCAGACGTCATCCTATTTCTGAATTCAACGACTCAAAAGTTTGCAGTAAATAAAATACAAAAACCACCAAAGTTGTTTGATTTGGTCACCAACAAAAGGGTTTGTCAGTTTGGTGACGCACGGACCCAGCTTCCTCCGGATATCTTATCATCCCCGTTGAGGTAACTAAAGATGGAGATACTGCTGGTGGAATCGCAACCAAAATTTGTGCTTAAGTTTTATAGTTCTTTGTGCTTTTGCGCTGCGATAAACAGCTAACAACAACTGTCCCCATTACTGTCGTCAAGTCTGGGATTAAGAATTGTAGTTGCTGCGCCTCCAATACTGCTCCGCTCACTACAGCGCCGCCGATGCCATTCGCAGTGTTAAACTGTAGATGGTTGCCTAAAGAGGATGTTGATATTTGCAACGACTGTCAAACTAGTCGACATGTATTGGGGTTTTTAATTTGCGCCAGCTCAATGTGATTGAGGAACAGAGACTCAGGATGTTGCCGCTGATGGTGTAATAGCCACGGAGTGAATATCCTTCGAATGTTTGAATGTTCATGTTTCCATACTGTTGCTGCTGCTGTGTTGGGTGATGCCTTTTGGGGCTGCAGTTGACAGATATGATTGTTCGACGGTGGGTTTACCATTTCGGAAAGGTTCATCAAAGGCAAGTGCGTGTGACCAGTTTCGCTCTTTTACATCTGATAGGGAAATTGATTTCAGCTCAGTGAAGACAACGGCAAAATGGTCTTTGGTGGTTATAAGCATCGTCGATGGTGGCTTACCATTGTGGTTTTTGATTTGTAGAGTGCACCCCTTTTGAGGTTACGGGAGATACTGGAGCCGATTACGGATGCAGAAAAACGTCGCGGGAGACCACACTTTTGGTGGGTGTAGGTTTTTCTGGTGCCATTTGATAAATAAATTCGACCATCATTCCCGTTTTAGTTATTCCTGATGTCTCTCACGTTCTCCAAAAACCCTTCAAGAAGTTTTGTTTTCTTCGACTTTTATCAGACCGTCCATGTAGAAAGGTTAATATATGAAGCCCACATTCCTGACTACACATTCCTGAGGGCTACCCACACGACTTAACCAAGGTACCGCCGAAACTGTTTACACTTATTATTACAATTGTAGTTCTGTTCGGCGAACGTTCCGTGCGTTACGACAGCTGCAATGGATGTCCTTCCAAACTAACCATTCGGCCATTTATGAAGCGATTTGAGAAAACTGTATCAGCGGCTGATCGAACAATCTCAACTGTATCGATATTAGGTCTGTTTTTTTGAGCTTCGATCTCAGCAAAGCAAAGTAAAGTACAACTACGCTCTACTTGACACTTCGAGACTCGCAGTAGTTGTTGGAATATGTGTGCTGAAAATCCTACTTTGCTTTGCTTTGCTGAGATCGAAGCTCTAAAAATCACGCCTGCTATTGCTGCGTAGGCACAGAACTAAAATGTGCAAATATCGTTTCCAAGAACTGGTCAACATCAAACGGTACCGGGCCATGATAGCCGAGTTTATTAAGCTAAAAACTGACCGTTTGGGTATTACCGACATTTGGTTTCAACGGTGCAAAGTTATACGCTTCCAAAGAAGGACTGTTGTTAATCAAGGCGAAGTTTACGTAACGAAATGCTTCCCTTAATCCAAAATTTCTAATACTTTTGACGCCGCCGCGCCACCACTCTGCACTGCATTCTGAAACCGAACAACAACAGCTCCCGACCCGTGAAGAGTCTCTGCCTGAGACACTGTAGCCTTCCATCCTCTGCGATCCCGGGCACGCTGCTTCCAGTTGTCCAGACCAAGCGCTCAGGTATCCGCGATGGCTTGGTCTTTGAAACGGAGGTTCGGTCTTCCTTGTCGTCTCGAACCTGGCGGCTGGGATTCGAAGATCCTCTTAGCTGGAGCATTATTGTCCATTCGCTCGATGTGGCCGAGCCAATGTAGTCGACGTAATTTGGACTACATCCACATCTTGGTACAGCTCATAGAGTTCGCGGTTGTATCTTCTCCTCCATTCGCCCTCCTCGCACACAGGACAAAAAATCCGCCGAAGAATTTTTCTTTCGAAGGAGCCCAGTATCAGCTCTCCCTTCCTGCTTTATCGTCCAGCACTCGGCGCCATAAAGCAGAACTGGCAGGATAAGGGTTCTGTAAAGCATACATTTTGTCCTTCGAGTTAGGAGTTTTGAACCCAATTGCTTTGCCAAACCGAAGTAGCAGCGGTTTCCTAGGGTAATTCTTCGCCGGATCTCCACTAGGATGTCATTTGTGGAGTTCATGTTTACTCCGAGGTAGATAAACTCCTTAACTACCTCGAAATTGTTGCTATCAATAGTGACGTTCTGTCCTAGGCGGTGGACAGATGCTGGTTTGTTTGTTAGCATGTACTTAGTCTTGTCCTCATTTACTACAAGACCAACGAACGGTACTTTTTCAATACTGCTTCGAAAAGCGGGTCAAAAACGCGTTGAGAAACTAAGTCCACATGTTACTAGATGTTGGCCACGAATAACTTCGCAATCTACTCGTAGATGAGTATTTCATCACCCAGACCATGTAATTTCAGTTGCCCAGGGCACTCATTCCGTAACTTTTCAGGCGATTATCGTCGAAACGATAGGCCTCCAAAATTAGCCCCTTATTAATAAACGCTGCGTAAAAGTTATCAACTCGTTATTCAGAAGTAACGTCAAATTTTTGTATGCTATCTGATGTCTACCAGCTAACTAACTTGTGCACATTTGTTTATTAATCGGGGGTAAGTGCTAAAATTGCAAGTTTTAGAGCTTAATCCAGTGCATTTTAAACAAATAAAATGAAAGCTGAAGTTTGTCAAAGAAATTCGAGCAGAATATGATTTATTTGGGTGCGATCAAAGTTTCAAAAACGATATCGTTTAGACGATCGTTGATATACGGAATCTGCCCCAGGTCTTTCGACAAAAATATGGTGTATGAGTAAGTTGTTTCGTCTTGGCAAAGGGACATAATTTCGAAAGCTAATCCATTTGAAGGCGAACACCGATTGCCCTTACATGTGTTTATTTTGTTAGCTAAGTCTGATCATACTTCGTTCCGCATTCTCCTACAGACTGAAACTTGTAAAATAATTTGCGCTTCTCTTTTCTATTCCAGGCATGACATCCTTTACACGGGCTCAACATTAATAAATCATTACACATATCGAAACGTGCCTTAGAAGTATATCACACGCGCAAAATGTACACAACGAAATGCAAGACTACTTACACATCAGACGCCAAATATCTCTTTCTTAGCGCATTTCATTCGAATGAAATACTGAAGTAAGGAAACCAATTGACAATTGCCCCTATAGTATTCCGACGTAACTATACACGAAAGGGTGCACACACTAAAAGAGAGCACATTCCAAAACCGGTTTAACAAGCGCGTTCCAATATCAAGGCGACGTACAGTAGAAGAACCCCCCAAAGAAATTTTGTTTGCTATTTTTGCAATTCAAATTTAACTCAGCGTTGCCGTGCAACAGTAGGTACGTGTCTTCGTTGCAATTGCATACATATAGTCGGAACGCATCGGTGGCAAGAGCTACCCAGCGAACAGAGGCTGAACCAAAAAGATGGCAATTGAAAATGAAGGCAAAAACAAGACACAAACATCAACAGCGACTATGGTGGCAGGGAAAATCATCGCTGACAGTAATACATCAAATTCTTCGTCATCAGCGACATCAGCGTTTTCATCTGCGCTCTCAGCACCGACATCGAATGAGGTAATGGTCTCGTCTCAACAGCAACCGCTGCCTCCGTTGCTGCCGCCACCCCATGTTCAGCCACCACATCCAGTGACATCTTCATTGTCGTCTGTGACTTTGACTGCCGCAACGTGTGTGCCTGTGTGTTCGACAGGTGGCCTGGCAACACCGGACTATCATCACCATTATCTGGGATCAGATCCTAGTGCATCTACTAACGGAAATTTTATCAACAGCGGAAAAAGTAACAATAATAACAACTGCTACATCATCAGTAACAGCAACAACAACGCCAACGGTATGACAATGATGATTGCAGGTGTATCGTCTGGATCTACGACAGGCACCATGTCCAACAAGTCGGAGACATCGTCCATTGCCAGTGTGAATGGTTCAATAAAGAAAGCAACTTCGTCGAGTGCGCTGATGAACTCGCGGGAGGATGTCACATCCCTGGGCGGAGCATCATCGATAAACAGCCATCAATCGATGAACGCGACAAATGGAACATATCACAAAGGAACCAAAGGTGAGTCGGGAAAATGTTCTACAAATGAATAATGTCTGCTTATACTTTCAGGATAATGGTCTTGTTTGGTTAAGTTATTCCTGTGGAGTATGCTAATAGGTTTTTGGCCTGCTGTAGGCGCGTTTTAAGCTCCCTTAGAACTGGCGGCCAAATACCCCCTGCAGTCGGTTTTGCGAAACAAGCTTTTGTAGACGTTTGTCTTTCAAAACGCTTATGAGTATTGCATCGTTCGAAGATGTAAATGGGTACATTTCCGCCTACTGGATTGCACTAGAAAGGTCATTAACCGCAGCTCAATATTAAAGGACAGTCTGCAGTTCCTTGGAAGTAATTCTACATGTGTTTGGTTCACAGCTGCGTCTAGTGCAGCCTTAAAAGTGAATTTACATGTGTTTAGTTCACAGCTCGAAGATGACCAGTGATTTCCTTTTAAAACTCGGACAAGGTTAGACTTTGTCTCTGACTGAGAGACTTTACTGTCGCTCTTCCGATATCCGATGCGGACGCTTCAGGGAGTTTTGGTGGTGTATCCTCCGAAATGCTTAACCTTAGCATCTCCTCTAGTCAGGATCGATATAAACTTAAGCTTTTGTGAGGCTAAAGATTGAGAAAACGCTGTCCTAACCCCGTATGCTGTTGCTATTTTCATGGAATCTGAGAAAAACTTCTCGAAGGTCGGATTGCCGCTCATCTTTCATACAGATGGGAAGAGTAGAGCTCTTTATCATATACACATCGCTGGGTGTCTACTGTCTACCTCGTCATAGGGCCAACGCATTTGCCAGACTTGGTCTCACACTCACATGCCCACATCCTTGCTAAGAACTTCTGTAGGAGCATAGAAGAAGATGAACGTATTCTCCACTGTTTCGGCAGCTGTCCTGGGCACTCATTCGGTAATTTTTTAGACGATTAGCGTCGAAACGATAGACCTGCAAAAGTAGCAACTAAGTGCCAAAGTTACGAGTTTGAGACCTTAATCCAGTTCATTTTCGACAAATGTCATGAAAGCTGACGATAGGGAAACAATTTCGGGCAGAATATAATTTCCTATGGTCGTCAAAGTCAAATCTAAAACGATATCGTCCCGACGATTATTGGTTTGTCTTTCAGGAAGTCTTTTTCCTAACCAACCTGGACGACTTGAAAATCACAAAATAAACTCAGACTTACTTACTGTATTAAAATAGTCACTGTATGTATTGCGAAGCTTTATAGACTCGCCTATTCAGCGTAAGACAAGCATGTCATTGCACAAAGAACAAATCGGAGACTTACGGCTTACCTACCTATAGAAATTCAAAGGCATTCGATAGAGTTTGGCTTCAAGCTGTGTTGTCTAAGTCCGTTTCTTGCAATCGGCGACGCGACAGTTGGAAATAGATGCAAGCATGAATCCTATGCGTGAGCTGTGTTGTGCGTGGGATTGTAAAGTTGGGCCAAGGACTCTGTGTCGTCCTTGTTTCCATCTAAAATAATTCTCCACTCATAAGTCATTTTGCAAATGTGTTTGATCGCAAAATTTGTAGGAAGGAACAGGTGGGCAGACATCCTCACCACACATCCGCACCACCCATCTCGTTTCAGTTGAGAAACGTGTTCCGAAAGCAAGTCACGTTTCAACTTGCATTATGGCATACAAGGCGTGTCTGTTCGGTCTAAAGAGGCACCACAAGGTCATTAATCTTTGTTCTAATGCCAGTTCTAATGAAAGTTAACAGAAAGTGTTCTCCTCGGTGGTTGGAAGACGATACGGACAGGGACACGGTGTGATACTTACCATTTTCTTAATTACCATATTCGCTGGGCAACGCTTTGGGTTGAGCAAGTGCGATGAACTTGACGTTTATTGTGCTTCGCTTAACCCAGCGCATTTTACTTTCACCGCAGTATATACTTTCGATTGTTTTGCAACAGCAGCATGTTCATGGTCTTGTTTTTGTTTAATTAAGGCGATGAAAACGTTGACACGACGTTTGCCGCTTTAATAACAAATTGATCGCAATAACTCGTTCATTGACTGCTCGCTATATGATGGAGTTGTGTTTTGCCGTCTTTTTCCATTTTAGGTTAATTATAGTCCGGGACAGTTGAATAAAAACTGGTTAGAAATTGTTTACCAATTAAAGTCAAATTGTTGACTTTTTAATTCAAACAAAGTCAAAAATCTTATTTTTAACAGTTTTCTACACAACTGTGCTAACGTGAGGCTGAGTCACAATAAAAGATTGCATGAGTGATAGCTTGAGAAGTATTTTACAGTCGGAGCGAAATGGTTTCATTATCAAAGTACTAAAAGAACAAGTCGCGCTGCTGCGCTAAATGGAAAGCTTGTGTAGGTTGTAAAATTTACTTACCGATCCGATGATATTGTGATGGGATAGAAGCATCAGAGTAGAAGTGAACTAGAACTTGATCTTGTTCAGAATAGCCACAGGCAGTGTTTGCAACACCATTCACAACATTGAGTTCTCAAAGGCAATCGTCCTTTGGTTTTATGCGTTGACAAAGAAGGGACGATAAAACCGCCTCCGCTTCGATCTTACCGAATATTGTCTTATGGTTTTCTCTTTTCCTAGGTCCATAATCGGCCTGTAGCCTTTTAGAACATCTATAAGAACCGTATAAACGCATCCTTGGTTTGGGAGGTGTCCGGGATACCGAGGTTCCCCGTGACCAGCTATCTGAAAGACTGAGAGCTTGTCTTAATGCATCATACTTTCTGACGGATCAATTCTTATGGACTGTCTCGGAGCTAACCCTATTCGGGAGAATCGTTGTTAATTTAATTCAGTTTCAGTAGCTAACGCGCAGGTTATATAACTGTAAGAAGCGTCCCCGGGATCGCAGAGGATGGAAGGCTACAGTGTCTCAGGCAGAGACTCTTCACGGGTCAGGAGCCCGTTAAGTAAAAGTAAGTAAGCTAACGCGCAGGTAGCAAGCATGCCCTTGTTCATCAAGCGGGCATAAAGGCTTTCCTGAATGGCTGCCGACTAAGGTCGTAGTATCTGCGTATGTAGCGATAGTTATCGTAACTGGAGGCAGATAGCTGGAACCAAGCTGTCTGAAGAGGCTTGTTGGTTGATGCCGTGGACCATTTCCGACTGTAAGCTCAAACAATAGTTAGAGTAAAGCGATAGCAATCTTTTTGTAACCTTTTTGTAACCTCTTCCAAAATATCTTGGGAATGGAAGAACTCTTTAAGTTCAGTAGCATGACTTTCGTTCGTGCGGGACACTTTTGCTAAGCATACGAGTAACTGTTTTAAGTTTAAGTGTCATCAGGTCATCACTGTGTGTTATGCTTGTGTAGAGGGCGACGTTGCTTCGGATAACTTCCTTTGCTAGCCTCAGGTGGTAGTTCCGATGCTGTTAGTTCCAAGTCCCTTTAGTACGTTCTCGGCTTTTTCTGAAAGTCTAAGTATTTGCAGTAAAATGGGTTAAATACTGGGGTCGAAACGTGTCTTCCGTGAATGAGCAATTTGTGACGGAACTTGGTTTTGTTTCGTGCGTAAAACCGGCAAATTTCCGTGAACGTATAGCTCGTTCACGGATGAGGCGATTCGACCCCTGGATTTACTGCCTGACAAACAAAATGTTTTTTTTTGAAACGACGCCTTGTTTTTGTATTCAATCACTAAGCTGATGCTACGGAAAGACCGTACAGCCACTGCAACTTTGACAGTTTTTCATGATGAGCCTGAGAATCGCTAATGCGTGCTCGTGAAGTGATAAAATGAAAAATTGCTGACAATTTATTTGGACCTCCGAACGGGCTCAGTTGTTTTCCACTAACTCCTTTCGCATCAAGCGTACTCCCACCGGAGGTGTCATAAGAGGTATCTGCGTCACCCAGAGGAAATTAAGCTGGTAGCCGACAGAACTTCATACCAGCTGTCAAAATGAGATTTCTTCGTTGCGCAAACTCGGGTAATTCTGAAAGATCGTGTCAGGAATACCCTTAACCGGTCAGGTACTCTATTTGAAGCAGCTTCCTCTCCAAATAGAAAAATCCATGCTTTGTCACAATCAGGTCGCTTTTTTTAATTTTTTTCGCAATTGTTCTGCAGTCCTGACCAATCTTCTTCTTTAACTCCACAACTATACCTGCCTACTGAGGCTTAACCATTCCGCTGACACTCGTCTTCTACGTCGACACGATTATTCATCGTTCGGCAAAGGACAAACTCCTTCCTTGGTGGCAAGCAGCCACAACCATCAGTAAGAAGTACAAAAACCATTTGACAACCCCCTTTGGTCGCTCGAAAAAATGAAAATAAACACAGAATATCCTTTAATATCGCTTCCTGCTGTGCTACGGTCAGCCACATCGGTCCCACCGTGCTTGTGATGCAATATGCAGCACATCTGTGCCACTATAAATATGCATGCATTTGCTGTGTATCTACTGTGCAATAGGGCGAGTGCTTCCAACCAATCTATGTAGGTTTGTTTGCACAAGTTCCCCATTCACAGTATAGCCACCTATAGAAGATTATTATCAACTTGGTTGGCTTTATTTTCCTTTTGAAATATTGTGTACCTACTACACTCGTTGGAGCCGAACAGCATCATCACCTAAATTTAGTACTATCGCCGGCAGATAAGCTGAATGTTGTGAATGGAGTTTGGTCTACTTAAAGTCGGTTTTTTATATTTGCTTGTGCTATAGCCATATGCGGAAATGAGACACATTACCGGGCGGCAAAGTGTGCAAAATCCTCTTCGTCTCAGTGTAAAGTGGCCCTAGCCAATGAAATGTGGAACACATTTGAAAATAGTACTTTCGTCGGCTATATGAGGGAGTGACTCTCTCGGCTGTATAGTGCGAGCGAATATTGCGAAACGGAGATCCACATCTGTTTCTGTTGAGTTTTTGGTGAGGATTGTGTGGATTTTACGATGGCCGGCAACGCAAAAAGTCCATACCGAAAGGGACTAGACGACTTTCAGGAACTTTTGGACAAGACCAAAAGGCACATCTTCCATGAAGGTAATTAGTTTAACCGTGTATCGGTTATAGAGTTTATACTTATTGCTGAAATTCTGATTGGCGTTGAGCAAAAAACATACGTGTCGATAGGAAAGATCGCTTCAAGGGGCACTGTCAAAGTTCAGTTTAAAAAATAAATAAATAGAACTCCCGGCATATCTTCTTACAACTATTCGTGTTTGGTGCGGTATTGGTTTCGGCAGGAATGGAAGGGAGCTACAATGGCTTGGGGTTAAAGCCAATAAGTGAGAGTCGGAGCGACGGGTGGCCATTTATTGAACGTCACGAAAATTGTCCCCACATCGCCCAATTCTACATTTTCAGCCTACATAAACTCGGAATTCATGGCTCTGTAGCACGCACCGTTGACCGAAATAGCCTCGTTTTCACTCTAGGCCAGAGTTTCCAGACATTGAAGACTGTTTACCAGATGAGACATTAGTTTTCCCTTACATTCGATAAAAAATTTCCCTTTTTTCCCCTAAGTGAAATTTGCATTTATTCTCAAATAATTTAAGTCGTTTTGGTTAACAACCATAAAATAAATTTAGTACATAAAAATATACACACTATAAAAGGATCAGTTAAATGAGTCACGCAAAAGTTTGAATTCAAAATAGTTTCCCTTTCAATAGACAAAACACTGAAACGAGTGAACGCATTCAGATGCACAAATATTCTTACGTAGACTTTCGATGGGCTGTTTTCTTTCATGTTAAGAATGAACCTTTCATTCTGAGTGAACTTTGAAATTTGTAAGTAATGAAAATGTGTTTTAATTTTACTTGTGAACAATTTAAGTTCCATAGAGATTTTTGATTCCTTCCCCTTTTTTTAAGCTTGGTTTTCCCCTTTTTCATTATACAAGGTGGGCCAAAAGAAGTCATCCGATGTTGTTTGGCTCTCATTTTTTTTCTTAATAAAAAACTTCGATTCTGTTTTTTGATTATATTTATTTGAACCTTTGGAATTTTATTGGTCAAGTCGAGAAGATGATATCGGCCAAATGGAGCCATACGGGCTCGTTTTGTGGCATTTTTCATCACTTCGGCGAGAATTTCGGGCAACAGATTCTCGCACTCGTGTCGAATGTTGTCCTTGAGATCTTCTAGGGTCTCGGGCCAAAATTGGTGCTTTTCCCCTCCATCTGGGGATCGCTGTTGTCAGCCACAACATTCTCGTCGATAACGGTGAGTCGGTGACCACCAGTCTCACGAAATAAGTGCACGAACTTGCGTACAGCAGTAAGTACCTCATTTGGGCCAAACCCTTCTTCGGTGTGACCAGCATAGCACCCATTTCTGAAATAACTTTGCAATATTTCTCCAAGTTGTTCTAACGCAAAACTATTTATTTCGTTCTGCGGATGTGTGATACAGACTGGAGAGAGAGCGATTGTTATAGATCTGTCAGTCAAAAGAACATTTATGTATTAAAAAGAAAGACCAAGCCCTTTATAGAACTTTCAAAATAATCTTACTAATAAAAATTTTTTGTCTCGACTTTAAATTTACGGAAACTCACAATTGCGAAATTTGTTACGGAAAATAAAACTAATGCTTATTGGTAAGGCCCTTATACTGTAAGAGGGATGGCATAATGCATCAGAGGACTATTGCTTACTTACTTACTTACTTAGGTGGCGCTACTGTCCGAGGTGAACCTGAGACTCAACCACTACGCCTCTCCAGCGCGATCTTTGGCTAACTGCCTCCAGTTGCGCACTCCAAGTTTGTTGAGGTCCCCCTCCACTTGCGCGCGCCTTCTAAGACGAGGTCGGCCTCTACTGTGTTGTCGGGTTAGACCAGTGATTCCCAAAGTGGTCCAGGTGGACCCCCAGGGGTCCACGGGAGACTCGACGGGGGTCTACGTTGGCATGAAAAAAAATGTTTACTAGTTTTAAGTGACGAAAATTTATCTGGTTTCGATAGTAAAGAACAAATTTTTACCATTCCGAACTTAGGGATGAAACTCATTCGCCACTCAAGTTTCCATCGTTCTTCACATTTTTTGACGAGTTTTCGGAATATGGTGAAGATATAGCAGCAGGGGGTCCACCGAAACCTGGCTCATTCTGAAGGTGGTCTACGAGAAGAAAAAGTTTGGGAACCTCTGGGTTAGACTATTGTTTACACAGCCTTAAAAATATTACAACAATTTACCTGACATAAGGATTTAGTCCAACTGCAATAGAAAATTCGCGCATAACTTTTCAAAAACAAAACATTTAAAATTTTTTGTTGGTTTCCTTTTTAACAATTCTGGAAAGAATACAGACAGATGCTTGCGTATTTGGTGTATGTCTTCGGTATTTGGTGTGTGCTTAAGATTATGTCCCCATTCCCGTTTGTAGAAGTTTATTGAACACATCCATACTACAAACATTTCAAATATAGACTTTCTTTCAGTTAGAAAATTGTTTATTAAAACAGACTCACTGAATTGCTTACACTTGGTTCTCTATCTGCGGGAACAGGATCGCAATTTATCCCACATCGAATGATATCTTTGAACTCAGTCTTTTGAAAGTCACTTTCTTTACGAAGACTTGAAGCTGAAGTTTTCCTTTATGCACAATGAACTACTTTAGAAAGCCAAAGAGTGTTTCTTTTCACCCAACCCCCACACCAACCTAAAGTATTTAAATAGTTTATCTTGTGACTTTGGTTAAGTTTAAGCTACCCCCTTTAACTATTAGCCCCAAATGGTTGTTAAAATTAAAATAATAATTCATAAGTGGACTAGAAAAATGAAACATTTCTTACTGGGAAAGTAAAAACAGAACTTTTTTATTTCAAGTTTGTTTGCACAGCTGTTTTTTTTTTTTTTGTATTTAACTGTAATCATCCATTGGTAGACTGATTTCTTTGTTTGTTCTTTCTTACTTCCAGAGAATGCAATTCACAATTATTGTAATGAGACATCATCACGCGACATCCGAGAGAATGAGGACGACGACGGTTTAGGTCCATTGCCAGCAAAATGGGAAACTGCATACACGGAGCGTGGTGAACTGTACTTTATCGAGTGAGTTTCATACATACGAAAGTATTTCATTAGCTTTATGCGACCAAGTGTAATTAAGCAAATGGCGTTTCTTATGCACTTAACTTGGGTGAAATTGTAGGTGAAATGAGGCTTTTTATAACCTTTTCGCGCCAGATGCTTGCGGGCTCGGATTAAGGTCAATTTTAATCGATAGGAGGTAAAAATAGATGCAAACTTCCTATTAGAGAAAGAAAAAGCGTGCTGCATTATGTCTTTGGTTTCACCCGCAGCGCATAACCCTTCCGACTCCCATCGCCAAGCAACGTACTCTATCACTGTGCACTGTGTACCAGTGTACACCATAAACAAGTTGAAGTATCCATGTGGTCTAAACATACCGTCAGGTGGGAAGTTGCCCTTATGCAAACAATGTTGTATCTATTTTTACCGCACATATCGATTGATATCACTTTAATTGTATGCCGCGACCGAGTCATGGGCTCTTTTAACACGCTCCTTACACAATGTCGGCTGCGGCAGTGAACCGTTGGAAAGTTCAATGTCCTGGAAGATATATTTTGCTATTTCATATGTAACAGATTGACTGGACTGAAATGAAGTGAAATGGCTGCTTCCAACTTTGAATAGTCTTTGGATATGCAAAGCTGGACTGAGTTACCAAGCGGTTACAAGGTTCATCGTGCATGTGTGCCTATACGTGGTGAGCAAAGAAAATTTGCGAAACCATTTTATTTTGTAATTATTTGGCGAGCTTACATAAAATTTTATGTGGAGGCTCGCCGACGAATCTTCTAGAGTTTCGTTCGATTCATTTGGAGATTTTTATGAATTTTCATTGGCCACGTTCCATTGACCACTAAACGTCTAGCACATAAAATCCCAGATGGGGGAACTCACGTTTGACCACTAGCGCTAGTGAAACAACTCGGTCTTTACTGAAACATCACCAAACTATCGAGAATTTTCATCGGTTTATTACATAGAACCGTGTTTGACCCATTTCACGGCCAGCTGCAGTGTTAGTTGCTAGGTGTCGTGTATTTTATTTTAAATCAGTGTTGATCTAACCGAATATCCTTGTGTAATTGCAGCCACAATACGGGCACATCACATTGGCTGGACCCACGGCTGTCGAAATTTCAGAAAAAATCTCTGGAAGATTGTGGCGACAATGAACTGCCATACGGGTGGGAGAAGATCGACGACGCTCTATACGGCACATACTACATAGACCACGTTAACCGACGTACTCAATACGAGAATCCCGTTCTCGAAGCTAAGAGACGAGCTGCTGAGCAGACGAATCAACAGCAACAACTACAGAATCCCAGTGTCCAAGGACAGCGACACGAAAACAACTCTCAGTCGGTGTTGCCATATAAATTCACAAGGAATCCCACTGAAATGCAAGGCGAACGAATAACGACTACACTACTGAAGTCATCTCGGGGGCTGGGAATAACAATTGTCGGTGGCGATGACAATGTCGACGAATTCTTGCAAATCAAATCGATCGTGCCGAACGGTCCAGCCTGGCTGGATGGCCAGTTGCAAACTGGCGACATCCTGGTGTATGTGAATGACACGTGTGTGCTGGGATTCACCCACCATGAAATGGTGAATGTTTTCCAAAGCATACTTCCCGGAGAGACTGTCACGCTGGAAGTGTGTCGAGGCTATCCCCTGCCATTCGACCCGAACGATCCAAATACTGAGGTAGTGACAACAATTGCTGTTGATGGGATCAGTTCGAATGCAGAAAAGAGCCGCATCCTAATGGACTTGAACATGGATGGGAATTACAATTTCCTGGATGTTTCCGATTCGACAGGAGCGTCTGGAGTGAACCACTCGTTGGATAAGTCACGCGGTGGAGCGACAACCGAGAACTATGTGGGAGACGACTTCATTCTGATGAAGAAGCCGGAGATTCTAACGTTGTCCATAGCCAAAGGGGGCATGGGATTTGGGTTTACTATCGCCGATAGTGCCCACGGTCAGAAGGTGAAGAAAATTCTCGACAGAAACTGCTGTAAGAATCTCCACGAGGGAGATATTTTGCTAGAGATCAATAATTCTCCAGTGAATCACATGTCACATTGCGATGTGGTGAGAGTTTTGAAAGATTGCCCAAAGACGGAGTCGACGACAGTTAAGATCCAGCGGGGAAATACCTTAAATAGTTCGAGTGTAAGCGGTCGAACGTCTGTTAATAGTGGCAAATTCCGGAAGTCTGGTGGCAAAGACATCAACGACATTGGGTTGTATCGGAGCAAAACCCCCACCGCTGATCTTTACAGCACCCAACCGAAGGAAATTCTGCCGATTCGTCCTAAAACACCATTAGTCGACACTCGGAGGGCACGCGTAAAGACGCCCTCTAACGAGCTGAACGAAGAAATAGAAGCCGTCACCAACGGCCTAGAGAAACAAGCCGAAGATAACAAATCAATAGGAGCAGATGCCAAGTCGACAAACAGCCTGCAAGAGATTGATTCAATAAACAATGACATACCATTCATGGACCCCTATCCGAAGCTGGTGACCAGCTTAAGCGAGCGGTTAGCAGAGGCGTCGCTGATTAACGACAATCACAACAACCACAATCTCTATCACATGGACCCGAATACAATGCTGCCGAAGATGGACAGCTACGAGAACGCACTTACGTCTCCAGATTATGGGTATAATTCACTGTACGACGGCGTTCCAGTTCGACAGGAACAGTACGATGCCGCGCCGGTTCAACAAAACACCGACACAATGAACGGAGGCGGCTTGTACTCTCCTCCAATGACGATTATGGCGCCAGTGCCGACCTATCACCAAGAGACGTGCTATTGCTATGAATGCCAAGACTATCAGCGTTACAAATACCATCAGCATAATCAATCGGCGCAGGGGTATTATCATCACCATCAGGGCGCGCAAAATGGTCGAATTCAAAAGAGGGTGAACGAACTAATGAATGATCGAAGAAAAACCGGATTCAGTCCGCTCGAAAGCCATCGTCCTTCGATGGTAGATCATCACCAGCAACAGCAGCAGCAGCAGCAGCAGCATCAAAACTTTATGCAAGTCCATCCGCAGATGTGGAACTATATGGTAGCGGGAAATAATGCAATGTCCAGGCATATGGATGATGTGAGTTGTAAATTTGAGCGTATGGAGTTGAGTTGGTAACCTTTGTTTCTTTTATTTTAGGACGAGTTTGATCTATCCGAGGTAACGCTGGAAAGACAAGCTCAAGGTTTTGGCTTCCGCATCGTCGGCGGAACAGAAGAAGGCTCGCAGGTAACCGTGGGTCATGTGGTGCCGGGTGGTGCGGCTGACGGTGATCCCGGAATGGCGACAGGCGACGAAATTCTCAGTATCGATGGAGTGAACGTGGTGAGTTGAGTTGTGAATTTTAAACCACAATAACTTCGGCTGTAGGAACGCCTGTAGGAACGCTTTGCCTAACCGTTCGAATGGTCTTAAAAGATGTGAATTACAAGAGTACATGCACATTGGACACCCCCCTCGTCTTTTATAAAATACGCCCTTTGACATTTAATATTCAATCGTCGATTTTGTAATTTTTTTTAAGGTCAACTCATCACATCACAAAGTGGTTTCTCTGATGGGCGAGGCCGCTTTGCGTGGACAAGTGACAATGATCCTGCGACGACGAGTAAGACATACATCTGCACCAGTTCCAGTTCGACCGATTCGATATCCATACGATGTGATTGTAAGTCGTCACGAGAGTGAGGGCTTTGGATTTGTAATTATCTCATCATCGAACCAGTATTACGGATCCACCATTGGTAAGTTACAATTTGGACTACCCAATCATGCGGCAGAGCAAATGCTCAGAAGATCTGAAGGAATTAAAGGCAATGCAACTAATATCTCGATACAATCAATGAAATAATCCGACCTGACCTGTCTGATTTCATTTCATCAATTTATTTATCATCACTGCTTACATTTCCTAAACTCTGTTTCTTTCTCTCATATATTTTAGGCAAACTAATTCCTGGCAGTCCAGCTGACCGTTGTGGCGACCTCAAAGTCGGCGATCGCATCGTTGCCGTCAATCGTATCGATATCGCGGGCATGAGCCACGGTGATGTTGTGAATCTCATTAAGGAATCCGGTCTGCACGTTCGCCTCACAATTGGATCTCCGAAAGAAGACAATCCCATGCTGAATCAATCGCAATCATCACCAGCACTACCGCAGCTAAAGAGCGACACACCGACATACTTCGATAGATCCCATATGAGCCAATATCCGCAGTTATGACTCTGAGATTTGAGAATACGTCTGTATAAAAGTTTCCAACTTGAGGGGTTTTAGTAGAGGTGACGCGCCTGCGATTACATTTGCACACCAATTGTATCCCAATAGCGCGTCAGAGCATTGAAACTTCTAAATTTTGTAAATAAATTACCGAATGACTGCGCACACTGATCGTTGTCATCGTTTTAAATGTTCTCCCAAAGACTGAATGAAAAAGTAACAAGAGTGAATCACTGTTCAATATGGCAATTGTAGTATGATTTTCAAATACTACCTGTGCCTTAAGAATCAAACCATTTTTGAATATAGTACTGTAAATTGTCTCAAATAAAAATTACCAATAGAATAAGGCGTAATGTTTGCATTTATGAAAACAAGAACACGTTATACAAAATTATGTATGTACCTTCACCTTTACCTATTTTATAATCATTTTCTAAAATGTTGTAAGTCACAAACAATTTCTTATTTTTAATAAAACAAAAAACCAAGTTAATTACCTATTAAATTATCAGCAATAGTTTTTGTTATAAGAAGATAATAAACTTGAAAATAAAGAACTTTGCGTCGACCGAAAGGCTAATCGTTCAAAGTCGAGTGTAGTAGCAGAAGTTGCAGGTGCCGGCGATAACTTGTAGAAGCTACAAAAAATGGATTGTGAATTGCAATGCATTGGAGCTGCTTTGTTCATCTGGATAGCCTTCAATATACTGAGCACGGTCTTCTTAAACACAGAGCATTTGAGATACTATCATTCATGTGCACAGCCTTGTCTGGGTTGTCAGTTTGACACCATTATGTCGAGCTATGCCATACTGTCTTCGTTACATCTTTTGCACTGTTTGAATCGGCCACTGGAGCACTTAATCACACAACGCTCAGTGATATGAATGGGGAAATTCACCCAAATACAATTGATCCGTTTTGACTTTTGCATTACGTTCGCGCTGTCGGCTCGCAGGCCAATTGTTTCGACCTGAATGTCGCTATTGGCCAACCATTACTATAGGACGTCTGCTTTGTATATGCCGCTCAGATGGAACTGTGATTTATTTGGTCGCACGGCGTGATTTATTTGGAACTGCATGTTTTAGCATAGAAGGGTTCTTCCTTGGCTGCCACGACATTGCATCAAGGAGACATGGGACGAAACGCACAATTGGAGAGCAAGAGCAACCTTAACCAATTCGGTGTGCGCAACATTTAATTTGCACCATATCTCGGGGCGTTGAGGGTTCATCTTACCGAGACAAGTATCTATTGAAAAAGAAAAGAAGTCTTAGCATATAAAGTGGCTGGAATCAGTCTCAACAAATTCAATAACAGCCCAAGACTGCCGTTTGTCTCTCAGAGAGATGGCGGAGCAGTTCAATATTCACCTCTGTTGGGTGCCGGGGCATAGGGATATCACAGGTAAGGCTGATGAACTCGCCAAACACGGAACAACACTACCTATTCTTCCAGTTAAGGATTCCTTAGGTATCCCATTCGTTACTTGCAAACTCACAATAAAGCTGGATGCCATCGACAAAACAAATCTTAGATGGACAACCGGCTCGACATGTCTAGTGACAAAACAGATCTGGCCTAAGCTGGATCTAAAACGTTCTAGGGATCTGATCTCCCTCGATAGGAAGCATATCAGTGCTACAATAGGTGTCATCACAGGACACTGTCTTATAGGCAGGCACGCAAAAAGGCTTGGCAGAAGCTGTTTCGACGAGGAAGGGGAGGAAACCATTCATCATCTCCTCTGTACTTGTCCGGCCCTCTCACAAAGACGAAAACTCCATTTAGGAGAGTTCTACTACAGCGATCTTAACGATCTAAAAAACAGATACATTCGTAATCTCCTACGCTTCATTAGAAGTTCCAGCTGGTTCAACGAGTGGGAAGAATTAGATATATAGATTCATGTGGTATCACAAGGGACCTTTTAATGGTCTAAGTGTGTCGGCTAGCCGGCAGCCACTTCAACCTAACCTAGCGTTTTTAAATCTTTTCTACCTATCTGAAGGGTGTTTTATTACATTTTATAATCTCTTCTTCTAATAAACATGTTTGTCCAAATAACTGTATGTGGATTTGGATTTGTGCCTACGTAAAAATGTCTGAGACAAATCATAGGGCGCAGCAACATTTGGTGTTAATTTCATCGCAGCCTTCAGTCTTCTCAATTGAAAAGATATACGAATTCAAATTTGTCTGTAGGATTGCTGTTGGATTCAGAGAGGTACAGCGAGTGGAAATGGTCTTTTTCGAATATTCCTTATAAAAGAACGTTGGAATATTCAATTGGAATGTTTGGAGCATCGTTTTAAGGAGTGGTCTCTGTTTATGCTGACGTTTTTGATTACCCAATTCTCTGGTGAACAAACATTGGGAACCCACGTTGGGGATATTTTTGCACATAGTTCGAAAATACAGAGCAAATTATACAAAATAAAACCCCTATTGGAATAGGTACTCACCGAAGAATTATTGTGGAAACCGAAAAATGTATTTCCAATTTTCTAAAACAGAAATACAAAATTGTTTATTTAATTGGCGCTAAAAAACTCATTTGTTTAATTTCCCAAATCTTCCACATAAATTAAAATTAACCATATGGGTTTTCACTTCAAATAAACAAAACTCTGAGCTAAAAAAAAAACTACTTACGTTTCCCACCGCGCATAGGCCGACCACAATATGACCTTCGGCGCATAATCTGTCCGAAAATACTTTATTACAATTTGTGGTTTTTTGCTTCACATTTTTTCGGTTTATTTGTTTGCATCTATTGTATTTTTACTGATAAGAAAGATTTGTTGCACACGCTCGTTGCAAACTTGCATTCTAACTTCCTATATCTGTTATGCTATTCGCACTATTGAAGTACATTAGGCATAACATACGCAACAGCAACAAATGATTTTATCGCTACCCTGAAGTGGCCGACTTATCTTCTGTTTTCTACCAAAATGAATAATGTGAAGAACTGAAAAAAGCAATTTGTACAACTGTTGTGGGCTTTTAAGCAGACGCGAATTTTTTGCGTCATGTTAGTTTGCGTTTATCGGCTGGCCAGAGTAGGCGGAAGTTTGGTTTATACTCAGAAGTCAGAACCGGTCTCTTGAATAGTGAAAGTTTTGCAATCATTTTTAAGGTTCATAGAATTCGCGCGGATAATACGATTTTGCATGGTGCGTTTTGAAATGTTATACAGTGTACATACAGATTCTGCGTCTATAATTATAGTGCTTGGCGCCCACTTAAAAGTGGTCAAGTCTAGGTCCAGACAAATAGGAAATACTGGTCTTGCCAAACCTGAACCCGTGTGTTTTGAGTCTGATGTTATACCGGCGCAATTCCAATGAGCACTACAAGGGGCAACGAACCTGTAGATAGCCATTGAAGTAATCATCGTAGTTTTCTGATAAAATGTAGAGCAAATATTTTGTAAATTTTGGGAAAAAAACAAAACATTTAAGTTCTTTAATAATAACTTTCATGACTGTAAAATAAAAATCGTTGGAAACTAAACGAAGGAACCAAGAAAATACAGTCGCGTCATTTGCCGCGTTAGGGATAAATTTGAGAAGTCCAAAGGTTATGGCCGTTTACCTGTTTTATGTCGAATTAACCGGCTGCAATTCACCCAAATGCACACGAAGGAATAAAATGCGTTCAATTACAGTAAGCTATGCGAACACAGAAAGACTATGCGAGCTTTCTCATGTCCTTCGATTTTTGTACATTGCTGTTGGATATAGTTTGAACAACGTTCTGCCGTTGAGAATTATTTAAAAAAGGTTTCTCCCTTAAAACTGTTTTCTTTTTTTTAACTTTTATGACATTATAATCCAAAGAAATACTGGGCCTAAACAATCTCACAGCCTAATGTGGTCGAATAAAAAACTTGCGGATTTTATAAGAAAGCTACGCACCTGCTGAGTTTAAGACAAGAACTAAAGTTCTTCGAAGTAGTCAACGAAACCTAGGATTCACTCGTCTGAGGTGTTTTAGATGATTTTAAATATCATTTTTCCAATAGCCTCAATCGAATTTCAGAGAGGGGTAGAGCAAGAGAAGAACGTACAGTCGTACAGTCTTGTAAAATCAGTTCCTTCACCCAACATAGAGGAGGCTTGCTTGGACTTAATCTTATGAACAACAAGGCCACCGTTGATTATCCGCGAAGGTCTTCCAAGACTGAGATGCTATTTTGACAGGTCGTATGTATAGGTATATATAAATGATAACCTTTTTTAAAGGACAAGTCTGTTAGCTGCCTACGAAAAAGCTGGTTTTAAATTTTGTGCGAACTATAGAGGCACATCCATACGTGATGTGTCATTAAGTTCGTATCCAACATATTTTGTTTTAAGCAGTTTTTATTCCACTAATCAGTAATCGCCTAGTGCCAAATTTATGAACTGATGAGAATCGTTAAAAAATCCAAAACACCACCTCTTCGTACAATATAGCATTATTTGTCAATGAATCGTATATTTCGATATCGGAATTCGGGATCGTGGCAGATCCATTTAGTCGATTGAAGAACATGATTCCGTTCCGTTCCGTTTTTTATTTTGCCCACATGATCCATATAGATCATTGATTTCTATGGTTTACAACAATAATACAAGATCCAACTGTTGCTGTAAACCTTGGAAATCAGTGATCTATATAGCTCAGAGGTTCCCAAACTTTTTCTTCTCGTAGACCACCTTCAGAATGAGCCAGGTTTCGGTGGACCCCCTGCTGCTACATCTTTACCATATTCCGAAAACTCGTCATAAAATGTGAAGAACGATGGAAACTTGAGTGGCGAATGAGTTCCAACCCTAAATTCGGAGTGGTAAAAATTTGTTCTTTACTATCGAAACCAGATAAATTTTCGTCACTTAAAACTAGTAAACATTTTTTTCATGCCAACGTAGACCCCCTCTGGGGGTCCACCTGGCCCACTTTGGGAATCACTGATATAGATCATGTGAGTAAAATAAAAAACGGCTATTGATTGGAATTGAAGTAAGCGAAGAAAAGACGGAATTGTCCACCGTCTAGGACAAAACGTGACTACTAAAAGCAGGCTCTTCGAGGTAGCTAACGGCCATATTATTCACTCCGCTTTGAGTTCATTTTACACCCGACCTTTTAACCCGCATTTTTTAAATACGGAAATTTAAATCCATTTCGATAACATTCACTCAAAAAAATGCATTGACCCCGCTGGATTGAAGATGGAATTAAACGCGGATTTAAAATAGTTTTAACCAGTTTTAAACCTACGTACCTACTGTCAAATTTCACAAAATTTACATTTATTTATTGTTGTTCGTTACTTGGAAAATGTATTTGATTTGTGACGTTCATACCATCCAATTCCTGTCGAATCATGGAATCAAAATGTCTCTTTTTCCAGACGAAAATATTTCCAAAAATCTACCACACCGTAATCGCTGACGCAAGCCCGCTTGTGCATTCAATATATTCGACGACGGGGACGACGTTTATTTACCATCAGCTGCTGTTTTATCAGGGTCGGCATTCTGTAAGGAGAAACGTTCAAACGTTTTCGTGTGCACGAAGAAATTTCCTAGCGTAACGTAGGGAAATCATTTTTGGACAAATTCGTCTTCTGCACCGAAGACATCAACATTTCGTCCATTTCATTTCACGAATGAAGTCCATTTTTTTTTGGATTGTTGCTGTTTGTTTTTTTCTATTCCCCTTTCTACTTTTCTTATTTCTTGCGAAGAAATGTCAATGTTATGAAATTGAGTTTTAACCGGAGTTAAAAAAATTAAACTGTTTAAAATTCAATCGGATTAAACGCCGTCAAGAAAACTGGGTTTATATTCGGGTTTAACGACTAAATATTATGGACTTGGATTTAATTTTTGGGTTAAACTCAAAACCTGGTGTAATTCCGGGCGTAAACTTTAACCCGGATTAAAGTTTGTGAATAATATGGCATTCAGTCACAGAGCTACATCTAGTATATAAAGTCTGACAGCTATCTGTCTTGATTTGTCTCAGTTTTCATTGGCTAAGATCGGTCATACAACAGTTGGTTTAGTGGACGTTTATGGAGGTGTAGCCGGCGAATCTAGTCAAAAAATTCATTGATTTTTATTGAGACTCGTATAAAAAGATTACAAAGGTAACAATTCTTAAACGATTATAAAAATAATATACGCGGCTGTAAAGTATTGCCTGCACATTAGATTGCGTTATTTAAATTATTATGCCACATGGCTGTCATTTATGTTATTGAACGAATAGCTTTTGCTCTCGGAGCTGTCTCAAAAAATTCATGACTGAGTACTAAGTTGACAGTTCGTGTATGTGGCTGACGTAGGAAAAGTGACGTTACCGACCAATCTAGTTTTTGCGTTCAGGGGGTCAAATTCTCATTCGCTTTCATTTTTTCTATTCACTCGGTACTAAAAAACGATTCTCGTTCAATAAGTCCAACTATCGTCGTGAATTCAATATCAGGCCTGTTTTTTTGAGCTTCGATCTCAGCAAAGCAAAGTAAAGTAGGATTTTCAGCACGCAATTACAAGAAATACGATCTACTTGACACTTCGAGACTCGCGGTAGTTGTTGTTATATCTGTGCTGAAAATCCTACTTCACTTTGCTTTGCTGAGATCGAAGCTGTGATATTAGGCTCTCAATTTTTAAACTTTCACTAAAAACATTCACTTGCAAGTGAAAAAAATATTATTCATATGAAAATTTTTGAAGTTTGGTTTCACATTTTCGTAGAACGAGAATAGAAATTTCGGTGAAAACATTTTCGTTTTACTTTTTCACAGAACGGGAATTGACCCCCAGAACAATATGCCCATTGAGAGAATCAAATTTCGACCTCAAGTGAGCATCCGTCATGAGAGATTTTTGCAAACTTATTCTGCAAAATCTGATTATGTGAAAATTTATAACGCACTTAAACTGAAGCCTATTAGTTATATTTTCTATTAATTTAGCACCTTATTTAATTTACAGCATTTGACTTCGGTTTATTTTCATCCAAGATCATCATCATTTTATTTTTGTTGATTTGGAACAATATTTTATTTATCTCTGCCTCTGTGCAAAACAGACTTGTATGAATGTGTATTCTCTTTCATTCCTAGATGTTTAATAGGACAAGTCATTAATTAGGAATTATGATGCTTAAGAGCAATAACTAATATAGGTTAGTGAATTTATGTGTTTTTGAAAATTTATTTTTATTCACCACTCATAAGTTCAAACGATTTAAAATTAGCCGGCTATTCCCCACTATAAATCTGCTGACACCATTGTCTGTTTTAAATAATTAAGTAAGTTTATTGTTACGTGACTTTCTTTTTTTTGCAGTTCGCGCGGATTGTATTTTAATGGAATTTAAATGCCCAGCTGACTCATTATGTAAAGTACCTGGGTAATTGCATTGCTTTTGTTAAATTAAATGACTGAGCATTGTTTCATAATACTAATAAGTTTCGTGTGTAAAAATGTGAATTTTACAAATACAAATAGTCACAAAGCTCAGTTGGGTCTATTCTTTCAGTTGCATGTATGCAACAAGTGCTTTAATTGCGAAGTGTGTAATAAATTGCTTTATTCTTTATTATTGCTCTTTAATAATTGGCTATTAGTAATAAACGGAAATGCCACTCATTGACTTATTGTCCAGGGTAATGGTTTTGAAGTTAATATTCGCAATTTTGCACATATTCTTTTCTTGTTGCTTGGCATTTTCCCCGCTCTGCAAAAAATTTCATTAATTTTGACTTAACTTAACAGCTTAAAAAGTCGTTTGTTGAAATATTTAACTGTGAATGCAACTCCCAAACAACTGTCAAATGCATATGGCTAGCTAGTGCGGTTTTCGATTGGGCTTTTAAAATGTTGCTCTTAGAATTCAGATTTCGTGTGTCCAATCGAACATAGGAACTCGAATTGCTCTTTTTTTTTGTTGTGGAATATGTGTAGCCTTTGACACTTATCCTTATCTACGCTTTTTCCACTAGTTGGTTATATTTAAATATTCAAAATTTGGGCCCAGATTGATTTCAAACTTGTGCATAAATAATGAACAAAAATAGATTCCCCCAATGCAATGTTTTGTTGTAGTTGAACGATTTCACGAAAACGGAAACAAGCCGAACTCATACACACTTAGATTGGTAAATCTCGAGCAACTGAACATATTCGCAAAAGAGTTCTAAAATCGAAAAAAGATTGTTGGAGAAGGAAATTATATAGTAAATGGAGACGTTAAGGAATTGAGTAAGCCAAGTCTGACAGCTGACGGGACTTGATATGTTTCAGTTCTGATTGTTCTCTATTAGTCAAGTGAACAGGTTTCTTTAGTTGACATTTGTATGAAGGGGAAGTTGACGAATTTAATCAAAAATTTCCAGACTGGAGTACTAAGTTGACAGTTCTTATTATGTGGCTGACGTAGGAAAAGTGATGTCACCAATCTAGTTCTTGGGTTCAGGGTACGTCTAATCTCAAAAAATCTAGTCGACTTAAGAAAATTAGATTTTTTAATGTGGTCTACGTTGCCAGCATGGTTATTGTGCTTTGCGTAGACAGCTTTTGATGGCAGATTCTGATTTGTGTCAGAAACGTATTTTTAAATCGATCGTGTAAGGTTAGTACCCTTCAGAGACTCTTGTTTGAAAACTAAAGCACTTCTGTTCTATTAAACTCATTTTTGTAGGTTAGGATTGAAATGAAGATAGCCAAGCTAGAAGAGCCAACTTTTAAATCCTACTAAAGACTTAATTTCATTTGCACAAATTAAATACAAACACTTAAACAGATCCAAGTGAAAGTCTTAAAGACCGCTATTTACAGGATGGGTCAAAGAATTGAGAAAATCGTTTCCAACCAAATTGTCTAAAAATTAGATTGGCTAGCGAACGAAAGATTCTGAACGATTTGACACTAACGCTGTGGGGAACTAATCTACACACAACGTAAGCATATAAGTATTGGCATGTCCAACCTTGTCATAAACCTTTTATTGATTAGAGCTGCAATCGGATTCAGAACCAAATCTTTATCTAAAGAAAACAACTGAACAAATTGTTTTACGAAGAAGAACTGTCAGTAGGAGATATAGATTTACTAAAAACGGAAATTGCTTTGCTTAATTTCTTAATTAAACCGATAAGAACATTTACTAGGTAGGAATTATAAAACAGGTATAGATTATTTTTATGAGATTAACTTTTTTAATTATTCACAGATTCAACAATTATTGACGTCTTCACATGAGAGAGTGAGTTCATTAGGTAAGAATTAGAGCTGCTTTCATGAAATCAATTCATTAACTAAAAATACGGTTTATTCCCGTGAACAGAATAACTATCAGCTCTCATTCTAACCCAATGAACTCACTCTCAAAGACGTCATTTGGTGAATCAGTGCATAATTAAAAACAGTTGATTTCATAAGAAATAATCTACCTGGGTTTAATTAAAGAGCGCTGTGGAATAGGAAAAAAAATGTTTGCAATGCTAAATGACATATTAAAACATAAACCTTGTGGTATTGCAGAGCGATGAATCCTTTCTTCACATACTCTTGGAATTTCCTGCTCTATATCGTCTCAGAAAGAATATCCTTGGTGATGGAAGAGTCAACACAGTTACCATACACCGAGAGAAGATCTTTGTTTTCCTGACTGCTTCCGGAGTGAAAAGGTGGCTCTTGGTCTTAGGGAAGGCAAAATAGGCTCCTTTGAGAAGCCTCCCTCAGTGCCAGAGAACCTTAATGGCTCTCCCGCTCTTTAATCTAATCTAATCACCCACATTTACTGAGAAACGTGTCGTGATTGTGCGCCCAACAACTCACCGAAGTTTCACCACGATCGGATGAACTAACAATTTTTTAGGTTAGGATTGGAATGATAAAATAAAGCTCATAGAGGATAGGTATACAGAAAGACTGACTGACAGACAGAAAGACAAATATTCATTTTGATAGTAGCAGCAAGTCAAAATTGAATCATGCTTTTAGGGATCATATATTATATATAGGTGTTATTGTGAATGACCCGCTATTTCGGTAGCTGTCACTTTTGAAGCTTTTATTCTTTGACATTTGACAAGTAGAAACTACGCCATTACTAAAAATGGAACGATACACGCTTCAACAACGCATTGAAATTATTAAAATTCACTACAAAAATGGTGAAAATCTTGCAGTCACAGTTCGCAAAACCAAAGCATTTTTTGGTCGTCGTGAAGCACCTTGTCGGACCGCAATACAGAAATTGGTGGAAAAATTTGAGCTGTTGGGCCAAGTTAGTGATGTGAAGAATAAAACCCGTGCACGTCGCTCAAGAACAACTGAGAATATTGCTGCTGTAGCCCAACGTGTTGATGAAAACCCAGGTTTGTCCATTCCTCGTCGTTCTTTGGAATTGGGCATTCCACAAACGTCATTACACCGTATTTTGCATAAAGACTTGGGTCTTAAGGCTTATAAAGTTCAGTTAACAGAAGAACTCAAGCCGGCCGGCTCTACGTGCCACACAAGCGACGAAACCATTGATCTTTTACGGGAAAAGTTTCCGGACCGTGTCATCTCTCGAAGAGGTGATCACAATTGGCCACCGAGATCTTGTGATTTAACACCTTGCGACTTCATCCTTTGGGGCCACGTGAAAGATAAGGTCTACGCCAACAGCCCAGCGTTGATTCAAGACCTCAATGATAAAATCCGTGAGGCTATCGAGGACATAGAGCAGCCACTTTGCAACAAGTTATGGTTATGGAAAATTTCATGAAAAGGATATGGTCCTGTATGCGTGCTCGTGGTGGACATTTGGCTGATGTTGTTTTTCATTATTAACGGCATACCTTCCTCTTCATTATGAAATGAACATCCGATCATTTATCTCAAAAAATGGCATTTTTCTTCGAGTACCAAAATAACACCTCTTATTGGAAAACACTTTATATAACACAAAGCAACAAGTCTGCAGCACTTGTTGATTTCTTGGAACAAGCGAGTCTGACAGATATTCACGTGTACAACAAGTCACACAGGCGCTTGTTCTGCGTTACACTTGTAGAAATTCACTTGCACTACAAGTAGTTGCGTTTTGTTAATTGCCCCGTTTGCAACTGCAACCCTTCCAGCGGCTTGTTACCCCCCATCCTTGTCAAACCGGATTTTGCAATACCGTACATGGTCCCCATACATGTCCCCCGTATATACTGGGGAAGTTAAATCGTACAAGCACTCAGCAACAGCGACATTGGTACGACGTGTTCCAAACGCTTTGTTGTTCTCAACATCACCCAATTATATTACCCCTGTCAATCATTTACTTTTTTAGCATCATTTTCATATCAGCGAAATCAATAAAGTGAAGTTGGGCATGGACATGTGGGTCATATTTTGGTAGTAGTTTTATTTATAACAGCCGAACTCGATAACACTCCAGTGTTTAGATGTATCAATAACTATAACCACATGTCTTTACTCAGCGGTGAAATGCCAAACACGAAGTATCTACAAGTGTTATTGACTGAAATACAAAGGCCCTTCAGAAACAGCCATTAAGTGCTCATTAGCACGACACTCGTCCTATCAATCCCTTGTACTCTTGTACTCTTTTGTGCAATCTACCTTAGTTGCGAACATAATTTTGTGTCGATTCAAAACAAATTGTATAGTTTAACTGTCAACACGCTTCACTACAAAATCTAATCTCATCTATAGCATGAGTATCTTATCAAAAACAAATTCGTTCTATTGTTTGCGATAACAATTTGAGAGAACGAATTATATTTATACGCGATAATCCGCTCTCTCTAGAATCGAGCCACTGTCACTATCACTATCACTATGACTAGCACCACAGTCCACAGCGTCAACAGCCATCTGCACCACACGTCGAGGTCTCTCGCTGAAGTGGCCATATTCCGATTTCCAAATCGAAAAGTCACAGTCAGCTTTTCAGTGTCGATCGTCAGTGTTGAGGTTCGCTTCGACGGAATAGTATCGCAGTAGCAATAGCACTTGCGCCAAGTATCCGCTACCGCTGGTTTTCTTTTGCAAAGGTGATCATCAGAGAACAGTGATCGTCGCGACCCGAAATGATCCATTAAGGATGAAAGACAGTGAATCGTTGCGCTGCGTTCATTAAAGCCAACCGGTTAGACTAGAAGATCGGACAAAGTGTGTAGCTATATCTAGATCGGTTTTTTTTTTTGTATTTTTTAGAAATATTTCCTCTGAAGATCATCAGGTAGGTAGTCACGATCAATGAACAACTATAAATAAACAAGTGCTTTAAGATTTCTTTCTGATTTGCCAACCGATAGATGGGGACACGCGACTCATGGACCATTGGCATTTGTGTTTCTGGTTTTGGGTGAGATTCTGTGTCACCTACGGGTTCGGTTTGTTTCGTTTTTATTGGGGAAGCCGTGTTGCGTTTTCGAGATTAAAATTAGAATTGCAAAAGTCTGTGAAGTTGGTGTCATTTGTCATGTGCCCGGTTGTGACACATCTGTCGAATAAAATTGTCGCTTTTGTCGTGCCGGCGTGGATTCATTAATAAAATGTGAAGAGTTTTATTCATTTGTTTTTAAATTCTAAAGCGAATTTAATGATACATTTAATGTGTAATTTCATGGTGAAGTACTAGTGTAATTGGCTTGCATTACGTGTACCCAAGCAAAGTATATGCAGGCACCTATTATTCAAGAGTGATTACGAAGGGGAAATGCAAACGAAAATAAATGAATACAGTCGACAAAAAATTATTGTGGGCCGATCAAATCGACTGAAATATTGTTTTTATATAGTTTATTAGTGTTTGCCCTGCGGATCCACCTGCAAAGACAATTCAGGTTTGAATATTGACGGAGCTAGCTACAATCAGATGTGTGTATCTCTTAACCCAGTTTGCAGAGAGATATCTTGACACAAGTTATGAGTTTTCTAAAGGTGTGTCAAGCTTTAATTGCAAATTAATGTTTGGGAAACACTTACAGCTGCAGCAAAATAATGAGGCGCACTCATTAGGGCTTTTAAAGTGAATATTTTGTCAGTAAAGCAAAATAAAGCAGAATGCAATTATTATATAGTCTTCTTGACACTTTCGAGACTCAACAAGGTATTTTTACTCCAAGTAGAAGTGGAAACATTTAAAAAAGGAATCTTTCCGAAGGGGATTGGTTTGGACTAGATGTGCGCTGAACGCAAAAGCTAGATTCGTCGGCAAACGTCACTTTTCCATTGTCAACCATGTATAAGAAATGTCAACTCAATATTTAGCCACAAAACACTTAATAAATTCGTTGGCTACCTCTTCATAAACGTCAACTGAAAGAACTATTCATGTGTGACCGATCTGGACCTATAAAAACACATAAAGTCAGCCAGCTGTCAGACCCACTAAACAATGTTCTTGAACGTTCTACAACAGTTCTTGGTGACATCTTTTTGCTGATTCAACGGCATTCACATTCACCCCCAGCGAGCTGGTACCAGGAGAAGCTTGAAACAAGTCAAAAGTAGAGAAATTAAAAAAAGAAGTACACAGTTTATTTAGCTAATACTGCTAGGACAAATGTCACTCAGAACTGTTTTATTCGACATTCATCTTGTTGAATTTGCATCAAAAGGAAAACACGCTCAAATGTTCAACGGTTTATAATTCAACTTTAATTCAGGAATGGAGAATGATTAATAAACTAATATACAATAGAAAAAGAAGAAAAGGCCAACCGCGTGTGCGTGATGAAAACTTGAGACAGACAAGCTAGTGACAGATGTCAGCTATAAGTCGACTCTAGTCGATGACAATCAGAAGTGTTGCCATAGTCACAAAGTTTCCATGGTTACAACACATCTACTTGGTTTACTTTGCTGAGATAAAGGTGATTTTTAAACAACAATCATCATTATCCTTTACAAAACCTAGCGCTTGAGCATCGTTTTGAAAGCACAACTACGAGAACTGGGTCGGCATTCTCTAAGGCGAAACGTTCAAACGTTTCCGTGTGCACGAAGAACTTGTGTAACATAGGGCAAATCATTTGTGCGCACGATGATCATTTTGCCTTGCAGAACCTGACCCCTCTGTATATCGAAGGGGGAACAACGAAACGAATAGGACCTAGCTGTCATATGACTTTAAAAATAAAGAAATAAACAAAAGGTCTTTACCATTACTGAAAGTTTGTTCGCTTATACGCTTAAAAGTTGGGTTAGAAGGAAGCGAAGTTTGACTACATTTAGCTTATGTGTTTGAATGCGTTATCGTTAGAGAACAGACCTGGGAACAGTATTTGTTTCACTTCTTAAGTCTGCTGCACTCTTTACAATCACTTTCTCTTTCCTGATGATAAGCAATCTATGATTATCTGTCAAAACATGATGTTACTCAGTTCAACCACTTTATTCAGTAGACATGATCAGAGTGATCTGATGGAACAACTGCTGCAGTTGACATTTGCACAGAAGATACCTCCATCGACTTTAATCGTTTGGACGTGGAGGCTTTTCTTGAGAAAGCAGTAGGAATTTCGTAAGTGACCCAGTGAGTTCTTGTTTTTCTCCAAGACCAGCGGTCCTGGAGAACGTTCCGGTAGCGGAACAGAAGTTTGCACGAGGTGCATAGATAAATATTATATACACTGCCTTGTAATTAGGCTTACTTGGCGCGAACTCGAATCAGTGCGAGTTAGGCCCGTCCCTGCTGGTTGCGCAGTGTCGAGTATACTTCACGCGGCTTGTCACTGGCCTGTAGTAGTTGTCGTTAATGTAGCGACATTTGTCTTTCTAGTGCCTGTCGTCCACTTATTGCCCAACTCGTCAACCAATTTTGTCCAACAGTTTGCTCAGCTCTTTGGTTTAACAAACCAACGCCTAAAAATAAACATGCAGTTCTTGGATCAACTCGCACGCACTAAGTTGATCATCAAGTCTGATTTTGACAAAGAAATAAGTTCCTCGAACTGCGTTTATGCGTTGATATCCTCGCAACCGGATCAAATACATTTTTTGCATTGAATTGGCAGCAACGTTCAGCTGAATTTGATGATGAATGCCATCTTTTCAAATCTTTTACCGTCAATCCTGTAACTTCATCGACCGGTCTAGTGATTACCTTCCAGCTTCGCTTTTCCGAATGGATCTTTTATATCTACTGACATCTTTAGCTATGTATGCGCGACTTCCTCTCCATGGAATCAAGTCAACAACCTTCTTCTGGTGAGATGAAAAATGGCCCAAAGATTCTTTTGGATTGAATATTCTTTCAACTTAAAAAGGTTTCCAATACCGCTTTCGAACGTTTGACAAACAATACTTTGCAGTGCAGCGCGAAGCCCGTTATCAGCTTGGAACAACAATGCACGTACTGTTCTCATTTACTCACTCGAATGCGTGCCTCTTGTCGAGCTAATCATTTTCAAGTGTTAACAACGTCTTTATTGTAAGTAGCTGGCTGTGAACTTTATTCTTTCGATTGCATACTTGAAATTTGTGTCGTTATTTTTATAAGATAAATATTGAAACATATCGATCACCGAAACCACTTGAAACTGTTTTTTTTGCAATTCATAAAACGCTGGCTAATCTTTTTGGGCAGGTATGCTCTGATCAACTCGACAATGTATCGATAGAAAGAGTGGTGGCCCCTAAACGAAACGGGAAAAACCTCCTTTATTGTGACAAATTAATGAATCAATGTCACGCTCAAGAGAGAGTATAAGTGTAAACGTACAGCACCGCACCGCACCGATTAGCAAACTACCGAATTCGATAAGGATTTCAAATAAAACCCGTTGCTAATACATGCCCTAATCTAAACTGGCCACACGGAAATAATATGCAATAAATCACACTAATACATTTATTTTATTATGGTTTATATTGATCGTTTTATTAGAAACATTCTGAAATTACACACACTCGCACGAATACGACTATCAGCTGTGTAAACATTTGAAAAAGTTTGTTGTTCTGCGTCTCGGTATGCGAATAATCGCGAATACCAACTCCGTCGGGTTGACGCGGCTAGAACCATAAATACTTTCTGAATGGAAAACGTGTTAAATTTGTTTTTATTTCCCAAACAAAAAGCACTTGAGTGCATTTTGTAAGTGAATCGCTTTGGATTATACGAGTAGCACAAATAGCACTGTGTGCTGTGTTTCTTTGAACAATTCTAATGATGGAGATCTGTTGCACACAAAAGGCCAATTAACGCGTTTTATTGTGCGCTTGAGAAAGATTAAAGAGAATTTGCTATCACTTGCGATTGAATGAGCAGACCCACTATCAGAGTGATCGCTGATCAGATTATGGAAATATTGCTATTTACTTTTAAAGCGCAGTTAGCACAGCAGTAACTTTCAAACGGTCGATCTGTCAAAATTAATACAGGGGTTTGGCATTAGGTGCTTTTATCGATTGACATTAACAAGTATAAGCCGAACCGGATGAAATTTCAAATCCTTGTTGTTAATAAGTCGAAGATTGGTCTTATTTTTCACTGTGCCACAAAGCGTTGCCGCTGGAAAAATTTAAAAAGAGCGAACTCTTAAAAATGAACCTGAGGTAAAAAAATTATCCCACATAAAATACTTATAATGGCAAAATAAAAAAAAACAGCAGCAAAAGCATTTATTTATAACAAAATCCAAATGAATTCTGTCAACGGCAACACTGCAATGCCTTGACAAAGACCAGTTTTGATCGATTAGGAAGAAGGAGGGGGTTCGTTGATTGAGCAGGAAGTTACATACTTAGTTGCATTCTTTATTCCATGACTTTTATTAGTTTACTAATGTTTTTAACCTTATTAGACTATTTCGTCTTTACAATTCACTTGAAAAAACTTTCTTTAATTTGTTTGGCATTTGTCTTCGTTTAAGCGTAGTGTGCTGCTCGCGCTAATATTAAGCCTCCATACAAAAATGTCTCCAATGATAAAATTAAGCCAAGCGGTTAAGCCAAGCAGTACGCAGTTCAATCAAAATTTGTTAGCCACTGTACGAGAAATCTCTACAGAATTTAAGTAAGCGTATTAATGCAAAATACATTTTTCCACAGCTAAATTTTGACAGACCAGAGAAAATATCGGTATTCGCAACAAAATTTGAAACGAAAGCAAACTAACAACAACAAATCAATTAACTTTACCAACACAGTTCTTTTTTTACGGAACTTACACTGTCAAAATTAAGCGAACATTAAGCGAAGTGGTGGAGAGAAACATTGGAGAGGCGCTTAGTTGTAGCTTTGCTGGAACAGCATACCAGGATTTAAATAAGAATAAAATCTTTCTCAAATTAAAAAAGAAGCCATTTCGATCATTTAAAAAAAAAAGTAGCACGGGTATTGGTTTAAAAAGAGCAACGCTGGCACCACCTTTCGCGAAGGTCTGACAAACATCCGAGGGTATGGAGGAGTTTCCAATTAGCCGTTTAGACTCAGCATTTAATAGTTAGTCCCTTCCATTCGTCCCGAAAATGAACAGAACTCCCATAAAACGAATGGTTGGGAGCAACTAGGCCTAGCGTCCTTACGGACCTTTTGCTCAACTTTTTATTTGTTTTAGATTGGTCTGGACTAGATGTAACCTTAACGCAAATACTATATTGGTCGGTAAAGTCACTTTTCCTACATGAGCCGCATATGAGAACTGTCAACTTAGTACTCAGTCACGAATTTCTTTACTAGATCCGTCGGCTAACCCTCCATAAACGTCAACTAAAACAGCTGCTCCTTTCACCGATTTCCCCCAATTAAAACCGAGATACACAGTGAGAGAGCTGTCAGACTTACTAAACTAGATACTTGAACGCCCTCTGAAAAAGGCCCAAGCACAATGAAGCAGTATAGCTATGTAATCCTGTCTATGTTAAAGTAGTACAAAGGAGTATCTGTACTACTTATTGTAGCTCTAGTACTTATTGGCCAAGTTTTAACATTTGTGGGGTGGAAACTTCTTTTTTTATATATATAAATACTGAAGTAGCTACTGGGTCAATTTAGTATTCGAAACGCTTTCCATTTTAAGTTGAAACTGTCACAAATTCAACTGTCATCTAAGTTTCTTTCCACTGCGCCATCTGTTGCAAACATCGAACAAACATTGAAGATTATTTGTCGCTCTTTTCAGCCGTTTGGATTCGCAATTAACTTGTACAATAGGCACAAGTTGGATCTCGTACTATTGTTGTAAGCTGTGGAAATCAATGATCTGTATAGATCATGTGAGCATAATAAAAGAGGTCTAATAAGTAGCTTACAGATGCAACAGGATCCTAGTCCCACTATTTAGCTTTTTAACTTACTACTAAATTTTGCATTTGATTTTGAAAACCAAATTTTATATTTTAGTGCCACGACCAACAATGACCACGCCGCAACTTGCTTTTATCCTGGCTGTGATAGGCATCCAAATTATATTCACCAATGCAATTCCTGTCACAAAGTCTGGCTCCATTGAGTTTTTGATACTGCACAACAATGACATGCACGCTCGGTTTGAACAGACAAGCGTAAGCGGAGGCAAGTGTTCGGAAGAAGATCAAAACACTAGTAAATGTTATGGCGGTTTTGCCAGGACAGCGCATGAGTACGCCCTGAAATTATCAACCATTCTTATCGGAATTGTAAAAGTTTTCTTTTCTTAACCGTGTTTATTGTAGAATTCGAAAATTCCGTGAAGAGGCTAAAACCAATGGCCCTCCAGTGCTGTACCTGAACGCTGGCGACACCTACACCGGAACGCCATGGTTCACTGTGTTCAAGGACAACATAACGGCAGCGTTTCTTAATAAATTGTCCCCAGATGCAATTGTAAGATCATGAATAGCACATATGTACATAAAATCTAAATAACAAAAGAACGAATCCGTTCTTTCAGTCGTTGGGAAATCACGAATTTGACGAGGGTGTCGATGGACTAGTTCCCTTCCTAAACGAGGTCACATTCCCAGTGTTGGCGGCCAACTTGGACCTGTCGAAAGAGCCCACATTGGCTGCGGCAAAGAGCCTCGCGAAGTCGGTGGTCCTTGATGTGTCGGGCATTAAGGTCGGTGTAATTGGCTATGTTACACCGGAAACAAAACTCCTTACGAAAGCTAATGACGTCGTGTTTGAGCCCGAAATAGATGCCATCAAGTAAGTGTCTTTCAAAGGAAGAGAATGGTTTGTGTAAATGATATTCGTTGCAGTGAAGAGGCTAAACAGCTCAAGTCACAAGGCATTAGGATCATTATCGCCCTGGGACACTCGGGCTATCAGAAAGATCAGGAGATTGCTGCCAAGTGCCCTGATATCGATATTGTTATTGGCGGCCACACGAACACGTTCTTGTACAATGGAAACCAACCCGACGCCGAGAGGCCGGAAGGTCCTTATCCAAAAGTTATCAAGCAGTCGAGTGGAAAGAAAGTGCCCGTCGTTCAGGCGTATGCGTACACCAAATATTTGGGAAAACTTCATGTGCAGGTAAATTGATCTTTCGCTGATCCTATTTATGCAGTCAAACTTGGTACCAACTTTGGAACTTAAAATAAGAGCATACTTGGCTTATTTTACCCCTTGAAGTTACATAGTGATTCATCACACATTCGCGTATGCTTCTTACTCTTCTGCTTTTTTATTTGTGGTTAATCGCAGCTGATCCTCCCATGATATCACTAATTCCCCGCACAGCATGCTTCTCATCTGTTTCTGGTAGCTTCTTAACCTAAAAATCGTTTTGTCTCTTCCCCAGTTTGACGATAATGGCAACCTAATTGAATTTGATGGACAGCCGATCCTGCTGAATGCCGATATACCAAGAGACTCGGACATCCTTGAGCTGCTCGAGGTGTACCGGCCTAAAATTACAGCCCTGGAAACAGCAATCGTTGGCTACACCAAAGTGCACCTGGAAGGACATTCCGCGGTTTGCCGCGTTGAAGAGTGCAATCTGGGAAATTTGATTGCCGACAGTTTGGTCTATGCCAGAGTCCTAGACGATGCAGGTGGAAAGTACTGGACTGATACTGCTATTGGCTTCGTACAGGGTGGAGGTGAGTTTCGTTTTCTTTTTTTTTATGCATAGCACACCAGTATTTAATATTTTCTTCCGAAGGTATACGCAATTCGATAGCCAAAAATTCTGATGGGAGTATCACCGAGAGTGATGTCCTTTCGGTGTTGCCGTTTAAAAACGATATATACGTAACCAAAGTGTCCGGAAAGACAATCCGCAATGCGCTCGAGCATTCGGCTGCAATATATGACCAGGATTCAAACGGAGGTTTCCTTCAAGTATCCGGCTTACGGGTGGTTTACAACCGAGACCACCCTGTTGGCAGTCGAATCGAAAGTGTAGAGGCTCTGTGTACAGAATGTGAGGTGCCATTCTATTCTGAACTAGATGACGCAAAGACTTACAATGTGGCTCTAGCCGAGTTCCTACTGCTGGGTGGTGATGGACATACATTCAATGAAAGTATAGAAACAAGCCAACGCCTACCGATGCTGGATAGTGCAACACTCTCGGCATTCCTTAAGGCTCGCCAGATTGTTTATCCAGGAATTGAGGGTCGTATATCGTGGAGAGGGGCAGGCGTTAGTTTGAGCAGTTCAATGTTGGTAGTGACGGTAGCCTTTGTACTAAGGCAATTACTTAATTGATTCCTAATTTTTTTTTCCTAAACATTAAAGTAGAGCGTTGTCGTCTTTCAAAGTGCATTTTTTTTGTAAATAAAATATTTTAAATAAATTATAATGTAAATGTCAACAGAAGGAGTTTTGTGTAGACGTCCTCGGCTTTCAGATTGCAAATTTGTCGGACCATTTTCAACCGGTCTTCATTTCCATACCACAGTGTTAAATCGAGTGTGATTCGCTTCCTTTTAAAGACCCATGGTTGATTTTATTAAGTGGCGAACATTTTTCGTCGTCATCTTTCAGATAAGAACGAATTGATTGAACATATGTAAGTGGCGTCAAATAGGTAAGCTCAAGCCACAAAATCTTTTAATTGACATAAATAAGTGCTTGGGAAATTCAGTCATATAACCGACTTGGAAAAAAGTCTACTAAAATTTAAATTAAAACAATCGTGTTCATCCCTACTCTCACTACCGCCATCTACATGTCAGCATAGTTTCCAGTGGAGTCCCCGCCATTGCCGTAAGATGGCCACGTCCCACAAAATGTCAACAAAAGCAAAATACCAAAGAAAACGAACCAGACAAAGTGAAACGTCAAAAATAGTTTTTGTTATGGAGGATTTATTGACGTATTCGCCGTGTATACAAGTTTTTATTTTTGTTGTGTCTCGCAGAAAATGCCTAAATATAAACGGAAAATTCCCCAACTATTGAAAACAAATCTAAATGCATAATTCCTGATGTGTAATTCCCTAGGAAAATAACATTTGGCTCCTCGCGAACGGGTCAAATTCGCCGGGAAAGTCGCGGAAAAAGTGTCATGGAAATCAGAATCGAATACGTGTGAAACGGTAAAAGCAATAAATAGAAAAACATATATTTCTAATCATCTGCAATTGGGAAAATGTGCAAAATATGGTTTAAATAATTTCTTCCGATATAGAGATCATCCGTGGTGTTGCAAATCATATTCTGAACCATCGCAGTGTTCAATTAGAACTGAATAGAAATTACCCTTCCAAAACTTTCGCAACCACCGCCATTGTTGTTGAAAAAGTTAGGTATAAAAATAAAAAAAAATCGGTCTTCCAATGCGACAGCGGTAAGCCCTAATTACCTTTTGCTGGGCGTGAATCCTAAAATCATCGGTCGTCGTCGTCGGGAATGTATTGATGTCTTGCATGCAAACAGCTGTCGCGGTATTTTTTTTTTTTATTATTACGCGTTTGTTGGTAAGCGATAGTGCGCGAAGCGTTCTACTTTGGCCCGCTGACCTACTATCAATTGCAGTCGTTGAACCTGTTGCGTAAAACCGCGGTACACACAACGATAAGCGGTCGTTGAACCACTGCCCTACTAATTCTGCCTTCGAACGGAGCGAACAGAGCGAGATAGATGGAGCGTTGGTGGAACTAAAGGTAATTACTGTCATATTAGTATTTATCAATTGGAATCGGCGGCTGGTGTATTGGCTTATCGCTTCTGCTATGATGTGTTGGTTGTTCTACCTACAAGTTGTTTATGACTCTTAATAGAACGGCAAGCAGACCGCCCAGTGCTATATAAGCAGTCAATTATTGTGCTTATGACTGAGAATCTAGGTTAAGCGATAAGCAGTCATACCAATGAGCAAGTCTTCGTTGATTTTGATACTAAATTTGCGTGAGTTATATGTGAAACTGAGAGTCAAGTATGGTAAGCCTATTCAGGATTTAATTCAACGTCTTATCTAATTTGGTTTCGAACCTCTTCTACTTGTAGGTGTGTTGCCCTCTGATTTGAATCGAAGACTCCGTGATCGGAGCGTTACTTCTCAGTGGCTCAACTGGGATGGTAATGGTCAATGCGCAGTTTCTTTTAGGTCGTTGTCGCTGTAAAGCTGGAACAGATTGGAATTAATGCTCCTCTTTTGAAGTCCAATCTGAATCATTTGCCTCTATTCATGATGTCAGTACCGCCGCCATTTCTAGGAAGTTGCACAATCTTTTAAGAATCCGTGCCCCAGCGATGCTTAAAGTGTGGAGTCGTACTGTGCTTTACCAAAAGTGTTGATAAAGTGCGCTTTATCCTGTTGCACAGGCGTTCCAGATTCAAATTGATTTCAAGGCGAAAGGTGGCTCCTAATACCTTGGATAGGCAACTTTCAAATAGATAAATACATTCTTGGATGCTTTCCAGGATCTACCACAGGTTTGAAGTGGGGAAAAATGTCAGTTCGCTTCCGTGGTACCTACAACGACAATATTGAAGCTGCCCAGGTTACTGTTCGTTTTCATATTGACACCCAAACGAGGTAGCAAAACTCAACGCTATAGACCTCTATTGCACCGATTCGTCGATTTAATAATAGCATCGAGATATTTTACCTTGGTACCTCCTTTCTCAACGTTAGGTTAAACTCTGCAGTGACTTGGACCTCGTATTTACCGCTTTTTTGCGTCTACGGTTGACTGGCAATTGTCTAGTAAATAAACCAGACAATGAAATGACGGCAAGGCTTAGGAAACATCTCTTTTAAAACATTTCACAAATATGTAGGATTGTTTTTTAAAAGCGATGTTGGAACACCATCCATTCGCGTAGCATCTTCGAGTAACCCTTTCCGTTTTATCTTGGGTATATGCGAGCGCTCGTAAACACTTTCCACCTCACAAAACTTGGCAAAATAAATATGATATCAACTATTTGCCGTCACTATAATGAACACGGTGGTGATTGTGATTGCATTCTTTAACCATTTAGCTTCATCGAAAGGAAGCCCCATTCGTCATTGAGTCTCATTCCTCTTGAACAGTGTCTCATCACACTTTGCCCTCAGTTGGAGTCCTAATACCAGGCGAATTTATTTGTTTTATGTTTGTATGACAACACAACTGGCGCTAGCCACAAAATAAAGACCCAAGAAGTTGCCTATTTATTGAACACGAGGCCGTCTAGTGTCTACCCCCACCTGGCTGTGACTACGCATAACTTGGGGTTAATTCAATTCGATAACAATATTTTGTCTGGCCAAAGATATCCTTTATAATCACACCCATTAACATCGATATGACACAACAATCACATCAACCGACTCAGACAGACATTTCTTTCAATTTCTGTCCCGCAGTCCCCTGATGTGTACATCATTATCCTTACAGCCTCCGCACGCACTCTGGCCAAGTGATATTCCGATTTCGTCTTTAATATGTATTTTCAGTGTCTTTCGAATTGTGTGTGTCCTTGGTCGCTGAAACAAAACACGAGAGACGTCAGGTTATATGATTTGTTGCTAAGTATGATCAATTGGAATAATTGGCTGACACAGACGTGATTGTGTAAGATAATAATATCACACTTGACGATAGAAGGTACAGGTGCTACGTGTATTGGGTACGCAACAAAATTTAGGCGAGACTTAAACGCGGTGCTTCATACCATTCCCACCTAAAGGAAAAATGTCACTTAACATGCAAACTTCGATTTATGATATTTGAACTGTCAAACTGATGAGTCGACTAGTGTCGGTAATTGTGTCCATATGTGTGCACTCTACATCTTGATCCAGACTCAAAGGCAACGCCTTACACGGGACCAAAAAGTGATTTGAAAGAAACGGAAGCTGTAACCAAGGAAAATCAAATCCCCTTTGCTTAAATAAAGTCGTTGTTCAGTTCCCCTGTCAAATATAAAGAGTTGTTAGTAAAAGTCCTTTAAAAAGCAAAATTACAGCACAACAGCACACAAAGGTGCAGATAATACAAATACAGCAAATACACGCCAACTACAGTCGCTCTGACTCAGCTAAAGGGGGGGAACAGTTTTTAAGAAAAAAAAAAAACGAAACGCTGGGAGATTTTTCTTACTATGAAGGATTTTTGTTTTTATTTTCATTTCCAAGTTGGGAGAATGTGCAGGAAATGTCCTCCACTGGTTGGTGTTGCACTTAACGCGGTATGGGGCAGCTTCAAGATTATCTTGGAGATTACATTTTCCTTTTATCCTTTGTAAAGAGAAAGAGATGTGTTTCGTTTTTGTTGCGAGTAATCCAGGTCATCTGACCTTTTGCAAGGTCGTCCTGCTTAGGGAGTTGGACGGGTTTTTATGCATTTCGCCTTTTTGATGTGTAGTTTCTTTTGTATTCCTGGCCCCACTGGAATTTCTTAATTCCCTGGTAAATATGCCACCGTCTGCGCACTGAAATATGTGTCTGACACATCCCGCTAATTCCGCGGATATTTCTCTCTAATGGAAGTTTTGTGTTTTCATTCATCAACCAAAGGGGTCACAAGGGGTCGCTGCTTTTATTTCAACCGTGCAAGTGTGTGGGGATGATATTTCACTGTCGTCGGCAGCATAGCTTTTGCAACGTGATTTCAACACCTTGGCAAAGACGCTTTTGGAGGAGACACTTAAAACTGAGGACACATTCACAGGCCATTCACGTAAAAGGCAGTCCTTTTCAAGGCGTTTTTTAGAGTATATTTCCACTCTACGAAACTCTCAATCTTCACCATTGAGCTGCCTAGATTTTAGATTTAACAGCTTTAACCGCTTTGATCGCAAAGGCGATTTCCTCTACGGGAATATATTCCTCCCAGGTCGAACCGAAGGAGGCCTGTTACGGATTAACCAACTTAAGGAAGTGCTCGCTCCATTTGAGTAAGAACTGCACTAGCTTTCGATTTTATTCGATTTTATTCTGCTTCAGTGCTCTGAGACGGTGGGTTGTCTGTCAGAAGAGCAGAACTTGAACTCCCTCTTAGACTGAACTTTTTCTATCTTAATAGCTAATTTGCAAGATCTTGTCGGTTCCTTGTACCGGTTCACAGAAGCCTAGTCTAGGTGCATCCACACCTCATAAGAGCTCTCTTCTCTCTGATAGCATCCGTAACTCTGGGTACTTTTAACCGCAGAGTTATATGCCACACGTCTACCAAAACAGTGGGGACATCAAAAGCGAAGTTTCCAGGTCGCGTAGTCTTACGAAGACTCAACGTAAGTAGTCCGATGCAATTTTTGTTTGATGATAGCTTCTGATGTGTGACTCTCGCACTGAAAATGAACATGAACAAATTGGACACGGGCAACTGTGATCGGCTACAGCAAGTCCGTTGTTTTTATTTAAAATTTTTCTAAAGTTTGTCAAATCAGTTCCGAACGTGAGCCTCGGCGACGTGCCAATGTTTGTTATAATTGGGAAATGCCCTTTCAAAGTTCTAAAGCGTAATCCCAACTTTAGTTCATTCGCGTAAGTGCTCCCCCTTCAGGTTTAGTTCTGTTTTTGAGCCATTTTTAGTGAAATGGACCTCTTTTCCGCCCACCATTTTTGTTGCTGCCGTTGTATTTCCAAACAACCCATCTCCGTTGACTTAAAGCCATATAATCTCATTGAATTCATCTTACCCATCTCGTGGCAGGACCAAGTACTTGCCAATTCGTTGGCGAGAACAAGTTCGCTTTGTTACGGACCAACAAATGAATACAGACATTCGCTCGCAATTCGTATCGCCCAACTAAGACAGCCATTCAGCTTAATGGGGGGAAATTTGTAACAAAGTAGATTTTGTGTTGTTGAGAAACTGAGAACAATATCTGCGCATCGTTATACGGTATAGTTACGCAAAAGTTTGAAGCGCACACAAATTGGATAACTTTCATTATGGCGTCGACTGAATGATGGGGGTGGCGAAGGAAAGAGGTCAACTGATTTATTCTCTCATTTCCACAAGTTACAACTATATATATGTGTATTTAAAGCAATTAGTGAGTCATCTCGGGCTACGCATTGACAAGGATCCAGCATTGGAAGTGGAAGTGAATAACCTTTTATTGGTCTATTGGTCAACATGCACACACACCATAATGGGACACAGGAAATTTGGTTTCCCCTTTCTGTATCGAAGGGACGGCGAACTTGTTTGTCCGCATCAGTGTTTATCGTTCGCTATCTATCCGGGTCATTAGTGGGATGATTGCTATTTCGGGGACACGCAATAGCTACAAGTCGTATTATGGGTATTTCCTGCGTTATGTTGATTCTGTCGCAGGGATGCTGTCTTCTATGATGGTTGAGACGGATTTGATTTGAAACAGAAAAGTATTTGCAACTGCGGGAGGATTAGGAGGGCTAACTCGCGGTATTTGTGAACCAGGGATCGTTTTTTCGTAAGTAAAATCAGCTCGATTCTGAGTGTGAGATCGGGGGCAGCACCTTATACCGAATTTCCTCCAGATAGAGGTCTACCAGAGAACCAGCCATTGGATAGAAATATTCTCCGTTGATTTTTTGCTGAGAAATTTATAGCAGAGCTGTTAAACGGGGGTATCCAAGGACGTGCTACGAAATCGTGCCATCAGACAGACGTTCCGTAGTTCCGGACAGGATGGAGTAGTTGGATCAAGTTCTAGGTGACCGCCTTTACCTTTATGGGACTGCTCCTGATGATTCAATGTCGATCTTGAGAGTTCTGGAGGCTCCACTTGAGCATTCTTCGCCAATGACCCTGGTAAAAATTACGGTGCTGCAGGAACATACAGAGGAAATGCTTTAAACTCTGGAAACAATCTTTATTCTGGTTGACTTTCTGCTGGTTTACGTATATATATACCAACCAACCTCCTGTCGGTGGGTGGTGTTGCCTTTAGTGGCCAATATGGCTAATATCTCTCTTCCAATACCATTGGTCTTTTGCCATCTTATTCCTGCTCTAAAGCATTGAAGGACTGGTAGCGCTACTCGTGCGTAAAGGTGCTCTACGAAGTCTTCAACGCTGCGAGATACAGCCAGACTAGATCCCATAAAACTGTGCTTCAGGAGAAGAAATTCGCTAATTCGCAATTTCGACATCTTCGTCGAAAAAGAGCAAATTTTGACAGCTTTTTCTAGCTCTAAAACTTGAGAAAGACTTGTTCTTCAGATCAAGACTATATTCAAAAACATGGTCTTGTATGCGACGACGGAACTGCGGTAAATGTGGCTCTAACATTGGATATCTCTTTTCAATGCTACAGATGTCACTACCAGGTCCAATCAAATGAATGTTCTCGGCTTTGGACGGGGGCGATGAAGTGAAGTTTGGATCGTTCTTAAAGGTGGAGGAGGCTACACTCGGTTTAAGCGATGAAGACTTGTATATGCCTTGTTCATTCACACAGATTTGTTATAGACTCTCGATTGCGGATTTGGAAAAGAAGATCAAATTCTACGAGCTGTGCGAAGATTCACTTCTCGTCAGAGAAGAGGGAATCGGTCATCTCAGATGAATAAGGCATGCAGAAAGGGAGAGCATTCCACTCCAGCCCAAAGAAACAGAATGTCGCCTTAAGTAGGTCGCACAAGTAGAAGGGGTCCGCAACAAACTTGAAGAGTGCAACTGCAGACATATGCGCTTCGGTTCCGGCCCAGCTCCACCCCGGACTGTAGCCCCACATTAATAAATAAGTTGAAAAAACTAGGGGACCTAGATGACTGCCTTGTGGAACACCAGATGAACTGATGGGATTCACTGGGGTGAACTTGTGAGGACGTATGTATGAGGAGATATCTTTTCGACAGCCTTACAAAAATTAGTTGCAATGCCGTCTAATTTGGTGCTATCGCTCTCTGTATAAGGAAGATGTGGAAGAATTGTGGTTTTTTATGCACAACTATTGACAAACAAGAGCCTTGCACTTTCAGCTTAAGGCGTTGATTTCGGGCAGTTATTCTAAATTAGTTCTAGACAATTGATTGCCTTGCATGTAAGCTCTCTTTTTGTGTACCGACTTTTTAAAAGAGGTCTTCCAAATCTGGGGCAGCCGTTGTTAAAGTGGAGGCAGTGACTTAAGGAATGAAGGAGATGCAAAGAATCTTTCACTGTACCATTGTCGAGTTGAACTCTAACTTTGGGAATACATTTCCACAATTTTTAAGCTTCATCATGATGTAAGTCTTTCCTTGACAATTTGCCTGACACAAATGTCACATTGAATGTGACAAATCACTGACAACAGTTTGTCACTCAAAACGGGCCAACATTCCTTCACCAATTACAAACGAATTCACCATTAGTAGGTGTAGACTCCTCTTTCTAAACCACATAACTTCTCCTTCCGCTCCTTCCGCAGTCGAATTACCAGTTTTACAGCTCCGCTCCTTCAAAGACATTCGATTAGATTTAATACAGCGACAAATGACACTCCATCGTATATTGAGTGGATGGTTGACATGAAAGTTATGCCATCAGCGAGAGCTAAATAGCTCGCAAAACTTTTACGACAGGTTCTTTAATTAACTAAACGAGAGTGTCCTTAATGACTCCTTCTTGCTGTTGCCAAAGAAGGTATGTATACACCTCCTGATGAGTATCTCCCATTCAAATCGTATTTCCACGAACTTGCTACGCTTTCACCCCACTTGCTGGGAATTTTCTCTCGCAACGACTTGTGTCAAATTGACGTAGCTTTACATAAAGTTTTGATGCAGCGTCGCCTGATGTAGTCGCCGGAGTATCCTTTTACCAAACACCACCCGTGTGTTTAATTTTTGATTTTATGAAAATTAATTCGAAAGTTTTTATACGCTCACCAACAGCTGTTGCTCCAGATCCGGTCGGAGTGAGTAAAACTTGCGAAAGGAACACGAAGGACTCTTGCGTAAAACTCGAAACAAAGGGAGTATGCCAGGATGAAATCACAAACATGACCTCTATGGGTTTGCATTAAATGAACGAGCACCGTTCCAAAGTGACCCATCAACCGAACGCATCAAGGACACCTATTTCTCCCCGAGGACAAGATTCCCACAATGCGCAACATAAGTTCGCTTGATTTATGCATCGCATAAGAAGGGTCCTCCCACGACCATCCGACCCCTGGCCATAGACAATTCCTTGAATCGAATTGAATCAGAAAACGCAGTAAATTAAAGTTCCCGCTCTTTGGTGTTATGACACTTCTCGGGACAATGTCGAACGAGGTATCGAATGTCCTTAGTTGGCTGTGTCGATTTATTATTTAAGTGGGCAACCTCCTTGTAAACACTGTAGAAATGCAGTGGCGGGCGGAATGGGTATGTGACATTTAGGGACTAGCTGTGATGGTATTGTTGGCGGTTGGTTAATGGCATTGATGACTTCAATGGCATTTGTGGCGCTCGTGGTGGAATTTCTCAAGGAAACACGAACACTGTGTGTAGAGTATCATGCTGTTGTTCGGTTGCCATCTCCCATTCGTGTTGACATTTGGTTTTTCTCCTCCGGTCGTTTGTACAGAAGCAACAAGGATGAGTAGTCAAAGGTAGGAGCTAGGTATATACGGAGAGATTGGGTCCTGACGCTGTCCATTTTGCATATCAAAACACAACCAAGGAAAGTCTTTAAAGGAGGGTCCCCATCGAGTGGCCTGCGCGAACCAGCAAGGATGACGAATGTTTATATGAGTGCAGTCCAGGAGAGATTTGAAGCAATCAACTGGAGCGGCAGGAAGCTTTTTCATCGTCAGCTGTCTTCAGTTGTGTCCGCCATGTGTTTTTCGAAGTCCAATTTTAGCTGGGATCGCCACCTAAGGTAAGCTCGGTCTCTATACAGTCTTGGTCCTCCCATTGCAGGGTAAAGCTGAAAGTTCTCCGCGTTGGAACGTTGATGCCCACGCAGTCTATATACGTCCAAACTACCTGGACCGATTCGAATCTTCTTGGCTATGCAGTGTGTACCACCGCCTCTCTGTGGTACACACAGTACCAAAGATCGCCTAAGAAGGATCCTCTCAAGACCGTCCGACCCCTCTTAAACGGGGTAGACTTGAATCGAATTGAATCAGAAAACGCGATCAATTGAAGTTCCCGCTACGTATGGTATTATGACACATTTTGGGACAAACAGGACCAAAGATGACAATTTGCTAGTAGCTATTGTTAGTCGAACCAGAGGTTTTGTGGTGGAGTTCGTGTGAAGCCCTCGGGGTGTTGCCAGTGGTCGTCTGCGTTAGCTGTTGCTGCGGAAGGACTTTCTGAATCGTTGGCCGCTCGGAAGGTTCGTCTATCGTCCGAACCATACGCGCAATACTTTCTATCGGATCATGCGCCTACTAACTGTCTGTTATAACGCGCATTGTCCTTTGGTCAATCCTATGAAAGCCGAGGTTGTTCTCTTTACGAGACAGACAATTCTGGCAGATTCGGCTCAGGCTGTGATTAAAGGCGTCGTCGAACTATTCAGTTCTCCCATGAAGTAAGCGATAGCAGATGGAAAGCTTCTTTGGGTTAAACCTTTAAGTCGTAGACGTCCAAGGCGGTCCCAATTTTCTGGCGCTTTTGGCAATGCATGGGATTCACCACCGAAAAAGGTACCTTGACCGTCAAAAGTCCCTTTCGAGCTTATGCATCTTTTGTTTGATGCACTTGCGCACAAGTATGTTACTGACCTCTGCACTAAACTTCCAAGAACGACCTGTTTAGGGTGCACGTGCAGGCTGTAGGTGCTCTTCCTTGAGCGGAAAGTAAATTCCAATCGATTTTTCGTTAGATCGAAGTCCAGGCCTACTACACTACAAAAGGGACAGTCGCATTGCGTACGAAGCTTCGGACATTTACAATGTACCTACACGAGGCCAAGTCTCGAGCCAAGTAGTCGAATTGTGTTGCCAAACGTTCCTTTCCACCAGAACCCACTTACCTACAAAATGAGGGGCGCTAAATATATCATGGGGAACCAAGGTTGTGCATAATGGCTGGAAAAGAGTTGAAACCCTTTGTTACCGCAGTTAACATTTAGTTTCATTCTTCGAACCTCTAGCAGAGCTATCGCATCTTCTGCGCCATTCGACTTAACGGTCGGCACTAAAAACTTCCCCTAATTCTAATCAATGGCGAAAAACTGATGAGCATGTCGCTTTTCATGCAACAATTGCAGCCGGCAATGCAAATCCCCTTTTACCTTTGCTCACAGAACCCAGCTTACCACCAGGATAAACCAAGGACATTGCTATGAAAAATCATAGCAAGACCCTTGAGTATTGTTTGCATTTGTTTCGCCTCCCCCACGCTAAATGGCGCACACGAATCCTTTGAAGGAAACTTGTGCACCTTATTGCACATAAAGTGCATTTGTGTCCCTTATATCCTTCAAAGTCAATTCGAATTTTTGATAGGGGATCACGTCTTTTTCTCTGTTTGCTGATGGGTTCTCCCTTTTCTCGTGTGATGATTGAACATAAAAAAAAAAAAAAATCGAAACCAAGAAGTATCAGCAGAAAAGCCATTTGTACTTCTACCAGATCCCCTGTAAGTGGGAATGGAAATGAAACCCATTTGGCTGAAGCCATTCAAGTGCGAGAGATCCCTTTGATATGCTGCTCGAAATTGTATGCTGAATGCAATACAATGGCATGCATTTGACTGTGCTGGCAGATAAGCAGCGTGTCTTGGGAAAACGCATTCGGACAATGGCTGCACGGATATGCAAACAACAGCGTGCACTGGCAGTGGAGCAACCACTGTGAGTATACGTTTATCAGTAAAGTCCTTGACCCACGCCACCGCGAGGGCGAAGTCCAATTGATTGGTTTATGGTGCCAGTTTCACATTTAGGGGGACCAAGCATTTGTATCCGATCGACCCTCTTTGCGCAAAGTAATCCGTGGAAATATGATGACTTCATTGAATCCGCATAAAGAAGGGGACACTGGCAGGAATCGATGCAAAAGCATAAAAATCGCATCCCCGAGTGACCGTTGGGTAGACGAGTCGTATCTCTGTATTTTTCCTTGGAATGAAAGGGTTGCGCGTACGATACCATTAGATGGGTCCATCAAAATTTATCGCCACGACATGATTTTGCGAAATTTTAGATTGCTGTCGATATGGCACCCACGGTTTGCGGATTCCCCTCTTGGATTTCATATATGGATCCGAAAATGTGCTTTAAAAACGTAGTCATGCGAGAGGGACGCAATATGCTTTCGAAACTGTAACAAAGGTTCATCTCTCTCTCTTATTTATTTATCTTGATTGGGCCTTACCAATAAACGTTTCTAGTTTCGACTCTAAATAGCTCACAGTGGCTATATTTTCAATACGAATACAATCGCAAAAGTGAGCTTCGAAACTAGAATACGTTCTAAGTACGGCGCATTCAGTTTACGCAGTCTTGCTTCTAAGTGTCACACGTCTGCTTTTCTTATATTTTTTTCCATCTAATTGCAGCTGTAAACGCCGTAAAAATTGTTGCCAAATGTCCGCAGTTAGAATTAAGGCCATTGGAGCTCCAAGTTAGGCTTCCTAGCTTTAAAAGCTGTCATGCAAGATCTGTTTAAAGAGGTCACGGACACGGAGGAGCTCCTTGCAGTTAGACTCTCGATTTAGGAGGACCTAGCCTAGGTTAAGAGACTTTTAAAGAAAAATACGCCGAGAAATCAAATGAAATGTTTTACTTGATGGCCGATGGGACCGTCTGATCTTCTTACAAGGGCGAAGAACGTTTGTCACGGCTAATTGGATGGAGAAGCAGTGCAATTGACATACCAAGTCAGGTGCTCTAGGTCCGGCATGGCCATGTCGGGTTAAAAATGTGACCACACACTCGTCTGTATTGAAAGTTCTTAAGAAAGTTAAGAAGCTTAAGGGGACGGACATCCCTCTTGTACGCCAAAAGAGAAGAAAGCTAGTCAAAGTATCAGCGATGCGTCTGCAATTAAAATCATTTTCGAGGGAGGACAGATTGTGAATGCGAGCTTCTTCACCTGGGATATAGGCCTGGAAACACCGATGGGATTCAGCTATTTACTACAAATTTTAAGGCTGCAAATTGAGACCACAAAAAGAACGAACGACAACTCTTCAAACGTCAAAGTATAGGGTATTTCATTAGGGACTTGACAACTTCAAACTTTCAGTGTGAACGCACCTTTAAACCGATTACCGAACTGTCAATGTCAAAATATTCAGTAAAATCAATATTTTTATCATCGTAAAGTACACAACGGAACAACGTTTACAAATAATTTATATTTACAACCGAAGCTCCAAATTGGTGGTCGCAACTTTAAGAGCGTTGACGCCAATTTTCTTCCATCCGTATTTCCCGTCCCAGTAGACAAGCAATTCATAGTCTAATGACAAAATTTGAGTCAGAATATACGCTGCTTGACGTTGCCGTGCCAGTGAGACTACGTTTTGCCCGAAGTGTGGAGAATATTGCTGCCGTAGAGCCGTCCGTCGCAAACGAGCCAAGTCAGTCAATTTCTCAAGAACTGGGCCTCTCCCAGACCACATTATGGCGAGTTTTGCGTAAGGATCTTGTCCTGCACCCTTACAAGATCAAACTGACTCAAGAACTAAAGCTAGTTGATCAACAAGTGTCACAAGCCACACAGCGGGTGCAACAATCGAGTTATTGAAGTCTCAGTTCGGTGAACGTGCTATCTCGGACCCGTCTATTGGCACCCGAAATCGTGTGTTTAGACTTTTTTTATGGGCTACATTACACCATTGGTCCATGTTAACAATCCGGCGACGTTGGAGGAGCTCAGAGCCAATATTGAACGAGAAATAGCGGCCGTATCGGTCAAAATGTGCTACCGAGTCGTCGAAAATTGGGTTCAAGGTATCTTTATGAGTTTTCCCATTCCTTGGGCTCTCTTTTAACAGGCGACTCACTATTGAATTTGTAGGTCTTCCAGTGCACGTGATTCATTTTTCTTCCACCACACACGTCTCATCTTCACAACCTAATCAAACCCATGTCAAATACAGTCTTGTGGTTTTCTGATTAAATGCAAAGTCTACGGAGCGGCTTACAAACGCAGCTGCCCCCGGAGCAGAAGAAAATCTTGCATTTTCCACAAGACCAAGCGACGCAATTCTGTGAGTATGACAAAAACTCCTTTAACTTGCTGGCCAATTAGTACCAACCAGCTACAACCAAACTTTCTGCTCAAAAGAAATGCCCCCACTCTACCCAAATCGGCATGCAGTTCTTTCCTCATTGACCTCGTTCCTCTGATTTCACTCCAGCTGCACTCGCTGCTTGTGGATAATTAATTTGAAATGCAGTCAGTCCAATCACACCCCTGACCGGTAAAACTTTCGCCAAATTAACCCGCTGACAAATGCGCCCGTTCAATTTCAATCCACGCAAATGGAGTGCCAGCAAGCGAAAGATTGGGAGCGAAAATGTTCCACATACGCCACAGTGTCCGCATGAATGCAATCGCTTATCAGTCGATGTAAAGCGAGTGCATCTCCTTTAGAAGTTGCTCAATGTCATAGCTTTCGCACTATACCCACCAAACGCAAGTTAATTAATTACCCGGGAGCTTCCTTCAGTGCAACCCATACTAACAGCCCCTGCAACATGCAATGTGCATTACTTTGGAAATGACCTCCAAAACGAACAACACACAAAGCAAATTGCGCTTAAGGACAGAAAGAAAGCATTAACTGCTTAGAGAATTTACATAAAAAAAAAACAGAGGAGGGCAGGTCCACCGTCCCAGTTCTATTTTTGTTTTTTTAATTGTAAATTAATTGCACAAGAAAACGTTTGCTGGAAGAAAAACTTCCAAAGAAAAACAAAAGCATTGTCCATCGGGTGGATGTATAGTTTTTTCTCCCGCAGGATTTTTACGGGTTTCATAAAATTGAATTTATGCTCCCTCTCGCTCGCATCCGCTCAACTTTAAAAGTCTTTGTGTGGGAATTTCTTGTTTACGCTCTGTTTAATTAGAGGGGTGAAATGTAAAAACTCAACTTTCCAATTCAGATCAACCTTCAGGGAAATCAGGATAGTATAAGAGTACCTTTGGCTGTGCTCCTTTGCGATTTAGATGTACGTACAGGGTATACTTGTATGGAGCGCTATAGAATTTTTAGTGATTTATCTTGCGATGCTTTCCATTTCGTCCTGTCGGGCGTGCTTCCTCTCCTGAAAGTAATTGATACGTGTGCTCGGTGCATCTGTTTAAATACAACATCCAACGTGGGGTGTGTCCTGTTTGTTTTTTCTCCTTTAACCATGACAAAATGTTTTAATTAACTAGAATTTGTAGTGTCCTTGTTGCTGTTGCTGAAGGAGGGTTTCATTTTGAAAGAACCATTTCGCTTCGTTTCATTTTGATTGAATACTGTTCGCAGCAAGGCAAAGGATGCAGTTTGCTTAGATGTGAGGTTAATTTACGATAACAAGCAATTGGATTGGAGAGTAATTGACTGTATAGAATGAAACAATTTGCAGTTGGGCTGGGGGCGGTTTAATATCTGTTGACGGGACACTACCTGAGGTAGATGAGATCAATAAATCTATTCCCTCTAAACAGACAATGGGTCATGGCTCGAATTGTTCTAAAGGCAAATCGTGGGCGGTGTCTGAATTTAATTCTTCAAAGCTATGTATGTCCTCTTTGCCAAAACTGACAATCTTTGTGAAAAGGGTTTTCTTTACTTTCTGACAAGGAAAAACTGTTTTTTTGCTAAACGGATCTTGACGAAGAACTGACTGCCAGAATTGAATTCAAATGTCAAACAATCACCCGAAGGTGTCTGCTGATGATTAAGGCGGAAATTGTTTAGAACAACAGTGATTCCAGCCACGGTGTTCCAACAACTTTGATGGTCTCTCAATAAAAATGGAATTATCCTCAAAATTTTCAGCAGAAGTTGGTGTGTTCATGCTGTTGGAACTTACTTATTTTGTTTCAATGCAAGCAATATTCGTTGGAATCAGTTTTAGATACTGACAGCGCCCTCAGTAATGAGGCTGATAAGGGCTATCTCTAATGGACCTGGCAAGCTAAGTTTGCGCAACTCCCTGTGTGCCCATCAGTGGACAGATTTTAGTTGGGCTGGAGAATTGCGACTTCATAGTAAAGGCAGCTCTTCACATTCTGGGAAGCCACGTTTGCAAAGTTATAAGCTCCGCGGATGACATTGCGTAAGCGATCTCATTGAACAAGCTTATGCAATCCTCGGACTTGGTTTCAATCCTCCCAAGATAGACCTAGTATTGTTCACCCTAAAATAATTATTAGATTGTCTTTAAACCTGTTTAATTTGGTTCTTCTCTTTTCTTTGCAGGTATGTTGGAACGTTTGAGACGATAAGTACCTGAACTTCTTCTTGTCAACATTTAAAGAAAGATCTACCTAGTGGTTGTCGCTGGGCGTAAGATGAAAGTATTATTAGAATATATGATATACTCTTGTACCCCCTTGAGCGCACTTAAGGTAGGTATGAAAAAAAACACAGTACTGGGTGTTTCATTTAAAAACTACGATGTAAATTACGAGTTAGTAAAAACGGTACTGGATCTATCCCTTAAGAACTACGAGGTACATTACGTTTTTGAGCTAAAAAATAGGCTGTAGGGAAAGAAAACACGACTGTGTTCGAGTAGTTCAAGTGTATTAAACAAGCTCCACTCTGCTCTCAATAGGTAACTTAGAAGCTTAACTATAAGGACGCTGAACTTGCGATATTGGACAAGTGCACCTGCGGTGTTATTCCCGAACTGACTGTGACTTCTAAAAGGTGCATATGTTATTCCTTTAAATGAACAAGTTGGTCGCCAATTTTAAACTGTGCCACAGTGAGTGGGTTCTTATTAGAAAAGGTGTTTAGCTGTGCATTCAGAACTTTCAGAACAAGCCTTCTGTTTCTTAGTGGGAACTCTATTTGGCCACCTTAGTAGTAATCGCATCTCTGTATGTGGGATGTAGTTGCATTCACAGACACGCCGTTAAAGAGTAGAGATAGATGAGAGTAGAGATAGTTAAGTTTTACTTTTAAGTCAGCTAGTGGACTATAAGCTTATGGAAATAAAAATAAATCTGTTCTACAATTCTGAACAAAACACGTCCGACGATTGATTCAAGGACACGTATGTATCCTTCAGCTGTAGTAAATCGAATCCCACTCCTGAGAGGACCGAAGTGCACGATCGGTTGCTCATGCACCTATAAGCGTTCGCTTCGACCTCCGTTTCGTTGGGCTTAGATAAACGCACACGAGTAATCCCAACTCAATATTCAAAGGAATATTGAACATATTATTAATCATCGCCCTAAACAGATCATTGGCTTAGCTTCTGACAACCGTCCATTTGTGGCAGTTTTTGTTTTTGAGAAGTACAAATTTATGCCGAGTTCGAATTAAGAAGCTTGCTCCATTATCTTTGAAACGATAAACCTCTAAAACTACGAGCTTAATCCAGTTCATTTTCCACAAATGTAATGAAAGCTGAAGATCTTGTTAAATATTCGGGCAGATTATAACTTATTATGGTCATCAATTTTTGAAAAGCGATATCGTCCAGACGATTATTGTCATAAGGAATCTGCCCTCAGTTTGAAAACAACTGAGCCACATCACTCACTGAGAAGATTATGCTTGGGTTACCTACAGGACCTGTAGCGCCAAATATTTATTTTAAACCGATCTGTGAGGTAAGGCAGAAACTTTAGATCCTTTTGGCACTACTGCGTTGGATTCAATTCAAACTTAATAATGATACAACGCCTCAATACCTATGGGGAAAAGCCCCAGTGTATTTCAGGCAGAGCCTCATGCCATCAAGGAATGCGCGAACCTTATCTACTCTTCAGGGATCAAAGGCGCAAACATCCACATTTTCACAGACAGTCAAGCAGCTATAAAAGCCCTTAGCCTACCAATAATTGTCTCAAAATCAGTCATGCACTGCTTCAATGCTCTCCAAAACCAAATTATGGTGCGTTCCCGGGCACGAGGGTATTGAAGGAAACGAAAAAGCTGATGAACTGGCCAGGAAAGGGTCAGGAACCCCTTTCATAGGACCAGAACCTTTCTGCGTCGTCACTAAATCAGCAATCACTTCCACTATCAATAGTTGGGAACACAACATGTGTATCAGACAGTGGCAAGAAATCCCAGGCCTCAGGCAAGCCAAAAGATTAATCCTGCCATTCAAGAAAAATGCCAAAAAAATCCTAAATCTACGAAGGCACGATATCAAAAACCTTGTAGGCTTTAGGGAGGTAGAGACACTGCTAACCTAGATATCATTTTCTGTCATTCCCGGCACAATAGACCTTGTTAGGTCGACGTGCTTATTTTTCGCCTTGGCGAGACAGAAGTTTAAATTTGAAATTTTTTAGGTAAAGTCGCCTCAAAAGCATGCACAAATTAATAAAATATAGGCACACACGTGAAATAAATAATTATGTAGTTTATGCGGCGACAAATATCTCGAGTAGCCTCTAGAAAATTTTAAAAAAGCTGAAGCTTGTGTCTAAGTGGGTATAAAAATTTAAATTGGCCATTCTTACTAAATATTCTTCCCAGTGAAGCGAAGCAAAGCAGAATCCCTACAATTCCACTCTACTTGATATTTCTTAGATGCCCGCTAGGTACCGCAAGCAGAATGGAGTGAGTTGGAAGCAGCTACACTCGGAGCTCCGAGTGAGATGTAAAGCTCCTTCGTTTCTGATTTGGGCGTTTTGTTATTTGCAATCGTAATCCCGCTCCAAAATCAAGACATACCGCAAAATATACCAGTTTATGGCACTTTATTAAAAATCGTTGCATACCATCAGGCTGATAAAAGTCACAATTGCTCTGTCGATCACTCGTCTTTTCAACCTTCATAGACGGCAGCTGAACAAAGTAAACCTAATAACCGGCTGACATACTTCTACTGCCATTTGGCATCCACAGTCCCAGTTTCAGCCGATATTTTATATAAATTGGCGAAGGCAAATAGTTGAGAGCCACTTTCACTTAAACACAACATATTCGCTTAATTATTTTCTGAGATTATAGTTGAAAGATGCAATGCTGTGCGTAATTTATTTTCCCATGTGCTATGTATAAGCCAGGTCCCTATAATGGTGGGGTTTTGTAAGACCGGGCGAACTCTAGTTTTATAAACTGCCCTACGAACCGTTGTCCGACTCTCCTCCGACATTTGATGTCCATCCCAGTTAGTTTTAAACACTCAATTAATTACTTGGTGAAAAAAAATACTCAGGTCACTTTCAGGATAATTTAGTCAAAGCACGTCGCACAAGTGCTTAAAATTCTCTTCGAAATTGTGTCCCTCCAACTAGTCGTATGTCGTCGAGACACAAATGTTTGACATTATTCTTCGCCACACATATGTTCCACAACTGCACACCGTGCATCATGCATCCCTCTTGGCATACCAAAGTGAACGACGACGCCACAACGAATGGAAATGTGTTCACGTCTATGCTTCAAATTGGTTAACTAGAAGAGGATTACTGTACAACCGTTGGGGAAGCAGAGGGCGCCATTGTTACCAACTTGAAACTTTATCGTCCTCGCTCACCCATCCCAATCAAGTTGTACACCGTGCTGTTGCCAGTTTGTACACATTCGAAGGGATAAGTGCATCAAGGACACTAAAGGTGAAATTTTCCCCTCTCGCTCTGTTTTTGTAGAGTTTTATTTTAGCTGTTACCCATAGCTATATAAAAGGATTGCCATGGCAGTATCAACCATAGAATGTGATTACATTTGAAATTGACTTTGGGTAAATGTTGAGGAGTGGATTTGAGCGAAAGTTCCTTAATGGAAATTGTTTCTGCATAATTTACATTCCGTTAATTCGCAAAGAACGCCGCACACACATAAACGCAGCGGATAAACTGTTCGCATTATGATGTGCACTTAAATGGAATACCTTTTGCTTAATGGGAGTTAATAACGACCGGGAAGATTTCAGATGCACTAATGATCCACATTGGGGTTTGTTTTGCCTGTCAGTGCATGCGCCAGTTGCCACTGCGAATTGCAGCGGGGGAGTTATTGATGGAATTAGAAGGGAAATGACGGGGAACATGGTGCACAAGTCTTTCAGGGCATTAGTTGCTCAAGGAATCACTGTTTCGAAAATCCATAAAGGGAATTCTGCTTTAAATTAGCAGGAGCACAACGACATGCTCATTTGAGAAATAAACACTAAAAAACACTAAAAAGGGATTTTTGTATTTGACCCCCCTGCAGCTTAAAGAGCGGCGCTATTGATACTTGTTGAAAATAGGATCAACAACAGTGTGAATTTTAAAACTTGGACATTTTTATAAAAGTAAAAGTAAAAAGGAACATTTTTCAAAGTGACCCCCCTTTTTGAGGGGCAAAATATTGAAAATATTTTTTTTTTGACCTCTAACTTCCCAACTGCCCATCGCTGTGCCGTGGAGTTTTATGAGATCGTACCCAAAGAATAGACAGTAATTGGACACTTCGATTTTTCATAATAGCCCTTTTTTGGGTCAAGCACTAAGGGGTACAGCTTACAGCAGCAATTTTTTTGGTCGGAGATGTAGCTCCTCAAATTTCTCAAAATTTAAAACCACCCTAATAGTTTTAGGAAGCATTTTCATAGTTGCAAGACTTGATTCTTTTAAAACTTTAGACTTTGGTTGGTGGAAAAGTACAAAGAAAGACTCATGAAGCGTTTTGAGGTTTCTGAAAATGACCCCTCGACCCTTTAAAGAGGCTTATGCTCAATTATCTTCATAGATGTGACGTCCGCATAATGTGACACAAAAAAGTCCTTTAGGTTCACTTAAATTCTTCCAGTTATTTCCAAAGTCTATGAGATGGTGTAACTCCATTCCAAACCAAAAAAAACAACACAAAAACAGAAACAAAAGCTGTAAGAACCTAGGCCCAGGTTTCTGAATGCACCTCATGCGCCAGCTATTTTTTTATTAAATTTTTACAACTCAAACGCTTGCGCACCGATTATAGAAGAAAACTTATTTTACCTAGCCACCTGCTCGGGTAGAGAAGAAAATATTCGACGACTGATAAAGTGCATCTGATACCTAATAGATATAATGAGGGAGGTTCTCGAAGAAGCTCTGCCGTATTCTTGGTAAGATAAGGTTCAGCATGAAGGCTTTGAGTGGCGATTAATACAAGTTCTCCCCTGGTTTTACAAAATCTTAGAGTCGTATTTCGGTAACAGAGTCTTTCGTTTCAAACACGGTATCAAAAAAAATTGGTGGTCTTCCAAGCATTAAAAATTTAACACGGATCTTTTCAGCCAAGCTCCAGTAAAACCATTCAAACTACTTAAGCCATTGAGTTTGAATACGTAGATGAAATAATCTCTCCACGAAACGGAAGTGGTTGGTCAACACCTCGCTAGATGGCGACTCTATTTTTCCCCCCGAAACTATATTCACTTACCCCTAACTGTATGCAATGATTTAAAAGCAATTTCGATTTGTGCTTCCGAAATGATGGAAATTGAACCCTCAACGCGCCAAAAGAAGTCGCAGTTCAAAAACGTGAACAAAGCCGCAGAAAAATAAATAAATAAATAAATAGATGGCGCAACAAGTCCATAGGGACCATAGACCTAACTTCTCACAACCCTTCGTTTTGTGTGAGGCTATTCATTTTTGCGACGAATAAAAGGGATCTACAATTTTATGCCAAGTTCAAAAGCTCTTTCCTGGGAACATCGACTTCTCCGGAAGAAAAAGAAGCTGCCGGTCGAATATATTTAGAGGTTCATACACATCATACATCTTTCGATGAAAAGCCTTCAGAGGTTCCATAGGAATGCGGTCGTAGATTTACAGCCGGGGCTGAGGATTTGCGAAGAACATTTCTTTAGACTGTCGGCAAAGGTAGCCAAGGATCCGCTTTCAAGCTGAACTGACCATTCATGGGCGATAAAAGACAAGACCTCCGCCTACCCGATCAAGACGAACTGAGGCTGCTGAAGCGAATGGCCTACCGGTCGAGCATCCACCAACCGAACCTCAAAATTTGGTCGAGATAATATATGCCCCAATGAATCAACATCGAGAGCTGGGGAGATGGGAGATTCTGTAAACTGCGCCGAATACAAAGAAAAAAGTCTTCTGAATATCGTGTATAAGATCCAGTCGGTATAGGTGTGCCTGTGCGCACTTAAAACCTTTCGCTGGCAACTTGTTCAATCCATATGAGTGTGTCTTTGGGAAAGGAAAAGGAAGCACCAACTCCGGCAAATGCTCAATTTGGTTAGACACCCACGTCTGAGGTTAACTTTGTTCCAGGACTATGCTCAAATATATTGTGATTATAATGAGCAAATTGCACACATTACAAACTGTGCAGCTTTTACATTTGCGGGTTAACGCGGCCGTGCTTTTTGATTACATCTCTAAGTGCCAATTTGCAGTTTCCTGCCTTCGCATGTCTTCTACGAAGACGATATTTACGTCCGACTTTGAGGTGTAGAAACTCACATTTTTATCCTCAATTGAATAGTTTTATTGCGACGTTTGCTTAACTTAAACATATTTTGGTCTAGGAAAAGCGAGGAAAGACAAAGATTCCGACTTAAGTTGCAATCGGACCCCACCACCAACAGTTTCTGTTGGCGAATTATTGTCGAGCTTCCACAGACGTGCAGTTTGGAATTACAAACAACACCAGTTCATCATCAGACTCTTCATCGTCTTGATGTTGCAGGGCTGCTCCAAATTGACCAGATGGTTGCTTGGACCCTGATGCCCCTTATCGTTGTCCTCGACAAACGATAAACTTGTCCTTTTCATTAACTGTACGTATGGAGAGGCTTAGCCAAAGAAAAATTGTTTTGAGCCTCCACAGATGCAAAAATCTTGCTTGTTTGTTGGTATTCAAATATAAAAAATGTCCTTAAAATTTGTCAACGAGGACACATTCTCCACACCAAGCACTTCAACATTTTCGTTGACCGCCACTTCCCCGGCCTACAAATCTTATTCCAGGCGACACGACCACTCATTTATAAAACCAAAATGAAACCCCTGTATGTCTTTCTCTCAAAGGACTCCGGTTGGTCCTTGTCTCAATTCCGTAAATCCCACAATCCACCACATTTTATGCTTTCGATTATCTTCGGGGATTACGTCCAACGCTAAACAGGAAATAAATCTTAACTTGCAGCGCCCTGCCACTCCGCTCTTCGTCCTTCAGGACTGTATCCTCCGGCGAATTTTATTATCCTCAAAATGCATTCTTTACGGGATCTTATCGCCGCTCCCAGCACTAGCGATACTGCTGCGTTTCCATCGAAATCATTCGTACCGTGTCCAATATATTTGTGCATTTGGCGGACCTGTCACATAATCAGGAGATAAAAAAAAACGAATGACTCCTAATAGTGGCTGTAGCTATCGAGAATGGTTTTCGCTTTAATTCCTTTCCTTTTCTGTTCGTCGTTCCACAGCTCGTTTATCCTTCGCATTACATGGGAGAAAAGTGTAAGTTACGCGCAAGATAAATTTAAAACCGGAGGAACCAAACGACTCGAGGGCAATGCCAACTAGCGTCGGGAATATCAACTAACTGTGGCACCCACTGAATGAATGTGCAAAACTATGAAACGGACGGATGTCGTTTTATTGCTCTACAGAGGAATATCCTGATGTGCACTTGATGCTGTTTTTTTGTTCTCTTCTCTTCTGTTCTGTCTCTCCCTAGTTTAATGGCGACATAGAAAAATATAAAATATTGGACATGACTAAATGAAGCGAGGAAAGTTCGTAACTGGCTAAAAACAGAAAAAAAACGGAGATGGGGGAGCGTCAGGGAATGCTTGTTATTTAAAGAAAAGAAAATGCAAATTAAGCAATAATTAGAAAGTCTGCAGAGAACTGCATTTCCATGGGGACGACAGGGAGAAGGGTTCAATGACTTTGTGTGTTCCCTAAGCCACAATGGGGTAGGTAGCTATCCACTTTTTAAACATACTTGTAGGACTGACTGGTGGCAATGTACAGGAGTCTGTTTGAAGGGATTACTTGAACATTTAGTTTACCTCGTCATTTTAAGAGTCCAGACCTACTTTTTCTTTTAAGCTAAATCAATCTTATTGCCTTGTCGAGCTCTGTGGTCAAAGTCTGTCACAAAGCCCTACGTTTGCTAATGGACCAATCGCGATCTTGGACACAGAACTTCTCATACTTTGATTCTTTAGTAAAGGGTCTTTCATTAAGGACTTGACGCAACTTTTTTTTTAAATAAAATGCAAACTACTTGAGATATCTAAAAAAAAAATGGAGTCGACTTCGTTCATATGTCCAGCATGTGAACGTATGCAGCGGTTGATACGTTGAACCGAATTTTCGATGACTCCGACGCACATTTCGTCGCCGGCTTGTTGGCATAGACCAACGATTTAATGAAGCCCCATACAAAAATCTAGAGGATTTAAATCACACGATCTCGTGGGCCAATAGACGGGTCCGTTTCTCGAGATAACACGTTCACCGAACTGAGACTTCAATAACTCGATTGTTGCACCCGCTGTGTGGCTTGTGACACTTGTTGATCTTGTAAGGGTGTAGGCGAAGATCCTTACGCAGAATTCGCCATAATGTGGTCTGGGAGAGGCACAATTCTTGAGAAATTGACTGACTTGGCTCGTTTGCGACGGACGCCTCTACGGCAGCAATATTCTCAACACTTCGGGCAAAACGTAGTCTCACTGGCACGGCAACATCAAGCAGCGAATATTCTGACTCAAATTTTGTCACTAGACTATGAATTGCTGGTCTACTGGGACGGGAAATACGGATGGAAGAAAATTGGCGTCAACGCTCTTAAAGTTGCGACCACCGACTCGGAATTTCGGTAGTGAATTTTAACTATTTGTAAACGTTTTTCCGTCGTGTACTTTACGATGATAAAAATATCGATTTTACTGAATATTTTGACATTGACAGTTCGGTAATCGGTTTAAAGGTGCGTTCACACTAAAAGTTTAAAGTTTTCAAGTCGCTAAGAAAGACTCTACAAGGTGGCGCAAATTCAATCACCCTATCGGAAGATGTTATAATTTTTGCAAATGGAGTCGCACGTCAATTATATTTGACATTTATGAGCTAGACAGGTGCAGTAGATAACAGACAAGCAATAGAACGCTATACTCCGCAAGAGTGTGCAATAATTGTGTCGATTGTGTTGACCAATAATCGGTCGGCCGAATCATCATAAGCGACGAGGCGCATTTCCACATTTTGCGCCACCCTGAAGCTGTTTTCACTATTGCACTTCTATATGCAATACTTTTTGAGATCTTTTACGTTCTACCGCACCTTCCGTCTACAACTCGAGTAGAATTTCAAGGCCAGTCATACATTAAATTCAATTTTTCCTTGCCAAATAGTCACGCTTATCTGTCAGTTAGAGGTACCTCTCACGAACGCGCTCACTTTGGCGGTAAAACTCCCTCGCTAAGTAGTCCAACAGACTAAAACCTTGAATGTCCTGTACGGAAGAAAAATCCCATCCCAAACTTGCTAAAATAAAAATTTCACCGCGCAGGTTGATTTAAAAAATGGCCTCAAGCATGACTTGACTTGACTCGACATGCCGCCCAACGGTTTCGCACAAAAGTCGAAAATTTGTTCCGAAAATCTCCTGTAAACTCCCAAAGTCACTTTTTCAAAATAAAATTGAATTTTAATTAAACTTAAAAATTCACATCAAACTTGTTAAAAGTTGCCTTAAAATTCATCAGCAAAAATAGCCCAGGCGGCTTTGACATTCATCTCGTACTACGCGGATACCGAATGCCAAATTGGCTAATACCAACCGTGCATGCATTGTAGCAGCAAATGACGGAATTACCATTCAAGGCAAATTAATGGTGCAATTGTTGGGTAGCTGATGGAGTAACAAGCTAAATCCCACACCGTCGTCGATTCGATCGACAACTAAATAAATCAAGAGAACTCAACTCGCACGATTACGAATTCAGTTCAGTGGCATTGTAGTTCAGGCAAGTTGTGCTGCGAATCGTAATGAGCCAGCATTCTAAGGAGTTCTTGGAATCGCTGATGGTGGCATGATTACTCGTGCGAATGCCTGTCCCGGACGGTTCTATTTTTGTGGGTGCAACTGGCACGGCGTTCATGGAACTCTGCATGAGGATTTTTAAGATGCGAATTTTTTAGGAGCTACCTTCGGGTCCTTTTATATATCAAAATATCTACGTATATCCGTATCGCGCCATTAATTGTTAAGGACTGCTGCAGCAATAAAACGTCGAAGAGCTCACGTTCTAAGCTCGTAAATCAAATTTATTTTACAACTGCGCGTTCATTTCAGCTCACGTCGCATTTAAATGCAAATTTTTCCAATCATATTTCCACAAGTGAACTGGTTTCGGGTGGGGGGTGCGAAGGAAACGCATCCAACCGAGAGATCCACAAAACGGAAGATAAGGAAAAATAATTTTAATTTTATGGTTTCTATAACAAAATCAAAGTGCTTTTACTGCCACTGTAAGCATTGGCATTTGTCATTTGCCATTTGTCATTTGTCATTGACGGTGCAATTTCTGCCATTTGTGTACCCACTTTGGCCGCGGGAATAAAATGCATTCAATTCTATATAGTTCTCCCGCACGACCTTGTTGTTCCCTTGTGATTTTTCGTCCTTGGCTATGGGAAAACAATTGAATTGCAAGGCAAGCACACAATCGAGAACTGGTGGCGCAGAAAAACGTTTCTTAATAAATTGGGTCATAGTCAGTGATGAACTACAACTAATTGCGTTCTAGGTTAAATTAAATAAGAAATCAAATTCATGGCCGCATGTTTGGCGGCAAACCATCTCTAACCACGAAATCCAACTTGAAACGGAGTTTATGGAAAATATTAAGACAGCTGGTGGGATTGTTGACAGCGGACTCCATCGGATTTGCCCTAAAAGTTGATTGAATCTGATTTCATATACTGATGGTGCTGGGTTGATATATTTGGTCTTTGGCCAATGATGAAACTCTATTCTCAAACTGAGTGGTTGTCAGTGCAAATGTTGCGCGCGTTGTGTCCAGATGCGGTGGCCATTAAAAGTCGACTCGGGGTGGCCAAAATCGACACAGCAGGTTCGGTATCCGCCAACACCCGTCAAAGATAAACACCAGATGGGCCGCGGTCCGTAAAAGTGTACAGGAGAACCCGAGGGAGTCAATTCTTCGCCGTGGACTAGAAGTCGGAGTCGCAGACTTCAACTTGGTGAATTTTCCGTCGGAAAACAAGATCTAACTGATCCGGGAGTTCAAACTTAGTTAGATATACAACGCCATTTGTTCGCTGACTGGGCTTCGGAGCGATTGGCCTCAATTGTTGCGAAAAAATACACTTTAGGGACGAGCTAGGATTTTAGGTTGAATGACTATATTAAGAAGCAAAGTTGACATGTGGGATATGGAGGTCCGATGACGCGATCGCGACGTACCTAAGACCCTCTCATGTACGCACACACCGACGCCATGCACCGAGCACCTAACGCACATACCTACACACCTCATTTACGCACACGTACCTACGTACACCCAAAGGTTTTCGTTGTTCATCCTCTCCAATAGTAGGCAGTTGTTCATAAACGCGCAGCAGAAGTAGACGTAAGAATACCAGTGTGTCGTACGCCCATAATAATTTTGTCTTTTCGCATCAATAAAATTTCTGAATTTCTATTCTTAAAAGAACCCCGCGTTTGTTTCATTTAAAAGAACCCACAGACATATACAGCAGTTATCCCAACTCGGAAGTTTTCCGATTATATCGTAGAACAAGAAAAAAAAAAAAAAACTCTCGTCTCCCCGACGGGGAATTGAACCCCGGTCTCCCGCGTGACAGGCGGGGATACTGACCACTATACTATCGAGGACGTTGATTTTACCGGGTCTAGGAATAGGTTTAGTCATTTTTCGTTCTTTCTGTTTTTTCGCATTTGAAAAGAGGTTTTTCACTTACGTAAGAATGACAAATGAATTTCTTATATTACTCATTGAGCAAGTTTCCTTTCACTTTTTTTAGGATTTACAATAAAAGGAGGGGAGTGTATCATTCGAAAGGTGGTTTGCCATAGATGAGAAGGGTCTACTCATCCATGGGCAACCTTTTTTTTAATTTTTAGAGTGACATCGCTCAATCGCTTGCCGCTCACTGTGTTGCTGCCCCCTAAGTTCACGGGCACCCCTAACGCCATCTACATCTGAACTCCGCTATTTACAGCCAATATTCGCATCACCGTTCACATTACCTTCGAACGAATTTTAGAATTTGAGGAAATAAAAGACAAAAACTCGCAAAAATATTCATCCACTCATGTGTGAACGTATTCATAAGTAAGTAAAGGGTTTTCCAATAAGAGGTGTTATTTTGGTATTTAAAGAAAAATGCCATTTTTTGAGATAAATGATCGGATGTTTATTTCATAATAAAGAGGAAGGTATGCCGTTAATAATGAAAAACAATATCAGCCAAATGTCTACCACGAGCACGCATACAGGACCATATCCTTTTCGTGAAATTTTCCATAACCAAATCGCAAAGTGGCTGCCCTATGTTTTCGATAGCCTCACGTTGAGGATGGAGAGGCTTCTCAACGATAACTCTTGGGTTTTCCGAGCCCCAGATGCAACAATTTTGCTTGTTGACGTAGCCACCGAGTTGGAAATGGGCCTCATCAGTCAAGATGATTTTTCGATGGAGCTCCGGATAATTTTCATGCATTTCAAGGACCCAATCAGCAAAGACACGACGTTTTTTCACCATTTTTGTAGTGAATTTTAATAATTTCAATGCGTTGTTAAAGTGTAGTGTATCGTTCCATTTTTAGTAATGGCGTAGTTTCTACTTATCAAATGTCAAAGAATAAAAGCTTCAAAAGTGACAGCTACTGAATTAGCGGGTCATTCACAATAACACCTCTTATTGGAAAAGCCTTTACAACCTGCCTTTGTCGCTCCTACTCTATTTCGCAAATGGTTTCCAAAACCTCCACTCCTCGGAGCACAAATTGTCTTGTTAATAGATGGTAGCCTTTATTTCACACATTAAATGCGATAGAATACAAATCGAACGATAAGGCTGAGTAAGAAGGTGAGTGTCCGGTTGTAGAGTCGAAATGTAGATGGCGCTTAGGTGGGAAACTTGGCTTAGGATGAATTGCGACGACCCTGATGTGACAAAGCTTAAATCATGTCCATATATTGCCGTTGGGGCTGGTAAAATAAAACAAAAACTTCCTCAATTAAATGAGACCACTCTAAAAGCACACATGCCAAATTTGAGTTTCCAAAGTAAAAGACTATTCACATGACAGCGGATTGCTAACAAATCAATTTAACTGAATTTGCGAACTGAGAATTGCTATTTGCACTATATTTGATTAATCAAACATCTAATCTAAAAAAAACCTGCCTCTCAATTGATTTAAATTTACAATTACAGCAACTTTCCCGCGGATTGAAAATTCTTACCGCGAACTGTCAGATTTTACAATCCACATAATACAGTCGCGATCCACAAACCCACGAATGGAAAATTCGTTCGAACTTAACCTTTAAAAGTGAACCTGAATCGCGGTATCTGTCACTAAAAAACGAACGAAATGTCAAAAACTAGGAATAGTGTCATCGCGAATATGGGCTGTCACTTGCTGTGACAGTAAGTAATTTATGTTTCAGTAAAACCTATTTTCAATGGAGGAGATTGTTTTCAATATCTTAGATGTCGCTTTCTCAGGTTTGCGTTTCATCGAGAAGCTGAGCTACAGTCCAAAATTAACTTATTTTATAAAACCGAGAAATATCAGCAACGATCGTTGTTTTGCTTTGGGGTGGCGTTCTCACATCGAAAGCACTGTGTGTCGTTTTTTTCTCTGTTGGAACGAAAGTGATGTGCACATGTGAGTGCAATCGTTAGTGACAGACTTTTGTTTTTTAATGAGCTACACTTCCACGTGTGGAAATAAACAACACGATACTAATAATGGAAACGAAGTCCAGCCCAAGTTTGGGGAAATTTTCAGTATAAAATTAGAAATTACCCATTGTGACCTACGAAATATTTAGAACTTAAAAATGATTATCAGTAAGGCCCATTGAGTGGAAGTTTTTGTCCACGCATGACGACGATTGTCTGGACGATAACGCTTTTGAAATTTTGAGGACCGTAATAAGTTCTCTTCTGGTCAATTTTCGTTGGAGGTCTATCACTTTGACGAAAGCCATCTAAAAAGTTCTGTGTTAGGTTTTTGGAAGAAACACTCGATTTTGTGTGTAAAAAATTGTCTTACAAAGCAGTAGAAACTATGCAGAGCTTACATTTTCTGCTGCAAACCAAGTTGCAGGCACAGCCAGTATCAAATACGCAGTTGAGTCCTTACAACCACTCGTAGCCTCACTCTTCAACTACATAATCTTGATCCAGCACTTCGCAGCCTTACACCGTCTGTTTTCCACATCACCAGCATTCCGTTGAATTTTTTTTTTTGTAAAATTTTATTGCAATTTCTTACTAGGCAGGGACTGGGGCAACTATACACATAAGGAACGAACACACAACGAAAACAAAAGTAATGCGAAAGGGAATGCGAAACAAAAGCATAATATCCGTACAAAAGGCGGACTCGGATTCGGTGCAATTGCACTTGGTGCAAGGTTCCACTTGGAGTGTGTGGCCCGCCACCCTCGCTGAAGCTGAACAACAACGAACGCGCCACAAGAGAACGAAAGGCGACAAGAATCTTCCACACACAGCCAGACACGAGTAAGTGCGCGCACAAATGAGGCTTTTCGCGAACGAAAGAGAAGAAGCAACCCTCGCAATAAAACTGGTAATAAAATACGACAACAGATACCTACAAGAGTACGCCATTTGTTGGATGGGTCCACCGAGCGGCGGGGTAACCCGCTTACCGTAATTACTGGCTTTGGCCATCGTGCGGTCTGCTCGCTTGAATGCGACGCGCAGCAACATACTCACCTAGTCACTGGGCCGTCGCATAACTTACCCGACTCAACATGTTTCTCGTAGAGCCTCGAGCTGAAATGGTATATCTTGTGGAAGATTTTATTACCATCAGGGGGATAAGCGTACACACATAGCGCGGCCACTTCTTCTCTGGGTGGGAAATTCTCGTCTCTTTGGGGGTTTGTGCGACGTTCAATGTGGAAAAGTGGTTTCGCTGCATATACTAACTGAGAGAAATGCGATTTTGGCCAAAGCAATTTGGAACAAGTTGTGTGATGGGGTCATTCAATTAAGGAGAACATGCTGTTCCTAGAAGACTTGCATATTCAGTATGCTTGTTGGAATGCAAATTTGCGCACCGTTAGACATGCATACGAGTCTGCTTGTGGCGAACATTTGGGGGCCCAATTTGTGTTGCCTGGGATAGCAACAGGTGGCCATTTGAGCTGTGCTGCTCTGAGGTTGGTGGCGTTTTCGTAACAGCAGAGTAGAGGTTTTAAAGTCGCAAGCTGTGCCAAAATGAGCCCTCTCTTTGCCATTGGTTCGTGGAGCTCTAAAAGTAGGTGATGCAACGCACTACAACTTAGCTCGTACTAACTGAAGCCTTTAGCCTTATAACGTTTAAATATCGTTTTAAAATTATAGGCCTATAGCTTTATAAAGTTTATAGCGTTTTAAAGCTATCGGCGTCAGTCAGAAGAAGGCCTTCAGATTTGATGCTCTGACTAAAGCTGTCTCCACTTGCCACTCAGGCGGTCCTAAAGTTCGGAGTAAACCAAGCCCTCAACTAACAAGCCTCTCCAGAACTGTAAGAAGCGATACAAAGTGGAACTGGGATCTCTTACCAAGGATGCTCCGTGATAGATCTCCGCTTGATCACCGTCGATTGGATGAACGCTGTTCAGGGTTTGAGGTGTATCCTGCTTAATTTTCTGGCCACTTGTCAATAGGAATTTTAATAATTTCAAGACCACTGCGTGCCAACCAAAAGCTTTTCCAACCTGAGGTGGGTCGAATGAAAAGGCAGTCTTTATACAGTTTCAAACCAGAAGACGCCAACCTTTTTAACCTGTTTACGTCTATCGTGGATGTCGCAACGATTTTTGTTTTTTTTTGTGCTATTCTAAAGGATTTAAAATTCAAGAAAAGACATGGAAGTTGTGTGACAAAGGCTGGGAAATAAATCTTTTACATTTCCAAGGCTGTTTATAGGAACAAACAGCGATACCTTGCAAGTTCATGGGTCCAGAAGCCAAGTGAAACTACAAAGAAGCTCAGAAGACGTAAATCTGCAGAGACTCCTAAGCTTAAGTTTACTGGGAGACTGCAACACTTTCCAGATCTCTTTTCGCCTTACTAATTACAAATTTTGGTCTCGAGTTAAAATTTACGGAAGTTCAAAAGTCCGAAGTTTGTAAATATATGGAAAATACAGCCACTGGGAATAGGAACTACTAAAATTTTGAGTCGGAACTAAAAATGTTTATTGGTAAGAATTTACATTCATAGCCGCCTTACGTCTCTATCTATAAACTAGTTTGTGTCAGAAATGCATAAGCTCTAAAAAACTTAAGACCAGAAGGCAGCAAAGCTGAACTTTACAGAGGCAGGCAATCCCGGGCTGTTTTAAAACCTCAAACATGCTTGTATTTACTTGCTCAACTTACTTCCTCTGCCTGAGTCACTGCAAACTTCCATCGTCTGCCGTTCGTGTGAGGTTCCTTTTCGTCTAGAACCTGGGGGGTTGGCATTAAAAGATCCTCTTGGAGCATTTTTGTCAAACTCGCTCGATGTACCCGAGCCAATGTGGTCTAAACTTCGAATTCGAGGACCGAAACTCCGTCGAAGAATTTTTCTCTCAAGGGAGCTCAACTTCTCCCTTTAAGAACCGCTCTCGGCAGAACTAGCATTAAAAAGGTCTTGCAACAACTGTTCCTCTAAGACTGATTGGGGCTTTGGCAGCCGTGCTGCTACAGAAGGTCTGAGGTGAGGGTGTGGTCCCAATACATTTCAACTAAAGAATCTCACCCGCGATCTTGTTCTTTTCGATCAGCTTTGCTAAAAACATAAAGACCCGCGCAAGCTTTCTTTCCCCCGACAAACACTCTCTCTAGCGATAGCGAGTTTTTGTCCCTCCAAGTGCCAGGTAATCCGGTGTGCGCTGGTCTCCAACAATAACAGACGCTGCTTGCCCCGGTCCGCCAACCGTTGCTGCCGAAATGCTGATGTTATGTGTGCGTTGCGAAATCACGTTGCCTCCTTTGCATAGACAGTCAAGCCATCGCAAGAGAAGCTGCTTTGCATTTTAATTTATCGCCAATCGAGCAGCGATAGCTACCTTAAGAGTTTGCGACTTGAATTTTTTTTGTGTTTTGACATTTTGGCTCCTTGCTCTGCTGGATGCACTCGTCGTCGGCCGGTGCGAGTTTTGCGCGCATTTCTCCGTCGCCCTGATGTCCGCTTTAAGTTCTCATTGTCAGAGTCATCTCAGCTTGGCCATGATGATGTTGATGTTGCTTTTTATAGTCTCCTTCGTCATGGTACTATTCGTGCAATTTTACGCAGACACAGACACACACATGTTCCGCGCGCCGTATGTTGCAATGAGAAACTGCGGCGTCGTCGTCGCGGTCACACTGTGCAGCAGGCAGCGGATTGGGTTTTATGTGTGCTTTGGCAACGTCCTCGCTGCTGCTGGCTGCATCTATGAGGCTAGCAAAACGAATGCAGCAAGTGTATGTAGCAGCACCCGCCCGCCCGTCCTCCCGTTGACGTGGTATGGCATGGCACGGCACCGACTCCCCCCTTGTACTTGCGCTGGCTGTTGCTAATCATAGTAGAGTATAGGGTATGAAGAGACCTCGTAAACAGAGACACTGGCAGCAAAGAAGAAAGAATACACATCAGGCGTGTGTATACTACGGAGGGGGAGGGACAAGGGACTGCTCTGGCGTTTAATTCACAAACTCTGACAGAAGACGGGGCGAGAAATTGCCAGTCTCTCGTTGTCGATGAGAGAGTTTGGTTGTTGCGTTTCCTCACATTCGTGTCGGTCGCTGGACTACGGAATCACGAATCTTATCGTGTCGACGCAGCTCCTGCACACACAGTCCTTGCATCCGTTGTTGTTCGGTTGACATCATCGCTAGGTCGCATATTTGCCATCGCGCGCGCAATATCTTTGGCGAAATTTTGTGTTTCATTAATTAAGTCAGGCGGGCACAGGTGGAAACCAGTTGCCGTGCCGTGCTCCTCGCTCCTCGGTTCAATTAAATTCAGGAGACACGTCGTAATCGCTCCTTTGATTTGTATTCGCCAAACGCTATATAGTGATAGTGACACTGTACCGTGAACGTCTCCAGGTATACACCAACTTAAAACTTGGGCTAGCAGTGTGCGTGAGGTGGTTTCGTGTTGTTAGGTATATCGCGCGGCCTACTCCATTGCAAGTTCGTTTTTATTTCAGTTTCTGTTTCTGTTTCTGTTCCTCTGCTTTGCCATAACATCTCGCATCGGTTTGGTTGTTTTATTTTTTTTTTGTGCGGTCTTCCCATTCCCATCGTTTGTCTGTTGTGTGCGCTGTGACTGTAGGTAGAGCGAACAAGTAGGCAAAACAGAGAGTCGCTGGGAATTGGCAAACAAAAACGAACAAAACAAAACCGACAAACAACGAATACCAGTTAAAAATAGCAACACACATTTTGGCCAATTGGTCGTGTCGCATACAAATACAGTCGCACTCATGGATGGAACTAATGGATGAGATGCATTCGCTAAATCGATCGGGCTTGGTGGACACTTCTTGGAAACCCGATAACTGGTTGGTGCGGGGACACTCAGAATCTAGATATACACCTTCCGTTGGACGTGGGAGCAGCAGTCACGTGTGCAGTGTTGGAAAGACGCAGGGTAGGTATGGTGGGAACGTCCACTTCATTGACGAAGTGGCATTTTTCGGAATTTTGACACAATCGAGTGGAAGATAAGTCGAAACATAGGTGGCGTGGGCATTTTTTTTTGCAAAAGAATTCATTGGCAAACTTTTGGCTTGGTGTGAGCATTCAAAGAGTTGTACAGAACTGTTGAATGTGAATACTTCCGAAGGTGGCCATTATTTTCTCCAAAGAACTGGCTTTGCAACGTACTGAAGTTGGATCTTATATTGGTCTTCATTTCTGCAACATAAGGAGGTTCTGACACTCTTTATGAACTACAGTCGTTTTTTGGTAACACTTTCCATTTATGCTAAGAACTCGGGAGGGCTCTCTGCATATACGGAGTACCTATTCTGGGTTTTGCGAAAGCAGGACATGCGGAATCGGCAGTGGTCATAACTCCGAATGGTAGAGTTTTTAACTTTTTCCAATACAGATGCAACAAAACAAAACCGACAAAACCGAAAAAGATATTCTTACGAAATTTCGAACTCGAGTTGTTAATCAATTCTGACACGATGATGGAAGAACTCAAGAAAGTGGGTATTGAAAATTTGTCCGTCTGTCTGTCCTACAACCTAAACGGCTGCCCTGATTTTGTTCAAACTTCGGACTTTGAGTATGTCGGCCTGCAGTTCGTGGCCGTTTTTTTCAAGTTAACCTCAAAAAAAAAAAAAAATTCATACCAGTTTGATTCGTTTGAAAACAGCTCCAACGATTTCAACCAAAATTGATATTTGAGCTCAAGTGGGTGAGGTTCTCACGACTGCATACTCAGTTTTTCGCTAAAAAATCTAATAACCGTGCTTTAAAAATATGGACATGGGTACATATCTCGAAAACGGTCCATTCGATTAAATTCGACAAAAAATAATTTCTAAGGTAATATGAGCATTTCTATCTTCAAACGAAGTAAGTATTTCTCTATAATGTCGTACAATTGGTTTTGGAAAAACAAAACACTTTTTAAAAACTTCCGTTTCTTTAGTCACCTGAAAACGGCCGTAGCGATTTTGACCAAAATGCACACTTGGATTAAAATTTATATTTTCAAAATTATTGCGTCCTTCGTTTTCCATTCGAATTACCAAAAAAAAAAAAAAACAATTTTAGAAACTGCACATATCTCGAAAACACCATTTTCGATTTGGCCAAAACTTTCAAAACCAAGCGATGCTAAAAAAATCCTGGCGGCAGATTCCGTATAACAATAATCGTCGGGACGATATCGTTTTAGAAAATTTTATGGCCATAAGAAGTTTTATTCTGCCCGAATTTGTTTCACTATCGTCAGCTTTCATGACATTTGTCGAAAATGAACTGAATTAAGGTTTCAAACTCGTAATTTTGACACTTAGTTGCTACTTTTGGAGGTCTATCGTTTATCGTCTGACAACTTACGGAATGAGTGCCCTGAACAATACTTTGGGCCTTAGCAATAAAGATTTTTGTAGTCTCGACTTTAAATTTGCAAAAGCTCACAATTCCAAAATTTTTATGGAAAATAGCCACAGTGAACTACGAAAATTTAAAGTCGAGTCGAGACTAAAAATGTTTATTGCAAAGGCCCTTTGTATTTATTTTCCAGCTAAACACTGAACTGATTTACCTTTCTTTGCACATTGTTTTTGGCTTGATGTACAGCGTATAAATAAATATCAAAATATCAAACACTTGAAGCTCAAAAACAAAAGTTTTCGAACCAAACATGGTTTTGTTTGTTACAATTCTGATTGCACATTTAAAAAAAAAGACACTTCAACGATTTTGTTCTAACTAAGATCCCGTACTAAGTTCTTCTCCGAAAAATTAAATACCTGCATCAGTTTTTTAATCAGTTCTCAAAAATGACTACCCAAATCTTCGAGCTGTGTTCACATACGGTCGGTTTTTGTGAATCTCACCAAAGCAACAATTTTTACTTCGGCAAGGTCCTATCGAGGCTATCTCCCTTCCCGCAATATTGACTGCATAAGTGTCTGCCTTCCAATAAAAATGCAACCACAGCTGTGAGGAACTTATTTTTAGTATGCATGTCACTAACTTGTGTTCTTTGTTCAAAACCTTTTTAAACATGGACCTTTAAATAATTGCAATCACTTGGAGATTACACAATTGGAAACTCCCTCTTCATTTGCACCGTCACACGTGTCCATCAACATATTCAGTTTGTAATTGCGAATGCAAATTTAAAAACAAATTTCTGAGTTCTTCCACATACATTTATGTAAGGATATCGGTATATCACGAACCCTACTTCCGACTGTAGCATCACCAATCCATTCCAGTCAAAAGCAATAACTTGAAAAGAGAAACTTTTGCTACGCTCGTCCTTGAACTAATAAAATCTTGTTAAGCGCATGAGCCTATAAAATAGTACAGTAGGCGGTTACAACTGTTACTGAGAGCTTCAACTTTTTATTATTTGACACTTCCACATCGGATGAAAAGTGGATTTTATTTATCACTATTCTTATATTTTTCAAACAATTTCTTTTATCTGGCACCGCTTCTCAAATTTTTACCTATAAATACATAATAAGCTAAAAAAAACAACAAACGAAACAAAGTTTCGTGCGACCCAGTCGTGTACCTTATTTAACATCTTATGCGAAAAAAAAAATTCACAATCCATCTCAGATATGTAAGTTGAAGCTCTTCCGCTGTTATTCAGAGATCGTGGTCATCATTTTGCCTCTGCCGATGTCACCAAACATAATTCCATCATAAAGGGTTTTCCAATGAGAGGTGTTATTGTGAATGACCAGCTATCTCGGTAGCTGTCACTTTTGAAGCTTTTATTCTTTGACATTTGACAAGTAGAAACTACGCCATTACTAAAAATGGAACGATACACGCTTCAACAATGCATTGAATTTATTAAAATTCACTACAAAAATGGTGAAAATCTTGCAGTCACAGTTCACAAAACTAAAGCATTTTTTGGTTGTCGTGAAGCACCTTGTCGGACCAGAAATTGGTGATTTTTTGAGCTGTTGGGACAAGTTAGTGATGTGAAGAATAAAACCCGTGCACGTTGCTCAAGAACAACTGAGAATATTGCTGCTGTAGCCCAAAATGTTGAAGAAAACCCAGGTTTGTCCATTCCTCGTCGTACTTTGGAATTGAGCATTACACAGTATTTTGCATAAAGACTTATAAAGTTCAGTTAACACAAGAACTCAAGCCGGTCGGCTCTACGTGCCACACAAGCAACGAAACCATTGATCTTTTACGGGAAAAGTTTTCAGACCGTGTTATCTCTCGAAGAGGTGATCACAATTGGCCACCGAGATCTTGTGATTTAACACCTTGCGACTTCTTCCTTTGTGGCCACGTGAAAGATAAGGTCAACGCCAACAGCCCAGCGTCGATTCAAAACTTCAAAGATAAAATTCTTGAGTCTATCGAGGACATAGGGCAGCCACTTTGCGATTTGGTTATGGAAAATTTAATGAAAAGGATATGGTCCTGTATGCGTGCTCGTGGTGGCCATTTGGCTGATGTTGTTTTTCATTATTAACGGCATACCTTCCTCTTTATTATGAAATAAACATCCGATCATTTATCTCAAAAAATGGCATTCTTCTTTGAATACCAAAATAACACCTCTTATTGGAAAACCCTTTATTTCAACCCGCAGAGTAAAACTTCTTCGAGCGCACTAGCTGACCCATGCACACATTTATAGTCACAAAAACATTTCAGACACTTGTCCTATTGCACGGAAGGATTTTCATAGTCCCTAAGATCTTCCAAACACGTTTCCATTAAAACTTGAAAGCTGAGGGTGAGGTTTCTGCGTCTAAATGGAACGGAGATTGCATTTTTAGTTTCGACTCAAAATTTTCACAGTGGCCTTATTTTCTGTACAAAATTTCGCAATTGTGAACTTCCGTAACTTTCAAGTCGAGACTTAAATTTGTGATCAGGCGCACTTACATCCAAATTTAAGCACCTCATCTTCATTCAAGTATGTGAAGAACCTCTTTCATAGTCCTCAGTCCTCGCCAACTTCCAGTCGTCTTGGAAAAACAGAATTACCAGCAATTCGACATAAAAATGCTGTATGCTTTCGCCATCGAGTCGCTTAATCAATGTCAGATTATTCCACTGCTTGAAGACGGGCCACGTCTCAGAACAGCCTCTGGCGGACAGTGCCTGCGCGTCCATCGATCGTTAATCACGCATCAGAATTAATTAGCACGCAAAAGTGTTTTCACCACAAATTGAATGTCAAAACAAATTTGCGTTGCCATTTAAACGCGGGCATGTTAAGGTGACAAACGTGGTAAGACTACTGCCAAAAGAGCCATCAAAGTCCCGCAAACAGTTGCGTTGACTACACAGAAGCTAATGAACCTTCATTTCATTTGTTGCACGCCCTGCATGACAGCTAGAAGACAGCATCGCGATGTACATTCCGTAGAGGAAAATTTGATTAATTATGAAAAGCGCAATCATATTCGCCTTTGTTTTCTATGTTCTTGCCTAATTATACGGCGCAAAGTGTGCGGCGGGTGGTCAAACTCGTTCCGTTCCTCCCAGTGACTGGCGTATTTTCTGAAGTGAATTTTATTTAAATTTCCAAAGCAATGTCAGTGTCCTGTAGCGTGACAAACAGCTCTACGGTGTCTGGGTTGGAGGTCATTGTTTAAAAAATATGTATAGGTATAGTTTATAAATTGTTTGTGATCTTGAACCGTAAGGACAGGTGGCCCATTGGTTGAGGTCACCAAAACTGGGGGCAGTTGTTCGTTGTTCCTCGTTTGGGCATAGCAATGTTGTTGATCCACGTAGCTCGAACCCTATCGCATGACAGCTATAGCAAGGTCCTCCCTGGCAGTCGCGTACCAGCTTTTGTTCATAAAGGCAGTTCAATATATATTTTGTGTACTACATCCTCCGATGGGTTCGCACTTCGAAGTACGCACCATCACAGTTGTAAAGAGGTCTAAAAGGTCTAAAGGTCTAAAAATGTTTAATGAATTTTTAACGACTTATGAAGGACATTTACTATGAATTCCTTATGTGTTATATTCAGTCTAGCTAGCATTGTCCTTGTTTAAAAACATTTTCTTTGCCAGAAGAGCGCCTTGCCTCGAGGAAGAAATTTGTCGATTGAGCTTTGAATTTGAAAAGAAAATTCCAAAAATTGAAAACTCTCGACAAACATCGTGCACGTGAAAAGTGACTCGGGTTTGACAGTTTTACCCGAAGTAAGACCCTTTCGAACAAACAGCCTTCAACTGCCAAAATTATTTATATCTGTCGCAAAGTCTTCTGAGAAATGGCAGAGGCGACGCAGCCACTGAACCACATAATTTGACTATCAGTCACCACATCACTTAGGGGCTGCCGTATTGAAATTTGACGGCAATTAAAACTGAAATACTCTCCCCATATGGCGGCGATATCGCGTCAATAATCAAATTGTCTGCGGTTGCTTCTGTTCATCCGCTGACCAGACGGACCTCGTCATTTTCACTCCTTTTCCGTGCGAATTTCTTAATTTGGGTCTGCTGTCAGACGGTAGATTGTTGCGGTGGCGAATAAGATAACAAATTTCTCACCGCGATACAAGGGAAGTTGTGCTCTTCAGGCCAAACTGTGTCTTATTTACGAAGGACATTTATTTTCGTCATCTTTGTTATGATTGAGTTTAGGGTGAAATTAATCAGTTGACATGTAGATCTGTTTCTTTACGCAGCAACACAAGGGAAGTCGGAGAAAAAGGCAGAGAAACACTTTTCGCTACTCGTCCGGTTCCGACTACTGTCAGCACGTTTGACGAAATGGAACGAAAATAATATTGAAAGCGAGAGACGCGTCGCAATCAGAACTGAAATTCCACTTTCCCGTGTGTCTAGCGAGCCGAACACCCCAAAAATTACGCCACAGACTTGGCCGCTATTATTAGATATTTTATAAAATATGTGGCACTTTTAATTTGGAATATCGCTCTTAAAATCGACCAAAGTGTTTAAATTTTATTTATTTATATTTATTGCTTCATCCACAAAACATTTTTTTTCTCCGTAGGTCATTCTTTAGTTTGTTTGAATTCAATTTCTACTTGAAGGGGATAAGTAAAAATTCTGTAGAAGTAGTTAAAGTATTTTTCAGTTACGCTTAAAAAAAATCTGCAAATAAACTAAAAAAAAAATACACAATCAGTCGATCCTGCCAGGAGTCGAACCTGGAATCTTCTGATCCGTAGTCAGACGCGTTATCCATTGCGCCACAGGACCTGTTGAAAATTGTGCAATAAATTTAGAAAAGCTGCCCCAACACTTACTTACTTTTAAATTAATATTTTTATTTAATTCATTCTTTAAACAAAAACGATTAAAATAAAATAAAATTTAAATTTAGATATAAATTTAAAACTAACATTTTTATCTTATTATAGCTTACTGGCTTTTAGCGAGCCCTCTAAACTATACTGCTTTCCTGGACCTGTTTCTGTTTTTATTAATTTTTTCTCGAACTAACATACTACACAAAAACTTAGGAGGAATGCTACATAAGTAGCGCAACTGCCTGAGCGAAAAATATCAAATATGTCCAAGTCCATGTCCAGGTACCGGAATTCGGTGAACTGCTTTACAGTATCGATCTTGTTTCTTTCCGAAATTGCGGTGCTAAAAGAGTGGAGCTCCTGGGCTGGGAATGAGCCGCTTATCCCTCGCGCCGCGGTCGCTTTGGTACAGTACCGGCGCACCATCTTTTTGCTGGACCCTTTCATGTCTATCTAAAGAAATGCCTCAGGCGGTATAAAGCCAGACCGAAGTGTAGTTGGGTTAGTAAGCCCCTGAGATCCGGTTATTATCACTGGCCATCGCCCCTACAACCTTAATAAGAAAATTGTCAATCCTATTCAGTCGAGCGCCATTGTAAAAGGTTTTGTATTTTAGGGGAAAGTATTTTATCAGATTCATTAGCTCGAAACAACCCTAGGCAGGCCCTGAGGCATAGCCTCCAAATCTTTTCCACATGGTTTCCATATAGAAAGGCTTTAAATTGAACCATACATGGGACAGCCAAAAGGTAAGATCGTTCTATAAGGGCTACGTAGCAAAAGACCTTCACCCTGGTATCAAGTTGACTGCTGCGAAACAGTCTCCTTGTCAGAGCGTAAGCTCTCTTAGCCCTATCGAGACAGGCATCTATATATTTGTCGAAATACCAGATGTAGGTCAATGCAGATGCCAAAATACCTGATCACGTTTCTCACCGCCAGTTGTCGCCCCTGCACTGTTCAATAAATTTGAATTTTTTCCAGTTTTTTCCAGTATCCGCAGACACCCCATCAGGAAACAGGATTGCTTCTGATTTTTGGAAATTGATTTTCAACTTTCAAACTCGCAATACCTCTTAATCTGCTCGAAGTCATGCTGCAAAAGAATATTGATGACATTGACTTTTTGTCTGCGTACGCTCCCAGTTGAGTAAATATCAAGCAGGACCGGAGAAATCACTGCGCCCTGTTGTAAGCTGTTTTTAATTTCAAAAACCTGGCTCCAAGTATGAACTTTGAGAATGAACTTCTTTCCCATGAGCAAGTTACATACGATTACATCCGTGCCTTTTGAATGCCCAATCTAGTTAGCTCATAAAAGAGTCCCTCCAACCATATACGATGTCGAAGGCTTCTCAAAGTCCACCATGCCTCTCCATTCCGTTTTAAGCCAGCCATAGAAGATTCTTAGAAGAACGTCCAAATCGACATTTTAAAGTGGAGTTTAAAGAATGCTTGTAGGAGCTTTTTTAAAACCTTTTCAAATACACGAACGCTATTTGATCGGATGAAGTTAGAAGAACCTTAATAGCTCACTGGTCTCGTCTGTAGTCCGCAGAACCCTTGTTTCATTTCTATTAGGAACGATTTGGTCTCTCCGATTTTAAGAAAGAGTGTCGCCTAAAAGGCCACCACCTGACCACCTCCATCAAATTGCATAGTTATTCTGTTTCTCACCGCAAAAGTGTAGTAAAATCCAAACTCATTTGTAGCAGTACCGTTGCAGTGCCAGGCACCTGTGGTTTCCAATTTCTACATCAGAAATGTTACATGTTGCATGCACCCAACCAGCCCGCCTTTGTGTTTCTTTTTTATGCTTTTTTGTTGTGGTTTTATGTTTAAATTGAATTATGTCATGTAAGTGGTCGCAACCCTATCGTGCTGAGTCGTGGCCATCTGCTGTGTCACACCGTTGGGGTAGGTACGAATATGTCCGTTTAGTAACTACTCAAACCAGAAGGTCATTAGGGTGTGGACAGATACACAAGGCTGGGCAGCGCTCTGATGCAGCAATGACTGGATATTAGTAATTAAGTTAATTCAAAGTATCCCGATAAGAAGGTGACGCGCAGCGTTAAGAACCTTTGATAGGTTGTACCGAGTGCACTTTATGAGCTTGGGGCTTGTCTGTGCCGTGTTTCTTAGTTTATGAGTCTTTGTTCGAGGGTTGTATGTTTTCTAATGGTTTTCCGTCCTTGAATATTTGATTCGAAAAGGTTATTGCCGCCACTGTAAATGCTCCCAAATTTAGTTGATCTCTTGATCGTTTTTTTGAAAATTCAAAATATGTCAACTGGATGCAGGAATTTTGCGCCAATTTCAAAGTTCGTCGCATACTTGCTTTCAAACTAATAAAGCTCTTTTTCGGGTGTAATCCCTTTTAAAATGTTTTGTTTGAAAAACAATGCATACATTTACAAGCGATAAGATTGTGAAGAATAAACTTCGACAAAATTGATTTCACATCCTCGATAGTATAGTGGTCAGTATCCCCGCCTGTCACGCGGGAGACCGGGGTTCAATTCCCCGTCGGGGAGGAGCCTTTTTACTAATTTTTGTAAATTTTTTTCCACTCTCTGACTCGCTATTGTCGAGGAAAATGTTCAACGCACTGACGCAATGAGTTGATTGATGCCTTTGGCTCAATTCGGGAATAGAAATTTCGTCGCTCTACACAACTCAAAACAAAAATTCGAAAAGCGAAGTGTTAGTCAGTGCAAACGTTGCCCTCTACGGCAGATGCCAAATTCGAGACAATCGGTAGGGCAAACTGCAATCAGCCAACACCCGTACGTCAAAGGAACCAAAGAAAATTGCAGCGCTCCGTGAAGGTGTACAGGGGAACCCGAGGCGTCAAATTTTGCGCCGGGACTTGGGCCTACACCCGTACAAAATCGAACAGATCCAGGAGCTCAAAGTTGACTGGGCTTCGGAGCGAACCCTAATTTGGATCGAAAAATAATCTTTAGCGACGAGGCTCCTTTTTGCATGAATGGCTTGCAATGAATGTCCTTGAATGAATGGCTGTGGCGTATATGGAACAACGCCAACCCAAACGAGGTTCGAACCAGGTGGCAATGCATCCACAAAAAGTTACTGTTTGATGCGGATTGTGGCCCGGCCGGCGGCGTCATTGGTCAGTATTTTTTTTAAACTGACTTAAAAATGACTTTGCTAAGAATTAGGAACTGCGCCGGTTTGGCATGGGAACTCTTTTTGAGCGATAATCCAGCTGAGGTCATTCAGAGGAGATATATGAGTTTCCTTATCAGGTTTGTGGTCGTTGTCGGCACACGGCAATGGTTTTGAACTTCCTTATCTCGCTTGTGGTCGTCGTCGGCGCCAGGCAGCGGCTATTGTATAAAAATAAATTTTGCTTGAAGTTCTAGGCCGGTTTTGTGCAAAAATTGTGTTAGTTTCATAAGGAAAAGTGAGGAAACTCTCACCCAGTTTGTATATCATCCACCTTCTATATATATAAAAGACAGACGTCCGTGTGTGCTCGCATAACTCGAGATCATTTGATTTTCTGGAAACCGAAACAGCCAACAACGCAATAGGAATCAGCAGAACAGCCCATGCTGTTTTCAGTATCTGCATTTGTTCGGAAACAGATGACGCTGCACATCGACTTTGACATTTGTTGTTGATTCGAAAAACCGCCAGGTGGCCAGTTGGCAATATGACAGGTGTCCTCTTCGTTTTGTCATTCCAATTGAATTGGGTGGACTTGCCGTTGCGCGGATATCTATCAAACAATTTTATTGTGAAGAGTGAGGTTAAGTGACTGCATTTGATTTCGTTCACAATTGGATTTGGGTTAATTTGCCACACAATTTCAAATGGAAAGTCTGCGCAGTTATAATTCTGTTGCGCACCGAAACTTTGCAACGGAAAGCGATTGACTGTAAAGAATCTCAAATCAAATGCCATTCAAGCGACGATTTTGAGGCGAAAATTCAAAGGCGAAGATGTTTCATTCCACGGATTCCGCTTATTCCCTACGATTTGACATTGGTATTTAAATTTTCCGTATGTCTCGCTTTCGCTATGACAATTAATAAGTCGCAAAGGACAAGACAACCGCTGTATGTTTGTGGCATCAATCTTGAATTCCCATCTTTTTCACATGGTCAATGGAGTGTGGTTAGCTCACGTGTCGGCAATGTGTACGCGCCCGAGAATAGAACGAAAAGTGTACCATAAAGCAATTCAATGAGAGAGGGGGACACCTCAATCATTGCGATTTGATTGAAACCCATCAAAATGTTTATGCGTCAGTTCAACATTCGAATAAAGAGCTTGAATTGATCGAATTACATGAAGCAGCATGTGCATGCTCGGAATGCTCGGTCAGCGGAAGCTTTGGCCTTTCGCGTATTAATATGTATTGATGATTGTTAAAAGCCTTTTGCCCCTTACATCCCTTACATCAAAGACTCCACCTAACATGTATTTCTTTTTAACTTTTCAGATAACAGACCCTAAGGATATTACACTTCGGCAAACCTGTTTCAACACAGAGAGGAAAATTAGTAATAATTTCAACACCCTACTGCCATTTTTATACATGAAACATATTTGTAGACGCATAACCAGCAATCCACTGCATTCGCACGTGAGTTCGGAATCATCGATGCGGGTGTGATAGTCGTGGTCTCTTTTTGTAAGAATTTGTGTGCTTAACTCGAGTAATTCAAGTGAAGTAGCTACGAAGCTATAAATGAAATTCAGTTTTCTTTTTCACAGTGCATCGACAGTAGAATAGTTTATTAAAAAAAACATCCCTTTGGATACGAGTACATCAGCTGACAAGTATATCGGATGCAAAATCAATGTAAGTTAATTTAAATATTTGCCTTTGGTTGCTATTCCCCCACACATACACATACTTTAAGTAAACAGAGAGAAAATTGTTTGAAACCCATCAAGGAGGGTCACTGCTGGCTGGTTTTTGTTGTATGCGTTAAGCACCTTAGTGCTGGCAACAAACCCACACCAACTAGCCGGATGAAAACTAAACAGACGTGGTGATGAAATATTTCAGTTGCATTGCGCAAATTGGATTACCTGTACCTACACCAAGTCGAAGCGAATACAGGTTTAATGTCGCTTCAGCGTCCACTCCACTGGCTTGGGTCATGGAGAGCGTTCACGGAGAAGTAGAAGCACTGCATTGCAGTTTCCTTGATACATTTGAGTGTATATTTATGAAAATCGGGTCGTAGGTGGAATACTCGGCTAACTGATTGTGTTTATTAAATTAAAGATATCGCGTGATATGCTTACAAATGCTAATCAAGCAAATACAGGAGTTGAACCAAAGGTAGAGACTTTGATTGGCCCACGGGGTGAAAATTCTGGGTGGGTCAGAATTCTTTTTACAAGATTCTGCTTTTAAAATTGTGCTTTTTAAAATTCTGCAAACAATAATAAAAGGTTTGGAAAATGGTAAAAGCTAGCGGAGAGCGGAGATGTAGACAACGTTTCTTTTTCATTTTCTTTTTTTAATTTGCATTTTTTTCAATTTTGTTTTTTTTAATGGTTAATTTTTTTTTAAATATATTTTTTTTTATTTATGTTTATTCAATAGAAAATATTTTGTTCTTTTTCAATAGTGTATATATATTTTTTTTTTAATTTAAATAAATTTTTTTTTTATAAATAATTTAAAATAGTTTTTTAGTGTCTACATTATTTTTATTTTATTTTATTGAATAAAATTTGTTTGTTGGAATTGGTTGCTTTACATTTTTGTTTATTTTTGAATAATAAGATATTTTTTTGTTTTAAATCTGAAATGCAGAATTTTTAAAAGCGGAACTAAGAACGAAGACTGAATTTTGCAAAAAGCTGAATTTTAAAGGCAGCATTTCGTCCCGCTCCGTTATATATAGATTTCGAGAGATATTCGAATCAAACCACCATTGTCGGGTCTCTTTTCGTCTCTCTACCACTGTAAATCTTACTCAGGTAGACTCTCTGGATTTCTCCACAGTTCTTCTCTGAGCTCGATTCCTAGTGTTAACGCTAGCATCTGTTTATGGGAGATCTGTTTTATCGACTCGACCCAATGATGTCCCAAGATCCTCATTCTTCTGCTAGCCAACGCCGGACATTGACACAGTATGTGTGCCGCTGTCTCAGATTCCTCCAGGCATAGTTTACAAGTATCATCCTCTCTAAGGCCCATTTTCCTTAAGTGATACCCGAAATTACCATGTCCTGTAGACAAAGCCACCACCCATTTCAATGTTCCTCGACTCATACTTAGAACCCTTCTTTGAGTGGAGCAGGTCGGCCACTTTATTGCCATTTTAGCTTGTCTACATTGTTCCACGGTTGACTACCTTCTCAGGTGTTCTGCCGTGATCCATTTGTGAATCAGCTGTTCTACCATTCCTCTGCCAATTGAAGAGAATGGTTCTGGTCCCAGCAACTTTTCAGTTGACCCCTGTTTTGCAAGGGAGTCCGCCTTTTCGTTGCCTTCGATCGCTATGTGTCCTCGTACCCAGGTCAGTGTTACTTCATTTTTAGATGAACACTTATTGAGCTTAAGTACACATTCCAGTGCCAATGATGTTGTGATGCTTGTTTGTTCCATGCATCTGATCACCGCCTGATTGTCCAGTGCTATTAGGATATTTCTTCCTTCCACCTGACTCTCAAGCAAGAAGTCCAACGCATGAAGCAAAGCAATCATCTCAGCCTGGTATACTGAAGTGTATTTCCCGAGGCTAATGTGACGGGCAAGTTCCAGCTCTTCTGAATAGATACCGGCTCCCGCTCCGCCATCCATCATGGATCCATCCGTGAAAATCACTATTTCACCATTTCTTTTTTCTGGAAGTAATCCGTTCCATTGTGGAAGTCCATATTGTCGTGCCCTCTTCGCCTATTTATACTGAGGACCTTTAATCGTTTGCCAAAGTACCGCGTCGGAAGCGGATGAAAACCGACGTTCTGAGAGAAAGATTCCTCGGTGATATTAGAGTTCATATCGATGGGGTGAGGAGTAAAAAGGTTCAACGACGGTTACAGCATTGCTGGCCTGTTGAAAGGGCTTACAATACAGCAGTTGAGGTGGGAAGGGTTCGCGTAACTCGTAAGAAAAGATTAACTCAGCCTTAAGGGGATATAAATTTGACACCACTGATAGACGCAGCACACAAAAAACCCCGCGTCGTAAAACTGTCGAAACGCATCCAAAACTTCTTAAAAACCACGTCCAACAACGCGGATAACACATCAGAAAATCCTTCAAAAACGCATTAAAAAAATACGTCAAAAACACATAAAAAAAATCCTTGAAAACGCTTCAAAATATGCGTCAAAGACGCTTTAAAAAAACGCTCCAAAAAATGCGTCAAAAACGCTTCAAAAAATGCGTCAAAAACGCTCCAGAAAATGCGTCAAAAACGATTCAAAAAAACCTCAAAGACGCTCCAAAAAATGCGTTAAAAATGCTTCAAAAGCAATCCCATAGCCTGTCCAAAAAAGGTAGTAATAAATTTGTTAAAAATGCGTTTTAAAACTCGTTACAAATGCGTTCAAAAACTCGTCAACAACACGTCGTAAAACGCCTCAAAACACTCCTCAACAACACGCCGTTCCAAAGACAAATTTCACATCTCTTATTGTAACGCAGCACTTATTGTAATGCGAGCACTTCAAACTAAATGCCCCTTTCCTATTCCACAATCAAAACAGCTTCTAACTTCCGCGCGTTTTTATCTCATTCGAAAACAGCCGCCCTCCTGCTCTATTTGTTCAATTGATTGAAAATAAAAAATTTCCTGGCCCATGGGGGGATCGAACCCACGACCTTCGCGTTATTAGCACGACGCTCTAACCAACTGAGCTAATGGGCCACATACTTGTTTCCCTCCCAAGTTCCCATTCGAAATCGAGAATATTCTTTCTAATTGCGTGCTTCCTCTTCTCACTCATCACGGTCGTAAAGTTTGCAAGTCATTGCATGGAATACGAGCACGATTCTAATTCTGAGTACAAAAAAAAACGAAACTTTCACTGCACACAGAAGCAGGCAGAACGAAATGCATTTGAAAGCAGAGAACATAAAAATTGCTCAACCGTCGGACGGTGGAAAATCGTAGAAATTTAAAAATAAACCGAAATCCAACTGAAGCAATCTTTTCTAGAGAGGGAGACAGTTAGGAATATTACCATAGACCCTTTTTTATATAGGTTGTGGGGCGATTTGAAAAACTTCTTTAAAATGATCGCGTTCGAAAACTAGGTATAACTCGAATTGAAAGTAGCTGCCATGTTGTGGGGCGACTTCCTCATGCTCCCTTGGGTCATCAATCGTCAAAATAGATAAGTTGTTCAACACTCATTGCTTGGCAGTAAGTCAGCTTAAGCAAAACGATCGATTTGAACTTTTATATTGTGGCCAATATAGGAAGTCTGGTGGCGGGCCACACTGAAGTGCATTTTCGTGCGCATTTGTCACTAGGTTAAGCCAACACAAGTCTATTATGGTTGACACTTTAGGCCGCAGTAAGACCAACTAATGCAAGTTGACTTCTAAGTAAATAAATTGAACCTAAAAAAACGTCGCTCACTGTCTCATATGCGATGCCTTCTGCGCTTGGTTGTTGTGGCAATATAGCCACCACCGGCAACCGGTACTTCCACTCTGACAATCTGAACGAGTTCGTCGCAAAATCATCAGTAACGAGTGTTGCTGTGGCAATCCACCAACTACCTCTGTATCCATGCAAGGCGCGTATGGTGTCTCCTCCATTTCCCATGTGCGTCGGATTTTTTTAGTTTTTCCTTTCAAGGTAAATGGTGCCTACGCCAGCGTAAAACAAACCCGTGTGCAATTTCTGGGTCACCATCGTCGCACAATAATGATGACTTTCGATGGCACCTATTTTCTGCAGAGCTACCATTCGTACCGTGACACAGATGGATCTCTTTTTTTGTTGACATCCCTCTCCGGTGTGCCGTACTCACTGTGTGCTTGGATTGTTGCAATGACTCCAAAGTGACGAGCGTTGCGCTGATGTTAGCCACTCGTACAGGAACAGGAACACGGTCAACCAACAAAATCGTATGCTGCCATGCCAATGACGTGGGAGTGAGTTTTATGCTGCATGTCGTGCATATATGAGTTCGGATATGTATATTTCTATTTATAGTTCACGTTTACGTTCGTGTAATGCGTTGTGGATATTATTGGAAAACCGGTGTAACATGTGCCCGGCTAGCTCAGTCGGTAGAGCATGAGACTCTTAATCTCAGGGTCGTGGGTTCGAGCCCCACGTTGGGCGAAATGTCTTTTTTGCTTTTTCCCCCGGCCCAAATGTCTACAGACGGCTGGGGTATTTTTTGTATTTTCTTTTTGAAAACTGTTTCGTAACTGATGCTTTGCGTTTTTGTGTTTCTCTTGAGCTCACCGAGATTGGTCTGAAAAGTTGCATGATTTGAGCCATGTGGAAGTACGGCTTCGATTTTCCACTATCGAAATGGAAGTGGATACAGGAAAAGTTTTCTATACTGTGTTCACGTTCTGTGCACTCGGAAACGCCTGTGATAAGTCTTTCAAACCACCTTAACCTGGTTGCAAAGTTCCATCTACTTGTCACCTTTATGCTTGGCTTCTGCAGCTACCTTTTTCTGTGATACTCTCGTCAGGCAGATCATTAGGAGTCGGTTGAGGTCCCTCCGTCTTAGGCTGGCAGCAGTACAATACTCTTTTGATTTTTAATTGTGATAGCCTTACCATGCCCGTCCGGACATCTCATGCAGAGGACATACGAATTTTGAAAGAGGACTAGTGACGGTCGTCATATACAACACCTACTTGCTCATTTTGGATCAATTCTCTAGCACGAACTTACATCTTGTCCTTGCAAGTTCAACTGCATGCGGACTTTTCGAATTGTGTGTCCTATCCACTGTCATTTTTGTAACGTTTACTGATTTCTGCGCGGATCTCTCTTAGAGCAGCGGCTTTTGACTTCGCGTCAGCTTAAACTACATCACATCAAAAGGAAAAATATCGTAAAACGCATACTTATAGCATCCATGAGTGAAATCTGAACATAAAAAGCTCGAAAGCTTTTAAGCTCAAAGCTTTAAAGCTCGGAAGCTTTTTTTCATTTAAAACTCACAGAAGCTGGCGGATTGCCAGAGTGTACCTTGGAGAGAAAAAGAATAACGAGACTACAACCGCAAATAAAACTTAGTACGAGGGCGTATGCGTACTATTTTGTGGCGGCATTCATTGGCAAGTGTCCTGAAACTGAGCGAGGAGTCTCGGTCTCGTTTATATCAAAATTACACTGTAAAAGGTTTTTTCTCCACTACACCATATCTCACAAAAGTTTGACAACCATCCGATAGTAAAACTGTCCTAAGCTTTCGTCACAACTCACTCAGAAGCTCGGCCTACGGTACTTTACGGAACTGCCGCGCCAACTTGTGTACTACGAATATTATTTATTCGTGTCATACAAGTCCAGGTAATTTAAAACATGATGTCCATCCCGATCGCTGAACTGACTCATTCGCTGATACACTTTGTTGCCACTTGTACTCCTTATCGTGCGATTTTCCACACGCGGTCATATTCCATAAAATCATCTGTCAATCTTTCCATTAAGCCGGCAATTACGGCTGCCCAGTAAGTCGATCGTCGTTGTCTCTCTGCGATGCCCATAAAAATATATTTAACTTTACTGCCCTGGCGTTTGTTGATTTTTATGCTCGCGCAAAGGAAATCCACAACCTTGCAACAGTGTAGCGTTGTAAGCGCCTTGAGAAGGTATTTGATTACAGCCGCAATGTTTGCTCTATGCGTCTGGAGGCCACTTAAGCGATTTGAGTGCTAAAAATAAATTAACTGCTTCACTCTAAATACGCATAGATACTCGTACGTATACAGGTACTCGTACATGTGGCGGTTTGTGGTCACTGAATCTGAGACGGCTAGGACTCGGCGCGTTGCACGCCTGCAATAAAGTCCACTCAACCAATAAAACATAGATCGGCCCCATGTACCGTGTATACCGTCTGCCGTAATTATCCGAATAAGTGCACAAAGCACAACCCCCTGTGCACCCAAGTTCATCACCCACACGGAGGCACTTCAATCAAACAGTCTGGTTTCGTTTCGGATGGGAGCCATCTTTTGCAGCTCTCCTCTCAAACCGATTGCTCGTCAGCTAATAATAATATTCATCCGTTTATCTGCCCCGTTCATCTCACCCACCAACGTGCTCTAAACCTCCCTATGCACCCGCCGCCTGACGTCGCTACCGCTCAAGCTCACTGCCAAACTCATGAAATTCCAATATCAATGCCAGACGTTTTCAACTAGTTAAAGTCGCGCGACTACTTGGGCCGCAGTTGTAGTTGTGCGCTGCACACCGGCGGGGTTCTGGGCTGTTGAACATCTGGAAGAGGCGAGGGTGGGCTTTCGGTTCACCGCTCGTCTGGATGGCACACAAAAGCCGGCGAAAGCATTTAAATGGAACGACATGCATGTGTTTGTCTGTCAGCCATTTTTATGACCATATTGAATCCGTCAGCCGGCTAAGGATTGACAGAGAGAACGCTGTGTAAACATCGCGGAACAGATGCAACAACAATCGGGCAGTCATAAAACAATGGATTTTCTGTTGCCCTAGGCTCCAACTCATAAAACTGATGTCGATGCGCTTGGGGTGGATTGGTGTTGGCTGATGGAGTTTAACTGCGGTGGATAGTTGGGTGTCTTTTTTTTTTTTTTTATTTTCTGTCGCAATTTAAGGGAGAATTGGATGTTGAACTGATTAACAACAGGAAACGTGCAATAAATGCATACAATTTTATATCGAAAACCAGTTTTGTTGCGTCGCCTTCGGGGTGCAGTTTGGCGGGTTGACTTTGGGCAGTTTAATTACCCAGGGTTCAGTGTTTGTAGAGGTGGGCACTTCGTAGGATGCTTCTTGGACCGTCATTGGCGTTATTATGTCTTGCAGGAAAATGCAGCAGAATTTCTCTCTGATGTCAACCCCCAGGCTCTAGACGACACAGAAGAACGATCCTCCTTCAAGGCAGAGGTCTATAACTGAGAAAACAACAAACCCGTCTAAATAAATCGCAGTAAAGTTTTTCTTACGCATAAGCCATCACATCGACCTTGCAATACTCTAAATCAGATCAATCAGAGTGAACCCTTCGTACCAATGACTCTGAAGGCCGCTTGGAGAAGAGCTATGAACCGATCTTTAGATCTTTAGACCTTCTGCGATTTTATAATCATACAATAAAGTGAGGCCGTCTACACCTGTCAGCTATTTCTCCAGACTGAGCGGTCAAATGATGGTTTTTAAATTTAAAGACCGGCTATCACGTCCTGGGGCTTTTAACGATTTACAGTCGCTGGTAAAAGACCGAGGTTTGGGAGTCAGAGAGGGTCCACTCCCAAGTAACACTTTGACTTCGGTAAGGTTCAAATTTGTAATTTCTGTAGGCAACAGCTTCGATAGAGCTTCCATAGTCTTTATTAACCGAAGTCAAATTGTTGCTTGGGCGTGAACATCCTTTATAATGTCTACCCGGGACCTTTTGGAGATAATGTTGGTGAAGCTCTTCCTTTCACACATGCACACAAAAGTTGGCAAATTAGGAAGCCCCTAACAAGCTCTGGACATCGAAGGTTAACATCTAGTTCTAATGGTCACGTTGGTTATGCCGAACAATTAATTGAAATCCAACCCGCGGCGCCTTTATTTGACACAAGTTCACCAACCCCGGCCGCTCATTCGAACAAAATTAATCATGTCGTCTACGATGTGCTTCTCCTCAAGAGCCAATGTTTTCTTTTCCCCCATGTATCTCTTGAAGTTGGCTATATTTCATGTTTTGAGTTACGGCTTCTTAGCATTCCTTTTCAATTTCGCATAAATCTGCATTTGAAGAACCCCGCCAGCTAAACTGCGGCAGGCCCGCACACAATACACGTCCTCATAGTTGAAGGGGAAAACCATACAAAGACGTGAAAAACACAGATGGTCGAAATGCGCCCAACCTACCCCAACTTGTGTGACATTAAGCTGTTTTTCTACCTCACCGCAGCGCAGAATTGCTAAAACCGCTACCACCACCATCAGCACCGCCACTGAGCTGCCATACTTAAGAATTTGTATTTTTGTTCGGTGTGTACTTTTTGTGGTATCCTTTCATTCCATTGTTTTGCGATGCGACAACAAAAACAAAAACTGCGGATAATATTACCTACTCATTTGAGTTGGCTGTTCTTTTGTTTTCTCTCTTGTTTGTCGTTTGTTCGTCTACGTTAACGTTGGGTTGCCTGTGGGATGAACAGTGGTCCGAAATGCCAACAATTCAAATAGGTACGAGTATTTGATGTTTTTTTTTTTTATTATTATTTTCTTTTTAAAAGGAACAGACCTCTAAAAAATAATTTTCGGGTATGTCCTTTGTATTTGGAGTTCTGCAAAGTTGGTCAATCGAAAGTGGAACTGATTTTTTAGATTTTTTGTAAATTATGGCTTCTTTCATTGAACAATAGAATTTTTTGTTTTAAACTTAACTGAGTTGTTAGTAAATAAATTGAACAAAACTTTAAAATAAAAAATAATGGGCCTTAGCAATAATTTTTAGTCTCGACTTTAAATTTTCGTAGTTCACTTTTGCAAATTTAAAGTCGAGACTAAAAATGTTTATTGCTAAGGCCCAATAATTTTTGGAGTTTAATCTGAGTTAGAGGAAAATTTAAAATAGTTTCAAGGCAGGAATTGCCGGGTATCAGATTATTTAGGGCGAAACGTTGGAACATTTGGTCTAAGTTGCAGTAAATCGTTCGTACAGACGAAAACGTTTTAAAGTTTAGCCTTACAGAATTTCGACCGCGGATTTTGGACCTTAGCTGTTTGTTAAGTCGCATGGAAAATTCTTAGACTTTTCGAAGATTTTGTAATTTATTTAAAAAAAGTGTTTCCCCCTGCTAAAACTTTGGTCTCAAACGCAAATTTACTACCTACTTGGTTTGTTTGAGTTATTTCATTTCTAAAAAAAGAGCTAGGAACGCACAATTTTAAAGGAGAATTTATTTTGTCATTAGCTTACCTGTTGAAAAATTCCGCCCTCTTTTGAAGTAAAGTCCTCCTACTCCTTAATAGTTTTTACTGAATCAATGCCTCATTAAAGAGACCCTATTTTAGTTTTCGAAAGGATCGACTAAAGAGCGAAACATTCAAATGGTTTCCATTTAAATAGTTTTTTCTGAATTTTACAAGGTTTAGGAAGAATTAACGACAAAAATACCGAAAAGCCGGTTCAAAAATTGTCTTCTTTTATTTTTTCCTCCTTTATTTTTGTTTTTCAAAATGAAGTGACTGTTTCAAATTCAGTACAAGAAACCGGAGGAATTTCTCAACAAAGTTTATAAATCGGAAACAGTGATGAACCCCGTATTAATAAACAAATGTGCACAAGTTAGTTAGCTAGTAGACATTAGAAAGCATACAAAAATTTGACGTAACTTCTGAATAACGAGTTGATAACTTTTACGCAGCGTTTATTAATAAGGTGACTTGCTTTGCACCTTAAAAATCTTTGGATGAATATTTAAAATATTTTAAAATAAGGAAATTACTAGATGACATTTTTATACTGAAAATATTTCTACAGCTTTAAGTTTAAAATATAACAAGGAAGACATAGAGACAAATGAAGTGCACTACTGGGTCGCACAAAACTTTTTCGTTCATCAAAAGTTTGGTTGGTTTTTTTTTTAGAAGCAATACTGATTCGTAACTATTCAGGCGATTCTCGTCGAAACGATAGACCTCCGAAACTGTCAACTAAGCCCAAAAAATACGAGTTTGAGAGCTCAATCGAGTTAACTTTCCACAAATGTAATAAAAGCTGACGATGGCGTAAAAAATTAGGCCCGAATATGATTTCATATTGTCACCAAGTACTTTAGTGTTTTTTTTTTATCCAGGATTAAATAAACAGAAAAGAACAGAACCACTTAATATACTATTTTGGAATTTTGAGTGTTTGAAATTTTTGTGTTTTCTGAAAAAAAAAAAAAATGCTGGACAGTCTCTTGGCTAGTGGGTTCCATTTCGAGCTTGGTTCGCAAGGAAGACCCAAAAACTCCAACTTATCGACTTTCTCAATTTGTTTAAATTACAATTAAACTTATTATTATCGCTAAAACGTAATAATAATAAGTCGTAACGGAGGGTAGTTGAGCAATAAACACCACAGAAAAATTTAAAACACTTTACGCTTGAAGGAAAATATTTCCCGTCTCTCACAGAAGAAACTGCAAAAGAATATTTTAATTTTTAGAAGTTGTAACAAACAAACTATTTTCTTAATTAATCCATATCCCAATTAACATCTTCCATCAGATCAAGAAGACTATCTGGATCATAAGTGCACCCAAGGTCGTCAAAAACCGCTCAGAGTACTTCTTTAGTCCAAATTGAGAAATTAAAAAAAAGTATTCGTCCAAACACCGATCCCTGTGGAACACCCATCTTAGGAAATCTTATTTCACTTCTGCGTCTTCTATTTTGCCCATCCCATATAAAAAGCTCTGTAAGTTGGACGTAAGTGTCTGAGTAGCCAACGTGTCTTTTCGATTGATGTCTCCAGGACGGTGATTGGCGAAAGAAAATAGTTTGGAACCACTTTTACCGTCTTAAACACAACATATTCGCTGATTTTTTATTTTTTTGTTGGAAAGGTTGCGAAGAGACGCAGCGCTGTATGTAATTTGTTTTTCAATATGTTGTGTCAAAGAGAGGTCAGTTTAGTGGTGGATTCTCTACCACTGGGCGAGCTCCAGTACAAATAAAATGCGCGACACTAACAATAATATTTATGGTCCTGGATACATTTTACGAACGCACAATGGCGGAATTTTCCATATAAAATGACCCATGTGACCTACAAAATATTTAGTGTGAGTTTAAAATATATCTTCTCCTTACTACTACTACTGTTGGAATAAGTTTCTTGGCGAAAAAGTCTCAATAATTGGTTTGTTAACTTTGTGCACCCACTGTTTCGATAAGTTTTATTTTTGAACTCCCTGTTGACATTAAAAGGGTCACGGATTTATTTTTACAAGTCACACAATATTGAGATCATCTTTCTTTTGATTTTTTTTTTCTATGAAAGTTCCAATTCACCAAAGATTCTGCAACAACCCTGTGCAGAGATTTTCTTTAATTTTATTACAGACTTGGGATGGGAGTTTCATTTTCAGCAGAACTCAAATTGTAGCAATCCCTTTATTAGTTCAAAAGTTATGACTTTTCCATCGAAACAAAGTACTTTGCACTTTTTCTATGGCAAATATTTCAGAAGTTGTGGAACTTTTGCGCCTGCAACCACGTACTCCAAGTGGATGCATATTACATCCGCCTACATTGAATGACAAACAAAATACCTTAACCTAAAGTTATGAACCCCGAATGAGCCACACTACACACCAGAAATGTATGGACAACCTCTCAGGGACATCTGACGTGTTTAATCCTTGTCGAAACTCACATAAAACATCTTAAAATTCTTGCGCACCCATTGTCAGGTTGAAATGTTAAGCTAATCCGACACGAAATGCGCCGTTTTTGTTTTGCTCTCTACATGAAAGCGAAAAGCATGACCAACGCCTACACACGCATCTGATACTGATGTACTAAGCCGTGCAATTCCCCGGCAGACGGACACAGATGCCAAAATTCGACGCAGTAAAAAAGTTTAAAGCGGCAATAAATTCTAAGTAAGAAAAAGAAAAAGACGCAATACAAAAAGATCGACCGAGAAGAGGCGAGTCCGCCGTGCGTCGTCGAAGAAAGGAATGTGTGTACACATTTCGTACGCGAGTCTCTTGTCTGATTAATGTTTATGGTCTGCAAATGAATTTCGAATTCGTTTTCGCAAACTGGATATAGTAATTATTTGCGTGAATTGGTTAGGATTGCAAATTGTGTGTCCAACATCGGTTGCGAGTTGTTTATGCGATTATATACCACCCCTGGACTGATGAGAAACACTGAGGTCTTGGGATCCGAACAATGGTTCAGTAAATATTTTGTCTGTCCTAGGAAAGCTTCTGAACTCGCACAAAATTGTCTCTTAAAAAATGCAACAGCAATTGTCTGACTTACGTTCAGAATATGAACCCCAGAAAAAACACACGGTTGACGCATACAATTCAACTCGTTATTAAAGTTGAATTACTGCAATTGTCGGGTGTAACCACTTTCGCTCGAACGAATCGATAGGCACGCCTGCTAACCCGATTACCCATGCCCCACACAGATAATGCTCCAGAATTGGATCGCTCCAGAGCGATGCACATCGGCACACCATTGTGCGTGCTCTGAATTCCAAGATACGAGTAGTTGCAGCACTGGAATTTCCACTTTACTTCTTGTGGTGCGCCAAATGACTTGGATGTGGCTTGCCCCATTACGCTGTCCTTATGCAGCGCACACAAGTTCACAGACAACGACGACTCGTAATTGTGATGATGATGGCGCAGCGTTGAACCTGAACCACAAGTCTTGCCAGTTTTGTTCGGTTGCTGCAATCGAGATCCAGATACATATGCGTCTCCTTCGAGCGATGAACATTCAAAATGTGTTAACTGATAATTGAGCAAATGTCAATTGACTGAGCACAAGAGTGGTTTTGTTTCGCTCCCCCAGGATGATGTAAGTAAATTGAATTCGATTGCTGACTGTCACTTACTTGGTGCTTGACATTTAATTCGTAATTTATTCGCCAACGCGAATAATTTTATGAAACATGACTTCGGGTTCCCATTTGAGTCCTCTAAATCCTAATAAAGCACAAACAGATGGGATGGTGTCCCACAGCTGCTGTCGTATGGCTGCAGCGAGCAAACATTTATTTAAATGGCATCGAATTGAGTGCGCTCGGAATGGCTGCCAATCCGAATGATGTCCACCTTGACAGACGGGCAGACACATCTTGTTTGCACATCAATAACTTGTTTCTTTTTTTGGTGTTTCTTCTCTTCTTATTTTTTTTTTTGTGTTCTCATTCAGTCGGCATGCGAATTTATATTTTCAATCTGACAATTTCATTGTGCACTTGTTTGCAGAAATGCATAAAAAATAATCGAAAAAAAGGAAACCACTGGGAAGAGGCAGAGTATCTGCCAGCGCGATTGAAAAGTAGTCTAACTTTTTAAGATGGAAAATAAAAACGCTCTCAGATTTTTCTTGCTCTTTATGCAAGGTGGCGGAGAAGTTGTCACCCGAATTTTTGGCTGTAATTTTTCTTATGAATGGCGAACTTTAAGTTCTGCTTTTGGGTTATTTGATTTCATTGATGCCCGACTTATGCCATTTTCCATCAACTTCCGGCGATAGGTCATCGCATTTTTGACGGGTATTGTCTTCGACGGCTTCAAGATCAAGAATCCAAAAACATATCGTTCGCCAGAAAATTAATGAGAAAACCCATTTAAGTCATTGACAGGGCATTCCGCGAAACTTACTCGGAAGAACAAAATTTAAACATTTAGAGCAAGCTCGAGCGCAATATGCCTATGTGGTAACATTTTTTCCCCGTAGGAGCTCTGACTCTTTGAACTGATTCTTCTTTTACAATAACTGCTCCTCGGCCACAAACAAATGCTCTTCTGTTACGATTCAATTTTTAGAATTGACAGAAAAGCATTTGCGATATGTTAAAAAATACTTTTAAATACTCTTGAAAACTCAAGTAACGCGCCAAAAAAAAAGTCAAAAATTGCAACGCGCTGAACAAAGCTCTCGAAAATTCGTTAAAAATGCACCAAAAACGGAGACAAACGACGCGAAAAAATCACCAAAAAGCCAGTCAAAATGAGACAAACCACGCTCGCAAAAATGCGTCAAAAATGCACCAAAAAACTCGTCAAAAAACGAGACAAAGCACGCTCTGAATAAAGGTCGCAATAATGCGTCAAAAATGCACCAAAAAATTGTCAAAAACGACACAAATCACCCGCTGAGCAACGCTTGCAAAAATGCATCAAAAAATCAGTAAAAAACTCGTCAAAAACGAGACAAAGCACGCTCTGAATAAAGGTCGCAATATGCGTCAAAAATGCACCAAAAAATTGTCAAAAACGACACAAATCACCCGCTGAGTAACGCTTGCAAAAATACGTCAAAAATGTACCAAAAAAGCGTCGAAAAACGAGACAAACCACGGGCTAAAAAACCCTTGCAAAAATCCGCCAGAAGACGCTGCAAAATCGTGTATGAAAAAACAAATCTCCATCGAACTCCTGTTAAAAATGTAGCGTTTTTTTTTTTGCGCATTTTTGACATTGCGCCGTACTACTAAGAAATTCAGGTCTCGACTTCAAATTTACGGTAGCTCAAAATTGAGCAATTTGTATGCAATTTGTGAGCTACTTAGATTTAATGTCGAAACTAAAAGCGTGTATTTTTAAGGCCGATCTGGATATTGTGTGTGTGTACTGTATATTGTTTATTTTTTCAAAGTCCATCGTTTCTTCATCTCATGAGTGCCTACACATATTTTAATCGAGGCTTACAAATGTCTTAGGAATCTAAGAACATCTAAAATCCAAACTGAAATTATTTTTGTACTCGCTTTTCATAGGCCCAATTAAAAATACGTAATTTAAGTCATAAGGACAAAGAACAAAAAACAAAAAAAAATTTAACCGATCGATCCTGCCAGGAGTCGAACCTGGAATCTTCTGATCCGTAGTCAGACGCGTTATCCATTGCGCCACAGGACCGTTGAATTCGCAGCGTTCCAATGAGTCACATATCACCACGACGCCGAGTAGTTGTAGTTCTATCTCGGGTTTGCCTATTTTTAGTCTGTCTGCGGTGAGATTATTCAAAATACAAACACTCCGTCATTGATAAGAGGTCGGTCCAGTCGGTTGGGGGCTTAAATTGTGTGTGCGGGCATTTGCATCACGTCCAATCGACTTGAGGTGTCTTGAAAATAATCTTGTGCACACAAGCCGCTTAATTTATTCCGAAACAAAACACACGTCAGGCGAGAGATTGAATACCAACAAGGTATTCACTTATTTGGGAATAACTATCGCTTGGCTGGTTTTGGTAAATTTACATTGGACTTGAAGTGGCGCCTGGCAATTCGTAAAAACATGTGACACGAGCTTGAATTTGCTTCCAACGAATCAATACCACTCTTGTGGTGTGTTGTGCATAAAGGGAATAAATTCAGGTTGCTATTGACTTTGAGTACAAGTGAAAACAAAAATATGCAAAGTTGGTGATTCAACTAGGTCTTGGGTGCTTTTGTGTCTTCTCACCATTCACCTAAATGTAAAGCAAATGCAAAGAAAAAACCGATTGTAGGACTTCCAAGTGCATGTGTTCACGCCACAGAACAACCAATTCAACAACAGAGCACATTACGGACTTCTGCCAAAGACAAACAGAGCGAACATGCCTCGCTCTTTCCGCGAAACTATCTGTGTACATATCGCACCTAAAAATAGACTGGTTAAAAATACCCTAGCTACTATCGCATCGCAACCATGACCTCAGACAAGCAAAATACAATTTTAATTAACTCGTTGTTGTGTGCCGATTGCCAATTGCCGATTGCCGAAGTTGCCATTCATAAAATCGCTGCGCACATGAGCCTTTGTCAATTTGAAAGGTAATTATTTTATTAATGCCGCCGAAAGAAGTGCGTAAGAAAACGCTTTGATGTGCTCACATTAATTCAAGCGGGCTGCGTGGTGGGCTCAATTTAAATTGAAGTTCAGATTGTTGTTATTGCGGTTGAAAAAAAAGCACAAACAGAGATTAATCGCTGAGATGTTTCCACAATTAAAATGCGAGTGCGGAGTTTATTTTTTATTGTTTTTTATTGTTCTTGAGGAAAGGCGAGCGCTTGCTGTTGACATCCTTTGAACAATTGATTTATACAAGGTGGCGCAAAAATAACCTTCCGATGTTTTTTGGCTGTAATTTAAAAAAAAAAATTAAAGACTTTGATTCTTCTTGTGGATTATTTTTATTTGGTCTTTTAATTTTTTTTACATCAAGTCGAGAATATGATGTCATGTAAATGGCCGCCGCCACAGTTGATTGTCATTTGAGCCCTTTTTATGGCATTTTCCATCACTTTGGCCAAAACTTCCGGCGATAGGTCCTCACATTCTTGACGGATATTGTCTTTAAGAGCTGCAAGAGTCTGAGGCTTGTTGACATAAACCCGCGACTTCAAAAAGCCCCACAAAAAGAAGACTGGAGCGGTCAAATCAGGCGATCTTGCTGGCCAGTGCAAATCGCCAAAACGGGAGATTAGGCGCCCGGGAAATGCATCCTTCAGCATATCGGTTGTGGCACGTGCAGTTTGTGACGTTGCACCGTCCTGTTGGAACCACATGTTTTCCAATCCCAATTCATCAAGTTGCGGCAAAAAGAACTCGTTGATCATTGCTCTGTAGCGCTCACCATTCACAGTAACCGTTTGGCCCGCGACGTCTTCGAAGAAAAAAGGTCCGATGACTCCTCCAGCGAAAACAGCACACCATACAGTGACTTTGAGCGGGTGTAATGGCTCTTCGTGGGTTACACGCGGATTTTTAGTGCCCCAGAAGCGTAAATTTTGCTTATTTACGTACCCGCTAAGATGGAAATGGGCCTCATCACTCATGATTATTTTTGATGAAAAATGTTAGACGCGATTGGCGGTCAACAGCTAACAGCTGATGCACCGTCTGGACTTTGTACGGAAACATCTTCAAATCTTGTACCAAAATTCGCTGTAAAGACCGTCGACTGATACCCATTTGCGTGGCACGTCGTCTGGTCGATGTCGACGACGGCCCTTCCATGACATCTTCGGCTACAGCAGCAATATTCTCTGCAGAACGGCTACTGCGGGGTCTAGCCACGCCTGGCAGCATCTCGTGTTGTGCCAGTCTCTTCGAGGCGGCTAAACGTCGCAGTGTTTCACCAGTAGGCGTTGGACGGCTAGGAAATCTGCGACGAAATTCACGTTGTGCCAAAGTCACCGACCGATTATTGCTCAAATAAATAGTCACCAATATTCCGCGTTCTGGAGCAGTGTAGCGTAACATTGTTTATTAACGTGTATTTCGCATGTGTTTACTACACAAATGTCAAAACAGAACTGACATTAGGGGCCAATCGCAAAATTTATAGCATTTTCTGATAGGAGGATTACTTTTGCGCCACCTTGTATTTTGTTTTTCAAGCTGATTTTGACAGCAAGTAGGTGCTTTCTGGTGCCTGATACTTATACAGACATAACTTATGTTCGAATAAAAAGCGCAGCAATTGCTCGTACTCAAAAGAAGTGTCAAAATCGAAGCAATTGCTAGGTTTCGTGTGAATACAAATTGATTTGAATTAACTCCAAGTTTTTCTACTTTCGAAAAGCGCTGCCACTCACCTTCTGCTCAGATTGGTATGAATAAAACGTGTCAGGCAAGCAATTGCTAAGAAAATTCAAAGTCTGTTATTTTGCTGACTCAGAGCATTTTCTAAATATTTTAGACGCACGATGTTTACTTATAGCAATCCCAGTCTTGAGGGTTTTCACTGTTTTGTTTATAAATTTATTAAAGTCTGTTTGTAATAAAATATGGATGGATAAACGCTTGAGAAAAAAAAAACACCAACTGAGTTGACTTGATTTTTTTAGATGAGAATGATGAGGCGCAATCATTCCCAAGGTATTTAGGAATCTGGGCTTTTGGGTTAACATTTCGAAAACCTCTCTTTAAGTTCATCTTTAACTAATTGGCTTGTGTCTCAAAAAATTTTTCCAACAAGCCGATGATCGGATGCAGCTCCCGGCAGTTGATGAAGAAATGAAGCTTAGCCCAGGCTACCTATTTGGCCAAGAAAAAAACAAAAATTCCAGTTGGATCTTGATTGCATGTTTTTTTTATCAACTTTGTTTACATTTATCCAATTTTTCACAAGAAAACTCTAAGAAAATTCAATTATTCAAATTTACTGCTCAGATTTTTCAGGAACTGCAAGGCAAGTACACCTACAGCCAGTGTGACCAATTCAATACTTGAAATCATGCTAAGTGCAAAAAACATGGTAAATATTCTTTTGAAATCAAAATCTGCAAAAACCAAAAAAATTAACAAAAAAGCTGTTTTCAGGAAAAATAATAAAGGGATTTTCAATAAGAGCGCTACAAAAGTTTTTTTTAAATAAAACAAAAACGGTTTTGGATATCAATGAAATTCTTTATTCCTGCGAAAGAACGTTCGATGCCATTATGTATGGAACTAGATTTCTTGTGCATGGCCACCACGGGCACGCTTGCAGAAGTCCAGACGCTGAACCCAATTTTCGACGGTTTTCAAGCACAAATCGGCCGATACTGCTGCTATTTCACGTTCGATATTCGTACGAAGTTCATCAATCGTCGCTGGCTTGTTGGCATAGACCATGGACTTGACGTAGCCCCACAGGAAATAGTCTAACGGAGTCAAATCGCGGCCAAGCGACTGGACCATTTCGTGAGATAACACGTTCTCCAAACTTGGTTTCCAATAAATTGATAGTGACATTCGCTGTGTGGCTTGTGGCGCCGTCCTGTTGGAACCACATGTCCTCCAAGTCCATATCATCCAATTGGGGACAAAAATATTCGGTTATCATTGAACGGTAGCGATTCCCATTCACAGTAACGTGCCGGTCTTGATCATCAAGGAAGAAGTACGGCCCAATGACGTCGCCGGCCCATAAACCACACCAAACCGTAATTTTTTCGGAATGCAATGATGACTCATGGAGCACGTGTGGATTGCTGCCTGACCAATACCGCATATTTCATATTTTGTTAATTGACGAAGCCATTCAGCCAGAAATGAGCCTCATCGCTGAAGATGATTTTCCGATGAAAATCCGAATCATTTTCAAGTTGTTGCTCACCCCAATTCAGGAAAATACGACGCTTCTGGTGGTCAAGCGGCTTCAGTTCTTGAGTCAATTTAATCTTGTAAGGATGTAGGCCAAGATCTTTTCGCAAAATTCGCCACAACGACGTCACAGAGATGCCCAACGCTTGAGAACGACGTGTGAGAGACACATTTGGGCTTTCTTCAACTGAAGCCTCAGCGGCAGCAATATTCTCCACACTACGGGCACTTCTTTGTCTCACTGGCACGGGAACATTTTGTACTGTGCCTGTGGATTCAAATTTTTCCACTAGACGCTCAATTGTTGATCTGCTAGGACGACCATAAATTTGACGTAGCGCTCTTAACGTTGAGGCCACTGACTCCGAATTCGGTAGCAAATTTTTAAAAATTCCGACTCGTTGTTGGCTCGCATATCTTTCCATCATGAAATGGCAAACCTTACTGAAGAGAAATGTCAAAAGAGCGGCAAGAAATTCGGCGTCGTTTGCTGTCCCTGTCGCTCTACTTTTGTAGCGTCCCTGTTGAAAAACCCTTTATATATTTCACAAAAATATCACTAATGCCGCATTTACACAGTCACACATTCCTATCACGGAAGATTAAAGGGATGCTAAATACTAAATAGCCGTGTGAATGAAAGGGACGGCATTACCTAACACGCAAAAAAACGTGACACGTTTTTTCGTCGCCCATCTAGTTTACGTGGTAGGAATTATGGGAAAGCTATGCATGTTGATATTTTTATAGCGACGGCTCACGAAATTTTGCTTCCCTATAAAACAAAATGCCTTCCGGAAGTGATGAGCGGACAATTATTTATAAATTTCGTACAACTGATTGATGCATTTTTGGTTAAATTTACTGAAACTTAAAATCGCTCTCATTTCAGATGTTTTAAATCAGAAATAGAAATATTTTCAAGTGATTACAGAAATTATATTCTCCGGAAATTGGGTTTATTTCCGTTTTACGTACCTATAATTATGGGCAGCACATCCATGACACTTTAGGCGTCTGATTTGTGATCTCATTCTTACTCCTTTACTAGCATTGACTGGGGAAAAACGGATTTCTCTCTCACGTCTCGTGCAAAAATGCGCGTGCGTGATCGCGTAAATGCAGTTTAAATAAAAATCATTTCTTGACGCTTACTATGTTTTACATAAAAAAAATATTTTAATTCAATTAATTTCAGTCTCTGTTCGTGAAGTGAAAATAAATATTGTTACTTTTAGCTGAATTCGTTGAATGGCTGTGTTCAGGGATTCACTGTCAAATGAGAATTGCAATGGCTTGTTCACACTAAGGTCTGTCTGCTTCGATTGTATTTTATTATTTCAATTTATAATTTGGCTAAACCAAAATCCTGCTAATTTTTCCTGCTACAAAAAAATTCTGGCACTCAGCCTAGTATGCTGTTCCAGGAAAGCTAAAATTAAGCGCCTCTCCAATGTTTCTCTCCACCACTTCGCTTAATGTTCGCTTAATTTTGACCGTGAAAGTTCCGCAAAAAAAAAAAACTGTGTTGGTAAAGTTGATTGACTTGCTACTGTTAATTTGTTTTCGTTGGAAATTTTGTTGCAAATACCGATATCTTCTCTGATCATTCAAAATTTGCATTAATACGCTTACATAGATTCTGTAGAGTTTTTTTGTACAATGGCCAACAAATTTAGCTTGAACTGCGTAGGCGTACTGCTTGGCTTAACCGCTTTGCTTAATTTTATCTTTGGAGACATTTTTGTATGGGGGTTTAATATAAGCGTTAGCAGCATACTAGGCTTTATTTGCAAAAAAAGAGGCTAAAAATAAAATAATCGTGCTAAACTTAGCAGGAAATGTGCTAAATTGGTCACACTGCCTCCAGCGCATCAATGCTATGTTCGAATTTTCGAACTTTCTTTCCAAAAGTAGTTTTTTACTCATATCGATTCTGACTTTGCTAAAACCTTTAGCCCAAAGCAAATGCTAGTTCTTATTCATACGACCCAATTTGACAATAGGAGGTATATTTTGGATCCATCATGTATTCGAATTGACAGATGTGTCTGTCGATGGCAATTCCGTTGTCTTCCGCTACCTAAACCTCACCCACTGAGGGTGCAACCAGCTGGATCAATGCAACACTTTGACCCAAGTGCACCGTATCAAGGACCATTTTAAGCCAATCTAGCATTATAGCCCAGAAACAGGTCCACCCTCTATGTACGCTGCATATATTTGTCCCAATGGACTATGCATATAGAAAATTACTGAACAAAATTGAAACCGAATTCATCAGACTATGTCATTGTACAAACAAAGCCGTTTGACAGCCACTGTCCGTGTGCACACCAGAAACGCTAGACTTGCATCGGCTATCTCGTAACAGTGCCCTTCTCGCCCCAATGCTGTGCAGTAGCACATGCGGCGAACATCAAGCAGTTCGTTGACCACCACCAGTCATTTGTCGCCGATTTATGCAATCAATTAGAATGCAAATCGATTAGAATTCGTGTAAATCGCGAGCGAGTCATTCGCCTTAATTTATTTTGCTTTAGCAGCAAACAGCCCGCGCTGGGGGAGGACGGAAGCCCATTTCCGATCAGATGTGTATTCCACAAGCCCCATTAAAGTGAGCAACGTCAGTTGGGGTTGGGGTTTAATGGCTGAACTTGCACTCTCGAAGCTGCACTATTTTTCATTCCCCCTGGCGGACAGAATCTTTATTTATATATTTGCCGCATGCACTCGTATCTAAGGTATGAATAAATTTAGAACAAAGTATATGTGCAGCCGGCCAAACATCGCAACAATTTCTATTTTGAGTCTCGTTTTCGTGTACGTGTACGCGATCGAAACGAACGATCGTCGGTCGGCGGTCGCCTTGAACTTTAATTTGATCGCGTCATCGAAATCGCTTGCATGCAACAATGTTTAGCCGGCATTTTCGCAAAAGCTTAGATGCATCAGCCAGCGAAGCGAAAACTAAAACAAAACAAAACGAAATGTGTAATTAAAAATAGTGTTTTCTGAATTATTGCAAGCTGGGAGGGGTTCTGGCCGCGAGGGGGCGTATACGTACTCGTATACATTTTCGCTTTGGATTGGAGGTATACGTACACTACAGATGTGTTAAACTTTGGTGCGGTGACCGTTTGTGTAACCTTGGACAGTGATCTTTGTCGCAGCCGTCGAGATCAGTTCATCCGTTGCCGGTTCGGTTGATCGCATATACGTATTTCTGACGAAATGTTGGATGTGTGCTTTTAGGTGACATTTCCACTCAATGGATTAGAATTGACTTTGGCTGCTTTGATGTGGGTTGATTGAGGTAATTTTGGGGTTGAACTGCGTTGATGTCCAGACTACTCTACAGGCAGCTTAAAAAGATGTAAGATGGCAGCACTATATCGGAGTAGCCGAGGTAGCCCAAAAAATATATCACGAGAGGGACATTCATTGGAGCATCCAAAGAGGAGATGTACATCCGTGCCAGGTGGACAGATAGATCTTTGAAATTTGGCAAAAGACGCAATAATACGTTTGAGTGAGAGTCTTTTCAACCAAACAGCTGGAGATGAGTGCGCTTATCATCGCCAAATGTCCTTTTTGAAAAAAAAAAACTCTTTTTTACCTCAACCTTGCAGTGTGGAACGACAGCCGAGATCTGTGAGCTGAGCTAATGGCGCAAGACATGACGAATAAGCCAGCTTGCTTCCAAAAAATACTCCGAGCTATATGTTCTAGGTATGTGTATGGAATGGGTATACCTTTTAACCATTGGCTGTATAGGATAAGTCGGCTTCACTCTCCTTGTAAAGTAGCCCACGTTTGTCTTGTAAGGTCTGACAGAAAGCGCATTCCGTTTACACCACTTTTAGGTTATGTTTAAAGCTTTTTGTTTTTTTGTTGCACAAACCATCTTAAGCAAACATCAGGCACACAGGAAAGACAAATTACAGCCTTACGGACAGCCTCACCTTACAGCTGTCATGGCACTTTAACTGTAGCCCGCGTTTGAATACAGTGCCCTGTTTTTGAACATAGCCATAGCGATCATCCGAAGCCGAAAGAAGCATTTCTCAAGCTCCTTCCCTTTTCCTGTCAAGCGAATCATCCAATATTTTGACACGTAGTATCGCAGGATTTAATTCACTGATAGGTACGGGTGAGTTATATTTTACGAAGAAAGCAACTCCGAAGAACAACTATGTGTACTTACAGCTCTAGCAGTCTTTCCGGTTTTAAGTAAGAAGGAAGAGGAAGTCATCTTTTCCAGTCTTTCGTAATACAAACTTCTGCTGAGCCAGGAGTGATGTTATTTGTAAAAAGCGTTCCACTAAAAACAAATTTGTTTTATAAATAGTATTGGCCATGAATTTGGAAAAGTTGTCCTGTGTGCGGCGTGTCAATGTATCGAAAGACAACCACCGGTGGATTCCTCTTATTTCGAGGAATCCAGAAGCTCTTTCTGCTGCTTAGGTCCCTTCTCAATATGCTCTTTTCTCATTTTCTCAACACGCACTCATTTCGTTTTACTAACTCTTGAACAGAAGCTACATAAGCGAGGTGCTTTTTTGAATCTCCGAGTTCCAGTGAACGAATGGACTCAAATGCAATTCCTTCCATGTAGTTCTTCAAATATGCAGTAGGTTACATATGGCGTCGGCCGGACTGTGAATCCATCTAACATACGTCCTCATAGCCCAAGGTGTTTTCAACAGCAACCACATTGAAAAAAAAAATCTACCGAATCTCCCCGACGGGGAATTGAACCCCGGTCTCCCGCGTGACAGGCGGGGATACTGACCACTATACTATCGAGGACGTTGAAAATTGCTGTTCCAATTTGAAATTTCTGAATGCGTATCAAATAGAAAACCATTTGGAAAATATTCTCCTCTTGCTATAACCGTAAGTTATACATAGGGAAAGGACATTGTTTTGCTGCATATTTCGATCTGTTTGATTTTCATACAGAGATACGGATTACAGGCACCCGAAAAATGCCTCAAATATCACGATGAAAAACGCCTAAAAAACGGGAGTAGTTTTTGAACAAACTAGAGTACGAAATTTCAATAAACGCACTGTTGTTTGGGCAGCACATCACTCACTTTTGGAATAGGGCTGCAATATTTCTTAAAGATGTTCGTAAATTGAGATCGCATTTGCCAAAAGTTCTGTTCGACAAAAAAAAAAAAAAATTTCGGGTGGAATCTTCAAATTGTTTAAGTCAAAAAATCTATTTTGGGTGAAACGAAGGTTCGCCGGGTCCGCCAGTAATTTATATAGTTCAGAGAGAAACCCCCGTTTATGATCCTTAATAATTTTTAGACACGCCTTTTGGTGATGCTTTTCGACCCAGTTTTTGATGAGGAATTTGTGAAGCTTTGTTTTTAGTGATGTGGTCTCGAATTAATAGCTCATATTTATAGATCTTCTTAGGTTAGTTTTTGCAGCCATCTTTAAAAGTTTTTAAATAATTACTTTCTGACCCAATATTTGGCTTTTGTTAAAGGAATTTTGGCACTTCCCTAACAACGTCTTTAGACGCATTTTTTTATAGATTTCGGACAAATCTGCGAGTGGGTCAATTTGATTTGGTTTTTACAAGATTTTTGGACACGTTTCAAATTTTTTGGTTGATGTTTGTTCTGGGCAGCTATCTACGTGTTTTTTTTTTGCAGCTGTTTTGATCATTTGATTTTATGAGGTCCGTTTGCGACATATTATCGAAATTATTTTGACGCACTCTTTGAAGATATTTTTGGCGTTCTTTATCTTGACTGTGATATTTAAAGTCGTTTTCGACGTTCATTTTTAAGCGGTTTTTAAATCCTTTTAAAAGTGATTCAGAAGTGATTATCTAAGCTTAACAGCGATTCTCAGGAAAATGTAATGAACCGGCAAATCAAACCAACCAAAAGTGATTTTTGAACAATTTATTGAAGGTATCTATAGTGTTCAGTTAAATATAGCTTAAAACGATCTTTGTCGAGTTTTTTTTAGGGATAATTCGAAATTTTTTAATACTGTCTTTTTTGGCGTCCCCGTGATGAAATATCTCATGAATCATGATATTTATGAACTCGAGATTTTTATATCAATTTGGTTCAAATATAAGATGTTAGAAATTGTGTTTCGTAGGCCTCTCCGAGCATAGGCGATGGTTGCTGGTTGAACGGGTTAATCGATTTATTTTTTGCTTCATACGAACTTACTTTTTCTTTCCAAATGACAGACAGTGTTCTGTTAAATTGCCCATGTTCATAAAGGTGGCATAAAGGAACTATGGACATGTAAAGTTGTTGACTTCCTCGAATGAAAATCTTTAAAAGAAAAGTACGAAAAGTACCATACACATTGAAATACTTAGTAAAATAACCAAAAAATAACTCGATCCTGCCAGGAGTCGAACCTGGAATCTTCTGATCCGTAGTCAGACGCGTTATCCATTGCGCCACAGGACCTACGGCGACATTGGCGACATTGCTGTGCAAATCGAAAGCAATCCGAATTTATTTTTTGTTAACAACATTAAACGACAAGGATCGTTTTGTTTAACATCTATTTAGAACATTACTTCTAAAGGAAAGTATTCAGACCAGAATCACTTGCTTGCTAGTCTCCGCTCTGGCAACTATGAATAGATGAACATTGAAAATTGTGACACTCTATTGCTAAGTATTCATTATAAAAGGGGAGAAACAAAACTTATATCATTCGAAATGTCGAATTTCGGGCACAAGCACCATTACTGCAGCTGTCGTTAATTTTAGCAAACACCTCCAGCAACAATAAGAGAAAACATTTATCCATTAATTACGATGCACGATAACGCAACGCTTTACCCAAAGAAACCAATAAACAAGATATATGCGAATGAAAACTCATTTATATATGAAAGAGAAACGGTGCCATTATAAATAACAGCACTGATTTTCGATGTGTTATGCTAATTATAGAGAAAAGCATGAGAGCCCGTAGACGAAACGTGTTAAACGATTTGGATGGGAAGAGATTGGCTTGTTGTTGGTATGTGCCAAGTGAATCACTCGAAGATTGCTTTGAAAAGATTGTGTGGTAATAATACTTATTTAATTGCCTCGGTTACAAGTGGTCTATAAATGTGTATATCCTTTTACTGTGATTAGCAGCACAGTTGTTAAATTCAACCCTAAAGAGCAAAATTTACAGTGCGTCTCTGCCTCGGAAGTTGTGCGAAATAGTGTAACAAATGGCGCAGAGTTTTTTTTTTGACACGTATAAGCTTGGCTGTGGAGCAGTCTTCTAGATGTGCAAATCGAAAGCTGTCCGATTTACTGTACCAGAGCCAGCGTGACTGTTGTGGGCTAAAGTTGAAATTTAACAGTTTTTTTCATTGCTATTTTAGTCTTCTTTTTAGTTGGAGAAGGCACTTCAAAAATTGTTTTTATGCTGTTTTTCCCAAGAAAAATCCTTGCCTATCACAACTCTATTATAGTGTTTAGCGAACCAATACTTGTTAACCATCGTTCGAAAATTCTAAATATTCTGCTTCAAAAATTACACTTTTTTCTCATTGGGCCTTTTCAGAATTCTGCAACGGTCACACTGGCCAGAGCTCTTACATATTCTGAAGACACAAGCATCGCAATTTGCGAAATTTATTGTCAGTCTTAGTGCACTGCGACTGCTAAGGTTGAGGCAGCTACCCTACATATACAGCAGAGAAATCTTGCCCTGTTTTCGAAATCCGAAAAGTATCAAAATTACAACGGAATTTTGTTTCCAGAAACTGCGCCTCACCCTCTATTCAATCCTCGTTGCCAACTACCGCACACGTTTTGCAAAATGATTTTAAAAGGTAAAGTTGCTCAATTTACCAAATTGCAAAGAAAAATCTATCACAAATGCTAACCATGAGATATAGTGTTTTAAAAGTAGGAGGCACCACGCCCACATTCTGCTTATTGCTTCTTACATTAAGCTTCCAAATTTTACAACTTTTCTCCCATTACTGTTGATAAATTGCGATTATAATATTAGAAGGATGCGCCACGCCTCTTTTTCCAACATAGCCTACATTTTTTAAAGTGCATTCAATAGAGTATGCATACAAGAAATAGGTATGCAGCCATGATTTTAATTGTTCTTTTACTAGCGTCTGTTTTATGAGCCGTGCCACTCCCCCTTTTCCAATTCCGCCCACTTATCTCGAAACTCGAAGTACTCTACTCAAACTGGACATCAAAGTCACAAACGGGACAGCTCTAGTTCCACTTAAGGTTGAGAAATAGCGTGTCGAATATATTTTCTGCATGGGATGTGCCACGCCCCCTATTACCCCCCGGAAATCCTTTGTAGGATTGCTGGAAACACTCTCAGAAGAACCATGTTCGATCTTCGACTGTTTTTGGATATCATATGGGATGAAAATAAACTGAAAACGTGGAAAACTTGCCAGAAGAAACTGACCGTGTTGCACAGATTGTCATGTTGTGTTCATCTTTCAAGCATGCTGTCATCATTTCAAGTCATACTGGCCGCATTTGCTATGCCGCTTTTAGAATCCCAAACTATTGTTACAATCGCCTGGATTTTTGCAACAAATCCACCAATCTTTTGCAAACAAAATAGCAACTTGCAAGGTCTACAGTATCTGCGCCATATAATTTGTTAAAATTCTCGTTACGTGCGTATATCTACTGGCGTTTCCTGCATTCGCTTGACCACCCACTGACATTGAATTGAAAATTATGTAGGTATTGTTGAAGCACTATCCCATTGCCAACCCGGCAGCAATACGCCTAGTTCTTTCTCAGTTTACACTGAAATACAAGTGCAAAAAATAAACGCACCAACTACACAGAAGAATGCGAAGGGTGCTGGTGCTGGTGATGGTGCTGGTTACACATACGAGAGTACCGCAGCTGTAGAAAACAAGCATTCAGGCCAGTATCGACCTTGCATTTGCGTCTGTTGTTCCACTGTTGTAGTGTGAACCATCCGACCAGATCATCGATGCACTTGGGTAGTTGCGGTGCGGTGCGCGTATGCGATAATGGCGGGCTGCTGCCGCTCCATTCTCGTCGCTGATGGGACTAATTGTTGTGCTGAAAAATGAATTGTAATTATAGAAATCGATAGCGAAAATAAAAGGGAAATCTACAAACTGAACCTATGATTAGATTTTGCTTCTTTATTTTTTGTGTGTTTTGTACTTGTGCACGTTTGCAATAAATATTGGTGTTCTCCTTGAAGAGGTACGATTGAATTACAAAAGCCACAGAACAGCAGAGGCAATGTGAGAATCGAGGAAATTGTTATTCTACACTTGGGGTACTGTTTTTTTCTTTTTTGTTCTCCAAGGACATTCGTTGCAATCGGAATCGCCGCTCTCCAGACGGGAAGTGCTTGGCTGAACCAATGGAGTGGGTATCAAGAAGCGCGCTGTTGCCTGTTGTATTGTGAATATGTTTGTTGACAGCGGCATGATGCCGGAATTAATGTTTTTGTACACAATTCCAAGAAGAGACCATTTAAACTAGGTGCGTTTGAAGGCTTCGGTAGCGGAGTTCTTGACAAAAAGTGGAGACGCATTTCCGTAAAACGTTTCCATGCTCCATCCTTTTTCAATATGAGTTCCAATTTATACTTCCACAGATGGTAATTAAGTTTTGCAAATGATGATTTCAGGAACTTCATCTAAAAATTGAGCCAAGATCAGAATTCCTTTGCAAAGCTGAATTTACAAAAAAAAAAATAGAGCAATATATTTTTAACTATGAAATGTAATCAAAGAATGAAAAAATTATATTATTGCAAAAGCTTAAATCAACACGAAGGCTTCAGTGAATTATTATAAACTGGTACTCGTATAACACTTACTTACTTTACTTACTTAACGGGCTCCCGACCCGTGAAGAGCCTCTGCCTGAGACACTGTAGCCTTCCATCCTCTGCGATCCCGGGCACGTTGCTTCCAGTTATCCAGACCAAGCGCTCTGGCATCCGCGATGGCTTGGTCTTTGACACGAAGGTTTAGTCTTCCTTGTCGTCTCGAACCTGGCGGCTGGGATTCGAAGATCCTCTTAGCTGGAGCACTATTGTCCATTCGCTTGATGTGGCCGAGCCAATGTAGTCGACGTATTTTGGCCTTTTGGACTACATCCACATCTTGGTACAGCTCATAGAGTTCGCGGTTGTATCTTCTCCTCCATTCGCCCTACTCGCACACAGGACCAAAAATCCGCCGAAGAATTTTTCTTTCGAAGGAGCCCAGTATCAGCTCTCCCTTCCTGCTTATCGGCCAGCACTCGGCGCCATAAACCAGAACTGGCAGGATAAGGGTTCTGTAAAGCATACATTTTGTCCTTCGAGTTAGGAGTTTTGAACCCAATTGCTTTGCCAAACCGAAGTAGCAGCGGTTTCCTAGGGTAATTCTTCGCCGGATCTCCACTAGGATGTCATTTGCGGAGTTCATGTTTACTCCGAGGTAGATAAACTCCTTAACTACCTCGAAATTGTTGCTATCAATAGTGACGTTCTGTCCTAGGCGGTGGACAGATGCTTGTTTGTTTGTTGATAGCATGTACTTAGTCTTGTCCTCATTTACTACAAGACCAACGAATTTCGCCTGTTCTTCAATCGCCGTAAAAGCCTCAATCACGGCGACCGATGATGTGAATATCGTCTGCATACCCCAGCAGCTGGACGGATCTGTTGAAGATAGTGCCTTCCGTGTTGACACCTGCCCTGCGCACTATCTGCTCTAGCACGAGATTGAAGAAGTGACATGATAATGCGTCCCCTTGCCGAAATCCGGTGCATGTTTGGAATAGTTCGGAGGAACTACTTCCAAATTGCACATTGCAGCGTGTGTTCTCCAGCGTCACGCTACATAGCTGGATCAGTTTTGCCGGGATCCCGAATTCGGCCATCGCCAGATAAAGCTCCTGACGACGAATGCTATCATATGCGGCTTTGAAGTCGATGAATAGGTGGTGAGTCTCGACTTGAAATTCATTGGTCTTTTCCAGGATTTGCCTCAGTGTGAAAATTTGGTCTATAGTCGATCTGTCGGGCCGGAAGCCACACTGGTACGTGCCGATTAGTGTGTTGCAGAAAGGTTTGAGACGGTTACACAGTACGTTGGATAGGATCTTGTATGCGACATTAAGCAGGGATATGCCTCGATAGTTCTTGCAAGACATAGGATCGCCTTTTTTGTAGATGGGGCATATGGAGCTGATATTCCAGTCATCGGACATACTTTCTTCCACCCATACTTGGTTGATGATTTGGTGCATGCGCCCTACCATAACATCACCACCGTATTTTAAGAGCTCCTCTGGTAAGCCATCAGAGCCGGCGGCCTTGTTGTTCTTTAGCTTTTTTATTGCTAAGCCATCTTCTTCTATACTGGGTGATGGAACTGGTTCTTCTTAAAAATGAGTAAGAATTGCAAAATTCGCCAAGTTGAAGTCTGTCAAAAGCCGGCTTTTTGCGCACGGTGACAAATTGACTGCGTCGGTTTCTCCTGTACACTTTCACGGACCGCGGCAATGTTCTTGGCCGATCTGTCGCTCCTTTGACATGCGTCTACCGGTGTTGGCTAATTGATTACCGAACTGGTTCTTGCCAATTTGGTCACCAAACGGTGGAGAAATCGACTATGAAGCTCGACCGCGTCTGCCATAAAACGGGCGCAACGTGGGTAAACTGATGAACACTCAGTTTGATAATAAAGTTTCACCTGGTCAATGGTGTAACTTGGCATGGTGATTTGGCATCAGTCACTGAATAATAAACACCAGATTAGATCACATGCGAAAACAACATGGCCGCCACAGGCAGCCAACATCGACTCGTTCCAATTGGAAAATCCTTCACAATGCTGTATTTTTGTGCCCCTTTAATCATAAGTTTTTCATTTTTTCGACGTGTTCGTCACGCGATGTTGTCATTTTCTTTTTTAAAAAAGTATCTCAGTTATGATTTGATGAAAGAAATTTTATTTGGCGATAGCAAATTGTTTACGTATTCTCCATATATTTTCAAACTTCAGGCCTTCAAACTTTAAACCAGTGTTCGGTCTTGGACAGTACATCCAAATTTTACGCAGTAGATTTCTTTTGTATTTAAAAATTTCATTTAATTTATGTTTTAAGAAAATAAATTCATCAGATAAATAAAAATAGGTAGTTAAGGGACCCTAGGCCTAGCTTTTCATAACCATTCGTTTTGTGTGAGCTTTTTTAAATTTTTGTAACGAATAAAAGGGATGTACAATTTTATGCCGAGTCCGATTGGTCAATTGTCAGCTCTTTCATGACAGTTATGCTCTCGGATGTTTGTCAGGCGTTCACGAGAGGTGCCGCAGTGGAAAAAATGTATCAGCTACATATAAATTACATTTGAAACCCGACTGTCTTTAAATCTCGTCAAAAACTCTTTGGTGGCTTTCAGACTCAATAGTGTTAGGCGATTGCTACTGACGGCAGCCGGCAACTTTAATTTGAGTGACAGTTTTGTGACAGATTTGTGCGACCCAGGCGTTTACTTAAATGTTTCTCATTTAAGCCTTTTTTGCTGTCCAGAGTTACCCGCATCGAAGCTGGTGAACTTCAGGCCTTACAATAAAAATCAGCGACAGCCCCCAGCTATTGCGCCAACTTATCCAATTTGTTGTCAACATGTCACATAAATGTTCAAATGTTCCATCACAATTCACAACTGAATGAAGATAAATAGCCTCAGCTTCGACGACTGGAGCATATGTGTAGGCGCGATGACTAACCCCTATCCATACCTCCACTAAACACACCACCAACATTATATAGACAGCATTTGCGTGTGCAAGTAATTACAGGTGTAATTCCCGCCTTGGGAAGTAGGTACTCGTATACTGGAAATAATTACACTCCGAGTGATTGTTGTGCCGCTCGTATATGCAAACCCCAAAGACACATTGTCTGTCTCAGCGTGGTGTGTGAATGGAGTGAATAAGCGATGAATCCCCAGCGCCTAGTACAAGTATATACAAGTATCTACCGCACAACATCGCATCGCGCATCGACTCCAAAGTACAATGCTCTGTGTTAAGTTGGTTGGTTGGTTATGCAAATTACTCTCGGCGGCCCGTGATATAAATGGAAAAGTCAACAAAAGCGGCAGCAATTAATAGATGTAAAAAAAACCCCATCAAATTGAAATGTGTACGAGTATAGAAAAACGACCACTCATTCACACACGTTTTTCGATTCTCGAGGTCACTTGCTTTCGCGTTAAGTATGTGCATAACTTATGACGAGAATAGTTTATGTTCACTTTGTGGTTTGGGTTGATAGTTCGGTTTTGAATCGGAGATGGCATACGGTCCTGTGGCGCAATGGATAACGCGTCTGACTACGGATCAGAAGATTCCAGGTTCGACTCCTGGCAGGATCGGTCGAGAGATGATTTTTTTTTTTCTCATTACCATTGTGGCGGAGATTTTTATTGAAATAAAATAAAATTGGAACACGTTGGGCGGGGCCTTAGCAATAAACATTTTTAGTCTCGACTTTAAATTTACAAAAGCTCACAATAGCAAAGTTTGAATGGAAAATATATAGCCACTGTGAACTACGTAAATTTAGAGTCGACACTAAAAATTTGTACTGCTAAGGCCCATTTTTGGACACAATGGACCCAACTGATGGTCTAAGTGAAGCTGTGGCATAGTCGCCACAAGAGCACCCATTTACCTACCTACCTAAGGCCCATTTTGTATGTTTAGATCGGGTAGTTTTGAAAAATTGTGCCGAGTAGAATATTTAAATTGTTGGGGTCTTAGCTCCTTTAAACAAGATTCGACCTTTTTAAACAATCGTTCTAAGAATCAATTTTAATTTTAAGCCACAAAACTGAGTGTGCAAAAGCCCGTAATGTCATAACTCACAAAGTTGTTGAAATAAAAGACTGACATTTGCATGATTCCTTGATTGCGTAGTCAAATTTGACAACTTGTCGACATAATGCATTGCAACTTATAATTTTGTAGGTTTTTCATAGGTTTCCAGTGTGTGGGGGTCATAACCCCCTCCGGCATCGCAACGGATCCACATTGACCTAAGTGTGACACGTACAGGTTTCTCTGTCCTGCCAACCCGCTAGCCTATAATTTTGTATAGGTCTTTATTGTGACGTATCTACGGAGAGTGCGAACAAATGGAAGGCACCTGTGGCGGAATCGTTGAAAGAAACAGCGCCACGCAAACAGTTTCTGGACTTACTACGAAACGCCTTGAGATGGGATCAATATTCAAGAAGACCATCGCCATCTACAATAGTTAAAGTCCGGCTGCTCTGAAGGAATAAGAGTCTTGCATCGCTAAACCCGAACTGATTAGGATTTGACGCACAATAGTTGGGGTATATTGTCAGACTATGTTGAGTGCCTAGAACTCTGTGAGGGACATAGCCAACAATAGGGCATATCTGGTCACACGTGGAAGGTTTGAAAGGTTTGAAAGGTCTTATGGCCTGGTATATATAGGAAAATCTGGAGTACTAAGTCAGGACATCAAAATGAATGATAGGCATGGCTTCTGAGGAATCACGCTGTAAGATTAGGTGTGGATACATGGATAAAAATATCACCTAGACGAAAACGTTTTTTAAATTTGTATGACCTTTATAAGTCATATGCTGCCCGGATTCTCGGACTATTGTCAGCTTTCCTTACACTTTTCGGAAAATGAACTGGACTAAGCTCCTAACTTTTGCACTTCGTTGCTAGTTTTGGAGGGATATCGTTTAAAAAGTTACGAAATTGGTGGCCTGGTATCGTAATGACCTACATATCGCAGAGGATATTACTCGCTTCCTCTGTGAATGGCAATCCCACCCTCAGAGAAGAATAAAGTGTACCGGGAAGAAGAGTTTGGCTGGTTGGCTCCTTGCGCAAAGATGACCAATCTTTAGGTTCTCGAAATTGTTTTCCAAAGCGCAACGCTTTGAACTTCTGAATATAAAGGTTGCATTGGACCTACTATGGCTCTATTATGATCTCATGACGCGAACCTAAATTTTTTAGTTTGCTCTAATTACAGGAAATAACGAAGTATAGAATTTTGGAAACAAACAGCTGCGGGGGCTACCACTGGGTGGATATTCAGCGTTCCTTCTTTTACCCACATGAACTAAAGGCTTTTCCAATAAGAGGTGTTATTGTGAATGACCAGCTATCTCGGTAGCTGTCACTTTTGAAACTTTTATTCTTTGACATTTGACAAGTAGAAACTACGCCATTACTAAAGATGGAACTATGCACCCTTCAAGAACGCATTGAAATTATTAAAATTCACTACAAAAATGGTGAAAAAACCTCGTGTCTTTGCTGATTGGGTCCTTGAAATGCATGACAATGATCCGGAATCCCATCGAAAAATCATCTTGACTGATGAGGCCCATTTCCACCTCGATGGCTACGTGAACAAGCAAAATTTTCGAATCTGGGGCGCGGAAAACCCAAGAGTTATTGTTGAGAAGCCTCTCCATCCTCAACGTGATTTGGTTATGGAAAATTTCATGAAAAGGATATGGTCCTGTATGCGTACTCGTGGTGGCCATTTGGCTGATGTTGTCTTTCATTATTAACGGCATACCTTCCTCTTTATTATGAAATAAACTTCCGATCATTTATCTCCAAAAATGTCATTTTTCTTTGAATACCAAAATAACACCTCTTATTGGAAAACCCTTTATATAGATCATTGATTTACAACCTCAATTGGAGATCGTTCTATTGTTGTAAACCATGGAAATCATTTGGGTAAAATAATAAAACACCTATTGCCACTTTGACGAAACTCATCGTTATCCGGGTTCATTTATAACACCCAACAACCTAGTTTTGTGGAAAAGGATCAAGTGCCAGCAGAGACAATCGTGTTGTCCGTCCTTCACATAAACAACCCCCGTATTAATAAACGCTGCGTAAAAGTTATCAACCGTTGTTCAGCAGTTACGTCAAATTTTTGTATGCTATCTGATGTCTACTAGCTACTTGTGCTTATTTTTTTATTAATACGGGGGAAATTAAATAATTAGTTGAAAATTGGGTTTCTTTGCAATAAGTGACTTGTTTTGTTATTATTGACTGTTTTTTGAACCAACGAATGGATATAAAATAAATGGAAGTTCTCTGAATAGAAAGTTCGATGAAAAACACTTGTGCCCGTACCCTACTTGAATCACTCGACTTGAAAGTATTCCAAGTACTCAACTGATCTAGTTCTCGCCCTTTCAAAAATTCATTTTATTTCAATTTGGAATCAGAAATTGTTGTCAATTTGGAGAGATGTTTTGTTTGGCAGTTTTCAGTGCGAAATAAAATTTAATTGTGCGTACCAAAAGACAAATTATAACCAATAACCTTTTCGCTTTTTTTCCAGAAGGGCCACGCAGAGAACCGTACTCGCGTAACGACAACATGTGAATGGATTAAGCAAGCATTCGATTTTGCGGTAAGTGCGCAGTTAATATAATTTTTTTAAAATCCTTTTATTATTAAAAAAAAACCTTTGAAATGAGCAATAAATAAGAATCTTGTGTGTGTAGATGTAAGTAACATTTTCACAAAGAAATGTGCTATCGATAGAACAGGGGGTCAATTCTCGTTCTGTGAAAAAGTGAAACGAAAATGTTTTCACCCTTTCACAGCAATTTCAATTCTCGTTCTACGAAAATGTGAAACCAAACTTCAAAAATTTTCATATGAATAATTTTTTTTCACGTTCTCATTTGCAAGTGAATGTTTTTAGTGAGAGTTTGAAAATTGAGAACTTGATATCATACAACACAGTATACGATACTAAACTCACCACGATATTTTCACTTATAGAACGAGAATCGCTCTTTAGTACTGAGTGAATCGAAAAAATGAAAGGAATGTGTGAGAGCGAATGTGAAAACGATTTATTCGATTCACCCTTTCACAGTAGATACGAGAATTGACCCCCAGGGAAGGGAACTAACAACTAGTCGAAGCAATTTTAGGGCATTGTCTGGGGGCAGATTCCGTATATCAACGATCGTCTAAACGATATCGTTTTTGAAACTTTGATCACCAAAATAAGTCTGATTCTGCTCGATTTTTTTTGACAAACGTCAGCTTTCATTATGCCAAAAGAAAGTCATCCGATGTTGTTTGGCTCTCATTTTTTTTTTTTTTAAAGATTAGTATCCTGCTCGCGCTAAATTTTATCTCCCATACAAAAATGTCTACAAAGATAAAATTTAGCGAGGCAGTTTAGCAAAGCAGTATCCTGTTCGCACGCTAAATTCTTAACTTCATGTAGATGGGTCAATGAAAAGTTTCCACTCATTTAGCTCGAGAAATAATTGTCCGGTACATTAAATCGAAGATAAATTTTCTAGTAAAAAACGGGGGAGGAAGTTTGTGTTGCATTTACTATGGATATTTGCTTGAAAAAGAAAAGAAAACGCAAAGCCAAAAAAAAGCAGCAGTTTGTTTGTCTTTTTTGCAAATAGGAATTTATGGGACACGAGAGAAAATGTCTTCTTCTCATTGCTAGTACAGAAATTATTTGAGCTGCTGCAGCAATGATTGTATCTTCTTCAATTTTTCTTATACCATCGTTTTGGAACGATTCAAATACTGCGATTTCTTTGAACTTTGAAATTTGAAAATTGGAAAAATTATGTTTACTGATGTCCCATCTATATGATGTTTTATAATAATTTAGCGAGCATTTATCTTTGGTGTGGAGAAACGAAGTGGAGACTAGGAACGCTAAAATTTAGCGCGAGCAGGATACTGAGCTTAAAAACAAAACTTTTGAAATGAGCAATAAATAAGAATCTTGTGTATGTAGTTGTAAGTAACATTTTCACAGAGAAATGTGCTATCGATAGAACAGGGAAGGCAACTAACAACTAGTCAAAGCAATTTAGGGCATTGTCTGGGGCCAGATTGATCACCAAAATAAGTCTGATTCTGCTCGAATTTCTTTGACAAACGTCAGCTTGTGGAAAATGGACTGGATTAAGCTCTCAAGCTTGTAATTTTAGTACTCAGTTGCTAGTTTTGGAGGTCTATCGTTTCGACGATGAACTGGAAGAAGCTCAGGCACTCATTCCGTCTGAAAAGGTTACGGAATGAGTGCCCTAAACGAGTATCGTGTTAGAAAGTTCTGGGAATCAGATTTGAATTTGAATACTCGTCAGTGGTAATAATTACTTCCCAAACAGACATATAACCTTTTCTTTGTTAATAGTTCGTTGGCGTTCGTTTGAAGTGGCAAATCGCCCGTGTTATTTTTACACCGCAATACTAATAATCATGTGAAATGTCCTGGCTAAATTCTTCCAACTCGCAATGGCATAATTTTCCATACAAAATTGCATATTGTGACTTGAAAAATATTTAGATTACGTTTAGTAAGGCCCACAGTCGTCTGACTTGTTTCGGCAAACGGCTGCGTAATCAACGTAACGATGTTTTTATTAAAAAAAATATTCTAAGGAACGACAGAATGATGTTCGAAAGGGAAATTCACATAGAAGCCTTTCCGGGAGCGAAGCGAGCCACATACTCCGATTTGCCACTTATTCGTACAAGAGAAATTCGAAGCCAGAGTGCTGCAATCATTCTGTACCTACATCAATAAGGGGCAAGAGGCATTCATATTCACCCCTATCGGGAATGAAATTTCCCCGGGAATGTTTCCTATTCAGCAATCTGATTTACATTGCTGACAAGGGAAACATTTCCATCGGAATTTATTCGCGATAACCCTGATTCAGGAGGCAACCATGATCAGAACTACCGTCTTCGAATTCAAAATTACAGCAGTGAGAGACTGACTGAGACTGTCTCTCTATGCCGATTGGGTCGCAAGAACTCTCTCTATCTTCTGCGCCATCTGTTGCGGCGTCCGTCAAACACTCCAACGGTCAACTTTTCTTCGTCACATGATTTCTCGCAGTACCTATTGCAATTTCAAGGTTCGTTGAAGTTTGACTTTCGGACAATCTCAATCTAGATCCGATATCTCTCTCTTTGCTTAACAGATGTTGGACACTGTTTTTCTTTTTTTATTCAATTTTTGGTCATTCATTTGCGTGAGGACCTTCGTTTTAATACATTTTCGCCGCATTCATTTTTGCACACACAACTATGCATACACACATGCAGACCGTGTTTGAAGTGGTACTACCCGAACATGTGCTGTTGTGCTCGTTCGCATTAGACTCGCATATGTGCAGCCAGCAGCCAGCAGCACGCATGCAAAGCGTAAACGACAAAGTACATAGAACAGCACAAAACATCACGCTCATTAATTTCCTTTTTTGTTTTTTGTGTTTTTTTTTCAATTTCTTGTGCTTGTCAGAGTCTTCGTCGTCGTATGCCTGCCAGTCTGGCACTCTGTCAACCGGAAATCGCTATTGCTCTACATGATACATCACTTGCGGATAAGTATGTTCGCAAATACGTATTCGGGTGTCGAGTGCATCTATTTTTGGTTTCATTCTTTGTATGAATGCCACGGATGCTTATGAGAGTGTTTATGTGCAATAACAGTCGGGAGTATTTTTGAGGAGTAGTCTTGTTGAAGAACACATGCTTTAGCTTTAGCCTAGTTTCGTGGTGTGGTATCTCTATTCTTAAGGACGGTTTGGTCCCACATAGGTCGTAACGTTTTGTCCGAAAGCCATGAAAGCGGGTAGGACTGGACTTGGTTTCCAACTTTCGAAGAGCTCTATAATTCAAAAATGGTGGTCGTTACTATTAGTGAGGTCCATCCTGCACACTAAATATTTTCTAGGTCACAATATGCAATTTTGTATGGAAAATTTCACCATTGTGAGTTCGAAAAAGTCAGCCTGGACAATAAAAATGATGACTAGTATCGCTATTTTTGGTCCCGTCTGCATTGACGGTGAATGGAGAAGGAGATTTAACGACGAACTGTACGGGCTGTACAGCGACATCGACCTAGTCAGAAGAGTGAAGGTCCAACGACTGAGGTGGCTGGGTCATGTAGAGCGAATGGACACGAATGCTCCGGCCCGGAAGATCTTCGAATCCATACCCGAGGGAAGGCGCAGTAGAGGAAGACCGCGACTCAGGTGGCGCACGCAAGTGGAAGGGGACCTTAACCAACTTAGCGTGCGAAACTGGAGACAGCTAGCTAAAGATCGCGCTAGCTGGAGACGCTTGTTGGTTGAGGCCCAGGTCCACCCCGGACTGTAGCGCCACCTTAAGTAAGTAAGTATCGCGGGGTGTCTTGCGTAATCAGAAAATTGTCTGCCTCTCCACGAATAGTTTTGAAAGATCGCTCATAGGTCGCATTTTGAGTCGTCACCAGGGAAGTGTCTATAAAATAGGCATAGCTTGGGGGTGGTGACGTGAAATTATGTCAAATGAAATGAGGCCAAATTTCCGACATAAGGCCTTATTTCGTTTGGGTTTATTTCACCTCGCCGTCGCAAAGGAGGTTACGTGTGCAGATTTTTTGTTGTTGTACAAGTCGAACTGCTCGTCTCTGTTTGCTGTCAAGTGTGGTTTTGTACCCGAGCTCAGTAAGTAAATGGGAGCACTACTGAAGGACGAAAAAATGCGTTTAACTGAGTTATCATCGCTTGTGATATTGGGTCCCAACATGCTGCTTCCAAATTTTTCTTCTGGAAATTAAATTGGCGGTGTTCGTTATCAATAGCTGCAGACTCGGTAGATGGCGTAGTTCATGTGCTTAGCAAGTCCTATGCAAAAGTTGGGTGCTCAGAGAGCTGATCACGGACTTAGTTTCATGTACAAAAATACAAAGCAATGAACCTTCTGCATGCAATCAGTAAAAATATTTGCTAAATAATCACCAATTTTTAAAAACTTGACGTCCAAGGTGTTGGCATAAATTTAACCCTTTCTATGGCTGCCGAACTTACTTAAGCGGCTCTCCCCAGTTCGCTCCAATTTAGATGCAAGCCACCCAAAAGCTGGGTTTTCTCCAACTGCCTTGACCATCTCAATGAGACTTAGATACATTCGAGGACGAAGTGTTAAAAAAATGTTCTCTTATTGTTCTAAACCACCTCCAACTATAATTTTTTTTAACTAGGTCGTTGTTGCTGTGAAATTGATCAATCCAGTCACAAAAGTCGCACAAAAAGAAGACACAACTCCCAAGTTTCATTGTAAACCAGTGCACACAACACCTAGACACCGCAACGCTTTCAAATTAAAAGTAGGTCCTGCGATGTGCGATAACTAAAATATTTCTTGTCCTCAATAAGGACGCCTGCACTATGAGCTCTCACCCAAGCATCTACGTCACTACCGCCAAATCCGCTGCACAGATTTCCTCGGCCCAACAAATTCAACCAAATCCCCTCTGACAGTCATTTACCAAAGTGCATTCTACTATAGCAGGACTTACCTACTCATGGGAAATTTAAGTCGCTTAGCGTCAAAATCAATAATTCCATTTATCCTTCCTCGCTTGTTTGTCGTTTCCAGATAAATTAACCTTTCACCTATCCGAGCATTCCACCCCATTTATCAAGTTCAAAGACTGCTTCGGGAAAAAGTCCTTCGTCATTGACGAAGGCACATTAAAGTCGCCACCGCCTAAGGGAGCTCTCTTTAAACTGTTATCCCTTCCCCCATATCCCTACCGACTGCTGGTGTATGCGTATGGCCTCTTGAAAGTATACCACCCAACATTAAGTAAAAAAGTCATAAAAAAAAATGAGGCATGTCCTCCTTTTTCCAGAACCTGTCTGGGTCTTATATACTCGCACGCATTAGACGCGTACTGGAATACTTTATGTTGTCTGCAAAATACCATAAAATGCGAAGGAAACTGCGTACCAGATCCACGCTCAGACGCACAATGGTCTCCGCCAGACACACATACACATACTCGTACTCGACGAGAGAATCCAGAATAAGAAAAAAAGAATCATAGGATCGATAGGACCAGACAGACCTTCCTCAACCCAAATTTTCTTCACCCACCTCCTACATCTCGGGCCGGGCCACTGTCGCCGGCACTGCGAATCCATTAATAACCCAAAGAGAGCAATGAAAATAACAAAACACACAAGAAGCACTAGCAAACAACTCAACACACACAGCCGCGCGCCGCCATAAACGACACCGACGACGATTCATTCATTTCGCTGCTTCACAGACGGATTATGTTTTTCCCATGCACAAGCACATACATATACATTATATATGGATGTAGGCGGGTGGGTAGTTTTTTGGCAACCGCTCTGACATTTGGCAAATTTAGTGCAGAACCAAGAGCCACCCTCGTCGATGGAGATCGAGTATGGATTTGTGCGGGAAAAGGACGGCAGACGGAACACGTGGAGAAAGAGGATAGTCTCCCGTTCGAGGCGATGGCGATTTGCACTGCGACATGTCACAGGCTCACAGTCGCAGGCCTACTGGGTGGCTTAGCTTAGTATGTCATGTACCTACTGTTGTAGGTATATTGAAATCGCCCCCGTATTGATTTAGTCACTCTCTCTCTCACTGTGTCCACACCCGGTGGGGGAGGGCAGAGGAATAAATTCCATAGTCACATCAGGAGTCTACAACACGTGTATGTAGGGCAGATACCCGACGGTAACAAGGTCCTTCACCTGGCAACCAAATTAGCCGCCAGGAGGCTGAACAAAATATTTTGAATTGAGAAGCCTGAAGTGAGCAAGGGCAAGGACACTGGGGGAATATGATATATACGAGTATATGCGACGTAGGAGTGTGTGTGTATATACAGGTTAAGTGGGAGAGTTTTGTATGAAACGCTTTGTCTTCTTCGTATTTTTTTAAGACATCTCCGTCGTCCTTGAGGCTGCAATAAGCATGCTCCGCATTTACTCCCATTGTCAGCGCAGACACAACATGTGTATGGCAGAGCTAATGTCCCTGCAGGAGAAGTGATTGGTTTCAGTTGTTTAAACCGCGTTTTATTATGCAAATTAAGTTTTCGATTCGATGAGAAATGGGAGGGGGTAGGGACCGCACTGTCTATAGGTAGACTTCTCGGATCAGGTTATGCCTTATACGAGGATATAATTTGAGGAGTGGGAGAATCACGCCTTGTGTTTTAAAGGTGGTGATAAGAAAGGCACTTTTTGCCTGAACGATGTACCAGCCTGGTAGTAAACTTTAGTTGATCTATGTGCAGTACTGAACGTATCTTCTTGGGAATTCCTAGTACAGATGGGCAGGTACGTTGAAGAGCCGCTGTCAAAAGCGAACGTTCGGCGAAACATTAAAATGACAATCAGGGCTAGTGTGAACAATATTCCCCCCGAAGAATTTTCCATTTTTAAAAAATAGGTATCGGCAATGAATTTCGAAAAAGGGGAAAACTTCCCTCGGAGTAAATTGGTATCCTGATCAAAAATGACCCACGGAATTTGATGGTTTTTCCTTCGTACATTTTTAGGTGCAAATTGAAAACATAAGCAGTTTCTATGTAAGTTTGAAGTCTTCTGGTTTTTTTTTGTTTTTTTTTGGTTGATTTGAAATGGACGTGACATTTTGGTATACTTCAAACAACAGAGAGCAACAATTTTTAATCATGCAAGTACAAGGTGGGCCAAAAGAGATGACCCTATTGGAAGATGCTCTTATTTTTGCAAATGGCCGACAATGTCAAATCTGTTTTGACATTTGTGGACTAGACAGATGTAGAATACAAGTGAACAAGCCATGGGGCGATACACTCCCCAAGAAGGCGGAATAATCGTGTTGACGAGGATGTCGAGCTGTCGCCGGAAACATCGACCAGACGCCGTGCCTCGCAATTAGCCATCAGCCGGTCGTCCCTAAGGCGAATTTTGGTCAAAGACTTGTGCATTTTCCCGTACAAAGTCCAGTCCGTGCATCAGCTGCTGCCTGTCGACAGCCAAAAGTGTGTAACCTACGCCCAAGCCATCCTCAGTCTCGAGGAAGTGGGCGATTTTTCGACCAAAATCATAATGAGCGATGAGGCTCATTTCCACCTCAGCGGGTACGTGAACAAAACTATCGCTTCTGGGGCTCCGAATATCCACGAGTAATGCACGAGGAGGTATTACACCAGCTCAAAGTTACTGCATGGTGTGCTGTTCACGCTGGAGGAGCCATCGGGCCATTTTTTTTTCGAGAACGCCGCTGGTCAAACGACAACAGTGGACGGTGTGCGCTATAGGGCCATGTTAACCGAGTTTTTTCTGCCGCAATTGGACGAATTAGGACTGGAGGACATGTGGTTTCAACAGGACGGAGCTACGGCACACACTGCGCGAGCCACAACCGATATTCTGAAGGCGGCGTTCCCGGGTCGCCTCATCTCTCGTTTTAGCGATTTGCACTGGCCCGCAAGATCGCCCGATTTAACCGTTCCAGACTTTTTCTTGTGGGATTTTTTGAAGTCCCGTGTTTACGTGAACAAGCCCGAGACCCTAGAAGCCCTCCAGGGCAACATTCGACACGAGTGCGAGAATCTGTCGCCCGAAGTTCTCGCCCAAGTGATGAAAAATGCCATAAAACGAGCCCGTATGGCAATCAATTGTGACGGCGCCCATTTGACCGATATCATCAGAGCCAAACAACATCGGATGACTTCTTTTGGCCCACCTTGTATCATCTGAATTGACAGTTGAATCCATCACAAATGACAACTGTCAATGGATTCTAACATATTTTCGATAAGTTCCGGGAGCAATAAATTCCGAATCGCGATAGGAGGAATATTTTCCAGGTAACAAAAAATTTTGGGAGGGGAATATTTTTTCCCTCGGAACTCCTGATAGCCCTGAATAAAAGTCTGCAATTTAAGATACACTGCATCTTAAACATTTGCGAAAAGAAGGAAATAAAATCGAGGGGAGTTGTCTGAAGCTTTTGTTGCATGACCACTTTCTCATATCAAACAACGAAAATATTTTTTGTTTTGAGATCTATAGGGGATGTAAAGGCGAAATTCTCCGCACTCATTTACTCAACCTCAAATATCTTCGAATTGTCTTTTTCTCACTTGGTTCGCTTCAGCTCTGAACCTTCCATATCTGCTTCAAGTTCGTTTACGTGTTTTTCTACTTGGGCGGGCCACCCTAGGCGGGGTTGGTTTCTACTGCCACGATAACCCCCTGTGCTATATTCGAAGTCTAAATCGGTTGATGAAAAACCCTTTTTTTGGGCTATGTCGCTGTTTAGTCCGTCGTTAAATCGTTACCTCCAGAGCCCGTCAACGCAAACGGGGTTAGATAACTTACTAAGCATTTCTACACGAGTAAGGGTTCAATCGCAGCATTTTTTTGTACCAATCTTACGGCTTTTGGTGATTTGTTCATTTGTCTTAAATAAATAATAGTAGTTTTGCATTTGGTCCTTTCCTCTTGCAGATCAACCAAGAGAAATGCCTTGTGCAGTGGTCTTTAGAATTATATTTAAAATAGTACGTATACGCCACCGAATTTAGTAGTTTTACAGTGTATTTTATTTTATTTAAATGCGGTGCACTACTTTAGGAATGTACAACCTTCAGTAACAATTAGACTCATTCACAGCTTTGACTTGAGATTATCCAACAAAAAGGTTTACATACGAAGACGAACACTAGGGGTACCACATGCGTTTTGTTAAACTGTTTTTTTATGGGAATGTCTAGGAACCTTTTGGGTTTTTTATCCTTTGATTGACTTTGAAGCTTACATTTATTCTTGTAGATTGGGGCCTTTTCATAGACTACGACAGAAGTAAAATAAAATCCTGGGGAACTTGGTAGAATCATTCAATCAGTCGGTGCTCGTAAACTCCCTGAACCCTAAATCTCAGGCGATGGAAAGTATTCATCTGCTGACGTTGACTCTGAACTTGCAGCTGGTGTCAGTTGCTGTGCCGTCTACGCAAAATCATAACGTTCCGTGGCTTGCAAACCAGTCAATCCAAACAAATTTTACCGTAACTAACCTCAATTTTAGTAGGTTAAAGAATGAAGGGCTGCAGGCGAATTGACTCTTGACGCTGTTTGATTGCTTTTAAGCACTCGACATAAGGAGCCACTAAATGCGGGCATAAGTTTGGATTTCCCTTTTGTTAGTCCAACTCTTGTTTTGTGGTAGTAGAGCTTCTAACGCAATCATTTCGAGGAGTTCATCGCAAGTGGTGACAGCGTCTTAAGTTCAGAGCACTTATCATACAACAGGAAAATTGACTTTCATGCTTTGTAATCCCGTCTTTTGTTTTTCCGTCTACCTCGAAGTGTTCTGATGGCACTTTTGGTCTTTTGAATGAAACGCATAGTTACCCCATCAATGCAAATGAGACCGATAATCTTCCGAAGAATTTTACTATCAAAGCGCCCGCTTTTAACATGTTTCTGGACCGTAAAGCCAGTCTGGACTTGGTGATTTTAGTTCTTTGACAAAGCTATACCAAGTAAACAACGACTCACCATCCTATCTTTTCGATTGATTTTTGATTTTGATTTCAGAACTCGTCCGGAGGAAGGATAGACAAAGTCCTTTAAAGCGACGTGCTTCTCGCCTATGGTTGGTTTTTCTTCTGGTCCTGCCTTTTCGATTTGAACAACTTATCCTTCTAAGAAGGCTTTTGTTCCTGGATATTCGTGCGCTTTTAAATATCCAGGAACAAAAGCCTTCTTTGACAGCTTGCCAGTCGTTACTACTCTCGTCGTGTGCAAGTAATTGTTCAAACTTTTGAAAGATTGTGGCTCATATGTTGGATTAGAAATTTTTGCCAACCATTTTCGTGACCATGTCAAGACGAAATTTTCAACCATGTGAAGCCCCAATTTGTATTGGCGACTACATTTGGACAGGAGTAAGTCTTCATGTGCAGATTATGAGAAGGACCCTTTGCCTTTATTTCTCCTGGTAAAAGTGAGCACCTACTTACGATCTGGGTTTTTTAACAGCCCAAATCGTAGGTACTCATCGGCAGTATTCAAGAGCCACATTCCTACCATGCACTTTCTAGATCCGTGCAGCTTTTGTCATCCTCACCAGCTAGACCTTGTTAAACCTGCCGGTAATTTTCAGTTTGTTTTGCGCCCAAAAAACATTCCCAAATGACAGTTCATCCGAATTTAGGTCAAGAAAGTATTTTGTTCACCCTCGCCTCCTCGCGAACACGGGGCGCAACAACAAAAGTTTCCGTCAAAACAAAATAATGCCACCAGCCAGCCCCCCCTTGTCATCCGTCAGCCGAGCAGCCCCCACCCCTTATCAAATCGCACAAATTACCACACAGAACAGTGAGAGTCACCGTCATCCATGCATACATACTTGTATACTTATATGACGGCGCAGTGTACATCACGGGTATATCACACCGTATTGTCGTCGTTAAACAAACCGCCGGCACCGCGCCGTCACCGTCGTACACTAAGTAAAACCGCCGCTCCGCTGCTGGCAGCAAAGCAAGCAAGTTGAATGACATAAAACATCGTCTGACCTTCAACTCTAAGACTGAACCTTAGAAAATGAATAATTTTCACTTTACATGCGCGCATATAGCCGCACTGATGGCTGTGTGCGTCTCGTCCGCCCTCTATGTATGAATGTGCGAGAGCCAAGTACATGCGACCGCCGAGCCGCACACACGCTCAAAAGCCAACGAGGCCCAACGGCAGCTCCTCAGCCCCACCAGCGCATCGGCACGAGCACACCACCATCATCATCATCATCATCACGAACGCCTCCATCTCCATCTCCACCTACCTCCGCCGAAGCAAGTTTAATAATAAAAACGTCTGTGCTCGCGTGCACAAAGCGCCGACGTAGTTTTTGCCGTCGACGTCGCGTCGGTCGGTCGGTCGGTCGGTCGGTATTCTCATCATCGCTTCGCATCTATTGGCATCGAGGCAAAAGCTTCTCAGCCACATAACGCCTTCACCAGTGCACTCTACCCATTGACTGGGTGTCTGCCTTCTGCCATATGTGCACTACTGGCATCGAAAGCACTCGCATTTCTGTACAAGTTTCTGCGCCGGTATGGAAAAGCTTCTCCATAGTAGGGCAGCCGAAGCCACGGGCTCAATTCGTACTCGGTTGAGGCGTGCAATGTACAGAACTTGAGTGTTGTTCTTCGTCGCAGATTTGTGCCCAATTTGCAGACTTCTGCAAATCGCATGACCCAAGCTCTATCGAAAAAAACAAACACAAAATGGACAGAGATGGTCGGCCATTTCTGCACACACTCAACTCTTCTTGCCCCAGACTGACTACTGACTACTGACACCCAGTGGCCGAGGAGGTGGAAAGTTGGTTGTTGGATTCACAGATAAGCCAGTAGCTGGCAATTGCGAGTACCTGTTCTTTTTTTGTTAGGCCATTGGACATGGGAGCTTTTGTGTGGAATATTTTTGGAGAGGAACTTTTTTTTTTGTAGGCTGTTGCCAGGTGTGAGTATAAATTAAATGATGCTGTAGGTCAGTAGTAGGCTTGATATGATAGCAGATGTAGTCGCGGCAGTGATCCTTTGTGGGCTCTGTCCTCATGCATCCGATAGGGATATATGGATACAGGTATATCGTCGTCAATCGATAGTGGGCCGGAGGTTTTAAAGGAATGCAAGTCCTTACGAATATGTCATTCTTCACCATTCTTCGGTGTTAACCCGAGTCGTTTCAGGCTTTAAAAGAAGAAAAAATGTCATCTTTCATCAACGCTCGTCTATCTAAATAGTTCAAGTAATTTCCACATCGAGCTGGTCGATTACTAACCAATGATTTAAACTCTTTCTAAATGAGATGAGGAACCAACGAGTCGACAAAGTGGGATCCTTTCACGCGAAAAATCAAATCGGAAATTAGCTTGGGTTGAAACTGGCTTCATAAGCTCGCTACGTCGCACATCATTGTCAGCCTACAAGAGTTTTGGAGAATCTTCAAACACAAGTCCTAGGTTTCAAAAGGGTTGTCCTTTCAACAGGGTGAGACCCAAAAACTACATAAGAACTTCCAGTATCATTGTAATAAATCGGACAAAAAATTCAAATCTTGGGCAAGTACTTCTTAGATCTTAAATAGGCGAAGGCAATCAATTGTGAAGGCGCCCATTTGGCCGATATCATCTTCTCGACTTGACCAATAAAACTCCAAAGGTTCAAATAAACATAATCAAAAAGCAGAATCGAAGTTTTACATTTAGAAAAAAAACATGAGAGTCAAACAACATCGGATGACTTCTTTTGGCCCACCCTGCCAAACATATTCCAGGGATGGCGGACCTTTTCAGAGCTTCGTGCCATTTAAAAAAAAAAAAAAATTATTTTAAATAAAAGAAACCAATTTCAGATTAACAAAAAACAGAGAAGCAACCGGATTTTTCAACTAGTGCCAATAATATTTCAAGGCATGGGTTCGCCATCGCTGACATATTCGCTTGATTTTCTTTTTCTGTAGGAAGATTGTTCAGAGATGCAATGATTTGTTCCCCAATATCTTGCGTATAAGGCTGGTCCATATAATCGCAGAACTTGTGACACTGGGCGAGCTCTAGTAAAAGCAATTTTTGTCCTGTGGACATCAATTTAGAAACCAAAACTGTTTTTAAAATGAAACAAGGTCATTTAAGGAAACCTCCAAACGCCAAAAAAGGAATGAAGTTCTATCAATTGTGAGGTGGATAAGACGAGAAATTCTCCGTAGCACATACTCCTTCTGAGCCTTAACTCAAATTACGTTCGAAGTGTCCGTTTGCAGAAAAAAAATTGATTTGACGTCCTCGTATTGTTTGCAGCTTGTTTTTCCGCTCGATCTTGCACTGGAAACACAAATTGAAGCAATTAATGCAAAATGCGTTGCTTTATTGCTTTTTCTTTATACTGATAACATTCCAATACTTTGCTGCAAATCTTCAATGAATTTCGCGACTGATATCGAAAAATAATTCTTATAAAAGTGTCACTCAAAAACAACCTTGATCGTATTGTAAGTAACGCAAAGCGCTGGAGTGCGCGACATTTGTATCGGAACAATATGTCAATATGTCAATAATATTTCTGCAGACAGCTGTTGGGAAGAATACCTCGAAGCAGAAATCCTCCGGAACGTATAAAATCGGAGAATTTTCCGTTCCGACTGATACCTCGCTAGGGGCGATTGTCAGTAGAATGCCCTTCTTATCACTGTCTCTATTGGCGATGGTTCCTAAAGTTATAAAACTTTATAGCAGTTGGTTGCTCAGTCGGAAGTACTTCCTACCAACTGAACAAAAGGTCGTTCGGTAACAAATGTGTTACTTTTGAAGTGGCAGGCGGTGTTACCAACACTGGCTAGTTAGGATCAACTGGCGTCTTGACCTTTACAGTGGCTCCTCAAAGTTGTTATTTCGGAGTTATCCTAATTCAGCCTATTCACTTTAAAGTTTGGCGGTTTTTAGGCTCCTTAGGAATTTATTCAAAAGGAATTTATGGAAAGGTACTTTTATTGCGGACGCACTTTTTCCGAATGAATAAAACTTTCTAAACAGTCAATTGCGAATGAGCCAACTTCATTTTCATACAGTTTTTGAACAGACTCTCACATCTCAGCAGGAAAATCATCTCCCGATGAAAACAAACTGTCCAATTTGCGGGTGTATCCCCTTCCAGCTAAATGTTTTTTTTTTGTTGACTTTGGAAAATGGAAAAGTCTGTCGATTTGTTTGAGTTTGTGTTGTGTTGTTTTTTTTATTTTAATAATCAAATCCGAATAAGTGTACCTAAAAAGTTTACAAAAAATTTACCAAAAAGGCTTTCTCTTCATATTTGCTTTTGGCTATTTTTGGCACCAGGATTTTTCAATTTGGTTCCATATCTCTTGTAAAAGCTGGCGCCACTGGTGGTTGGTAGTATAAGAAATACGAACAATTTCCTTTTTTTTAAAGAAGTAAGGTTGTGAAGGGTTGTGAGATCTTTTAAATATAAAAGGCACCATAGCGAGACCACTGCCACTTTGAAGAAGGTTTTGGCACAGAACTCTTTTATTTTACACACCATTCACCCTTTAAGCAAGTCAAGATTTTGCACGAACGATGACATTTGAAATGTTAATGAAAGTCCTCGACGTAATTCAGTGGATGTCCTAATTTAATGCAATAAGTATCACAGTTATAGACCCATTTCCTTGCTTCTCCCAATTTCGAAAGTTATTAAAAAAAAATTATTTTAAGAACAAATATTTTGAAGGCATATAATTTTTCAGTTCAGTAAATTGGGTATAGGGAAACGAAAAATCATAACTATCATCTGTTGTTTGCGAATCAGTGCAACCAAAGAAATAGGGTTACCGTACGTACACCTTTTACGTCTCAGAAATTATTGTATAAAAACAAGCTGCCCAAAAAATGTATAAAGTCCCACTTATCTCGTTTTCCAATCTTTTTAACCCTTCAAGGGTAATGCCACTAACCTCGCTTAACAAATGAAGATGAAAAGGCCTGGATGTCAATAGTCGTGCTTTTTTTGACGCTGTTGGACCTCTCAACACTGAGAACTATTGTCTTCCCTCTTAGAAGCTGTTGTAGCTGTAGGGATGCTCCTCTTTCAGTCGGAGTCTTGTATTGTGACAGTAGAAAGCCTAATGTGATCATTACCTGCAGAAGTTCCGAACCGAAGGCTTCCATTCTCTCCATTTGTCAGTCCGTCTCCGTTTGAATGAAGTCTGCATCACTGAGGACGCTCTTTTGTAGTTCTGCCATTTTGGTAATTTTGCGCTGGGTTCTCTTCTTCTTTGCATCGTGTTAAAAGGACAACACACAGGGAATGTGTTTATAGTTTATAGGTAAGAAGCAAAGCCTAATACCCGAGTGTTGCTCTTAGAAACAAAGTTGCTAGCAATTTAGCCAAGCTGGCAACCAAGCTAAGCTGTCCATCTTATTTTTTTGTCCGTGTCGCCGATTTTAAGAGATCAGTTTTTTTACAAGTCTTTTCGTCATCCTGCAACTGGAAGCAACTTTGACAGGAATGGCAATCGTATGCGCTTTGATATAGATAAAGACATGGTGTGTATCGATCTGGAGTTCCCGGATTCTTTTAAAGCTTTGTGGACTTTCCTGGCCCTTGACTGATGTGGACCAGATCTCATGCTACATATCTCAGCCAGCACTCCTCATCGAAGCAGGGATTTTTGTTTCTAGTTCTGTTGAACTAGTGAACCCCAGCGTTCGCAATTAGAGAGTCCGTTTGCAGTTTTGCCACCGATCTACTGCTCTTAATGGCGGTAATGTGCTTCTCAAGAGGTCGTCTATCTCGTTAAAGTCGCCATCACAAATTGATCACTCTTGTTGCCAGACCTCGTCGCTTACCGTAGGTCTTTTAGAGAAAATCGTAGACCGTTTGCTTGGCTTCGCATCTATAGGGAGAACATTCCAGCTTGATGTTTGAAGATTGGCCCTGACTGAGCCAAAGACTAAGCTCGATAAAAAAGTTGTCAACTTCTTGAGGTCTTTGCCCATCCCACCTTACTGCGCAGGTGAAACGATTTTGCATTCATCCATGGTCCCTACTAGTTTCCGCACCTTTAGCAGACCTCATGCACTTTTTAAGATGCGAACGTTCTCGACACACAGACCCATAGCTCGTTGCACTTGTGTAGTTTGATAGAGTCATCGTTGATGAAATCATCCTCTTTTGCTCGCTGGGTCGTTATAACTTTTTCTTCCAAGGGCTTTTCCTAGTAAAATCGCCTACGACGATAGGGATCAACTATTGCGGTTCCACTAACCAAGAGCTGCCGGTCGTGCATCCGCTGCCATCTCTTCCTTCGCACTTCATCTAAGGTTTCCTTCAACAACTAGTCCTTCAACAACTAGTCCTTCAACAACTAGTCCTTCAACAACTAATCCTTCAACTTCATTTGTATAAGAAGAACTGCTGCGCCTGAGATAGCAATACCAACCTCTGTCCGGCTGGATTTTTGCAAACGTCACTTATCCCGTTGGGGGCTAAGTGTGTTTTTGTAGTGGCTCTACGGTTCGGAGTTGAGCCGAGACCAGCCAACATTGACACCGCAGTTTGAATGCCAACCAAACGTATCGTGGCTGAACCATTCTGTCACTCCAACATTTTCCTGTCACAGCTGTCCGGGTCGACACCCACGCTTGTCGTTAAAAATGGGCGTTTCAGGCAATAGATCCAATTAAACTGCTTCAATTTACATGTTCATTCACTGATTCGAAACTTTCGCCAACCAAGGACAAAATTTCCAACAAATGCCCGTCCATTCACATACTTTCCATTTCGTATCCTATTTTTACTTTTGAACTTTTGAATCACTGTAAAAACGCCGTGAACAGGCTCATTTCTGTAGAGCGGCGCTAAGCTTTTGCTCCATCCATACCATACTGTCTGCATATGCAGGCAGCAGGCGGCTTCTATGTTGCCTGGCTCTGGCAGCGGTTTTGAGCTTTCGTCACATTCCCTCCCCCATTGACCTTTCTCGGTGATGCGCTCTAAAGCCTGCGAAAATTATCCCAATTCCAGCGGAAAACGCGACTGCCAGATGCACACACAATTTCCCGCTGCATGGTAACGACAGCTTTGATTTCGCTTAATAATCGTGCAGCTATAATTCTCTGCAAAAAGAATACGAGTAAAAAAGCTCGGAATGGATTAAACATCACATTTTGCTGTTCAATTCACTTTTCTGTTCACATTGCCTCCTCCTCTCGACGCTGCTGCGCATACACATACCACCTACCACGTACCACGTACCACATACCGATGCCGACCAAGCACAAGCAGAAGCAATGCTGCTGCTTCGTCGTCGTCGTCGTCGTCGTTGGATAGCGAATGCACCACACAGTACAATCCCAGAGAAAAAGCTTTTCAGTATCACTTGTGAATTGGTCGAACGAGTGAATAAATTCGCGCCCGTCTTCTCTGAAAGACCCCCGCACGAGGCATAAACAATAAAAAATAAATAAAAACATTTAAGCTAAAAACAAAAATGTTCCAATTCGAGAGAGAAGCAAAAAGTTATTTAAATGCATCTGACAGATACGAAAATTAAACCGGTCAAACTTGCAATATTTACATAAAAAAAAATAAAATAATAAAAATCGAAGAGGAGAACCAAAAAAAAAAAGAAGAAAAACGAAACGCAAGTGTTTTCCCGCTCTCCTCCCGGCGTGTTTCCGATTTTTGGATGCATTCGAGCTCAGCGGAGAGACCACGAGAAAGAGAGCTCTCAGCTACTGTCTAGCTGAGGAATGGATTTTCTTGTTTTTCTGTGTGCTTCTTGTGACCGTCGATGAAACCGCATAGGCCCCCATTGCCAGTGCCCAGTATTTGTGCAGATAGATTTGTAGTTCATAGATAGAGTTTGTTTTTCGATTTTTTTTTTGTTTCTTGTTTATTTTTTATTGCAAAATTCTCTCTCGACGAGTGTGGGTCTGTCTCTGTCTGGCTCTCGTGTCGTGGTGGTTTTCTTGGCCGAAGAAGAAATCGGATTTCTTTCCCTTGGCTATTATCGGTCGCGTTCGCGTTTAGTGGGACACACGAGGAGGCGCATTCTTATGGTCGTTCCATAAAGTAAACACCCATCCAAACTGAATGTAAAATTATTTCTCAAATTCTCAAATGAGATACTATATATATAAAATGCAGCAACAAATCGGTGAAGAACATTTTAAATTTCATATTGTGGTGTCTAAAATTAATTGCGTGCATGCTGCGTGTGTGCGTGTCTAATGCAGATGCAGGGCTGTGCCCCACTTTAGCAATAAAAAACAAAAGATAAATCTACGGAAGTGCGGTGCATTCGTAGTCGTATTCGGTTCGGTTGAGTTTTTGTTTTTTTTTTTTGTTTTGTTTCTGAGGTGTGTTCAAAAATATGCACCAAACATAAATAAAAAAGTTATTAGCGAAGAAAAAAGGAAACCACCACCCATACAGACGCAAACATACACTGAATGAGTGAATGAGTGAATGAGTGCTGTGCGAACAAGTTTTGTTATTATGACACAGGTCAGTGTCGTGCAAGCTCCACAGTCCGCAACCGCATATAGCCGAGCCGTGCTCCCCAAACCACTACCACGTTGATCTATTCTCTTCTGTTTCCACTTCCAGTCGCGTCTGTCAGTGTGTGAGTTTAGGGCCACAATAAAATGTGAGAATCGACACATAACAAAAAAAAAAAAAACAACAAGAAGGAAAATTTGTTAACGATCGAGCTGAAAGTAACCCTAACCCTAACCCATCTCTATGCAGCAGCAGCGAAAAGACACAAATGGGTCTGGCTGTATGGGAGTGTATGTATTTGTGTGTGCAGTAAAAAGTGAGTCTATGTTCCTATTGCATAAACATATTTGAAAATTGTATCTGGTGCATGCAGATTTCTCGAACGCAAGTAAAAGTGTATTACTCTCGACTCTCGTGTGCAATAGGATAGATACACGTGCAAATTAGAAAAAGACACAACTGTCGTCGGTGTCGCTGTGTATAAGGTATAAATAAAGTGCGAACACATCTATATAACTGCGAGAAGGAAACGAAGAACTCATCTAACAACTTTTTCGTTTTCAAAGTAAAAGTAGACCGATTGTGTACATTTGTTGTGCCGTAGCTACACATCGGTGTGGCGGACGAGGCGGTGGAGAAGAGGGAGCTGTGCTGCACCACAACCACACACATTAGCATCAGTAGCAGACTGAGTGGAGAGGGAGAAAAGAATCTCATCGTCGTCGCCGACGAATGTAGGTACAAAAGCCAACAACCAGCTTAAAAAACAAAATCAAGTAAAATAAACCAACACCCGAATTCAACTTGACCCAGTCAGTGTTGGTTGTATATACCTATATGTGCACACACACAGATATATATGTACCGATATTGAACACGCGACTTTTTTTTAACTTTTGTTTTTATTTTATTTTATCCCACCAGCCACCACCTAGGGCATCTTCTTTTTATTTTGTGGATGATTTTTTTATTTTTTTTTATTTTATTTTATTTTTTTGTTCGGTGTGACTCGGTTTGGATGAGTTTTGGTTTTGTGAATTTGCAATTCGTGATGGAGATTTTCGATTTTTTTTCTTCTCCATACTGTCTACGTAACGTGTTTGTTGGTAGGCAGATTTGGAGATTTTTTTTTTTTATATTTGGTAAAATTGGTTGCGCGATCACTGAGAGTGTGACATGAACGCCGCCGGTCGGATTGTTTTTAAATTAATTTGTTTTTGCCAAAGGGAAGGTGTGAATTTTGAAAGCCATTCGTGGGGGACCCGCCACCCGCATCCTCTAAAAATACCTCCCTTGGTTAGTTAAAAAAACTCTTGTAGACATTTTTCACTTTTTCCCAAAGAGGAAGAGAATATTTGGAATAATTTTTTTTTCGGATATACCTGGTGATAGACTTTCACAACCCAGTTTCCTTTGAATATTCCTTGGACCGCGGCTGTAATCAAAATTGAAACAAGTAAAAGTGTTATCATCGGCCTGGCCGATGTTTTGATACCCTCCACTGCATACAAGTCATGCAAAATACCAGAACTACTTGACCGACATAGCCCATTTTTAATACCAACCTAACGACGATAAAAGAAGTGCTCTCACCAAATTTCATTCAGCTACGTCAATTACTTTGGGCGCCATCGTGCTTTCAACAGACAGAGAGACACATGGGTCCAATATTGGTTTTGTATGGGAGGTACCAGAACTACTTGACCGACATACCCCGTTTTCAATATCAACCTGACGCTGATAAAAATAAGTGCTCTCACCAAATTTCGTTCACCTACGTCAATTACTTTGGGCGCTATCGTGCTTTCAACAGACAGACAGACAGACATGGCTAAATCGATTCAGAATGTGATCCTGATTCAGAATATATATACTTTATGAGGTCTCCGGTGACTCCTTCTTTGCGTTACAAATGTAGTGAAGTGAATATACCTTCCTGTGGAGGGTATAAAAAAGTAAAACCCGAGAGAAACAGTAGAAAAACTAAATGGGAATGGGAAGTTCAAGAAAGACGTCTTGGGCAATACTGAACGGAGTCCATCTCGAACGAGAAGTCGTGGTAAACTAGTCGCACTTTGTCGAGAGAAACACCAGACTGTTACTGCGTCAACAAGTAATACCCACAGAAATAGTAAATATGGTCAAGAAAAAACGGCGTAAGAGCTGAAAACAATTTCGTGTCCCACAAGATAAAGCGCATTTCAGTCGACTGTGCATTTTACTAGAAGAGTTTATCAAGGATTTTAAAATCTACGCAGTTATCAATTAGCTAAGAAGCCCTTAGCAGCTCAAAGAGAATCCAATTACTCGTTCTATCTATTAAAGCCGCAAAACAAACCGAATACCTCTGTTTTCAAATAGCATAAGTTTTAGATAACCCACGGGTCAGCCTACAGTGTCTCACGCAGAGCCCCTTAAGTAAGTTAGTACGGGTCTGGAAAAAATTAAAAGACGAAAAGCTTACACTTCTTAAACCTTTCGATGCTCAAGCGCTTAGTGAAAACATGTACCCACTCAAAAGATCATTGAGACCTGGGGTCGTGCTACCATGCCTACGAATGGAGACATCGACATAACCACATAAAAAATGTAATATATCGAGTTGTTGTCGGTCTTCTTCTGTTATCTTTAAGTCGACAAGGTTTTGAATTAAAAGTTCTGAATTTCTGGGATAGTAACCCCGCCACATTTCCATGCTCCAAGCAAGGATCATTCAAGCAAAACTTGGTAACACCCTTTTAACCAAATCAGTAAGCAGAGGTACACCTCAAGGTGGGGTGATCTCGCCACTCTTATGGATTATGGTACTCAACAAAATTCTGTCAAGTCTCGACAGGATAGGTATTAAAGTTGTTGCGTATGCGGATGACGTGGTTGTTCTAGTATCAGGAATGTTTCCGAACGTGATAAGCGAAATCATGGAAAGAGCACTGGGTAAGATTAGCGGTTGGGCTACAAGTTGTGGTCTAAGTGTTAACCCAAGCAAAACTGAACTGATGCTTTTCACCACCAAAACCAAAATACCAACCTTCTCACTTCCCCGCCTAAATAACCAATATCTCACTTTATCCACCAGTGCCAAATACCTAGGAGTCATCCTCGACCCTAAACTCAACTGGAAGTCTAATATCGAACACCGAGTGAAGAAGGCAAGTATAGCTTTCTACGCCTGTAGTAAAACTTTCGGCAAGAAGTGGGGTCTTCAACCAAAGATGGTTCGTTGGATGTACACAGCAGTAGTACGTCCTATCCTCACTTACGGGTCACTGGTATGGTGGCCCGCCCTAAACAAAGCTTATAACATCACTAAATTAAGTAGAGTCCAAAGAACAGCTGGAATTGGAATCACAGGGGCCCTTCGATCAAGTCCGACGGAGGCGCTCAATGTCATTCTCAATTTTCTGCCAGTGGACCTGCATATTAAATACATCACAGCGTGTAGTGCAGTTAGATTGAAGGAATCTAAATGTTGGTCCGAACGGCCTTACGGCCACTCCAGCATCCTACTTTCCCTTCCTGACGGCATAGGTCGTCTATCTACGGACTACATTGTACCCAAACTCGACTTCCATAAAAACTTCTCTGTTAGATTCCCCTCTAGATCAGAATGGGAGGAAAATGCTGTCGTAAACGAATTCGACATACCTATCTTCACAGACGGTTCCAAAATGAACTGTGGAGTGGGAGCGGGCATTTTCTCAACAGAACTAGACATCTCCAAATCTTTCCGCCTCCCCAACGCGGCCAGCGTCTTTCAAGCCGAAGTACTTGCAATCAAGGAGGCGTGTAGGCTGATCCTTAATATTACTACAACCAGAAAAAAAATAGGCATCTTCGTAGACAGTCAGGCCGCGATTAAGGCTGTCGGTTCTACTAAATCTACGTCAAAGCTTGTTGTGGATTGTAGGGAGATATTGACCAGGGCTTGCCATCGGTTTGAAATCACTCTCGTCTGGGTTCCCGGCCATAGGAACATAGGCGGGAATGAAAAAGCCGATGAACTTGCCAGACGTGGCTCTGCTCTATGCGTATCTCATGCGGAGGAAGTATTCCCTCCGCTGGGTTACGTTAAGAGAGAAATCCTCCTATACTGCACCTCAAGAGCGAAGACCAGATGGTTGAACCTGACGAGCTGTGTCATTTCAAAGAAGATCTGGCCAACCTACGATGATGCCAGAACAAACAACCTCTTAGCCAGAACGCGTGTAGATGTCGCCAGACTAACGGCAATTAGTACGGGTCATTGGCCTCTAGGAACCCACGCAGCCAAGCTTGGCATCCCCCATAACACCCACTGCCGTAGTTGCGCTGACACAAACAAGAGTGAAACCGTGTTTCATCTTCTTTGTGAGTGTCCGGCCCTAGCCAAAACCAGACGCAGTGCTCTAGGTCATCCCTTTTTTGATGACCTTTCGGCCATCCATAGTATCCATTTCAACAGGATAATCAAATTTCTTAACTCCTCAGGCTGGTTGTAAGTTTTCCTACCGTCCGTCTCCTCCATTATTTTTCAGGTTTTCAGCGAGTTGTGGTCTCAAAACGGCGCTCTATGCGTTATTTGTGTTTTTCCCTCGTTTCGGGAAATACAGCCACTTAAACCAACCAACCAACCAACCCCGCCACATCCCAATACTGGTCCGCCTTTAAGTACCTACCTACGCTGATGTTTTTGCATTTGTGTGATCTAAGAGTTTTTAGTATACCCTTCCTCTCTTTGGCGAAGGTTTTGGAACGTCGACTGATGGCATTTTAACGGACTTCAAAAGATCTCTTCTATTATAGAACCAACTGAGCTGGCCGTGCCTAATTTATTTTTGAGGCTCGAACTTCTTATTTCATCAAGAGTGGTTACACGTGCAGCATCCTTATCTCAGCTGGCGGTAATTTGCCCGCACACTTTTTGTGTAGTGTCAAAATTTTGTGAACCGTATGAGAGCTCTAGACGCACAACAGCAGTGAATAGCATTTAAGGTTTTTTTTACAGGGCTTGCCAAGGCCCGTGCGCAGTCCTCCAATGCGGATTTTATATTTTTTTGCTTTGCTTCTTGACATTCTTATTCAAATATCCTCCAACAAAGAGGAACTCTTTCTTTGGACAGTTCTTGACGAAAATGTAAAAGGGGCCTCTATTTCTATGCTTACATCAGACTTGAGGCAGTGATAATATTCCATTCCTTGCGTTAGCATTTTCAGAGCCAGAAAGGGTAAAATTGTTGCCAAGCAGCTCTGCCAAAAAGGTAATACCGACAGCAGCGTGGAAAGTACGTCTGAACGAGATTCAGTCCTAAAAAATCTTAGGTTTCCTAGTTCCGATTTTCCTCAGTTTCTATTGCACCCTTTAGATCGTCACAGAAATGGAGGTGATATTGTTCTGGTTCTCTGTCTGCCACTGGACAGACTGCCAAAAAACCTCATTGAACACACTTGCGATTTTCGCGGCTTTCAGGTTAAAATCTCGTTCTTTTTCCAACTTTCTTGCTAAAAAGGTCGAGGTCCGCTTTTTGGGAAGTTCTCTATGACTCGGGAGAGCCACAATTGTTGACTTTAATGCTAGTGAAACACTGAGTTGCATATACAATTCTAGTCTTGTCGCCACATAAACACAAATATAACTTGTGGGCTTTTAGTCCCTTTATATTGAACCTTTCTTGATGCGCAAGTTCTAGCATAAGTTCTTTCATTTCTGGAAAAAAAAATTCCTCTCTTTTGGGACGACATCGGGTAAAATCGTTTCCTGCATTCCATTTGTACCAAAACTTGATTCGAAGTGGTACCATGTTTAATCCAAGAACTCTGGCAACACTCATGCAAAGGGGCACCCTGTCAAGCAGCAGCAGAAACAGTAGGTATCCCTTTCATTTCGAGATGATAGATATAGGCCGTCTCTCTTTTGTTATACATGCAAAACGCACAGCTGAGCCAACGTTGACCGGGTGAGGAAAATAAAATAAACAGCAATTCAGGATCAGGAGTCACATCATCTATTCACGGCGAACTTTGCCTGGCAGGGACATTCCACCAAAGGGTATGTGTGTGCTCTGCAGGTATATATACACACAGAGCTGCAGGTACAACATGAACTTTACCCTGTTTCCACAACGACTTCAGTCCGTGATGATGAAATCAACTGAATCGTTCTCGAAGAGGGTGAGCTATGCACCAAATACAGCGGCCGGGGTTGCTTTGCTGCACATACACAAGGTGGGCACACAAAACCCCCTTCACTACGACTGGGTATTCAGCTGGGTATGAAATAGAAAACAACTAAACTAGATTCTTGAAGGGCAGTGGGAGTCAGATACTGACTGTGAATATATAAAGTGAATTCTCAGTCAGTGCCTCTGTCTCTCTCTCTAGTTCCGATTGGCATGGGGGTGGCCAACGTAATATGGAATTGACCTAAAATTGCATGTTAATATCGCGAACAATGCAATGACATAAATTCCAGATGCCAATCGAAACAACTTGTGCAGCTCTCTAGCTGTGGTGTTGCTCTGAAGGTCGCCTTGGTTTTTTTATGGGAAGCATTTTTGTGGTTTTGCATTGGGGGCTCTGTCAACACCTCCGACTCTGCCGTGGTGTGTAATTTATTACGACCAACGATTCGTTTAGTCCCAAATCCAGTCCAGCTGAAAATTGTCATGTCCCGTGGTTGGGTCTCTATTAAAAATCTAAATTTAGAAGCATCAGCGGTATAATGTTGCGAAGAGTTCATGAAAGCTGAACGAAGGCTAACAAAGGTGGTTGACGTATGAATTCGAAGTTACAAAAGGCAAGTGGACTTGAAGATATTTCTGATAGAAGCTACCCTAAAATAAATAAATAAATAGTTGGCGCAGACCCTAGGCCTAGCTTGTCACAACCATTGGTTTTATTTTCTTTTTAATTTTTGGGGCGAATACAAGGGATCTAGAATTTTATGCCGAGTCCAAAGGGCTGTCAGCTCTTAATTGACAGCTATACTCCCGGATGTTTTTCAGACGTTCGCGAGTTGAAAGCTAATTTTGAGTCTTTTCGGCAATCGAACCAGTCCAACTGTTTATAAATAAGGGATCGATGAGTTTTTGCGATTTGTTTGATTGACAGCTATATACCAACCAAACAAAACATAATGGAGTTGAGGTAGTTTGTTTTTAGAAACTACTGACTACTTTTTTGACAGACGATACATTTTATTATCTGTCCAGAATTTGTATTACTTTATCTGATCACCAGAGCTTTGCGACCATAAATCAAGTGATTCTAAACAAAAAACACGGGGAAACGGCTGCGCTTAATTTGTATGCACACCGCGACCAGCTGCCTCATTAGCCGTCCGTGCATTTCCTCAAAAAAAAGCATTGTGGCTGTTGAGTTGTCACGTTTAACACGATGCGTGCTTTGTCGTGAACTTGATCGTTAAGGGGACGAAAAGTTCGGGGGATGGTCCGCGAATTCCCAACCGACTCTTGTATTTTCCTTTTGTAATTTTCTGCGTTTGCTTTATTTTCCAATCAAGGCACGGACCCACAAAAACAATGAACGTATAAATGCGCAGAACTAGAAGTGTCGTACGACAAAGCACGCAGCGCGTGTAAATCCTGACTTACATTCACATAGGCACTTCGCAGGCTTTTCTTTTTCTCGTTCGTTTTGCCCCAACAGAGAAAACGACAGACTTGGCTTTTGCGAACCACGATCTAAGACAGTCGCTGCTGATATTTCCGAGTTGATGAAATAAATTGTATCATGTCAGACCTTTGCCAAAAAGTAAGCGTGGCATAGCCTGAAGTCTTCGTGGAGTCTTAAGGAATATTTCCAAAAATTTTTACCCAAATCTGTGTAATAGTTTTCACTTAACAATTCGCAGTCATCAACGCGTGAAGATGTGCAGCCGATATACGTTTTTGACATCGATTTAGGACTCTAATGGCTATAAAGAGGATCTGTTCTAAGGCCCATACTTTCTCGAATGCAGTAGCTGCTCCCCAACTCCGTACCCGTACTCAATAGACTCTTAAGCCGACCTTTGTAGATTTGACCCCTGCTCATACCACATTATCTACTCACCAACTTATCGCAGCGCATGTCAATATGTCATCCTTTCAAGTGGTGTTCTTGCAAAGTTATTAGTTAGGCGATTGTCAGAAGTTTTTTTTTCAGTAGATGCGTTGCCAGTGAAAAATTATAGAATTGGCTGACTAATCCAGCTTAAGCCACTATGCAATGAAGCGCATTTCATTGACAGCAATCAATTTGAAACTAAAGACACTTATGACCAAAAAGCCTGACAAAAATCTCATTTAAATAAAAAAATGGACCTGAAATTGTCTGCCGAGTCCGTATACGACTGAATTAAGAAACCTTTTACGGTCAGACCTGGTGCGCTGGATAAACCTTAGAGTGTTCTTTTATGGTGGAAAGTTCAACCTGAAACCCCGCTCTCAGAAGTCCAGCACGCTCATATCCGACCGCCCCGCCCTGCATGATTGCCATAACATTTGCCTGCCCCGACACAAAGTAAGCCTTGCTTGCACACTGACGGTTTTCCTTATTTTCTTTAGGTCTCCCTCAATCTTTTCTCAGACCTCTTAGATGTAGATCCATAAATACAATAAATTTTGTTAAAGGCTTTAAAACATGAAAACTGCTGGACAGATTTCCGTGAAACTTCTTAGAAAATGGTACGTAAGACTATAGGCTATGCTATTCACTGTCACGCCTACTTTTTGGGGGCGTTTTTGACCAACATGCTATATTTTCTGACTTGAGCCAGAACCCGAATAAAACTTGAAGAACATTTCCATAAACCTCTTTAGCTATCAATCAGCTGAGCTACAAGCCAAAGTCTAACTTTATCCACTTAAATTTATTTCGTCAAAATGGATAAATCAGCACCGAATGTCGAAAGTTCTCCTTTGGGGTACATCGGGAATGTGTCATCTTCTCTGGTTGGAGCGAAACGAAAATGAAGAGTGTGATGTCCTGTGAGAAGACCGAATTCAGTGGAAGTTTTTTTCGGTCTTAAATGCCATGTTTGCTCTAACACAACGCTTAAGCTACGATTACACATGCCACTTCTTGTGTAAAATTTTGACATTCCGACGTAGTTATGACGCAAACATTTGTCCAAAATTTGTGACTACGTGTGATCGCCTGTCAAGCGTCTAGTCACGGGGGCTGTCGAAGCGCACTCTCACGGAAGACACACGAGGGACCACGGAATGGCCTCATTTTTTCAAAAATTAAAAAGTCCAAATTTGCCACAAAACCTGAGGCGTTTAATCGTTTAACCTTTGATTATGCACTTTGGGTTGCGGTGACTCGCAGAAATTGTTGAAGAAGCACCTCGTTACGTGAGGTACCTACATGCGGTCCTGTTTGTCGTTCTTCTTTGTCATGAATTAGAATATGCTGCTGCCAACTGAAGCACAAAAAACTTGGTAAAAGTTAAGGTTGCGATTTCAGTTTCCGCAACGCGTTTTTCTGTTGTTTTTTATTTGCGATGCAAAGTTCCATATGCCGGCCCAAAGTAGTTCAAAACTTCGCTCTAATCTACAAGTTGAACAATGGATGTATAAGTATCAAGAGATATATACTCAGTGCATCTGCACCCACAGGCTTCAGAGGACAGCATGCGACACTGCATATCACTTCATCAGTCATCTTACCACTCAAAGGTATATATCTCTCACATTACAGCCTATCCTAACTCATCCACGCAAATGCGTTAAACCAAAAGCGGTGGACCCTTAAAGTATTAAAAAAGCAATCGTAACCTATTCTTACATACCTCACAGAGAATACCCTTTAACAATTAAAAAACAAAGCAATAAAAAAACGCATACCTACAAAGGTTTGCCCACTAACCAACATAGCACTCCCACACGAACCCTTTTATATTTCATTCCCTTTTTTGATAATTCTATCCAGTTCCAACATATACGACTATACGACACCAAAAATAGCAATGGTTGCAGAAAAGCCTTTAAACAATACACACAATACGCCATCAATAACAAAGCAACAAAATAGAAAAAAAAAACCCCATCCAAAAGGACGATAGCATATGAGTCCCGCAACCCTCCCATTGCCGGCATGCAAGAAAAGTCCGCAACTATAACGACACCAGAATGGCAAAGAAAGGAAAAAAAAACAACACAGACGAACAAAAAAAACAGTCCATGGTAATGTGTACACAATTTAGGGAGGGCCGGTTTGAGAGGGTGGTTTTGGCATTGTTGGGATCGTTTGATGAACTAATACTTGGCTACAGACGACGCATAGTCCTTGTTTACTTCCAACGAAATTGAATAGGTCAGGTCACGTCAGTATACGTATATATAGATGTGTTCACGAAGAGGCAGAGCAGGAGGCACGAACATCACCAGCGAAAGTAGATGGAGAACAGGGAGCGAGACTTGAGTGTCTTATTTATATCTGTCTGCTGCTGGGTTGGCCTAGGTATACACACTGTACATTGACGTAGCTGATTCAGATGGACAGATATTTTACGTTCAGTGTTGCCAGCCGTGTTCAGTCGATTGGTGAAATTTTAATTTTTTAAATTGCGCTTTTTGTTAATTGGAATTTCAAGAACAAATGCACTTCCATAGTTAGCCTGGGTCGGGATTCTGTAAGGCGAAACGTTCAAACGTTTTCATGTGCACACGAAAACGTTTGATCGCTTTGCCTTATGGAATTTTACCCCAGCTTTTCAAAGGAACAGCTATCAGTTTATAAATGGTCTTGGGCCTTTTGTTTGCTTAGCAGCACGTTGCCTCTACGGGCTAGATTTTACGATTTAGAGCGACGAGTCGATGATGTCCATTTGTCTAGGCTTCTAAAGTTGTTTGGCTATGTCGAATCGTTGTCGCTGTACAGCCTGCGTAGTTCGTGGTAGAATCTTCTCCTTAAGAGCCCGTCAACGCTCAGGTCAAGTCGTTGACGGCAGGCAGGGGCTCTGTATGAAGCCTTTTCTATTACTCGAAGTCTAAAGGCCTACCCATATAAGAGCGAACGAACGAACGAATTTATAAAATGAACAACGCACTTTAGATGTAGTTGCCAACACAAAAAATTGTAAATTTTTGTGCAGTTCACTTGTTACATAACAGCTTTTGAAATAAATTTTAAATCATAATCTTTAAGGAGTAAAAGCTAAAGTAGGTTGGTAGCTATTTTGCTAGTCCAAATTTGAACGCATTCCAGGGACAAGCTTAAAAAATCTTCACACCTTTGCAAGACCTTTGGTGACACAGCCTGCAATTGAGAAATTGAGTTGTCCACGCTGTCTCTTTGTGAAACACTAAATACCTAATCCTGGTCCAAGCTCGACCTGGAGCGACCTAAAAAAGGAAGCAAGTTTGTTCAAAATGTCTCGTAAGATCTCCATCTCCAGCTCCACAAAAGTTATCAACTGCCAGGGTTTGAGTGTCAGGATAGTTTGAATGTTTGAACTAATTTTCCTCGGTGACGTTACAAGTCCGACCCTAGGCTTCTTACAAACTATTTGCTAGCTGAATTTGTAATTTTTGAAATGAACAAAAGGAACCTGCGGCTTTGCGCTGAATTGTCAGGAGAATTGTACCCCCTGTTGTGGCGCAGTGGCTTAGTGGTTAGTGTGTTGGACTACTAAGCGAGGGGTCCCAGGTTCGAATCCCGAGAAAACCCAAATTTCAACTCAAGGTTTTTTTCCACTGCGCCACCTCTCGCGAACGTCTGACAAACATCCGAGAGTATAACTGTCATGAAGAAGCTTCTCAATCAGCCGTTTGGACTCGGCATAAAACTGTAGATCCCTTCCATTCGTCCCAAAAATGAAAAACTCACACAAAACAAATGGTTGCGAGAAGCTAGGCCCAGGGTCCCTACCGACCTGTAGCGCCAAATATTTATTTTTTTTTTTATTTTTTTGTTGTGGTCAGAGGAGGCCCAGGTCCAACCCGGACTGTAGCGCCATCTAAGTATGTGGTCAGAGGTGGAGCTGAAATTTTTCAGCAGCAATTTTGGATACTCCGTGGATCATACATCATAGCCCCTGTTCCGTACAACAGCAGACTACTTTATGAGTCTTTTCATACCTGAAGAGATCTACAAAATGAGGTTTGATGTGGACCTTTGAGTACTGCAACCGCGTCCGTAGTCTATCGCCCTTCATAAGTCTTAGACTACCTTTTCACTGAAGTTTCACAAGTTCAAATTTTGTTTTTTTTTTTCAATTTCAACACTGGGGAGCTCCTATAGAAGAGCTATACGTTTACCTATTTATAGCTAACATTGTGATCTGCAACATTTCCCTTGGAAAATGAAGCACTTCTCTGGAACGTTTTTAATTTACTCGCCGTCTAAGGCATTCGCAAAACCTTTCAATACGTCTAGACCAGAAAATCCCTTTAAAAAGAAAACACAGAAACAGGACCCAAGTGGTGGGAAAATTTTAATCGCATTACCACATTGGAAGGTCCTCTCTTTTCGAATCTGAACTTCATTCCGCCGAATTTCGGTAGCTTTGTGGGGTGTTTTCAGTTTAAAGAAATTAAATACCTTTGATAGCAAAGCTTGTATGGGAGAGATTACTTTGGAAAAGTAATTACCATTTCTTCTTAATTGAAATAATTTAATTTGGCATAAGCATTGGGCGTATTTTTAGCTGGTGAAGTGAGAGCAGTTGGAGGTTTTTAACAAATTTGATCGTGTGGGTGGATGGTTGACAATTGAACGGAATGATGACAATTGGTGGCCTGGCTTTCATCACAGGGATTTTGCTGGGACAATACCAGAAAGACGAGCACGTCGCGTGACTATACCTAAAATAAAAACAGTCGAGCTACTGGAAGTTGCATTTTCAGCACTCTTGCTCTTAGCTCTTATTCGTTCTAAGAAGTCAAAATGATCTATTGAGAGAGAGAGCGTAAATTTGGTAATGGGGAAATATGGGCTGTTGCTCTCTTTTCTCTAGTGAAACCGATTTAAAGAGCCTTCGCAGTGGAAAATGCGAATTAAAACTCTTTCCTCCTTACATAATCGGCAAAGGTGCCACAAGGTTCCACCCCGGGACCGATATTGCTTTCCTTCCGTAGCAATAAACCTCATGGAAAGTGAAGTATTATAATGCCGACGAAGTTGAAATATTTCTATTGCGGAAACCCAAAGAAGTTGGGAACTTTATGTATTCCTACACACAAATTGGATGCATTCATCGGCGCAGGGACATAAGTTCCACTTAAGTGGGTCATAAGTCCCGAAAAATTAATTCGGGACTTACATCACTGCGCTGCATTCATCTTTCCGCTAGCAAAGTTTAACTTTCTATACAATACCGCGAGACATGTGGGTTTGGACTTTCTTGACACTTAAAAGGATCATGGAGCAGTTGAGCTCGAAAAGGTATACAATGAACTCTCTTACACGTAGATGGTTCCGGTCAAGACGTGAATCTGTGAGTTTTCTTGTAAGGTTCACTTTCCGTGAAAGTTATGCTTGTGGATAGTACATTAAGTATTCCTTAGTCGAATACCTCTCGAAATCTATGTATATAGCCGACTGGGCCTCCATAATCGCCTGGAACACGCTGCATTGATTAGCAAGTGGGTCTTGCAGATTCCATTTTAGACCTTGTAGGCTTACTTATTGTTTACTGTGTTGGACTACTAAGCGGGGGTTCGGTTCGATTCACGAAAAAACCCAAATTCCAACTTGAAATTTTTTTTTTGTTACTGCGTCACCTCTCGTGAACGCTGACAAACTTCCGAGAGTAAGACTGTCATAAAAGAGCTTCTCAATTAGCCGTTTGGACACGGCATAAAATTGAAGATCCCTCCCTCGTCTCAAAAAACTTAAAAAAAAAATTCTGCGGTCTTTTTGCGGCAACTATTTTTTTTTTTAAAGAAGCAAACAGGGGACCCTGTCAGTTTTGGAAGGCTTATAGGTTTTGAAGTTTTATTTTCAATTGGATCTTCTTGTCTATTGTGCGATGTATTTTAGTTTTTTTTTTTTACAACAGACGATGAACCAGTTCGTGGAAAAAAACTTGCTTTCATGCGAATGTCCGAGTTTGCTGCCACTTCAAGCCTAGCTTAAGACAACCATTCGTTTTGAAGAAATTTTAACGGAAGGGTCCTGCCATTTTCAGCTGAATTCCATCGTCTGAATTGAGAAGCTTTCTTAGTACATTTTTGTTTGTCAGAAGTGTTCGGAAGAGGTGAGTTTTGTGTTTTTTCTGGGGGTTGAACCGGGACCTCTCTGTTTGGACTACCTAACTCTGAACCGCAGCTCCCAAACAGTAATGGAAAAGACAATATTTTTGTATCCATTAAATGGCAAATTTGGGGTTTCTTAGAGTGACCACGCCCACTTTTCGAATTTCAGTTCCACAATTAATTGTGTACTCAACAATAATAGTTGTCCCGCCACCAAACGGACAATACCGCGATTTGAAAACTATCCCAATCCCTTAATATTTTTTTTTATAGCCAACTTTTTAGTTTGAAGCATTTTTTTAAAAAATGTTTGCCACTTTTCGATAGTGCAACTACGGTTAATGATTTTTTTGGAGCTTCTCCGTTTTAAACTTCCCAACGCGTACCTAGTTGAACAATATTTTTTATTAAAAATGGCGGAAATTTTGCAGAACCGACCAAGCAGTCCTCAGAACAACAAAGACTAGGATGTGGTCCTAGAAGGACTTTCAATTAGAATACTGTAAGAGCGGCACATTAACAGCGCACATCCTTTGCTGCGGAATGAATGACACATTCTTGTCAGCCCCCTTATTCCAGAAGACATTTAACGTTAATATTTCCAAAACGATATGTATATGTTGCATTGAAACGGTTTTTTCCCATTTGTGTTATTGTATTTCGCTCTTCATGCGCTCATGAAAACTACGAGTACAACCACACAGCATATGTAGACTCGTAGGCTGGGCGAAGACACCCTCTGTGCCTCGCACCCATTCGATTGCGACCCTCAATGTTAAACTAGGTCAATGCAGCAGTTTAATGCACTAAAGTGCATTGTACAACGTAGCTCGGTCGAAAAGCTCCGACAACCACCACCACGACGACGACAACGACGACGACGACATTAACAGCAACGCCGACGTCGACATTTCGAAGCCATTGCTATGGAGTGCCGAGTGCTATTGCAAAATCCAAGCACTTTGGCTGAGCGAAAGAGAGAGGGGGCGAGAGTTTTGTTTGTTTTTTGGGGTGGCTTTTGGTTCAAAGATATTCATTTTTTGCCCCAACCCCCCGAAGCCACCCCATGCAGCGATGATGTACGCCTACCTCGAGTATCATCTAGAGGGCATGGAAAAACTGCTTTTATTGCAATCGTACGAAGCACTCTACTAGCTCGCATGTGCAATGGCCTCTATAATGACACAAGCATACGGCACACACGTGCATACTCCGGTGAACTTTGCGTGCATGCTGCATGTGTGTTGTCTGAAGGCACTTGGATGCGCTCACTATAGCCACAGCAGGGAACGCGTCAATCGACCAAGAACGCCGAGCTAGAGATAGTGCCAGCAACATGGAACGAGGGCGTCGAACTGCTTTCTCATCAGCTTAAAGCTGTTTCGTTCTTTTTTCGTTTCTATTTTCATTCTATAATCACGTTATGGCAGCTTTTCTCGTGCTGCTGGGAAACATGTAATCCGGCAAATCGCCCGACGGCCATCCCCCGGAGTCTTTGAAATGCAATGTCTTTCGGATTTGGGGGTTGAATGGCGAGCGTAACAACGGTTAGTCTAATGTTATTATTTTGCGCTGCCTAATCCTATCATCGTCGCCCCCTCCCCCACCCCAGCAGCAAAAGGGGTTAAGGCCTCCTAGCTTTCACCACCAGACCATTCAATGCAGAACCAGTTAAGGGTGCTGGTGGGGGTTCTATATACATACTCGTATGTTTTCCTTTCGTTTCCTTCATTATGGCACTCTGTGCCTGATATGGAGGGCCGGGGGCGATGTAGCGTGGAGGTGAATTGCGGAATTGTTGCAACGCTTTTGTTGTGCACGTTTTTAATTTGTTTGGGGTAGTTTTTTTTTTCGCCTTCTGTCGTTGTACAAATGGGCAAAGGAAATAGTTATGCAACGAGAGGACGAACGAAGGCTTGGGTGAGGTAGGCTCATTCAGAAAGTCCTGGGCCGATTGTTGGTATTATGAAGACGACGACGAGCTGCAGGAGGCTTTCTCAACGTATTGATTTCGCAGTAAAGATGCTTTCGAGTGCGCTTAACGATTGGATTGGTGCACTTCGCCTGCAGGGGTGCTGATTCACAAGTAATGCCTCTCGAGATACGGTGGGTATTGGAAAATACAAGGCTGACAAATTCCTTTGGAGTTAGAACGAGAAATTATGTCATTCGAATTTAAAATTTGATTTTTGGCCAATTTCCCAGTTTATTGGTTGAAATGTGAGCGCTTCAACGTCTTGGAAGTCTGCAGGTGGCGTAGTGGTTCAAGCTTCAAACCCCAGTCAAAACCATGGGAAAGTTTCCCTATTAAACAGATAAAGACTACCTCCAAAGTTCAAAGACAAGCGACACTGACTTGGGTACAAAATTTTGGCCCTAAAAGTTAAAGTAAAAGAGTCACTTCAATAAACGAATGGACTTCTGTATCCGCTTTTTCTACCTTTTCTTTAGCTTGTGTAAATATTGGACCGCGATGATCCCATTCTGATGCATGAGGTTGCTCATACCCTGTTTGACATTGCAAAACTTTAGGCAACTGCTGTTGTTGTTGAGGACTCTTCAAACCTCATAAGTTAGAAAGCCAAGAGACTCCAAATTTTGAATTCCTAGGGCTCGGAGAAATTTGTAACCAAACAGAGGATGCAGAACAGGCGACAAGTGTTCCACTTTAAAAAAAGTTTTGTAGAGGTTATGCTCAAGCCTCCGTAAGGTATCTTTTCCTACGAGATTGAGACCAAATTGTAGTTTTTTCAAGTCCTATAGGCTCAAGTAGTTTTAATCACACAGAATGAGGACGGAAAGGGGTGAGGGCGAGCATAAACAGTTCAGTTTCACTTTTGTCGTTAATTAGTTTTGAAAGTAGTATCTGGAGAGCTAAACTCTTGTTTATTAGCAATTTTCTTAAGTTCCGAGGCATCATCATTTTAGTTGGCAGCTTAGGTAAAGTTAGGTAGGTCCAAATGGGTACGAGGAAGTCCGGTCTCATACAACACTAGACACCATTACGGCCATTCGCTAAAGTTGGCAGCTTATTTAGTGATTTGCTTAAGGCCCAGCCAAACATGTAAGTCTCCTACAAAGAGGTCATCATTTCGACCTCTGAATGTGGGCACATTTTTATTTACCTCGTCGGGCTTCAGAGAGCAAGGTTTGCCTATTTGACCAACTTTCCCAAACTTAACACAAGAACTAATGTCGTCACCAGTTTGACTGCGAAGGCGTCAATTTTCGTTGGTCTGTCAGCAGAAACCGGTATAAAAGAAATAACCCGTTTTTGCTCAATCGCATTGGGTCCACCCGGACCTAGGTAACTAACTTCAATCGGATGATCTTCGTGGTCAATTAAAACTTTTCGAGACTACGCTATTGCCGAACGGTTAGTTGCTCTTAGTCTAGTGTCAGCCAGATATATTCTGCTCGAAATAACTCAATTCTGTATGAAAGTCGCCTATTGTCCTGATTTCTCTATTCATATATCCTTCCCAGGGATAGACTTCCTGCGCAGATGATACGCAAATACTGGAGCCACATCTGGCACGCTCTAAATATTTTTTATTAATAATTTGTGTCGTCGCTGAAACTTGTACGAATATTTGCCAGCAAACAAGGCAGTTCGCATTTCCTTCGCTTCGAGTTCGCCCGCGAGTTCATCTCGGAATCCCATGCTATATTTACATTAAATGATGTGGACTTTGACCGAAATGTCCTGGTGGTTAAGAGGAATCTGCATATGTTCGTTATTTTCTCCAGAATTTGTATATTGGAACAGAACAATATCGAATAATTGAGGGCCGTGGTTCGCAAGGGTCTCTTGTCTCATCTTAGATTAGGGGAAAAACACAAATCACGCCTTGATGTTCTTTCCACTGCACCAATGTCTGTGTTTACAGTCTGATGAAGCTTCTCAACCAACATATAGGTAAATCGCATTTTGGCGTCCCCAGCATTGGCAGACAAATAAATTTGTCCCGTTTTCGAGAGTCACAGACAAATTACTGCCCGTTTTTACTCCACTCTCCTCTTCGTCCGACAAAACCGTCTGAAGTCATGTTCAAATAGCAGAAATCGAATTGAATGACGTGCTCTCCAAGCTCCCCAAGTATCCTTTCGAGTCGATTGTTTGTCACTTTTAAAAGCTTCGTTATGATGACGGGGGATGTTACTGCTCTGCAATGGCAACAAAAGTTGCCCTGTTTTTGCGGATCCGTCCAGATGCACACACATACATCTCGCCATAGTAATGAATTAGCAATTTCATTTACTCGCTATACCAACATCCTGTTCTCTTACTTCCGGTCGTTCTCTCGGTTTTACTGCGAGAGCCAGCGCACTAAATGTCACTCGCTCCTCTCAATGTGATTGTGTTTGTTGCCGCCCGCCGCCTATGTGCACTAAAATTCAGCTCAAGTGCAAGTTCAATTGTGAGCTCAGCGATTTGTTGGGCCATGGAAGTAGGGGTAGAGAGATAGTCCTATTTGTGTGTGAATCTGGCACATGTGTCTCTCCATTTGTGGAGAGGGGGATGATTGCATTTACTTGAAAAGTTATTTCCGTAGCCGAATCGTTGACCTGAAATCCTTGACGATTGACCTCATTCTCTTGATGTTCCAATTTGGAAACACAAATAAAAAGTTTCTTTTTTCCTTTCGTCCTCTTTCATTGCAGGCCTGGCAAAGCAGCTCGTCCTGAGAATCCATAATGTGACGTCGTGAGAGCGCGCACACACCAAGTAAAACTCAAAGCAAATAGAAAAGATTTTGAAAGCGCAACTCAAAGGAGATCCTTCGGCGAAGGAGTCTCTGGCAACAGGAAATAGTTTACATTCTCCAAACGATATAAATGAACCTGTCATCCATGATGTACCGCCTGAATGTCCAGCATCCGCCGCAATCACAGCCGCAACAACAGCAGCAGCATCAGCAACAAGCTCAAACACATACTCATCCGCATCCGCATCCGCATGCTTCGCAACAGCTCTCACCTGCCAATAGTCAGCATCTTATCATTCAGCAAGCCGGTGGCGGACAGCATCTTCTTAGCGGTGACAGTGGAGGTGGCGGCGGCGGCAGCGGTGGCGGTGGTGGAGGAGGTAGTGTTAGTGTCGGAGGAATCAATGGCAACGGTGGACTCAGTGCCAATGGGGACGATTTGAAAATTCTCACTGCCATCAAATCGGAACCGATGCATGATGTGGTCCTGCCAGCAATATCCGGCGGTCCGCCGCCGGGCATAAACGTCGTCAGCATTGGCGGCGGAACAGTGGGCGTCGCTGGGAATGGTAATGTGGTCCTGAGTGCTGGCGGCGCCCTTAACAACAGTTCATCGGCCTCAACAAGTGCAAATTCAACAAACGGTCATCTGGTGTTCGTGCCAACGAAGAGGGTACGACTCGATGGGTAAGTCCTACATTTGCAAATTGTCCTTTTAGCGAGGTCTAATATACTTGCCTGGTTTACAGACCCGACGATTGGATATCATCGCCCAGTCCCAGTAGTGTACCCAGTTCGGCACCACCTCTGAGCCCTTCGCCAGGCTCACAAAGTCATAATTATAATACGAATATGTCAAATGGATATGCATCACCAATGTCAACCGGAAGCTACGACCCGTATAGTCCAAATGGAAAAATGGGTGAGTTCAGTTCAGAAATATATGTGCACGTAAATCTTTTTCGAATTTGTTGTCTTGACTGGTGTGGGTAGGTTTTTATGCTTAGATAATGAAGCTGTGCGCGAAAGTGCAGAAGCCTTAACGAGGTTTGTGTGGAGTTCGCCTAGGCAACATCTCTTGCAATTTGCAGTAACTCAGGTAAGCCAAAAGGAAGAAAGCTAGTGGGGTTAAGATACCACCTCAACAAAATGAACCTTTGTTCGGATACTGAATGCAGATTCTGCATGGCGGATGTGGAATCCTCCTATGGACCTACTCAACAAGGTCTTAACCGCGATACCTTTGAAGTAACTGGATGTTTTATTAACTTATTTAGGCAGCCTTACATTTCGGGGTTAACCTAGGTCTCAATTAGCACTCAACAGTTAGCCCGGCCTTTTGCTAACTGCCTGAGGTTTCCTTCCACTTGTGCGCACACCACCTTAGGCTGGGTCTTCCTCTGGTGCGTTGTCCCCCCGGGTTAGGCTCGAAGACTTTCCCGCCAGATCCACAATTTTTTATACTGTAACTGTATCGTTAACGCATAAAGTTCATAGTGAAACTTTCTCCTCCAAAGCCCTTCGACGCAAACTGAACATTTTACGAAGCATCTTGCTCTTTGCCGAGGATTTTATCTTCATCCGTTTTAGGCAGAGTCCATAAAGCTGTAGCAAAATCAAACTTAGCCTGTTCTGTTTGAAGCGACCCGAAAAGGTCGTATTTTATAGAAAATACTTAAGGTATGAGAGATCGCTTTACACCTACTTTGGGTCGAAGGTAGCCTTTTTTTTGAAAACCATCCAACATATGGAAAAGCGGTTTCCACCATACTGATGTTACGAAGACGGACACGGACCTCAACAAACCTGCCTCGCAAGCATGATCAAAAGCGATCATGAAGTGGTCTTTCTTTACTAGTCTAGTCTAGTCCCGCTGGATAGGTAAACTCCATATCTCCGGTCTTTCGCGCAGTCAGCGCTGGTTTTGCCTAAAGAGTCGTACATCCTCTCATTTGTGTCTTCGCTGCTTCGAGAGAGTAAATTATGGGGGGTGTCAATTTTGGCTTCTTGCGTGTCTGGTGAAGTCTGACATTTTTTAATCTAGACCCTTAATCACCACCTGGCTCTCGACAAAGATACCTTTCGTAGGTACCCCTAAGATTTAAGCCAAGGACTTCGGGCTGGCCTACCCGTCGTCTCAAACAGGTCTGCACAGCTTGTCTATAGGCTTAGAAGAGCAAGCACTACATCAAATTACCGCTGAGCCTTGGCAGTCCAAGTCTTTGAATGGGTATCTTTGAAAGTTATATTTGTCGAAAGCCAGGTACGATGGTCTACATATACCTATTTTCATTTGTCATCAAAATCGTACTTTTTCGGGTAGGACGGGGTGGCAGACGACCACATACCTTTTGAGCAAACTTATTTAGTATTTATGGCAGGGATCGTATTTCCATATCCCCATTTCGTAAGCCGTTTTTCTGATACTTTTGATTTTTTGACTGACGTTGATTTTACGACCTAGTTGTGGTCTGTCTGACGTAAGTTATCCGATTATTCTCAAGGCTGTAAGAAGTTCTCCAAAGAAAAATTTGTTGTTCGTGAATCTTCTAAAAGTTTGGTGCTCTATAATCCGACGAGCACATAGCCTTTGAGTAGAAAATTCCTTAATTGTCGTAGAGTTTAAAGCCTTTGCTTGGAGGCCATTTCGGGCTTTTCAACTTCTCAAAAGTTTTAAACAGCCTTTTGGACCCCGGTGAAACGTGCCCGCCCTGGTTTTTACAGGAGACCATTGTATTGGCATCCCATGAAAAAAATATATAACGTTGCATACTTTTTGGCAATCTCGAGTGGATTTGTTGTGGAAGGTATTTTCGAACCCTTTTAAGGTCTTCCTATGGTTACACCGTTAGTAGCCCAAAATATATGCGTGCACCTTCTTCCAGACCATGAATCTGCTTGGTACAAATTTTAGCTTTCCAGGCTATAAACGCTTCCAACAATTTTTAATGTGACATTTAATTGAATGCAAAACACGCGACTTTTAAGAGGCACATTTTTTGCCAAAGTCAGTTGATGCTAAAATATATTGTTCACAAGAGTAAAACATTCGTTTGTTTGAACAGTTATATATTTATTAATATATATTGCATCACTTTCGGTTCTTGTGTCTGCCACGTCAGTACATCTGTTAATTCGTATTGAGTTTGACAAGTTGGAAAATCCTTGTCGGTCCATCGCACATAGGTTCGTGTGCCTTATATACCTAATTTCTGGTGAGGCGTTGGGAACTCGCAAATACACACGAAAGGAAAACTGTCAGTTGCGGTTTGTGCTGCTGCATGTCTGATGGGCGAAAACAAAATTAAAACAATGTACATAGGTATAGCTATGCGGTATAGAAAGGACCACTGGGGAACCATATACGTACATACATTGTTGTCAAAATCGATAGTGCGGATTTGTATTTTGTAGATTTGTTCAGTTTGCGTCTAATGTAAGAAATTCGATGTGACATTTACATGATTGGGTCGTATGCCCAAAGAAATTGTTTTGCATGCCTGCTCGGTTGGGTGCGCTTATTGAGTTTCTCATTTACTCGCATTTTTAACTAGCCAACGAAGAAAATACTGTTTTCTTTTTGTGTTTATCGAATTAAAGTTTGCCAATGGAAAATACAGCAATCCGATTGTTTTAAGTTTTGACATTTGAAGAACTGCATTCGTAATTGGTTTCAACGCCACCTACCATCAATGTGACGAAGTGCGTCTGTTTTCGAATGAACCTTTTTACCATCATTACTATTTTTAAATATCCAAGGTCGTGGGTGAAGACAGTTCAACCCTCCACAGATGTCGATCTTTCGCCACTGGCTCTGATTTATTAGCACCGATCGCCATTAGGACAGAACTTGAGATGTCGCCTTAAAATAAACCTAAAGAAAAACTCACCACTGCTCTCCATCTATTGTGTGCCAATAAGGCATTGGGACACTAAAACTTCTGCACCCTTTCCAATGCAACTGATCGACTTACCGATCGCATTAAAGAGCCGTTCTGGAGAAGACAATCACTTCAGCTTCTTTTAGGTTGATTTAAGCATCAGACAGACTGCCAAAAACCTATATTGATTGAGCTATGAGGCTTAAGGAGGCACAAGTAATCAAAAGACTTTGCAAATGCTGAGCCATAACATCCGGTCGAGATCTCTGTATCTGAAACAGTTTTGTAATTGACCAATACGATCGGTTTTAGCTTTAAATAGAGTTATGAAACTTTGGGGTTATATCCCAAAAACTATGTGGATATGCCCCCCTTTGCCCTTTGAAGGGGGCAAAAAATGATTAAATGTGTTCTTCGCCGCTTTCCTAAATGACCTCTGTAGCCGCTTATTGAGTGGATCATATTTTAAAAGCGCAGTAGAGCCGCTTAAATTAGTACTACGACGAATAGTTTCACGATCCAGAATCGAGAAGAGGTGTTAAAATTTTTAAAAATTCTCTGTCAAGTTTTTATAGTTTTGTGGGTAATTTTCAAAATGAAACAATCTTTGAATATAGCTATATTGATTTAAAATCGTTGTTCAACCGCTCAGGAACTAGTTTTGAAATTAAAGGTCAGCGGAACTTTTTAATATCTTTGTCTCAGAAAGCGAAAGCGTCCTGAAAAACGACCCGAAAAACCCTCGAAACATTCCTCAAAAATGTTCATAAATAAAAACTGAAAACACCGCAAAAAGGTCCATAAACAACTCAAAAACAACGCCCGAAAAAGGCGGCAGAAACGCCCAAAAAGAACGGCTTAAACCCTCTTTTCCCGTGGCTGCATCAAATATTTGATGTGCATTTATTTTTAATACTAAAAGGATTATATCCACGTATACATTTTGGTCTAAATTTTGAGCGTTTGTGTAGGATTTGGCAACCAGCCAAATGTTTTGGACAAATGTTTTTTGCTGAGCTTGAAACGTCTTGGTTGCACCTCTTTTAAATAGAGGGATCGTTCCGCAAAACTGATAATCATTTTTATGGCCAAGGTTAAATTTTTCGAACCACAATGGCGAAATTTTCCATGAGTTCAAGGTTAAAAATTATTATTACTAAGACTCGTTGTCTATTATAGCCGTATTTTATTATCAGCGTGATCTGATCCGGATCAGATCACGATAATAAAACAATACGGATCATTAAAAAGTATAATTTCTGAATTGTGGCAACAGTTGCTTTCAAAAACAAAGCAGATAATAGAGGGGTATTACAAACTTCATATTGCTGCCAGCCATATTGCAAATATTCTGCTCAACGTGACGTCACACAAGGCACTTGACATTTCGCTTGAAATATCGGGGGTGTTACCATATTTAATGGAATTTGCATAATTTATCTTTTCCAATTTTTTTTTAATAACAAATTTATTTCATATATCTACAATTATGCAACACATGAACAATATTTTGCAGCTAGCACTTGAGTTTATTTTGGCATATTAAGGTGTGTCCAGACCAGCCAAACATTTCAGAAATGTTTATGAAGCAAATCGGACACATTTCATAAACATTTGTAAAAGATTTCTGAAAATCATTTATTAAATGTTTATGAAATATTTAAATTTCATCCTTTTTTGGATAAGAAAAAAATATGTTTATATAATTAGATTAGGGAATCACGCGGCACGCAATTTAATTCAAATAATTGTTCATTCATCACTTTCTCATTACGTAGGTATCCCAAGCTTTTCTTGACATATGTATTTTATTTACAAAAATAATAATCGAAAAACAGCACTTACTTTCTGCAGGGAAACTTGTAAAACAAATATTAATTCCCATCACGATTGGGAAACTGTGAAACATTTCATAAATGTTTTCAAACCAGCAACACATTTCATAAAAACTGTTTTGTTTAATAAATGTTTAAGAAATATTTATGAAATATGTAGGTATTTAATTGTTAATCAAGTGTTTGGCTGGTCTGAGTAAACCTTTAAAGAACGAAAAAAAATAACTCGGAACTCGAATGCGAAAAAATCAATTGATTTTTTTTCCACTTTTTAGTCTGGCAACGTGAATGTGTGGCTATCGTTTGCAGGCACACCAACACTTAAAAATGAAACAAGCCATCTAGTGGGAAATAGTGGAAATAATTTTCAGATCATGTTTCATGATCTCGATGAGAAGCAGGATCATGTGCTGTTGTTGTAATTGCATGTAAATCGATGATCTATATGGATCATAGCTGATAATAAAAAACAGCTTATATTTAGTAGCAGAGGCGAGTTTTCTGTTTTAAAGTTTAAGAAGACAGATGCCCAAAAAATTATGTTAAATGATTTTAGAGCTTCCCCCAAATAACGTTTTGTTACGGACATAACGTAGTTGTACGTGTAAAACAAAAACTTGATTGATGCACCAAAATTTCCACCGTATACCTAATATGAATCGATATTTCGTACTTTTAGCTGTTCCACTTAAGAAGTTCAGTGTAGGGCTAGGAACTGAAAGCCTATAAATATAAACAAAGTACTCTTGGGTATTTAACAGCCCAAAATATATTTCTTTACATATTTTATCAAAGAAAATTGAACAGTAATGCATATCTGAGTTGTTTTTCTTTTTTTTCTCTGTATTTTCCATTCTTTCAACTCTCATCCCTTTAGATTTAGAAACCCAACCCAAAGCGACTCAAACACAACGTCTTTCTTTTGGTAACTGTTATCGAAATATGGAGACATAAATCATTTATTCAATTATTGTTGGAAGCGCCGACTATTTTATCTCCCTTTTTGGCTGCAATTTTGATGTACATTCTCTTTTCGTGTTTCGTCGTTCTCATTTTAACATCCCCTTTTAATTTTCATTACAAATTAACTCCATCTAGCGATAACTAGATTTGAAAAGCGAAAACGGAAAAAAGCTCTCAACACAAGAATCCAGTTCCACAAGTTCGCAGCAGATGTCGTATATTTTTGTTTGTTTTCTCGCCTGACTATTCCGAGAGCTTTTTTCCATGCAATTTGTTTCCTTTGAAATTTGCTTGGCTTTTTTTTTTAATACATACATTCATTCATATGTAGGCAGATTGTAGATATATAGAGGTAGAGGCACATTAACTTGAATTAAGAAGATGAATGGTTTTTGTAATACAATAGGCAGCCAATTTAAGAGAGCGTTAGTGGCCGTGGCGTTGCGTATATTCATTTGTATTGAACTCAGTCTTTGAAAGCTTTTTGTTGGGTTGACTTTTGACTGGTTTGGTCTTGTTCTTTGTTTTTTACCGTTCTGTTGCTGCTGCTGACGTTGAGTTTGAATGTTAATCTGCTACTGTCATGCTCTGCATTTGAAAGACTGAAGGGACTTAGTAGAGGGTAGCAAAATATGCAGCATTTTCCTATTTGTCGTAATATTTTCTTCCGGTTACAATTTGAGACGTTCTTTATTTTGCAAACCTCATTGCTCATAGCAAATATTGCTGAAAAAAATTCGGCAACTATCTCAATTTATTACCATCTACGAAATGAATCAAAAAATCATGAAAAACCAGTCGGATAAAACTCATGTCCGGAATACAAAAATGTAGTAGATTACATTTTTATTTTTGATTTACGTGGCTAGAAACGAAAATAGCTAAACTCGACTTAAAAGTCGACTTTTGTTGGTCGAAAGGAATAACCAGCTCCTGTGAGAACATTAGGGGCGTTTAAATATCTAGTTGATTAAGTCCGACAGCTGAAAGTCTGGATGTGAACAGTTCATGTGAACATGAACATCTTTTTCAGTTGACGTTTATAAAAGGGTTAGCCTCTGAATCTAATCAAAAAATTCTTAAGCGAGTACTGACAACTGAGTATTAAGTTGACAGTTCGGAGTTATGTAGCTGACGTAGAAAGAGTGACTTTACCGACTTATTTAGGTTTTTCCTTGAAAGTACGCCTAGTCCAGACCTACTAGTCGATTGAAGATAACTAGATCTTTGAATACGCGCATTATTAGCATTCAAGTCCTTCAGACTGTAGAAAGTAATATCCCAAACTCTGATAAGACGCAGCGTACCTATACTAAAAATCCCAATGGCGTTCTGGATCGAATCGATAATCACAGAATTAGGGCCAATTTAACAGTCGGCTAAATCTTTTAAAAAGTTCCGCCTTTAACAGACAATGGAATCCTCTCACATAGCTATGCATATTTGAGGTTATATTGCACCATCTATGAAGGTCGTCACTTTGAAGGGATTTTTGAATATGACCCCTTTTAAGAGGGGCTTTTTCATAACTCACAAACGGAGAGTCGTATTGATTTGAAACGTTGCTTTTTGACAGAAAAATATTGCTAAACTGTATTTCGGCCGCCTTTAAAAATTACCCCTTTTTTCCAAGGGGCTAGTCATAGATACCTCAAGAAAATGACGTCAACATCATGCGGGTATCAAATAGAAAGAATAAGCAAAGCCCCGTGTGACTTCTAGCTGTTTATACTTTATTTAAATTAGAAAGTTGATTCTTCTGACATCTGCGGAGATGGAAAATCAGCGAAAATAGCTTTCTTTGACTGCACGTCTATCAGTGGAATTGTAAATCTGACTTCTGACTTAACAAATGACACTTTAATTCGGCTCCCGCTCACCCAAATGTACGTCTGTCAGTGGAACAGTAACTCCGACTTCTGATGTCTATATGCGAGGAGAAACTTTTGAGAGTCCACAATTTCAAATATGAGTATTGGTAACTCTGCTTATCTGAACTATGCTTTACTGAAAAATGGGTCAGTTGAAACACAAAACTTGTCCCGGGGATTTTTTTTTCCAATTATCCAAAGTTCGCTTGGGAAAATACCGCAAAGAAGCAATTGTGGCGAATTGGTGTTTCAAGTAAGCGCAGTCAATTTTTACAAACTCATTGTTTTCAGAAAATTGCAACCTCTGGCAACACTGTTCACCATATGACACAAGAAGCTTTTTTTGCGTTCTCTTAGCTCAAATGATTCGCTTCTTAAACTTTACTGCGCTCGTTTACCGATGGTTTTTCATTTATTTCTCTTTTTTCTTCTGACAACATTTCGGATTTCGAATATTGGACTCACAAATCACAATCAAAATGAATTTATTCAACAAAATACAGGTGTACTAACAAGACCGTCTATGTGTAAGTGAAAAGCCGCAGCCATTTATCACAGAATTGTGTCAGAAAGCCGGCCAGGCAAGTTTAAAGCGAAACGAACACAAGCACCAAATTTCACACGTGGATCCATAATTAAGTGTTGATGTTTGTGCAAGTGGTAGTTGATGGCTTAGTAAGTCAGGTGAACGCCTTGCTTAAGAAAGAACAAAAATCCAAACAATTTGGCGGGCAATTGTTTTGCAATTCGGAATATAAAGCTGGCTGCTTGGGGATACCTCTTTTTTTTGAATTTGTGACGAGAATTTTGTGGAAAGTTCTTATTTTACGCGGGATTGGGGGTTGGTTACAAGTAGGACAAAGCAGGCGCACATTTTTTTAAGAAGGTACCTACCTACAACATACATTTTGCATTTTCAATAATCATTTCCAAATTGAAACAAGCTGATGTAGGGTGGTACCAGCTTCGATACACCTAAGTATATTTCCGAGCTTCCAAACCTATCAATCATTGAGCAGCGACTTGACAAGAACTTCTCTGGCGATCTGCCGTAATTATTTTTTTGTATTTCCTGCCCTCCTAACCTACACCCATGAATTAAACTCAAACAATGCGCATTATACTTGCCTGCCTTCAACTTTTTTTAAGCCCTACAAGTTACAAAGTCAATAAGTTCAATGTTCGCCTTTTCGAACAGAAGTGCTTGTTTAACAAAAGTTTCTGTTATTAAGCAGTCTACTCGGACTTTCATTCATACCTTTTTGTTTATTGAAAGGATATTGTTAACATTTTATTGCCTTTTTGTTTCCAGGTTTCTAAATCTAATAAAAAATAACCACATAACCTGATCAGTAAGGAGGAAGTGTTGGGGTAGATATAAATTTACACCCTTCAGTTGTCAAGTCAACGTTTTTCTAATACCTTGAAACTTTCATAACATTCAAGTTCACTACCTACGTTCCCATTCGACGCGTCGCTGCCGTAAAAAGTATCCTGCTTTAAGTTGAAGTTAAAGTTAAACATGTACAAACTTCGACAACACCGCGCACTTCGTTCAAAACCAAGCAAAGAAGGTTGTAATTTAAAAAAAAACTGGTTGGCGGAACTCTCTCCAGGACTGGTTCCTCACAAGTATTCGTTTGTGTGAGGTTTTTTTTGTAAATGGGCCTACAATTTCATTACGAATTTGAACCACTGAATTTAGGAGCTTTCTCAAGACAGTTGTACTCGCTCGTTTTCGTCAGACGTTTGCTAGACGTGGTACCTTGGAAACATTTATGTAATTTGTTTCTTTCCGGAACTGGAACCCGATCACCACTCACTCAGTAGTCTAGCTCACTAACCACAGCAAGTTATGGTCGTCCCGCCACACCATCCTTTAGTCTATCGATGCAATACTAGGGTTTGAGTATTCGGGTCTTGTATACCTATTGCATCTTCGAAAAAAATCAGTGGAACCCTCGCCCTCACTTTCTTAAAATGATCATGATAATCTCGCGCCATTCCCATATCATCTCGTCGTCCGAAAGTATGTAAAGGGTGTCCCAAAAGGGTTTTTTGAAGTCAAAGATCTATGCAAACAAGCCCACGACCACCAACGCCTTGAAAGAGGAAATTGGGAGGTGTTTTAATGAAATTCAGCCACATTTATGCGAAACGGTCAAAGAAAATTTCAATAAAAGAGTCGGTACTTGCCAGCAAAAGCCGCGGCAAATAGGCTTTAGCTGGAAAGGTTTTTTTTTGCCGAGCTAAGCCCCTACACACTAGCAAGGGTAGCATAATTTTTCATTCTAGAACTGTCGGGCTTCCGGCACCATTACAACCTTTGGGATAGGAGTCAGTGAGCATGTTCCTCTTTTATTTCAAAATGTGCTGAAAGCTGTGTTTTGAAAGATAACTCCTTTTTGTCGAAATTCCCTTCTACCATCTAGTGTTGAATTTTTTTGGAGCCTGTAGGGAGGTAGGGTGGTTCTACCACAATTTTCGTTTTTGAAAGCCCCTACCAGAGGTTTGTACTTTCAAAATGTGCAGACGTTGCGAACACCATTGGTACCTGTCTTTTGCCACTCGCAATGTCTAGAATTGTTTTTTTCAACAGAAGACCGCCACGTTGCTGGGTGAACGTCAAAAACCGAAAAATTGTGGGTAAAAGTAGAGATGAATCATCGCAAGTCTTAGGTTAGGTTAGGTTAGGTTGATGGGTGGATACTGCAGAGTAACCCTGCAGCACCCCACTTAGGTCCTTGTGGACCCATTGTGATGCCCTTGTTGAGGGGTTAGCCGATGTCGTTGGCGATGAAGTTTTCTCCCTCACGTTACTCGACTTTCGCAAGTCTTCCCGTGACAAATCGGCATCATCGACGCATTTTTTATATTCTATTCTCCCTTTGTCCTATTTCCATGTTGACTGGAATTGAAGTATGACTCTGAGAAATGTTCAGCCGACTTTTGTTTACTATCCGGTTACACCCTTTTCCAATACACTCGCAGGGGAACTCAATTCAAACCGCATGCGCTATTTTATGCGTATGCCGATGGCCCATTCATGCCAGACACCTATCCGCAAGTCTTCTCTACTGCCTCTTCCCATCTAAACAGATTTTACATATATATACGTACATCCTCATTCCGACATCGTATGCAGTCTGCTACTCTGCGGTTCGCTCTACTGTGTCCTACTTCCCACACCCAATTCCATCGATCAAATTTGGCGACTACGCTCTCGGTGGATTTCAAATATACAAGAAAAAAGGAAAACCCAAAACCAAAACCAAAACAACACACCGATAGACGAAAGGAAAGAGATTTAGACTGGCGTTGGGCCCGCACCTACCTAGCACACCCCTAAAATTTTTGTCGAAATTCTGCAAGCCGGGGGAGCTAACGACACGACGATGACGACGACGACGACAATGATGGCTGCAATAAGACGTCTGGTGGCCTTCGCCAAGATTTCATGTCTCCCCAGCCGGAAAGGATGATGATGATGATGATAATCGTGCCGATGGCTAAAAGCACAAAGGGAAACGATGTATTATGCAAATGTGCGTCTTTCTTTTTTGGCAGCTTACGGCGAGTATTAGTCTGTGCGCTTCATTAGGAACCACAGATTGAATCAAAGTAAAAGCAAGTACCCATACGAGCGCAACAATATGACCTCTGTGCAGGTACACCATCTGTGTTCGATAATGAACCGCACATCGAGTGGCCTAACGACCTTGATCCTGATTCGGTGTCCGGTTTTTCAGTTGTAACCCCTTTCGGTTTTTGTTGATTTCGTTTCCCTCTCTCCGGGCCCCTCTGCTGCATACATAGCTTTAACCTGAATTCTTTTGTGTGTCATTTCATTGCCAGCGCGTTCGAGCTCTCTACATGAGAGGGGGGCAGGCAGGCTGGGAAAAAGGTTCGGTGCCCTTAATTTGAGGACATTCAAGTTTAAAATGTCATTCTTCTTCGTCACGTTGTTGTTGTTGTTTTTTTTTATTGTCGTTACTGGGTCAGGAGCAAATAAAAGAAATCGAGAGACAAAAAAAAAAGAAATATCATTGAAACCAACCGAGTGAAAACCAAAAATAAGTTCGTGTCGATGACAGTCAGTGGTGTATGTATGGTGGCGATAGTAGAGCAGCCGATCACTTGGCTGCAATGTAGTTTAGTGCGAGAAAGAGCAGGGTGGTGCTTGTCGTTGTCACATACGGGTATAGGGGCCAGAGAAAAGAACCGAATGTATAAATAAAATATCACAGTGAACCTTGGTGGCTAACCTACTTCTGGCACGTAGTGCGGTCGGTGATGGTATGTTGCAAGGACTTTGAGATTGAGAAGAGTGTCAGTGTCATTAGACGGTGTTTCTGTTTTCGATGACGAGTTTCTATGTCATTTTGTATGGCTTGTGGGTTGAATGACTCGCGATTTGAGTGGAAGTTCATACAAATCTTTGCGAGGATTCTGCATGAAGGGCTTCAAATTTAATAAAAGTTTGTTGCTGTCAAAAAAAGGGAAAGCCTTTCGATTGTTTTGCTATTAGTAGCCCGTTCTGTCAACCCATTTCCGATGGCTTGGAGGGCTTTTTCAAGATCAAAGTTATCCTGAACTGTTGCTGTGTTGTTGGCATCGATCTTTGACAGTGACCGATAAAAAATGTCGAACGACTTGAATTCGTAGCTCCAAAGAGATCAAACGACACTTCACCCAAACGACTGACGGGATATTGAACTTTTTGCAGAAAAGGTCGAAATTCTTCGCAGTTTGTGTGGCATGTAGCGCCGTCCTTCCGAAGGCAGAACTCGTCCGATTACTTAAAGGTTATCAAGCCTCTGTAGCGGTCTTCGTTCATTTCGAAAATCTATGCGGACCACTGACTGTTGCTTATGTAAGGCTGCACCATTCTGAACATGTAACTAAATGCAATTTAGGATTCTTGCCGTGGTTTCGAATGTCGAAAATCGATTGAGTAGCGTAGCAACGACGACATCGATAACTTGTCTGGGGAAACGCCTGCGAGCGAGATACGAAGCTGTGCAGGGTGACATATATTCACATTTTATGTCGAATTTTCCAACGCAAGAAACCCGAGTTGGGAAAAAAAACACTGGAACGGAGAACATGAATGTAGGTATCCTGTGGAAATAATCTCCATAGGAAGAGGACTTCAGGCGAAATCCAACATGATACAAGACTTGAACGGAAACCTGACACCGAAAACAAAGAATACAGAAAAATACATTACGAAGCTGTTTTTAAGACTTGCTAAACGTAGGTGAAGAAGAGTTGTAGATATTTAAGATGGAACACTTTAAAAAAATAAAAACAGCACAAGCCTTGGACAACAAAGGCTTCAGGAAACTTTATGTCGCAGACAAAATAAATACTTGTTCATTGAATTAAATATTTACGTAACTTTTTAAGTTATAACTTTTTCTATATCTATGTTTTTCGAAATCTGTTGATTATAAATCGTAGATTGAATAAATGAAATGAAATGTTTAGGTTATACTACAGCTCAGAATGGGCGCAAAGCTCAAGCAATGAGCCTCTCCAATTCGCGGTCTTTTGACTGATGAGGTCTTAGTCTTTGCGTTTCTTGACAAGACCTTACTATTTTAATGCCTTCTTGGGCCAAGGATACAGCGACTTAGAAGCGATTGACAGGCCGCTGTCAAGCTAGATGAATATACCAAACCAAAATCAATAGGCCGATTAGGTACCGCTTCAAAATTTAATAACTTTGCGCCAATTCCTGGTTTTGACAGCCCAGCAAATGGCCAGCTTGTTTGTTGTTTTTTGAAAGTCTTAATATATAAGTCAAACGATTAGAGAAGGGTGTGAACCAAAGCTTCGATTTTAATCTTTTTTATTGACATAGTTCGCTAAATAGCTTATTCCTGAAATGACGCTCCCAGGTGCGTTCTGTCTACTACAAGACTTCCTTTTTCGTTCATCTCTGTATTATCTGATCATTTGCACTGACACGTTCCTTTTAACTTTTTCGACAAACTTTCGACATAATTTTTGGTGTAGGTCCTTATTGAATAAAACACAATCTTTGTGGGGTTTATGGGTAAAACACGGGGGCGGATTCCAATAATCTTTTATGACAATAATAAGATATGTTTCGACGGAATTTTGTTGACTTTCGTCAGCCTCTATTCCATTGTTGGATTAAGCTCTCGAACTCGTAATTTTTGCGTTTAGTTGCTGGTCTTGGAGGTCAACCGTTTTGACAACAATTGTCTTAAAAGTTAGGGACTAAGTGCTCAGCACAACAGTGGTAGTGGCTTTTCTGATGACTTCTTTGGCATCGATGTCAACCGCCTTCTGTATATGACAATACTTTAAAGGGCACGCGACCAGAAATGGTTTTGAGGCTTCTTTTCCGATTGAAGTAGCTTAACGTTGCATCACAGTAGTTCTTAGTTTACGAAACTTTTCTTTTAACTTTCATTTATATAGACTTACCTCGGGTTCATTTGGGTCTATTTAAAACTACCTTTTGTATTGCCTGAAAGAACATCTAGAAAATGGGAGCAGAAATAAAAAACCGGGCATTGCACCTTCTATTTAAAAAAAAATTTTTTTTATGCTTATCTAATTTTGAAAAGTAGACATAAACTGCCTGTTGGAACCTTAAAATCTCTATTTCTCGACACAAAAGGAAGCTGCAACCTATAAAATTTCAGGCCACCTCTCAATGATATGTAGACAGGACAAGACCATCAATTTAAACATCAAAATTCCTGGACGGGTACCGCTTTTCTACAATATTTGAGGAGTTCTTATATCAATTTCAAAATTCTCAAGGCTATGAAATCGCCACGTTTAAAGAAAACTGCCCTTCGCTAAAAAATCTTTTTTGTTTTCGAATCATAACAACCCGGTTACATTAAAGTAAAAGAAACTTTTCCAAAAAATGTATCATTAAAGCGGAAAATAACTTAAGGAAGTTAAACTTTTATTCGTTTGTTACATTAGAACAAAACTGATCAACTTTGAAGAGCGCTACACGAGTTTTTAGAAAACTCTCTTGTTTGCTGTTTTTGAAGATTTGTTTACATTAATTTTAAGAAAATAAAATCTGACACCGGTATTTTGATTTCTGCAACTACTATTGGATTTGAGCTTATGAGTTACTTTTTGTAAGGCATAAACAAGGGGCTAACTGTTGAGGCTGTTTGTAGAACTCTAGAGATCACCTAAGTAAAAGCTGCCACATAAAAGTTTGTTCCGAACTTAAATCTGTCGGACTTGTATCCGTAGAAAGCCCTTCTTATACAGTTTGGCGCAAAATTAATCATCCAATTTTGTTTTAAATACTTTGTTACTAATAAAAAAAATTATTTTGAGGGTTGAAAATCTTTATTTTCGACCTTTACAATTTTTTCTGTTATGTGGAAAAGATGATATCCGTCAAGTGTTGAAACACATTTGATTTCCTTTGGTAACTGTTCGCTTTCCTATCGAATACCTGTTCTCCTTAAGTCCTGCGATTGTCTGAGGCTTGTGGACACAAACCGGACTTCGAGTAGCCCCAAAGAAATAAGTCTGGGGTGGTTAAATCGGGCGATCTTGCTGGCAGTACCTTATCGCCAAAACGGGAGATTGCGCGGCCAGGAAACGCTTCCTTCGTAATATGCGTTAATTATTCCACGCTCTTGCGTCGTATAGCTCTCCATTGCTTGTCTGTTATCTACTGCAGCTGTTTAGTTCACAAATGTCAAATTGACGCAAACATTTTAACATCTTCCGATAGGTTGACTCATTTTGCTCCACCTTGTATAATAAGTACAGGAAAGGCCTATTTGCACTCGAAATATGCACTCCTATAATTTTATGAATTTATATCTTGCTTCGGTTTTGGTCTACAAGGCCAACTTACTTTTCATCTACTTGTGAAATGAGTCGCGTGAAATTCTATGTTCGGACCGCCTTTTGCCGCAGAACTAAATGCAAACGTTTTTTTTTTTTAACAGGCATCAGCCAAAAACTGCTGGCTATTATTTATTGGTACTCGTATGCCCCCGTAGAACCTGTCGCAAGGGATAATGCGTAGAAAAATTAAATTGGTCTGCCATTCAATCGAGAACGCAATTACGAGATGCATGCTTTTCAGCGATATGAATGCGTTGCGTCTTATTTACAGAGTTCGCTACTAAATGTTTTGTTTTGTCTACAAGTGTGCGTGCCGCGGTAATTCGCGCATGACATAGTAGACTGGTACTTTTGTATTTCTTTTGACGTACGTCGCATGGCTGCCTCATAGCTCTCGCACTCAATCCTTTTGTTTTGCAGTCTTATGCAAATTGTGTCGTCGTAAATAAGGTGCTCAATGGAGGAGGAAGTGTTATTCGCTTTGCGCTATTAAAGTGAGCAAACATAAACAAGTCGAATATACGGAGGAGTGTTTCGGTGTAGAAACAAATGACAGATGTCACGCACAGGTTTTTTTTCCCTCTCTCTGTCTCTCGTTAATACGTCGTGTCGAATGCGAGACAGCAGGTGATGAAAAGTCGTATTGTGTGCGCGAGTAGAAAGAACTTCATTGACGCTTCTGACAATTGTGCCTTTCAGTATAAACTAATCGTAAATTTATATTCAGATAGACGTGTTGTGTTCACCTTTACAACATAGGTGCATAGTTTAATGTTGTAGCTTGTAGGATTGTTGTTAATTTAAAATGAGGCAGGTGCGAAATTTATAAGTACGTACTTCAAGCTGAAATTGATTCTCAAGCAAATGTAAATGTGCGAAAATATAATACAGAGGTACCTACTAGTTACAGGCAGAATTTGGGGTGCGTGGACTTTCATCATCCTAAAGATTAAAAATAGTGAATGGACAGGAACTTTGGTTCTGAAAAGTTCTGTTTTTTTAGTATTTTTTGGATTTGGATTGGACTGGAGTCAGTGATGGGACTTGAGAAAATCGAAACGGTGGTATATAGCCTTAAAAAAGGTGGTAGAAAAGTGGTAGAAAATAAAATTGTTCACTTGCACTAAAATAATGCAATCATTGGAGAAAGCACAATAACTTGTTGTAGGGACCAAGAATTTACGCATTTTCACTTTTAATAGTTCTTGATATTACTTAAAAATTAAAAGTTTTTGAGGTAAACGCATCAGTATAAAAAGGAACTACAGAAAAAACCCCATGGTTCAACTCATTTTTAACCACAAAATGTCAAAACATAGCAAAACACCCTCTCACAAATACAGTCAAATAATGAAATTTTTGCGCAGTAAATGGTGTAGGTACTGGACGGTAAGTTTTTGCTGATGCAATTCTCAGAAAAAAATACTGATAGCTGAGTGTGTTTGGGTAAAACTAATGTGCGGATCACTTTTTGAAGATCTCGATCATAAATACCCACAGCTGTTTTACGTCATTATAAGAAGTTTGCTTTCAAAACAAATGCGCAAAGTTTTATGAAAACCAAAATAAAGAAATAAATAAATAGCAATGGATATAACTTTGGAGGAATTATAATCTTCATTGTCTTCCTCATCATCTGGAAACTACGAATCACCGAAAATACTTCATTTGTACCCACAAAAGGGGAAACATTTTTCATAGCTGATTTTTCCAAAAGCGAATGCAATTCAAACAGCTGATATTGCTGTCAAAGAATGCACTAATCCATTTAAAAAAGCACATCAATTTCGTTGCATGTTCAATGAGCCGCGTTAAAAAAGATTTTTGGTGGTCCCAGTGGAAAACGACATAAGGCGAGTAGGTATAGGAACAATTTTCAATTTAATGCAATGATGGAAAAGAAATATTATTAGCGAGTAGCGATGAGTAAAAGGTGGTAGATTTTGAGTTCAGGTTGGTAGAATTTCCGAAAATGCAAAAAGTGGTAGAAATACCACTTAAGTGGTAGAAGTCCCATCACTGACTGGAGTTTTCTTTTTTCCGTATAAAACTAGCATATTTATCGAGTTCCTAACAGTTTAGCTAAATTTGGAAATTCTTCGACAGTCTCTGAAAAATGTCGAAAAAATTTGACTTTTTTTTTAAGTTTCCATGAGTCTTGGAAAGCAAGAACTCAAAAATAAAAATTCCCAAATGCTGTTTCCATGAGTTCTAAATTTTTGACCGTCCAGAACTCGAATCAGAACTTTTGGGAACTTGCAAAATTGTATTTCCATTTTGTTTTAACGACTGTCGGTGTTCTACAACTTTTTTTGGGTGACAAGTTCACGCATTTAAAAAGCCCGACAAATGTTCGCAAATCTTCAAAAATGCACCTGAATTGGCACCAGCAATTTCAAGCTAGAAGCTAATAACTTACATTTGGAGAGTTTAAGGTTTGGCCTCATTTTTAAGAACCTTTATTGCTTTAATAGCCCCCGAGATATTTGGAAATAGATGTAAGCTCTTTGCTGTTGAATTTTTATAAGTTTTGGTCTGAAAGTAGATGTAAAGAAAGCGGGGTCCAAAATTGTATTTTCTATTATAATTTAGTTGGTAGCTCAAAAACCTGACATTGAAGTTTACCCACACGCCTTGACCAGGCAGCGGTCCTTTGTGAACTTGGGTTCACAAAGGACCGTGTGTGTCTTCAAATTCTGAAAGCTTTCTGTCTACACTTTTTCTGGCAGGGGATAGATTTTCTTAAAAAATTCCACGCTTATGGGATATTCCATGTTCTCATTCTTCCCGACGTTCCTATGGCAGGGAACTGAGATGAGAGTGATATTGAACCGCTGGTTCGGGTTATAGTGTTTCACTGCAGTCGTCCTCGAGCTTAGACACATGTCCATGTGATGAATTTTTAAAACTGAGTGGGTGCCTGCTCTCTACCAAGTACTCTATAAAGTTCGTTGGGTAAATCGTCAGGTCCAGTTGTTTTGTTGGTATTATTTTGTTGGTCATAACTTGCCTTACTTAGTTTAATCAGTCGGACGGGATATTTTTCTATCTAACCACTCAACCGTTTCAACATACGATACCCCCAGAAATGTCAAATGTTGCTTGGTTCGATTTTATTATCATGGACGGATTTGACTTCTTTTATCCTTTCTGCGACAAACCAGTATTTTGGGTTGTGGTCCAGACTGACTGGTTATCTTATAGCAGCAGGGCAACTGCATACATGGTTGATGTAGGATAGTTGTACCCAGTCGTGCTTTGACTAGCTAACATCGCACGCCAACCACCACATGAAGTGCGTTCCAACAGCTAAACTGCGTATCGGAATAAACATCCGTTTGGTGGAGGAGAACCTGCACACACAGTCAGCGATTGCGTTGCACACCTCCGACCCTCGTCGTTGCATCCAAGTGGATTTTCTAATTTTAAGTTCGCATGAAACATGCAATCGGCGGAGCCAGTAACCTTGGCCAAATGAACATGCTCCATGCCTGGAGCATTTCCCCCCTATTTACACATCGGCTGCGCCTCTGTCACTGCCACCCGCGCGTAGCATCCCATGCGATAGTGTCGACAACGGATACGTGAACACCCCCTCTGCCGCAAGTTTCGTTTTGCGTTTTTGCGATTACTGGCCTCCTGTCTGCTTGCCTTACTGACAGACAGCTTAACACGAGCAAAGCCACCCAGTAACCCCCTCCTCCAGCTGGAAGGTATATACGTTTCCATCGTTCGGCCGGCGGCGTTGTCATCGAATGTGGGCGCGCGCGCACCACCAAACACCAACTACCCCAACGCCAACAATGTAAACTGTTACAACGTTGCTGGTGCTGTCGTGCCCGGCGGAAAGTGTGTTTCATGTCGTGGGTGGTGGCTGGTGGGACAGAGGTGCAGCGAATGTGTGTTTTCGCCCGATTGACACGTACTCGCAGGCAAGTGCATTTTTTTTTCTCTTGCGCACACACTGCAGTTGCTGACAGTGGGATTGTGTACAGTTGCCATGACCCACCGTAAAAGTACGAACATGTGTGTGCGATTTTGTAAACAACATCAGCATCGAATTAAAAACAATAACGCATCCCCATCCGTCGGTCGTTTGCTGTGTGTATGCCTATGCATGGTGGGCATTCACGTACAATTATGTGTGTTTGTGTCGATTAAGTAAACAATATGCGACTACAATGGGCTCGAAGACTGATGGGTGGCGGCATCCACAACGAGGCATTTGTCTATCATGTGATATTCCTTACTAGAGCTAGATGAGGGCGACACAAACAGGATGTGGTTCTTTCATCGAGCAGTTAGTTAGTGAGGAATGAAGTTCGTTTCGCATTTTCAACCATGTGTCGTCGGACTGACAGGGCTCCTTTTATGAGTGTTATTTATGAAAAGAATTGAAGGAAGTTACAGCTCTATGCCGGATTCAGAATAGTGGACGTTATTTTCCTAGTGATCACCCCCTAGCAACACCGATTCGACAAGGAAGCGAAGCGGACCTAGCTTATTGCAGTGCTTCGTGAAACATTGAATAACATTCCAAACTCCTCCATCCTGTTTCGGTCGGGACAAAACTTCTTAGATAATGGAAGCAATCTGTACTCTTCCTATCCGATGTTCAGCAACTTTAACTTGAGATACTGAGCTATAATCGAGCCGGAAGATCTTAGTTTTGGTGGTCACGATGTCCTCTTCCAATTTTTGGAGTAAGAGTCCATCCAATTCGTCAGGGCGGCCGTCACGAAACAGACCGCAAAGCCTTCCTCTGTTCAAAACGTCATTCATAATGCCTGTTGCTATTCGTTTATCGGATATACGGATACGGATTGGTATATACCTTTCCTGCGCAACTCAAGTCTGTTGAAGCTGTCGCAAGGCAGGTCTGTTGAAGCTGTCGAAAGCCTTTTTAAAGTCAATGAACAGCAGGTGATGTGGTGACCCATCAGAGCGGAAACTTTATAAGACTTCCGCGTTAAAGGAGCTTGACAAAAATTCTTGCTTACACTTTTCAGAACAACTCTCTATGCCTTCTGAGTTCTGCAGCAGCTCTGCTGAAGTTGTTGCCACTTAAACGAAATATCATCAAAATTTAGCCCCCCAACCCATCCCAGTCTAAGAACCTTTACTACCGAAGTGATCTGATCTGAACAGGGAGTTTCCGTACATATTAGGGCATCTGTCACCTCGGGTAACTCATTTTGGCTGTCATATTGCTGACGAACTCAAGGCTCAAAAGCAGCGAAATGTTCCTTCCACCTTTGAAGGTAGCCCTCTTCCGTAGCAATAAGAAAACCAGTTAAGCCTTCCACCGGGTGTATAGAATTTGGTGATCGACCCGTTGAAGATTGAAAGCCTTGTTTTTTTTAAAAGCATCTCGCCAAATACATTAAAGCTGACTCAAGTGCTAGGCTTAATTAGAGCTCTTGCTACAGTTTTGCTGAGCGGAGCATTCATCCTACCCCGTCGACCGCAAACGCGACTTTCTGACTGAATTTCGTAAATGTAAATAAGATAGAGAAGAGGCGATAGAGTCCCGTCGGTATCGCACCTATTTCTATAGTCTGGCTGTCTCTTAGCTGTGACTGAATTTTTAAACATGGACGCGGTTCATTTGCTATAGCGAACAAAAAGCCCTATAACCTGCACCCAGTTGGGTAAAAGGTTCCTGCGTAGGTATAGATTCACCATGAACGGTATTGAGAGCTTCTTTCAAGGGCTGAGGTACGGTCCTGGAATTTCCATATAAATAGGCATAGTTGGCGCAAATTTTACATGGATGTAGGGTGTAGCTTATTACAGCCATTCGCTCGAAGGAGTTTTTATTAAAAACAAGACGACGGGAACGGAAATTTCGTTTATTATAACATTTTGCTTATTTCTTCGTCCCTAGTTTGAAATCGCTAATCTAGGCAAGGATATCGTGTTCGCCTCTTATTACAATGCAAAAAAAGACGAATATCACAGAAGTAAAGCTTGGCCTAGACCTCTATCCTCTATGACCTCTATGGATCTGTTGCAATATACACAACTTTTTTCCATTGTCGTGGTAGCTACTCAAAAATCTTTTCCTGGGAGTGCTTAAATACTCGTTTAACAAGGTCACATCCAGTTCGAAGCTTTTTTTCCCTTCCATGAACTGCATTTAATACAATGGCTCGAGTCGCATCGATTCGTATTCCATTCCATGTGTAAAACCACATCATTTGTGCGAATGTCTCTCCGCCTTGATATGCATAATATCCCACTTAACCCTTTCACCGAATGTGTGTGCCTTGCATTCACTAAGTCCGCTCCGTGAGATTGTATGCGCGAATTCTGCAAATCATTTTTGAAAACATTACTCAGAATATCAAGAGAGAAGGGATTCGCTTTCGTGTGCATTGTGAATGTACAAGGATCATCTGGAGATGATGCTGGTTTCGAATTGACGAAACTTGGACGGTATGGTTTTCGTTTTGGATTGTGCCTATTGCACCCTATGAGAGTTGGTCGTCTTAATTTTTCTTCCTGTTAGAGCTCTGTTAGATAAAAATCAATCCTATTCGCTTGCACGAACATTTTGTTTCATGTAGCTTTGAAAACGAAAGGAATTACCTTTTCGCGCGAACGAAAGAAAAAAAACGAAAACGTTTTCATTGACTAAAATTACCTACAGCAAAACAAATAAAAACAAAAGTAGTAACATAAAAAACGACAGTAGTCACATTAAAAATTTTCGTTTACGCACGATTTCGTTCGTTTTGAAAAAAATGTTAAACTGGTTTTCATTTCGGTTTTTACAGAGTCCCAAAGCCTAGAGTCAGATTTTGTATGGTGAAAACGTTGAAACCTTTGATGATTTGAATGATTTTCTCTGAGTAAATCGTTCTTGCACACGAAAACGTTCGAACGTTTCGCCTTACAGAATGCCGACGATTTATAGAATTTGGGGAGCTGCTTCGATCTGAAGTTTGTAGCTCTTTCTTTAAATATAAAAATAACTTATAATTTAGTTAGTCCCGAATTCACTGCGACATCAAGATTGTCAATGGATTCAATAGATTCCTTGGTAATAATGGGATGGCAGTTCATTTCTGGTTAATTTTTATTTGTGGTGCCTTTTGTGCATTTCTGTTTAAAAAAGCGTCACCAGGAGTTGCCAAGAGTAGTAGCTCTGAAAGCAGTGCTGTGCATGCGCAATACCAACAGCAACTCATTGTTCTGACGATCGATAGCACCGATTCCTTTGTAAACGATCAATTTGTTTAGATTTCCCTACCAAGAAAATAGCTCCGAGCAACGACATTTCGAGGCTGGTCGGGGTCGCTGCTTCGCAAGAGCGCCCGCTTAATATGAGCAGTAGATTTTTGACTAAAAATGATCAGAAAAAAAAATCTTTTTGGTAATTCTTTCCTTCCTGTAGAAATTTGGACGGCATCATAATTTCCCTAGGACTTAAGTTTTTCGACTTAAATCTTCTGTAAAGTTCACCTGGTCTAAAATTTAAAAAGCAATTTGGTCGGAAATAAAATACATTCGACGACCCTCGTTTTTGACTTCCAGAGGAGCTCTAGTCAAAATTTTGATCGAAATCAATACCTGACTCCCACTTCTTGCACGAGAAAGCTTCACATTGACCTCTGATGTACAGAAAGGTGCTGGCCATTTACAGGAAAACAAACTCCACAGCCATTTACATCAACTCGTATAGGGTGCTGTTTAACCTACTCGCATTCATTTGCAGTTTTTCTGCACCGCACAAAAGCCAACCAAACAGGACAACGTCGCATGATGTCGCTGTCGTGACGATCGGGGGTTCCATTTTCATTTCGATTACAATAAAACGAATGACCCCAATTAATAAATGGCTAAAAGCCGGTTGTTGTAGCAGGAAGAACAGCCATCGACGACTGCGTGTCTTAAGTAATTTTCTATGACTCCTTTTTCCTTTATATTTGACTTGATTTGAACTGTGGCCAGTGATTTGTTTTAAAAACCAGCCACATGCCTAGCATCAGGGAGTGCATAGGTACTTGAGCATTTACAAAGCGCCGTCCAATCTCCACGCCAATCCAACTACGTACACATGTATAGTTGTGAGTTGTAGTACGTTTTGTACATCGTCTCGGCTGGATATTCAAAGTGTGTTGCATGACAGAACAGATGGTAGTGGTTAACCTTGAAATTTATTGTAGATGTCGAGCAAAATGCTTCCAAAGAACTAAGGAACTTGTACTCGTGTGTAGGTATAGGTACGTGCGAGTTTGTCCTACACTCGTTGGTTGATTGCTTCGTTGCGTGCGTACAGGTGCGTAATGTTATGTGTCACTTAATGTGCACATGTGTATGTGTGTGAGCTTGAAGTTTAAACCTGTTTTAATGGGATGACTGGGAAATTATGTTTTTTCTTTGCTTTAGAACTCTGTTTCTGTGCGGAATGGAAGAGTAGACGCTTCGCCTTGAGTGGAAAGAACGTAATAATAAACGTGACCTTACGTTTTAAAGAAGCAGACTAAATGCTGAGGAGAGGTCGATAGCTGTGAGTGGTTATTGCAATTATTGCGAAACCTTGGGAAGTCCGCATTGGGGTTGTAATTTATGTCAGAGTCCCAGTTTTCTGGGAAGATTGACATGGAAAATTAACTAAAGGACCTTTCACTTTGACTAAAAGTTATAAAGTTTTTAAATATAACAACAATTTGATAGACATGGATTTTGTTCGCAAGAAAATATCGTATACAACATGGTTTTGTTTACACTGACGCACCCGATCACCTCAATTTTGGACCACCATGTCAAACTTGACGAATATTCTTTGTTTCTCGGAGTAGCCGATTATCTCGGTATCGTATCCCAACTGGAACCTTTTAAAGGCCTTTATATATAAACCAACCAAGCTGTCTTGAAGATTGAGGAATATTTGGCGCAGTTCTCTCAGGCCGGTCGCACATTGAATACGAATCTTTACCCTGCGGAAACGTTTGGTCGTACGAATTGAGTGCACGCACTGAATACAATTTTCTCCGTGTCCCGGTTATGTCTGGTTTTTTTATTCCCAACTGAAACAAAAACACGTGCTCGTTAAAGTTCTAGATTAATATCCTAAATATACAAGAAAATCTCCCATTTTTGATGCAAAAGTGAATACGCACGACTTATGAATGAAATTTGTACAAAAACACATTCAATGTGCGGCTGCCCTTAGAGTTGGCTCTAAGGAACACGTAGTGCACTCGCCCCAAATAATTTCCCTGCTCGTTTCAAGAACTGGACCATAATTCTTGTAAAGACCCAGCATCGGAAGCTGGAAGATTTGAGTCCTCATTTTCCATCTTCTAAAAAGCATGGCGACTATCTTAAATGATAGGCCAGAGCAACTTCCAGATGTTTCGAAATGTCTGCGAGTAGGGATCAAGTTAAAGAGAAATCACTTTCCAGTTTAACGATTCTTGGGCTAAAGCTCATAAATGTAGTGCCACGCCCCGTATTCAACCCGCAAAAATTTTGTAAAGTGACCTTAGTACGCCCACTCACTTTTATGTTCTCAATTTTGGCGACGTTATTCTTATTGCGTAGCATTGTCCACGCTTCGTTGTCCAATACCGCCCATATTTTGAATGGTGCTTTGAACCAGTGCTGTCGCTAAAAAATGTAAATAAGGCGAATAAAAAGGATCCTCTGCATAAAGTGCTAATGGGTATAGGGTGGCAAAAAATAAAAAAAGAAACAGCAGCAAAAACGTTTGTTTAACAAAAGAAATTAAATGTTTTCATTACGAAAGACTTTTTCATATTTTGTTGTTCCTTTTCGTTCAATTAGGTATGAATAAAATCTTGCTTAAACTGAAAGGGACCATTTTAATTGTTTTTAAAGGAGCGGGGGCCACGGATCTTGAGGTTCAAAACGGGGCCAATCCTACCATTTGTCTATCACCCACCTAATACCTATTACCAGGAACATAATATGTAATTGAATGTGTATCCATCTAGGTAGGTATTAACCCCAAATATCTTGCCAAAAATGCGAATTTCATTGCAGCGATTTGAAAAAGAAGAAAAAAAAACAGGAAACGCGACGCCATCCATAACCTCCAACGACGACGCGCCAAACAAAATAAGAAATTGATGAACAAACAAAAAAAAAAACACAACCAGTTCTCCTTTGCAATTTAAAATGCACAACGTGTTCACCTAACTAAAGTTTCGCAAAAGATATCAGAAAAAAAAATCGTCATCTACCTACGTATCTACCTCTCCCCATCTTATTTTCAAGAAAGTACCTATCTAAAGAAAAAGCGACAACAGCACAAAAAGCAGACAAGCAATGGCAGGAGGAGTAAATCCTTAGTCGGTCAGTAGTTGAGATTGGGAATGTGAATAGAAAAACCTGAACCTGTTTCATAATTATTGCCGTCTGGAATTCTCATGGCCAAGGACACGAATACGAAAACGAATACGAATACGAACACTCATACTCACTACGGAATGCATAAACAGCGAGCCTTCATATGAGCTAACCACTACGAACACACCAAAGCATACTTGATTCCCTTGCCTGCCGATGTGGTGCTGTAATTCAACTCGAATGTCGTTCGATTTTGCAAAAAATATCTAAAAAAAAACAAAAACACCAAACTCAGTTGAATGGTTTTCTTGAGGGGCTCACAATCTCCTGATGGATCGCACATGCATTTCCTGAATCCTTGCAAAATGCATCTGCACCAATGTCAAGGTGAATATTCAAAACAAAAAAAATCAACAACTGGTTCAAATTTCCTTCTCGATAAAGAATACGAAAAGAAACCCTTTGGTTAGAGTTCCACCGAGTCCAAGTTCCTTAAATGCTCTCCTTCTTTCTGTGTTGTGTACAGTGTACACTGAGTGTAAGAGTAGGTAGGTCCGAGTCCGACGATGACGCGACCTAGGCACCAAAAGCAACAAAACTGCGGCGCGACAACGCTTAAAATTTCACAAACACAAACACATGACCGACGAAGAACAGAAAACAAAAACAACAGCAACAAAACAAATAAGACCGTAAAACGAAAAGGGATAATTTCGTAAATAAGTCAAGCAAAAATCTCCCATGACCTTGAACATGAAAATTCCACTCACACACACAAGATGCTAAACATGCGTCTCCGCCGCCTCCCTTCAATCACCTCATCCTGCGGAAGACGGCCAGCGATGAAAACAAAGCACATCCCTGTTCGCCGTCGTCGCAGAAACCCCGTTTGACAGATCAAGGGCTTTTATGTGCTACACGTGCAGTCGAAATCCTTGGCCAAACCAAACACACACACACTGAAGCGGCTCATACAAAGTTAGACGACAAAAAACAAGTGAAAAAAATGCAGAACGCATAAACAAAAACATTTTCTGTTTGTGTGTATGTTTGAAGTTGTTTTTTTTTTTCTTGTGTTTTGCCGAACTCCGTACTGAAAGGAAGAAGAAGCAGAAAAAGAAGAAGCAGGCGACACAAAAATAAACCCTGTCCTTGAAAATGTTTTCGAAGCCCATGTGTGCGTGAAATAAGTGCACAGGGGGAGTGGTGGTGTTTTTTTTTTTGTTTTCTCTGCTATAAGAGCATGCAACTTGAACTGCAAATGAAGGGTGTGCAGAAAAAAAAATGAGATGAATAAGTTTACACAGGAAACTCATTTGTGCGAGTAGATCCGCATCCAATCCAGAACCAGAGCCAGAGGAGAACCTGTCCAAGTCCAAGTCATGCAACAGCAACGGCACAGATAAGTGGATCAATTGCAAAACTGCATATTCGTATAAAATGTTTGTCACTCGTTTCTGGTGTGGGTAGTTTCGGTAGTTTCAGCATCAGGATAAGGGGAATGCTATGGAGGTTTTGCTGTAGAATGTTTGACATGAACACACTGGTTCTGGCCGTTAAAAAAATAAATAAAAACGCGTTCACCGTCGACTACGTCAAGCTAGGTACCTACTTTGGCATTCATTTGACTTGTCGAAAACGGCGAAGCTAGGTATAGGTACGGATGAGTTTCTCCAACTTCTTCAAACTCGACTGGAGACCACACGGAGAACTAATTCCTGAACACACCTTCGCACGTTTTTATCCGCCGATGGACTTTTTTCATCATTTTGAGTCATAAATCAGGTCGGACTGACAAGGTTGCGGAACAGCAAACAAGTAACCTTAATCCGTAGAAACAGCAATCGTTTACAGCTAATCCTAAAACCAATAGTCATTATGACTACCTCAAAGCTCGTAGATCTGTGCATGGGAACGGTCTTACGTGGTATTTCCTGCCTTGAGGACAGCTTTTAACTTTTGTTTTGCTTGTTTTAAGGGCTTGGCCTGGACTTGTATAGCACAGAATTCATGTGCGCTGCTTTCTTTTGAATGGCAGACCCCATTCATCGGGTAAAGGGTATACCTTTCTGGATAAGCTTCCCTACCTATCCGCCGGATTTCGCAGATTAACTGGAATTAAGCTTAAATACCTACCTATCTCATTTAACTTTTATTTTTTGGGTTGACAGGTTCTTTGGCTACCATCGTTAGATTATATAGAACGGGTGATACTTTGAGAGAAAGATTCTTCGAGTGATTTTCGGTCCAGTTTGTGACGATGGAGTGTGGAGAAGAAGATTTAACGACGCACTATACGGGCTATACAGCTACGCTGACCTGGTCAAAAAGCTAAAAATACAATGGCTGAGATGGCTGGGACACGTAGAGCGTATGGACAACAACGCACCAGCCCGACGAGTCTTCGAATCCGCCCCTGAGGGACAACGCAGCAGAGGAAGACCCCACCTTAGGTGGCGCACACAATTGGAGAACGACCTCAACCAACTAGGTGTGCGTAACTGGAGGCAGCTAGCGAGGGACCGAGGGCTTGTTGGTTGAGGCCGTGGGCCACCCCGGACTGTAAGCGCCACCAAAAGTAAAGTAAGATACTGATGTAGGGATTTCAGTCATCATCACCTTTCCAATTGAAAGACTTTAGTTTGTCTCCCGGTTACGTCTTTGCATACTTGAGTTCGGTCTTTGAAGGCTTGATATCTTTCTTTCTGGAGTAAACAAGACTTCTCCAAGTTAGTTATAAAAAATTATGGTGTCTCCAGACTTGGCAATTCGTACGTTAAAGTGACTGCGAAGTGCTAGCTTCTCACTTTGTTGCTTATAATTAAAAAATTGAATCGAATGTACCTAAGACTGAAAATATGCGTCGACTTGCGTTGGGTGGCTCCGTATATAAATATATTATTTTTCGGCGCCCACCATTTTTCTTTCCAAAATCGAAATTTGTTCAGTGAATTTAAAAAACCCAACCCCAATATAATATTAATTATTTAGGACACAAAAAAAAAAAACCAACGTAGGTTGCACATTCCATAAATCTTTGTCAGCAAACAAGTTGCGTTCGCAGAGCTCCTCGCTTCTCGACGAATTGAATTTAGGAAAAGTTGTTGTTATTGCAAAAACAAATATGGAAACATCTTTTAGTGCCTGCGAAGGCTTGCCTAGGTCGTAGAACTTTTTTAATTTCAATATTAATTAATTATACATTCTAATAAGCGAAGATGTCTTCTTTTAGTTTTTTTTTTTCCTAATTATGTGAGAATCCACTCAGTCGCTAATCAAAGTTTGTTTTGCGGTAACAGAACTATGACTTTCGGTTTGAATTTTATAATCACGTAGGACTCATGCAGTATTATCGTCGAGTGCAGGATGCATCACTTCTCCCGAAGGATGGAAGGCCTTATTCAAAGGCAAGTCCAAGAGAGGGAACCTTTCTGGCGGAGAGTAGAAAAATCTGTCTTTTTTTAACCGAAACCCCAGGCAATCGAGCGTTTTTTGACGAACAAAATAAAAGCATGGCCAAAAAGGTCACCGAATAATTTGTAAAATCTAAGCAGCAGCTTCAATTTTAATCGAAAGCGTTACTTCTAGCCCCGCTCTCCTCCCACCTAACTCATGTTAAAATGCCATTGAAAGCCTTTCAATGTAAAAGCATGTCTTTCATGTGCACTTTCTTCCAACGTCTCCTTGCACTCCAATATCATTTAGCAGACCAGCTGTCGCTGTCCATGAAATTTGACACAAGTATGGAGTTATGCATGCAAAGAGGTGCAACAATGGATCCGAGTCCACCCTCAAATACGTCTGATACTGGGCGACTCAAATTTCGGTCGGGTTGACCCAATTTAGTCGAGAAAGATTGATTTGGGTTTATGCAGGGGGATGGAGATGGAGAGCACTGCATCGGAAAGTAGTCCCCCAAAATGACTGTAACCCTGATATCCCAATCTTGTTTCAAAACCGGGCAGAGTGGAAGTCCAGTAGTGAAGACAACGATGGATCTCAATTGGAACAGATGACTTTAAAATGGAGATAGCTATAGGTACGGTAGCAGTTTTTTTTTTACACAGAGTCAGGAATCCTTTAAATTACCAGCAGCGTACAGGGCGCACCAATATAAGATCCTGGGAGTAGAAAAAGCTTCAAGCTGGATAGAAGGCAATCATGGAGTCGAATATATAAGCAACCTTAAAATCAACTAAATCTAATACGACTAAATCAAATGAGATTGGGAAATGTCGCGAAGCACTGATCACTGTTTCCAGACATAGCAATGTAAAAGGTCGGATTCTAAGGCGAGAATGGATGAAGCAGAGGCATCTGCTATATTAGATAAAGAGGTCATTTTATCCTTGTTATTAACAACGGACCGTTCTACTTCTCATAAGGCCGAAACTAGATAAAAAAGAAGCAACAACCATCGTGGCTCCATCCGCATCATAATCGGTATAATCACGGGACGCTGTCTCGCTCCGTAAATGGAGGCTAGAGTGGAAAAACTTAAATAAAAGCTGCATAGATGAGGTAAATGTCAAACATCTGCTTTGACGCCGTTCACAAGAATGACGCCTGCGTACCTAAGACACATGCTCTTCGCATTCACCGCAAAATTAACAGGCTTTTAAATGTCGGATCTTATACACCTGCTTAGGAGCGTTAATTGGCTTCAAATCCGGCCATCAGTAACTTGATGGATTTTGGTAGGTTCCATAGATTTTAAAGTCTCACTCTTAACCAAGCCATCGTGGAGCCAGAGCGCTTGGTCTGGATAGCTGAAAATTGCCAAGAATGGAAGGCTGCAGTGTCTCGGGTTGAGACGTTTCACGGGCAAGTAATACTCTTCACAGACGACTTACTAACAGTGGACCCTTTAGGTCTCTGTTTGGATGTGCTCGGTTTTCTTTCATCTCACAGCCCTTCATAATATGTAACCTAACCTTTCCTTCAATGGTCTTATTAAAGACCTCGTAGAAAACATTTTTTTTAACCATCGTCTTCTCTGTTTGACATCAGCCCGCCTATATCAAGCTGCTTCCAACAATTTTCAGCCTTGTCCTTAACTCCCATAAAGACCGCACATCATCGCAATCAGCTTCTGGTCCCGACCATGTGAAACCGTCAATTCAATTCGAAGCTATCTTTTGGGGAATTCTTCTTACCCTTTTCGTCTTAGTCAACCTATTCACCTGCGGTCCGACATCACAGATTCCCATCAATCTTCCGCACGAGGCTTGGTTTTGCATATATGTACTCGTATCTCGGTTAAAACAATCGAAAAATCGAAAAGAGCAACGCAAACACCTCCGGCATCGTTTCGACATGTGGCTCGTATACGCAGCATCCATCGCACGCAGCTTCTATATTCGGACCCAATCTAATTCATCGCTCCAATTAAGCTTCGTTTCAAATCCTTTTACCAAACATCTGATTCACGCAGCAATTAAGATACATACCCGCAAATACACACACAAAAAAAAATCAAAATAAAAACCGGATCCTAATTAGGGTTACACAGAACCACAATGAGCCAGAGTGAGTGGCGTATTCTGGCCCCAAGGCGCAAACCCCTTCCGAATAATATTGTTACAATGGCTAATCCGTAGGCTTGAGTGCGGCTGTGGCGGGGCCAAGGGACAACAGCTTTGTGAACTACTATTCATGGCTTTTGACCAAAACATGCGTGACGACATCTAATTTCGTACGTCGCCGCACAGTCGCTGCCAAAGAAGCAGCTACAAAGATACACACATGTGTGTCGAGTGAACATTATATAATCGCTTCTAGGAAGAGTTTTGCACTTTTTTTTTCCACAATTTTGTCTGTTTGTTTGCTGAGGAATAATGGGCTTATAATTTGCACGAGCATACTTTTGACAGGTTCTCGTCTGCTTTTTGTTTTCCTTCTCAAGTTCGGGCTTAGTGGGTAGCAAACTAGATGATTATTCAGTTTTTATAGACGGTTCCCATCGTTAAATGAAGTCGCAGAGTAAAAAATGCTTTTGCGGTTCAAAGGAGCAAGCATCTTGGTTTCGATGCCACTTTATGGTTGGGCTACCTCGACTTAATGGCTTTGGGGGGTAACGCATTAATTAAGGTTTGCCTTTGCCGAAGTGGGCACATGTACGGTTGCCTTTATGTGTCAGAAAGACGAAGAACTCTTTTTTGAAAGCTATGTAAGCGTTGCTTCCGATTAGGGACCCTTTGCAGGGCTTTTTCCTTGTGGGAAGAGGCTGCCACGTAGAAGTGCTATTAGTGTCAAAAAACTTGAGCGACATGGCTCATTTTATAAGCGCAGCGGAAATTTTATGCCTATAATTTAGACGAAGGTTATACCATCTTCTTGTAGATCTTTTAAGATCACTGGTATGGGGAAAGTGACGACACTTCACTCAAAATTACCGATTTCAGTGTTAAAAATATGAACTGTATATTTTTTCGTCGGCGGGTAGGTGCGAAGATGGGTGCAATCCCGATGATAGCCACGACTTACTTAGAGACTTCACCTAAAGAACTGCAATTTGAAGAATTAGGTGTTCTTGTTCGGCCCAGATCTAAACGAACCCATGGAGTCCTCGAAGAATTATGTTGGTCATGTATTCTAGCTCAGCAAAGGATCAGCTGCCAGATTCTGTCTCTTCAATGTTTATATTCGTCTGCAGTAATAGTTATGAGCAGAGGCTCATATGTGGTATCTTGCAAGATCAACGGTCTTTCCGAGAAGATGCCATTCCTGTTACCTAAATCCGTCTTTGAACCGTGCGCCGTTATAGACAGTTGTTGCTCTGTGACTGCTTTGCTGACCTATCCCGCTCTGTCAGAAATTGTTGTACCGAACCTAAATTTAGTAATGAAAATGGGGGCTAGGAATTCAGTGGATGTTGTCTCCTACTGATACTTCATTGTGATTTAATGAAGACAAGTCCAGACTTTCTAAGATTTTCTACCAGACAGCAAAGCTAGCCTGGGGCTTAAGTCCAGACACTGATCCGTTTGCAAGAATACGTCGTCTTGAGCGTAGCCTATTCTGGTCGTTGGAGTCCCGAAAATGACCTCGCTTAGATGTTCAATGCGACCAACCACCTCGGGACTGTAGCGCCACCTAAGTAAGTAATGCGACCAACATCGTGCGAAGACAATAAACGGGACACGTTGTAGTACAGTCGCAATCGGTACTAAATTTTAGCTGAAATTTAGTCAGCTGTTGTGATTGTCAACCTGAATAGAGCTAGTTTGGCTCCATCGCTATCTCATCTCATAAGTAAAATTGATTTGTAGAACAGAGATATCCGATCAGTGAAATTTAGGCATTCCTTATTCGACCGTCGGCGCAGTGGCTTAGTGGTTAGTGTGTTGGACTACTAAGCGAGGGGTCCCAGGTTCGAATCCCGAGAAAACCCAAATTTCAACTCAAGGTTTTTTCCACTGCGCCACCTCTCGCGAACGTCTGACAAACATCCGAGAGTATAACTGTCATGAAGAAGCTTCTCAATTAGCCGTTTGGACTCGGCATAAAATTGTAGATCCCTTCCATTCGTCCCAAAAATGAAAAACTCACACAAAACGAATGGTTGCGAGAAGCTAGGCCCAGGGTCCTTACCGACCTGTAGCGCCAACTATTTATTTTTTTTTTTTTTATTCGACCCTGAGGAACGGATATATTTCAAATTGTCCAATCTGCTCAAAAACCTGTGAAAGTCCAAAGCCGAACCTCAGAAAAACTGAAGTCATTATTGACTTTGAGATCTGAAACTTACAGCGGAAGAATTCCAGCACCCTGAAAGTTGAAAGGAACCTGAAAATGGGCAGACATGCATCTAGTTAGGGATGCTTTTTGAATTTCTTTGTAGCCAAATTTCTCACATTGAAATTGTCTTTAGTTGCAGCCGATATTTGAAGCATTGTAAATTTCGGGGGTTACAAAAAATGAAAACAGCATCAAACCTCTACGCCCCTAACATACGTCTGTTCTTTTAACCACCAAACAGCTCTGTAGCCTTTTATTTCTTAGATGAAGCGATAATAGTTGAGCCTTTAACCTTCTTTAACTGGTGCCTTTGACAATGACGTTTGTAAGACTAATTGTGACGAGTCGAGTTTAATTTAAAAAAGTTTCTGCATATATAAGACTACCTGTTTATGGTCTAATTATGGTTTTTTTTTAATTAATAGTTATAATATTTTTCTGAAAATTAATTTTAAGACTCTGGATGTATTTTTTTTAAAAGCTTTTCTACAACTTTCTATCTTCTTTTCTTTCTAGGTAAGTCAACAATTTCGCTTCTCTAATCTTGAATTGCGGTAAGCAGATTTTGTGTAACCTAAAACTCTATTTAAAATTTTTATATTTATTATTTAAATATTTAAAGTTCATACGAGTAAATTTCTCATACCCTTTGAGTGAGGCATTACTAAAATGCTGCTTTAGGAGTCGAGTTATTTAATACCGCGCGAGTATCGACGACTCTTACCATACTATCGATAGGAACTTTTTATAACAATTTCGACTCTGAACACAGGCGCAAACTAAATATGTCCTATAAGAGTCTTGCGCGATATATTTTTGAACGCATTTTGTGGGGTTTCCAAAAATAATGCCAACGATTTTCGGCATCAAACGAAGGACAATAATATCGCACGTCAGACACGCCAACAAGCTGTCTTAACAAGGTGTCAACTAAACTTTTACCATATGATCTCACCCCTATCCGAAGATGTTATAATTTTTGCAAATGGCGTCGTACGTCAATCACATTTGACATTTGTTAACTAGACAGCCGCAGTAGAAAACAGACAAACAATGGAGCGCTATACTCCGCAAGAGTGTGGAATAATTGTGTCGATTCCCAGGCGCTGAAAATCCGCATCTGATGCATCACTGGGAGGAGTGATTGGGCCGTATTTTTTTGAGGACGCCATCGGCAATACGGTCACTGCTACTTGCAAACGCTTTAGGGTCATAATAAACGACTTCTTACTGCCGCAATTGGATAAAATTGGCTTGGAGAGCATGCGGTTTCAACAAGATGGTGCAACCGCACACACAGCGCGAGCCACAATGTATATTGTGAAGGGAGCGTTTCCTGGTCGCGTAATCTCCCGATTTAGCGACTTTGCATGGCCAGCAAGATTGCCCGATTTAACCATCCCAGGCTTTTATCTTTGGGTCTACTCGAAGTCGCGGGCTTATGCCAACAAGCCTCGCAGTCTTTAAAGCGATTATTCGACAGGAATGCGAACAGTTACCACCGGAAAGTCATGGAAAATGCGATAAAACGGGCACAAGTGTGTTTTAACACTTGACGGATGAAATCTTCTCCGCTTAACCGAAAAAATTGTAAAGGTCCAAATAAAGCCTTCCATCACTCAAAACCTTTTTTATTTAGTAAAAAAAATTTTAAAACAAAATCGGATGATAAATTTTGCGCCGCCCTGTAGAACCCTTTTCTTCAACCCATAGGTTACATTTGAGTCCCAAAAACTATTCCAATTCTTCAAAAGAGCCGCTGAATTTAGGTTTCCGTGACACTCAAACACAATGGGCGGCTTACATTGGAGTCTTTAAAATCTCAAGCTCATTTCTCTTTTCGTTCGTCCTTATTTCTTCCATGCACACCACCATTGTTTATCAACAAAATCTCGCCTAAAATCGTACGTTACATCTGCACTTATGGAAATGCAAGCGACGCTCAGTTCGCACATCCAGAACTTTAACACCATCCAGCGTGACTTGTGATTTTCTGCGTTATTCTTGGGCACTTACGTAATCGTCTGCGCAATTAATCTGCTTTACTCCGCAATGACAATGACTTTTCGTGTTCGTGTAAATTTTCCCCATTTCTGCCATCAATTCGCGAAATGATATCATCGATATAAAAAGTCGCTTCATCCCTGTAAATTATAAAATCAAAATTACGTTATAAATCACACAACAAGACCAGAAAATCAGTAGGGGAAAAATTATATTTTCAACCACTCGACAAAATAAATTTTAACATCAGCGTCACACAAGAGAACAATAATCGAAATACCTACTCCAATATCACAAAAAAAAAAAAAGCAGCACACAACCCCATCATCAGTCAGAAGCAGCACCTCTCCCCCGGCCGCCATTCCGTGCATCAGTTGGACTGAGAAATAATTTCTCTAACCGGCCTTGAACGAAAGCAGTGACCTTTACCTTTACCTGTTTGTACGTTTATCGTTCAGCCACACTTGGCGAAAATCAAGGTGAAATGTCAGCCATTGTGCGCATATAGATGTAGACACCTATTACCATTATTATTGTTGTTTATTTGCTCAAGTTGCCTTTATTTCATATTTATCTTTCCCCCCCTTTTTTCTCTATCTATATACACATCTTAACACTTCCAAACGAGACAAAAGAAAAAACCACGAATGCAAAAAGTGAAACAACAATAAATGCAGAACGGTATCAGTGGATTTGTTGTTGGCAGCCCGCATACCACACCAACGAATTAATTAGTGCATTTTGTTGTTTGCTTTATATAGGAGGATTGCGAAAAAAAAGAAGAAATGTATAAAGAATGACTAACTCTCTAATTTATTGACCTCTCCGAGGTTAGATACCGATACCGTGTACGATGTACATACTCGTATACGTCGTGTGCAATGTTTTGAATGCCTTTCAAGGAGTGGCCCACATGACGTATGTGGCATATTCTTCTTGCCTTTAGCTCGTGTCTTTTGAGCCGAAAAAAAGGCGAACTGGAAACCACGTCATGCGATGGCATTAATTAAAAATATTTCTTTCAGTTTTTAGACGGCGGTTGGCTTTTTTGCAGATGCGATTTAATGAGATTTTTTTTCGCAAAGTGACAGGCGAAAGAAATATTTTTACTTGTCATTAATTTGGGCGAATAATGCTTTGAAGTGAGCAATCCAATAATTGGACGAGTGAATTCGCGGTTTTTTGTTTGTCAGTCGTACGTACGAAATGCGCTTTCGGTAAACGAACACTTGGATAACCTCGATACAACTCGTGTTCATAACTGCAGGGTGGCGCAAAATTCATCATCCAACTTTGTTTTTGAATTACTTTTTTACTAAATACGAGTAAAAATGATTTTGAGTGATGCACCCTTACAGTTTTTTAAGTTAAATGGAAAAGATGATATCCGTCAAGTGGCTGCCGCCATTGCCAGTGTTGAAACAGATTTGTGCCCGTTTTCCAATTTTCCATGACTATCCTCAAAGATTTCCGGTGATAACTGTTCGCATTCCTATCTAATACCCATCCTCCTTAAGGGCTGCGATTGCCTGAGGCTTGTTGGCATAAACCCGCGACTTCAAGTAGCCCCAAAGAAAGAAGTCTGGGATGGTTAGTTCGGACGATCTCGCTGGTCATGCCACATGGGGAGATTACGCGACCAGGGCACTCATTCCGTAATTTTTCAGACGATTATCGTCGAACGATAGACCTCCAAAAGTAGCAACTGAGTGCCAAAATTACGAATTTGAGACCGTAATCCGGTTCATTTTCCACAAATGTAATGAAAGCTGACGATAGTGAAACAAATTCGGGCAGAATATAACTTCTAATGGTCATCAAAGTTTCAAAAACGATATCGTCACGACAATTATTTATACGGAATCTGCCCTCATATGCGTTAATTATTCCACGCTCTTGCGAAGTATAGCGCTCCATTGCTTGTCTGTTTTCTACTGCAGCTGTCCAGTTCACAAATCGACGGTTAAAGTGCAGAACCTCGTAAGTCTTTCTTGCATGTTCTTCAGAAATAACAAAAAAACGTTTAGATCAATGTATGCAATCTATGATACGAGGTTTTGAATTCTGCCTTTAGTGTAAAATGTTCAGAACAACATTGTTACCCTGAAAACGCCAAAAGATAGCTCTGATTCTTATGATTTTTTTACATTATTAATATTTTGGTTGAATTTTATGACTTACGAGGTTCTGCACTTTAACCGTCGAAATGTCAAATATGATTGACGTACGACGCCATTTTGTGAAAATTATAACATTTTTGATAGGGTGATTCATTTTGCGCCACCTTGTATTATGAGGTATGAGGTTGTAAGCCCAACTCGAAAGCTATTCACTGTTTGACCTTCTGTACCGCTAGATACGATCCATACAGAGGATTTAATAAAGTTTGATAAAAAGTCTGTTAGAGTGAAAAAAACGTTCGTCAAGATCCAGGAATATGTTCCTGGTGTGGGTACAACCTGGGCAGTTGCATGAAAAGTGGGTTGCGTCTTCTGGTGAGCGCAGCCTCTGCAAAATTTTTCTTCTGCCGGGCGAATATTTTAAGCTGCCTTTTATTTAAAGCTGATATTTGCTGATTTTGCTCTTCGGCTCTGAATTGCGCGGTTCCGAAATGTGAGTGGCAGAAACCGAAAAGAGGCCCAATGGGAAAGCGTTTGGGTTTTGGGTTTTTAGGGAACCAAACAGAGGAAATGGTTTCCAAAGGGTCCTCCTACAAAGCCAGAACTTGAAGGCTCATCATCTAAGCTATGACAACGTCACCTTTTCTAATTGTATGGCCCATCTACCGTCACCAATGCGTGGCTCTTGGGTTAGTGTATAAGAAAGTTATTCACCGACAAGTGTGGGCAATTAGGAAATATCCGGATCTTGAGCTATTATATTCTGTGGAGACACGGTGAATGAAAAAGATCTTCCTTAATCAAAAACACTAGGAATCGAACCCAGGAAAGATCTCTGGGGAAATCTAAAAACTTCCTCTTTGTGAGATTTGTAGTGGTAAAGAGACGAAAGAGACCCGAAAATGGGGGTGTGATTCGAACATCTCTCGAGATCTATATATATCAGGTAAATACCTTTTTATACCTCACTACCTGTTACAGCATCTCTAGCTAGGGAAGTTCACATTGATCTCAGGCGAAGACTGGCAAAAAATTAAAAAAAAAAAAGTCAAAAAGTTGAATTGGTCTTTCATGCTTACAAAATGTTGCACTTTGGCTAACTGGACTTCGGTGTACGGTGTTCGAATCCGACTCAAACTTTTATCTTTAGAGTCTATGGTAACTCGCTGTTATCTGCAATAGTCGCGATTTGTGCGGATCACATCCCAGATGTGGGTAAGCTCGCTAAAACGTGGGTGCAGCAAAGCAATTTTCGGGTTTCGTACTCGTACTTTTAAAATAAATTTTCTCAGTACAGACTCAAGTTTACCCCCGGGTGTAGAGCGACCGTATGCTTTTCAGACAACGCCTCGCATTCAGCTTCAGTTCTTGCATTCCTCGTAACCTCGTAAGGCTTCAATTACGATTACCTGCCACTGGGGTGACGCAGTAGGTACCTAACCTACTTCGCGCTGTCACTTAGTCGATATTCGTCGCTCCAAGAGTCTCGCTTTTCACCCCGGGAAAGGTTCATTTTATGTCATAAAATTCATCGCGTCAAGAGTTTGTTTGGAAGTTGCTCGCACTACGAGTCATTGATTTTGTTTGCTAATTTTCTCGTTGCGTATTGTTCGGTGAAAATTATCACAAGTGCACAACAAGCATCCATCAGCACGCAACTGAGGGTGGGGGTAAGTAGGTCCTTAAGGGTGACTAAAAAAATTCAGTCTTAAGCTCAGTTTTGTCTTCCACGGGAGGGAGTGCTGTGTGCGTGGCCGATCTTTAGCTGGAAGATGGTCTTTCGGAAAGTCTTTCCTGTGTTGTTGATGAGCTACGAGTATGCCTCTTCATCCTCAGGCCATTTTCGTTGTAAAGTGCTATTCCTTTAGCCAATACTGAAAAGCAAGTGCCAATTTCACAGTTCGTCTATCACAGCCCTATGGAGGCTTGAACTGACCCTTGTCGAGGACAACTTACGCAACGCTGCATTCACTTTCAATCGACTTAAAATAATTTCAAACGAATATTAGTTTCAAATTTAATTACAGCTTTCTCCCCGCGCCGCCACCACGATTGGAGAAAGCTGTGCGGCAATGTACTTTCTGTGTTTTTAAGATCCACCCACCAGAGTCGCGCGTTTTAAACCTGAAAACCAAAAAAAAACAAACACACCAATCAAGTGATGTGTACTACTTGATAATCCACTTCGTTCCATTAGCTACTTTCTTTCGGTTCACATTTTTGTCCAACACCAGCGACTGCCTACAATTGACGTCATTTCAAATTCCCACCCCGCAGCGGATTGCAATTTATAATTTTTTAAAAAATGAGTTCGCTGCAAAAAACCAACAGTACCTTAATTTGTTACTAACAAACAAAAATGACAGAGAACAAAAATGTATATTTTACGAGTTGTTCTTTGTCATTTAAAAATAAACTCAAATCAACTAACTGAAGCAAAAAAAAAGAACAACAACGAAGACCGAAAAATTATTAAAAAAATTTCCTTTCCACCACACCGACACCGACGGAGTCCATGTGCATTCGAGAACACACACGCGCGCGAGTGACGTTGCCTGATAAACATATGATATTTGTTTTATTTATTTTTTGCACTCTGTTTAGATAAGCTGTTTTTTTTTATATAGCAAAAGCGGCAAAAAATAAACAAATTCGAGAAAAAAAAAAAACCTTTGTAGTTCAATGGAACAAGAAAGTATTTTTATTTCTTTTTTCGGAACGTGATAAAATAGGTGAAATATTTTCATGTAGAGCTACACATTTTTTTTTGGCTGTATCTAGGCACAATCGCACCAACACATTAGATTTTTTTTCTGATAAAAATAAGTAGGTATAGAAAAAAAAAACGCGAACTGACAAAGTATGTTGTATTCTTTTCACAAGAGACAGAGAGGGAAGATTGCAAACGAAAGAAAAGAACGAGGTCAGTGTGAATGTTTACATTTGGTGCGATATCGCGCTGTTATTGTGTTAATAGGTCTGTGACCTGATTACGCATAAAATTTGGAACACAATTCGTCTTCGATCTCATGCGCGGTTATTTTAGTTCTAATAGTAGGCAGCTCGGTATTTGTGTTGTGCGTGTGTGTGTTTTTTTGCGAAATATTATGTGGGCGCTGTAAATGAAAGGTTATGGAAATTTCGTGACGATCATAGCAGAAGGTGGATTTATTGGCCTCTACAGTCTACACCAACAGCAAATGGTTGCTGTGGAAAAGATTCGTGCTGCAGCTGGAGTTTTGGGAAATTGCCGTGGGAGAGGGTGTCTCTAAAATGTCACATTCCGGTTTGTGAGAGGGTGCAGAGAAGGCTTTTTTAATTTAACAAAATTCAAGATCTTACGGCAGGTCTGCTTTAAAGCTAGATACCTGGTCAAGTGAACCCTATTCAACGGGTTAATTGATACGAGTACTTGTGGCTAAGGTGACTGTGACTCAGAGAAATGGAAAGCGGCAGTAAGATGCGACACAGTTCAGCAGGGTAGAATGCAGTCACCTACGGCCAGAAGGTTTGGCAACCTACTTCGAGGCCCTTCTTATTGTCAGGCACCAAAGATCGCGTTTTACAGACAGCAGCTGTGCTCCAAAAATGTGAATATAAATTGAAATTGAATTTTGAAGGCTTTACGTCCATTGAGCCCTTGACTCTTGAAGAAAACAGGGCTACCAACTACGAAAGGTGTCTTTACAGAAAAGCCCTTACTGACTAGACAGCTGCGAAATCCAAACAATCGACTTGGAAAAAGCAGCACTGCGAGAGCGTTGAAGGTATCCCAACCAGCACTAGACCGTAAAAAGGTAACTTGAAAGGCTTCGGCTTCTTACTCTGAAAAAACCTGTCAGCGTCTTCTTGACACCCATTTGCATTTGATATATGCATCTACATTGGCAAATTTATCCGAACCGTTGAGGCGCAGAATTCCCGCGGTGTCCAATCGGAAAGAATATTTCGACGCACGAAAGGGTAATTTCTGGCTCCATTCCAATAACCAGAAACAGAGGACATAAATCCATGCACAAATATGAATGGACCTACCGATTCCTTACAAGGAGTCTTCAGATCTAGTCAATCTTTGCCAAGAATAAGCGATCCAGAAACGTTCATGAACAATTGACAACTTCCTTCCAAACCGGGTGTCCCATGTTGATGGCATTTTCAAGCCCCGGATGATGATACTGTTCACTTCAAGTTTAGACCATGCATGCATGTCGAATTTATGACTTTGGCTTAATAAGCCTCTCAAACGACCCCGAAGAACTTCAGGACTATTTTAGTCCATCATCTTTTCAACTGAAACTTAAACTTCAACTTAAAAAGACTGAAAGACTTTTATGAAAACAGAAGTGTGGCTAGGGCGGGTCTTCAGCTCTGAACTCCATTGTGAAAAAAGACTAGCCGCCAAGCAATCGACAGTAAGAGCCTTCTAGACATCGAAAGGGGCCTACAACAATATAAAGATCAAGCTACAACTAACGCGTACGCAAAACCTTCTCAACTTCTCTGACAGCCACAAGTACCTAGCTCTGATTCTGAGTAGGAAGCTCAGCTGGAAATTAAACTTATATAAATGGACTTAAAAGACCGCCACCGCACCCTACTTCTGCAAAAGGATTTCGGGCTTTAGAAGGGGCATCCGTTGGGAAGGTATGTATGCAACAGTAGTTTAGTCTATGACCAATACCGTTGACGACCCGTAACCCCAGAAGCTTCTTGGCAGATCACGTTCAAGATGGGATTTCAGCTTCAAAAGCTTCAAAATGGCAGTCAGAGTATTGAACTCCAAAAATTTAATCTAATGGATCGGGCTTATCGATGATATTATCAAAACAAAACCTATGAGAACTTAAAGCTCAAAGCTCTAGTCTGCAAGCTTATAAAGGTTGAAAGATTCTAAGGGATGGTAGCACAGTTTCATAAAATATGCTGCGGGAGTCTCAACATTTCTAACAAATGACGATGTAGGCCGACGCAGTCTCCAAAAAATAGTACCTTTGGCGGGAACGATTTCAAATCTTTGGAAGATTCGATTTGGATGGTTATTTCATCGAACTTAAAAGTTAATCAGAGTTTTGCGACGCACAGATTTGTAGTCTACATAAAAAGACTTTGTTTGTCTTTGGCATTCATGTGGCAAAGCTATGAAGAAATAAAAGGTCTGTTCATTAGTTAAAATACGTTCCCCTACGCAAAACTTCGGTAGAGGGTAGGGAGTTTGACTTTAAAAATTGACTTATAAGTTTGAATGCATAATCGTTAAGGAACACGCCTTAAGTCTCCTGTCTTGTCTCTGTTGCGAGATGTCCATTCATCGATCCTTAAGACTTTTGGTTCATTCTTCTTCATAGAGCTACAAGTTTTCTCGAGGCACACTCAGCGTATAATCAGCTTGTCCCTCTTGACAGCTGCTGTCGGTTTTCGGTAATTCTGTTGTTAATGTTCCACATAAGTGGACATCGATCGGCAAAATCTCCTTCTATTGACTGCAATTTCAGACTGTCAACCTTAACCTTCCTCGCCTTTGTGTGTTTTGGTTCGAAACATCGCTGAATATTCGCAGTCATGTGGGTTTGACTTTTGTCCGGTCTTCGCAATCTGAACAATTTTGACTGAGGGTTGACGAGGTGGTCCCTTTTTGATACGCCGTCATTTGATATTCGCGTCGGTACCTTGGATGCTACTTGGTCATGCTGTGGTCAATGCTCTTGGTCCTAGGAATGTTCGGCTGTATCTGCCCTAAAAAATGATGACACTTTCGCTCCCCAAAATAGTTGATAAAAGAACTCACAGCTCACGCCCAACATCGAACACCTCTCATGTCAAACTGCTGAGATTTCAAGTTAATTAACCCACTTCTAGGTTTACCCATAACCTTTTAAAAACAGTCCACAGGAAAATTGTAACATTGACTCGGTCTCGTTCTGAGAATTCCGAAACCTGATGCACAATCCTCCCATTACCGGTTGTGTCTTGTGTGATGTGTTCACATTAACAAGACGAAGACCTTCAACTTCATGACTTATTAAACTTGGTGTAGGCTACTTTCACCACCCATCCCAGGCGGTGCCAGCGTATTTTCATGCACACACGAGTGCAGCGGATAAACAGCAACAGAGTCGCCGCCTCTACAGCAAGCCCAGCATCTTAAAGATGTGTTCCAGTTTCAGATCGAGTTTGTAAAGGCATCGTTCGCCTTTTCCATATTTTTTCTTCTGTGCTTGGCAGTGATGGCGGTGAAAATTCTTCTTCGCACGTGATGGTATGCATCAATGGAAACTGTGTGCGGCAAGAAGAAAAACCAAGGAACGTGTAATTCACTTTCGTTGAGATGCTGTAGAGCAGTAGACGCGAATTCATCACTTTCACCTGTTGGCCTGGCTGATGTCGCATATGTCAAAGCAATTTGACAGGTTTTGCCGCACAGTTCACAGTGGTAAATATAGGGCGCAACAGGTTTCAAGCTAAGACTAGTCATTTCTTGTTGCAAATTTTGACATGCTGACGTCAGAAAAATTCAACCATTCGGTGGTCACTCGTGTGTCATACCTGAGAGTGCGCTGCGACGCTTGACAGGTGGTCACACGTAGTGAGAAAATTACGGCAAATGTTTACGTCATAGAGACGTCGGCATGTCATAATTTGACAAAGTGACACGTGTAATCGTAGCTTAAAGGTGTATAGCTTCTTACAAAACTTCCGTGACAGCGGGAATCGAATGGATTAAATTGTATGTTCGGAGGACAGCATTGTTGGGTCAAGCGCCTGCGAAGTTTCTTAGTTTATGAGGAGGAGAGAAGTCTGACTGCCCACAATCGTTCTCGGGTGGGATCAGTCTAAGGCTTAGCAATACTTCCCGTGGAGACAAACGCATCGAGGAAGTCACTGGAAAAACTGAGTCGAGTGCCGGGAATCAAAGTGAATCGAGTATCATTTGGTTCGAAATAGACTTGCCACACTCGAAGACAGTTTATACCCCAGCTCAGCCTAGTAACTTTTCACTTTTAACTTCAGTAAACAGAGAAGAAGACCGATTCTTAAATAAGTTTGAGTGATATAGAAGCTGATTTCCGGTGCAAGCCTACTTATGATGATTTTTCGAAACAAAACTCATCATAAATGTAAAAGAACTGTCAAAAACTCATCATAAATGTAAAAGAACTGTCAAAAAAGATTAGCACCATCCGAGAGTGGAAGATCTGTCGGACTAGAATACGGCAAGGTGCTGGACACCAACAAGCGTTGGGAGAAGACCATTTCCAATAGGTGCATACTGCTGGACATGTCTCACGTGACTATCAAAAATCTGTCGCACAAGATCTTAAACCATAGTCCAGCACCCCTGCCCCACCCGAATCAAGCTTCAATTGCGCAAATCCACAAACAAAACTACAATGAATGTCACCCACTTCGCAGCCAGTCTACAAACAAATAGTAATTCGCACACTTGATCTATTTGCTTTTTCTGTGAATGAAATTTAGGTCATTGGTCGGATGATAAAATAGAGAAAAAAAAACCACACACACAGATGTTTTGTCTACTCTCCACTCCAATCGGACAACGGGCGAACAAACAAAAAAAAAATAAAAAATAAACGGCCAATAAGATAATGTGTGTACAAGGTCAGCCGTTGTATGTAAATTTGACAACAAAAAATCAGCTGACTGACGATTAGTCACAGATTACACATGTCCCACACTCGGTTACACCACACTATCGACGAACTATCTTTTTTTATCTTTGCGCCAGTGTATCTATATTTTGAATCCGCGAAATAGATAGCGAAGCAAATTGCCAACATGTTGAATAGGTCGGGGTATCTATTTTGTATATGGAGGAGCAGTTTCCCAGTGCCAGTGTGTGCGCCTACGTGTGGGCCTGCTAATTCCATTCGGTCCCATAAATCTGGGAAAGGCAATTTATCTATTTGTACCGTTGACCTCAATTCTTTCGGCAATTTTCTTGTTATTTTTTTTTTTTAGTTTTATTGTTAGCGGCATAGTAGTATGGGGTTTGCGCGTCAGCGGAGAAATAACTCAATACCTACGCGGCAGGGTAGATATCGGGGCGGGCACCGGGGTTGGAGTACAGTCGAGTGGAATGAAGTAAATTAGAACATTGCCAAAGTGTCTGCAGAAGACACGATGGAAAAAAATCCAAATATTTGCGTAATTGTATTGAATTACTGTCGCAACGTTTGTTTGGTGTTGGCAGCGAGGGTTGAGTTTGGTTTTGCAAACCGAGGGACATTGATTCGATTCGCGAAATTGCCAAATAAAGTCGGTGCCTGGACCTATATGATAGGGAACCATATATTTGGTCGGAAATTGATAGCCCAGTCTTACAAAAGACTGAAAATTTAATCACAATACCTACTGTTTTTTTTTTCCAAATTTTGATAAAAAAAACATGACTGCCAAATATAGTTTTTTTTTTTTTAAGTATATGGGGTCCTTCTTATACAGAATGATGTCCGGAAATGATATACAAGAGTTTAAAGCTGCAAAATACATAATACAAGGTGGGCCAAAAGAAGTCACCCGATGTTGTTTGGCTCTCATTTGTTTCTAAATGAAAAACTTCGATTCTGTTTTTTTATAAGGTTTGTTTGGACCTTATCATCACTTCGGCGAGAACTTCGGCCCACCCTGTACAATTCCCATCCTGTACCAACTTTTCAGGCTTTTATTTCCCGATTTTTTGTATTGGGGACTTTAATAATTGCAGTCAAACGTATTCAACCTTTTATAATAAAAGTCAAAACTATTGTTTTATGCAGGGTGGGCTAAATACAAAAATTTTTTTTAAATGCAATAAAATGAACAAAATTAATTTTTTTACATGTATTACGGCTTTATTTCTAAGTGCACGCATTCCCATTAATTATGACCATGAGTGTATGACAGTCTCAGGAACTTTTCGCACAAACTTGTGTACAGCAGGCGCGATGGGTGCTTTATTTCAGCCAACATTTTTTCTAAAAAAAAACCCAATGTTTGGGCTACACTTTGGAAATAATTTTTCAATATTTCCCAACATTGATCGAGCGTAAAGCGACTCATTTCGTTCCGCGGAGGTATGATACTGACTTCCTGTCAAGATTTCGAGCGGGAAACAGCTGTCAGTGTCAAAATAACTTATGATTTAAAAACAAAACCACTAGATGGCCAGCCCTTTACATTTATATTTTTAGGGCAAATCCTGCTCGCGCTAAATTTTACCTTCCATTGTCTCCACTACCTTTCTCCTCGCCAAAGATAAATGCTTGCTAAAATATCAAATATGATTTAGATTGGACAAAAACCATATGCTCATGGCAGATGTCAGTAAACGTAAAGGGTGATTTTTTAAAAGGTTTAGAACTTTTTTTAAAAAAAAAACACAAAAAATTCGAAAAAATGAATGAAATATTTATTTGAATCGATAGTTTGAACCTTGCAATTTAATGTTTAAAGATAATTTCATGCAAATGTTGACCGCGGCTGCGTCTCAGGTAGCCCATCCGCTGAGTCCAATTTTGGCATACTCTTTCACACATATCGGCCGGTATCTCACGAATGAATGCATGGATGTTGGCTTCCAGTGCGTCAATCGAAGCGGGCTTGTCCCTATACACATTAGCCTTGGCATACCCCCACAAAAAATAATCTAATGGTGTCAAATCGCACGATCTAGGCGGCCAATTGACCGGCCCGAAACGTGAAATTAACTGTTCACCAAACTCGCCTCGCAATTGCGCCATTGTTTCGCGTGCTGTGTGGCATATGGCACCGTCTTGTTGAAACCACATATCATGCAAGTCAAGAACTTCCATTTCGGGCAAAAAAAAGTTTGTTATCATCGCTCGGTAGCGTTCACCATTGACAGTAACGCTGCGATTCGCATCATCTTTGAAGAAATATGGCCCAATAATGCCGCCGGCCCATAAACCGCACCAAACAGTGACTTTTTCGGGATGCATTGGTAGCTGTTGCAATGCTTCTGGCTGATCTTCACTCCAAATGCGGCAATTTTGCTTATTTACGTACCCATTCAACCAAAAATGAGCCTCATCGCTGAACACAATTTTTCGATAAAAAAGCGCGCGATGAACATTTCGAACCGAGCACGAATTTTGATAGTAAAATTCAATAATTTGCAAGCGTTGTTCATTTGTAAGACGATCCATGGTTAAATTGCAAACCAAACTGAAGCTGTTTGACAGTGACACAAGGTACTAAGCACACGTCAGCTGTCAAAACCAGTGTTGCCAAAACCAAACCAGCTAAAAAATCACCCTTTAGTTTTAATTATACGCGTAGTTAGAATTTTCGAATTTCGGACTATGAAAACATCGCAATACATATTTGAATTTCTCAAAAGCAGTGGATGGGAAAAAAGTTGCAGAATTTATTATCATTTCTGCAGCAGCTGATCCCTATTTGCAGTGGGATTTGCTCTGCAAGGTCCATATTGCTGGTCTTTCGCCCACAAGCCTCGAACGTTTTTTTTTTCTGCATCGCATGATTCTTTGGGTTCTTTGGTTTTTCTTTTTCTTTTATTTATGCGGTTTTCTATAAAAAATAAACAAAGTAAACGCAACACAAACTTCTTCCTCCGTTTTTTTATGTCCAAAATTATCTTCGATTTTATTTACCGGCAGTGATACCAGAGTTTTCTGTGAATGGCCCACAACGATTATCAAAAATACCCAAAACACCATTTTTATTCATGTCGACGTTAAAAAAAAAAACAAAATTCACTTATTTTTTTTTTTGTTCTGAGAGTTTGTCGCCCTTTTAGCTTATTTTGAAAGGCAAAATTCCCACGAATTGGGTAATTACCCACGATCTGGCATCACACAGTGATTTATTTCGCAATCTAAATAAGTGGAGACTTGTCATTGGCCCATCTAAATGAAGTTAAAAATTAAGCGTGCGCGACCAGAATACTGCCTTGATAAGCTCCCTCGCTAAATTTTATTTTTGTAGAAATTTGTGTATGGGAAACAAAATTTACCGCGAGCAGAATATTAAGCTTTACTCTTCGAACTCGAAAGTTCTAACGTCAAACACAATGAGTGAGTAGTACATACATCTTGGGCCTTACTAATAATCATTTTTAACCTTCACATTCCGCCATACCTATTAAAAATCATTTTTAGTATCCAGGCTAAATTTTTCGAACTTAAAGTTCCGAAATTTTCCATCCAAAATTGTATATTGTGAACTACAAAATATATAATCTGGAGGTTAAAAATGAAAATGATTATTGGTAAGGCCCATTAAATATTTTCTAGGTCACAATATGCAATTTTCTATGGAAAATTATGCCACTGTGAGTTCGAAAAGTTTAGCCTGGGCACTAAAAATGATTTTTAGTATCGCGGATTGTGTTTTGAAAGTCGGTAGTAAAGCCGAAAATTTTGTTCTGCTGACTAATATTCCTGTCGTTGCGATCATGGCAAATATTTCAAATAGGGGCCTCATTTTTTTAGTTTTGATGGCCTAAAATGCAATGCCTTCCGGATGTTTTTCTGTTTGGTTCCATAACCTCCTTTCACTCAAAAAATGTTGACAACTATGTAATTTAGCTGCAAACACGCCCATTATCCAGATCTAAGTTAATAAATGTTCTAGGACTTAAAATCTAGTCTTTACCTAAAAAATCTAATCTAGACTTAAAATCCAGCCCCTATGCATAGCTTCAGTAGGTAAAATGTAAGTAGAGGCCTACCTACCCACCAGCCATACCCACCTGTTACAGCCCATATACACCACACACGCCGTGATGGGAACAACTCACGCATAGTCATAGTCTAGGCATCCCCATCCCCACAACCAGTTGCTTTCGATTAGTTTCTTTTTTTTTTAGTTTTTTTCTCAATAAAACATTGCGTGGGCTCTGACATTGTAGCATCGTGCCCCAAATTCAGTTTCTATTTCCTAGATAACACTTCCTCTGTGTGTGCCGCTCAATCAGACTGAACACTCATCGCACACTCATGCACACTGGCATAGAATGGCTCAGTGCTGCAAATTGGGGTCATGGCTGTTTGGGGAATTTAGGTTGAAACCCAATTATCGTGTACTATCTCGTCGTTGTTGTTGGTGGTAGTTCCATGAACTACTGTGCGCCGAAATTACGTTCGATGGTCGACGCACTGATAATGTGGGGATTCTAGATAAAGTTCTGTTCGCGTTTTTTCTCTGTTCACGGGAAGGGGCATGTTCATGCGATTGTGGAGGAGTATGCTCTTCCATTCACTTTCCTTTCGCACTGATACAGCTGGAAGCAACGTGCGTTCGATTGTATTTCATGCGTGAATTGAGAAATTGTGATTCACAAAGTAGTCTCGACATTTTGTTTTGATAATTTATGTTTTTGCTTGCGATTTTGCAAAACCTTGTCGTTGTGTGCGCGCAAAGTGGTATTTGGGATATTTTTTTCTGTTTTGTTGGGGTAGGAGTCTATTAGGCTGCAACGCACGCACATTATCTATGCAAAGTAAAAATGTCGCAGACAAATTGATTGAAGTGTCTGAAATGCTTGTGTTGGTGGTTTTTTGTTTAAAGATTTTCTTACGATTAAGTTTTATAATTTAGGTGGGGCGTGCTGAGATGTGTTTTTGCCAGTATCAATTTTTATTTCTCAAATGTATAAAAAAATAAAATGGACGACAGACTGACAGCAATAATAATGTTCAAGTTTCACATATGCTTGCGCACCTAACAAAAACCGATGACATTTTAATTCCCGCCAATGCAAATCCCTCCACATTCGCTTACCCAGCACAAAGATTAAAAAAATACAACTGAATCTCGAAAGAGTATTAGCAAATTATTTATTAGAAAAACCGATTTGTAATCAACCAGAAAGTGGAATAACCTTAAAATCTTCAGCGATTGCCGGCAGTCTGCTCGCTTGTTGGCAGTTTGCTGCATGCATATTTACAAGTTCATATACAGATTGACGTCAACAACTGATCCACATCAGAAGACATCAAAGTCCCTTTTGCTGTCACAGTCGAACGTCAGAGCTGAACAAATATAGCTTTTGAGCGACAATGCATATGCAAAGTGCATAGATCCATGAATGGGGTGGGTTCAATTGCAGCATCAAACATTTGAATTTAAAATTTTGCTTTTCTATCCAAGATTGTGTTTAAAAGATCTGGTTGTTCAGTACAGGGTGGCCATCAGGATAGTGCTTTTCGTTAAATAGACAGGGAACGGTACTAGTAGTCGTTTTTAGTCGCTGGATTAGAGTCCACGAAATCAGAAATGTTCTGCTGCGACCTACAAAACACTTCGAGTGAAGGTCCAAAAAGGTAAAAATTGAAACAAGCAAATTTTCCATCTGCAATCAGCAAACAATTTGGGACCACTGATGACGCAGCCGGAATGCCAACGGTTGCTGTTATAAACATCTGTTGAATTTTTTCCTTTCGAAGATTGCAACTCAAATTTTATTCAAACAAAGAAGTAAATAATGGCCAGCCCTATATGCGCTAAAAGTGTTTCTCGGGCCTTGTAGAGAAGGTTTATCGGAAATTTTATTTGTCACTGTTCAATGCTATTCGGAACCCAGACATGCGATTTGAATTATTTCCATGAGCTCTTTCTATATATCTTATTGAATGGGAGGTGCAACGGCCCATTTCGCCCATTTTTTGTGGAAAGTATACCTTGTACGGTCAATAGGTTTGTATAAATTTTAAGAAGATATATATTGCAACATTTCCATTGCTGCAGTTAGGGTTACTTGATTTAAACACATTTTGTGTTTCTAGGGGGCACAATTTTGACAACTTTAAGATTTAAAAAAATTAAAGTAACGATGTATTTTCAAATATTTTATTTAATAAATTCGTTAAATGAATGTATTCAGTTGCGAAGTCTTCATAAAATCCAAACGTTCAAAGTGGAAGCTATTTTTAGTGAAAAAATTTGTGCAAAGGATCTTTTCTCACGAAATTTTGTATTTTAAATTTGGTGGGAACAAAATCCCATTAGGTAACCCTCGCTGCAGTCACCACAATTTATGGTACCACTTGTAAGCACATACGAAAAGCAAAAAGACGCAAAAATCATCGTATTAAGGTTGTAAGAAGGTATAGCGGAAGATTTTTCACAGAGATTGGCATACCTAATGCTTCAGAAGAAAGTCTCAATCTCCAAACAAAGAGTAATTTGTTTAATTTTAATTTCAATTTAATTTTATTAATTTTTAGAAAAAAAAAAACAGAAATCTAGGAAAATACTACCGAATTAAAATTAATTAAAATAAAAGGTCCTCTCTTGCCTATCTGTCTGTTTAATGCAAATTTTGTAATCAATTTTAAACTAACTTCCCAATAAGCTACAGTCTTGAGATATGTAAAAATGTATTTTATAAAATTTTATTTAATATTAGTAGGTACTTATAAGCGTTTTCAATTTCAGATGTGATAATGATGCGCCCCAGGTTTTTCGTTTTTAATCTTACATGCATTTTTATAACTATTCAAAAATTTTAAATCGGAAATGTTCAGAAAAATCTAAAGACTAAGTTCAAGAGAAATTATTTTATACATTTAAAAGTCAGCTTAAAAATCGTGGTGCATAAAAATAAAATTATATAAAATATTTGTAGTTTTGTTTAAAATTGCCGGCTTCATCTATACTTAAGTCCCGCCGTAAGTTTTGGAGCTAGTGCTGCTAGATTTTGAGATTAACCTTTACATTTATATATAGCTGGGTAATAAATAATAATAATACACTTGTAGTAAAATTGTAAAATGTGCTCGTTTTGTGTGTGGATTTGAACACGCATCGCGTTGAATCTACTCGCAAAATGCATAAGGATTCTTCAAAGGAACATAGGAGCAATTCTTAGTTTTTATATCTTTGCAATCGGCAGACTTATTTTGATTTGCGCACTCTTAGGAAATATAAGCTCGCCGGCGGTCACTAATTGGGATATATTTGCACATGGACCGGTATTAATCATGCGTGGTTTGGTACATGCTTTTCATGGGCGTTAAAAATTAGCTGAAGATTCGTTGTTCTACTTCTTGAATTTTGGCAAATTTGTTGGGGCAATAATAGCAATATCAAACTTCATTTGACCAAAGAACTTGTTAAAAAAGTCAAGCAACGCCGAAGACTGCATAAATTGCTTGCACACGCAAAACCACCACAGCAGGATGTACGTGTTTGTGTCGTGTATGGGAGCCTTTAACGTGTTTTCTTGCACAGAAGTGCTTGGGGCTTGTATGGGACATAAACAGTCCCATTTGTTTTTGTGAATTTGTAATAATAAACTATAATAAATAAACAGCAACATATAAAGTTCATTTCAATAATAGCTTTTTATTTAAATGTATGTTCCTTTCTTGAAAGACTTTCAAAACCGATTCCGCTCAATTTCCCCTGACAACGCTCGTTATTGCTTTGGAGACACCCTGTCTGCTGAAGTTCATTACTTTTGCCGCCGCTCGCACAAGGGAAAAAGATCAAAAAGTTCGTCGGTTGTCGTTCATCTAGTCTACGTTCTGCCGTTCGCTCTCCCCCAACCATATGCAGCAGTTTCCCTTCCTCGATGACCGCGAATTTCATTCTAATTCGCTGAGTCCTCAGATAAAAATAGTTTGGCATTTGGCCGAGATATAAACAGCAAAGCGCTTGCCAGCAACAGCAACACCGTGCACGGTGCATTCATTAGTTCAATGTGCTCTTTCGTAATGCATGAGACTGTTTTAAATAAATATTATAATGGCCATTCAATTGTGTATTTCTTTAGTCAATGTTTTTGGTCATTTCGGGGACTGCTTACAGAGTATATGAGTTTCATCACCGCCTTCCGACACGGCGCGGCTCTATTGCAATTTTCGACGGTTAGTTTTGTATTCAAGATACTTGAACTGCTGCTTACTGTTTGGTGGGTTATTGTCTTCTTTTTTTTTTGCAAAATGTAAACTTTTTGTTTATTTTTTGCTGGCGAGTATTGCATAGAAGGTAACTATGAGGTAAGCATGCGGACAAAAGCGAAAACGAAAAATAATCGAACACAAATTGAAATGAAAGTTTGAGATACTTACAAAGTTTTGGCCTTAGGCGACTTGGCCCGGCCAGTTGTTGCTGATTTTTTTTCTTTTGGTTGAACTATTTGGAAATTTAAATCGAATCGTCGACCGCCAGCGAATATGACCGTAATTGTAAAATTGAAGGGATTAAATCGTTTTCACATGTGCATGGGCATTGTAATCAATAAAAATAATAAATCGTTAGTGAGTGTGGGCAAGGTTAGCGAAATACGTAATTGCAACAAGTGGCTGATAATGAGGCAATGGAATTATATAAACTTTGGCTAGTTAGTGTTGTAGGTGCGCCGAAGAGAGGTGGATACCCACGGGGAGAGGAGTAACGCGGCTTGTGGAAGGGGTCGCTAATTGTTGAGCCAATGCAGCATGTACATTGATAATATTGGTTAAGTGGGCTTTGGTTCCCATTGGTTTTAATTTGTTTCGAAATTTGTACACAGAGTGATTAACCAAATAAATCTACATCAGTGGGCTGGAGTCACGTTCGATCCCTGAAGAAAAAATTCCATCTTAAGATGTTTTCACTGCAAAACAAATATTCGAGAGTTCTATTGTCTTGGAAAGTCTTCTCAATTCGGCTGCTCGGACTCGTCATACAATTGTAGGTCCCTTCCAAAGCTCACCCAAAATATATGGTCTTGAGAAGGTAGGGTATCTACCTATGCGGATCTTATTTTTTGTTTATATAAAATGATATTCATAACGAAAATTGTTCTTTTTAAATGCTTTCCCTATAAACCCATGTGGTAGGGAAATTTCGCAGCACTTGCCAGCAAAGTGGGATTGGTCTTTAACTTTACCCAGTTTCGAGATGGAGCATAAGGGGAAAATCGGAAATGTGTGGGTATACCTTAAATTTGAGTATCTGTCCATATAAAGGCTGTTTCGAAACGAAACTTTCCGGTGGTCTCCAAACGGACAGCGAAACGTCTATGAAAAGGCAGCGGAAACAATTTTTGGAGAGTTCCAAGTAGTTCCAGAGCACTGGCTATTTATATCCGATTTGGTTACTCGAACTTTGCACTCGTTTCTTCAAATTGTCGCTTGGGATTTATCCTGATTTTAGCTATTCACTTTTAATTTTGGCGATTTTTAGGCTCCTTAGGAATTGAAGCAAAATTTCATACTTTCTAAATGGTTAACTGAGAATGAGCCAAATGCATGTTCACAGAGTTTTTGAACAGACACTCACATCTCAGCTGTAAAATCATCTCACAGGATTTTTCAATTTGGCTCTTGTAGAAGCTGGCAACACTGAGTACGCAATTAATGCCCCGGACAATAATTGTGTGCGTAAATAGAGTGGAGTACTGTACTAAGCAATCTACTACAATTACGCACTTTTCGCAGCGGCTGCGTTCTAAAAAAAAAACGAAAAGTAGAGCGAAATTTCGTTTCGTTCATGAGTTGGTTGTGTCACTTTTGTATGGGATTTTTCGTTTCGAAACAGCATACTAGGCTTAAATTTATGTACCTACTAACACTTGCTATAAAAAAGTGGTTATTTTCTTGTTTTGCGCTGACTAAGTAGTCCACCTTCCGGTCAAGTGTTTTTATTAAACCGAAATTAATTTTCGTTTCGTTTCTTCAACACTAAAAACGAAAGATATTTAAGCAAAAATGACTAAAGGATTGCAAACTTGTTTCCTAGTATATTCCGAAGAGGAAGAAAAAAACGAAAGCCATTACATAAAGCAAGTTTTTTCTTTTTGTTTTTTTTTTTTTAAATCCGAAAGTGTGTTTTCGTTTCGTTTTTTTAGCCGGTGTGTTCGATGGTTGGTCGATGTTATCTTTTTATAGTATGCCTCGATATTTTCAACACCACCTCATATCGCTTATGTCATCCCAAACTTGAGCTGCGTGCAAGGGAAACAATGTTGACACCGCGTCGAAAACAATGACCTTGCTACTAAGAGCGACATGACTGTTGGCGAAGCATTTCATTCAAGACACATTGGGAAAAAGAATCATTTGAAACCAAATATGTTTACTGAATCAACCGTTATATTCATAAATCCAAATCAATAGAAAAAGGCTTTAAACTCTTTTTGAGGCAATGCAAGTCCGAGTATTTTGATCTATCATTCATCTTTTTGCTAAGTTAAAAGAAGTTTGACACATATCAAGGTCGGCATTCTGTGAGGCGAAACGTTCAAGCCTTTTCGTTTTCACGAATGATTTACTTCTATAAATCATTCGTGCGCACGAAAACGTTTCAACGTTTCGCCTTACAGAATCTGAACCCAGATTTTAAATGCGCAACAAATGAAAAAATATTCTTTTCGATTGTAGAGCAGAAAAATTGAGCTTTTTTCGTTTTCCTAGATCTAGAATCGCTCTTTTTAGGGCCTGGCTTGGCTATCCTTCTTTCTTTGTATGGAGGTCTTATTTCCAAAGACTCAGGTTCGACTGTTTCTTTTATGAACAGCAAAATGCGCCATCTAATTGAACAAATAAAATATTTATTTTGCATTAGCACAACAGCGAGCAGTTCTAAATAAAATCGGTGCCAAAGCTCTACCCTGCGGCATTCCATTAAAAGTAGCTTCGCAAATATTTGCATACATCTGGGTTGGTATCTAAAAAGAATATTTAAAAATTGTTTTCCCACTCTGCAGTCGTTGTTGACTTTTGCCCGAACAGAAAATGCAAAAAAAACCTTCCATTTCGCCTTTATGACACATTTCCTTCCGTCCCTCCCTTGCCAGCAATGAATGACTGACGTTTTGAATTTAAGCCAAATGATAGATGTATTCTTTTTCAGCCCAACATTAGATACTCCTTCCATTTGGTGTGCGTGGACATCTTTTAAAATGTGTAAAAGATAATTTTGTAGCAATTATCGCTCAAATATCTCAAAAAATATTTACTGCGCGTCCCGTCCCGAAATACATTTATTTATACTCGACTGTATGCGATGCAGTAGCAGTCGTTGCGTATCTTCTTTTCGTTCTCTTTCCGATTACACACACCAGGGCAGCGCTTGTTTTCGATCCGGTGTGCTGCAGTTAAATGAACTTGGCCGAAAAAAGCTTATCAGCTCCCATATACTTTCAAATCCGAAAATATTGTGTTTACTTTTCCATGCAAAGGTATTTTCTTTTTTTGTTCATTCGGACTTGGGTTTCTGTTTGTACCTTTGTTTGTTTGTGTGTGGGTTTTGCGTTTTTGCGGATGCCGCCTGCTGTTGACGAATGTAAGTGAATTCGAAGCCAACTAAGTAAACCCGACCAAGGAACGAACAGCAAACAGCCAACCGCTGCTTTGATTAGTAACCCTCGTCTCGTCTGTTGTTGTTTAAAAATAAAAAAGGAGGGGGAACAGAAATTGCTGGTTTTGTTGGCGGATTTTTATGTGCATCGCATACCAACCCAACCCAACCAAGTAATGATAATTCCGTTATCATCATCATGTCACCTTGTGTGACATTGAATTTTTGTTTCGCTGATTTTTTGGTTGAATTTTAGCCATGGAAAAAAGTCCAATTGAGTCTCGATTGTGTTTTGTTTTGGAAACGGGCGAGACAACTCGATTTGGGAGCCTGCAGCCAATATTCGCAAAATCAGTTGTTATAGCTAGGTAACTTCTGTTTCACATAACTCTTATTCTTTGAAATCAATGAATGCAAATCGGAGAACGGATGCATTTTCTAGGATGTGCACGACTGGGTCGCTTGTTATTTTGACTGAAAGTCACTCTGGAAAATTTCAAAAGCCGTTCCCAGGTTCTTCAACTGTGTCATTAGTTCTGTTTGCGTTTTCCAGTTAAAACTAAGGTTTACCTTTTACGACGAAAATACCTTTTCTGAAGTTTAGCTTTGGCATTATTAGCAGTGTTCCACCATAGGCCAGCCATCCTAAACTGGATGAGGTGAGAACCAACCGACACATTGGGAAGGTAGGTCCCTGTATCTGTTGTTCTCGTCGCACGCCAGGCTGATCTATCTTTGTAGATGTTTTTCCAAATCTGTTTTCTGTTGATTGCAAATCGTGGACTAAAAAAATTAAATAAAATTCGCTTTCTAAAAGCCGGCGGTCTTTGAGTTTCGAAAGAACAGTATCTTCGTCATCAAACGTTCTATGTTGAGAGTCTCTGTGCTGAGTTGGTAGCCATAGCTTTCCGAGACGACTGTAATGTCGATTGGATCTTTTAAATTTGAGGAGATCTTCGAAAGAATATTCACCTTAGAAAATTGAAATCTTTTTGACGAAAGTAGGTACCTACCTAGTTTTTAAGGAATATTTTCCGCTTTAAGTTGGAGTCTGGGCTAACTACAGAGGCATCAGTGTCCGTACAACGCGTCTGAATTTTTACGAAATTTTCTATGAATGCCTTAAGTTTTTATTTTAACCCTGCGTCGAAAACGGTGACACAGTTCACAGCTTGATGTAGTGACACCTGTATCGAACATTCCTCGCTTAATAAAGACGGACAGCCAAAACTCTTGCTTTTGGAAAATTAAAGTCTGCTTTGGTGGCAGTAGTTTCACTGATTCTTCTTTTCATGTCGGTCGGCAGCTTTAGGCCTTTAGTCGAAATGATAATTTGGTACATGTTCCTAAGTTTATTCTAAACAATGCAATCAACCACGCCTACTCTACAGCTCATTTTTAGTTTGGAATTTTTTTTTTTCGTCAGAGAGGAAACAATTTTACTACCGAACTTCAAATATTTTCCTATACTCTGACAAGTTCCTGCAGTAATCAACGCTTTGCTCCCAACTAGTTCAACGGTCTTTTGCAGTCACTCCCCAAAGAAGTGCCGCGAATCTTACTCTACCCCTCATCGCTATCATTACTTTGTAAAATCGTCTTTTCCGAGTGGCATGTGCCTGCTAGGAGCTTGCTGGTACCACCTTGACATATTCCACTCTTGCTCAATCTCGATTTCATTGCTGCCGCCTACCCAATCAACTATTACCACATAGGAGTACAAAGTACATGCAATGCAAAGCGTATGCTAATTCAGCCATACTTCACTTTTTACCTTCAAAAAATCGTCGTCCTACTGACGTGCAGAGCATTTGAAACGTCATCATTATTTCAGGAAACAAATTCCAGTCAAATGCAATGCAGATTTTTTCGTTTGCCATTTGTTTTTGGAAACTTTTTTCCTTATGAATCTCATTAGCTGTTGCCAGCGTCTTCACTCTTGACAATCGCTGTATAAATTAGATATAACTCTGGCCAAAAATAGCTCACGTTTAAATTTTAATATCAACCTTGAACGGAGTTAATGGCTTAAAACAGAAATAGGCATAGTGTTTAATTTTCAAAGGAACACGCATTGTTGAGAATGTGTCAATATACGTGTGCGTGAGCAAGTGTGACAAGTCAAAGTTGATTGTCCAAGTGAATAATGAATTTTTGCGGTGTACGATGATCAGCTTTTAAACGCTGAAATTCAAATCATGCATGCGATCTAATAGCAATTTGTTGTATGGTGTCGGGAGAAGCTTATTGAACTTGAAACAGCGGTTATTTTCATTCCACATACAAAATGTGATTTTAGAAGTTTGAATTGTTAGCCAGACTAAGACCGGTGTCGGTGGGAAGTCGTTCGATTTGCGATTTATTTTTACGTTTAAGAGCTGCGGGAAAATATTGAACAAGTCACTTCACTCACCTTAGATCACATACTTATGTTTCATAAACATAAAGAACCTACGTTACCCCGAAGACGTATACGTCATTCTGAGATCCAAAAGACCATATTCGAAATTTCAAAATGGGGTTTTTTGGCAAAAATTCCCGCTAAAAGTTCGTCACAAACAAATTGTGAGTTCGCATTACTACGCCCAACTGTGTTTTGGCAGTAAAACATTTTTTCAATAAAACTTTCGTGCTAAATTTTAGCGACCTTCCTTCTTTTCACAGTGAATACGAATTGTCAATAAATTTCTAAAAGACTGACATTGACATTGGGTAGCCCACCCAAAGCGTTGGAACTGCTTTGCCAATGAGAACAACGATCGAAATTATTGTTTAGCAACGATTTGTACCGACTGTAGCTCAGCTTCTGGATGAAACAGAAAGCTATTTGATAGCTTAAAATATTTAAGGAAGATTTAGGCGTTGACTCCATTAGGTTTTTTTTTTTTTGAATGCGTAACCAAATTTTGCAGTAATGCCTAGCTAAAGACGAAGTAAGAAAAAAACATGTATAGGTGAAAAATAGATCTCAAAAAGTAGTCGTGGCAATGTACGACAAAACCTTAAGCCTTCTCGGAGTCTTAACAAAACATTTCCAATAAGGATTCATCGAAAGCTGTTAAGTTGTTTTGACGTTACGTGTTCAAGTGCACCTACAAATAGACAAACTTTTCAGTTTTATTACACAAGTCTACATTGATATAAGAGAGCAAGGAAAACAATAAGCGATTTGAAAGGATTTGCGTTAATAAGCCTAAGCAGATTCTTCGATATGCTAACAATAGTCCCAATGACTGCCTATTCATAGGTTCTATCTCTTGGTCTGCTGGCAGGAAATGTCCGTAACACTACCTAAATTAAAGAGTCATAGTTATTTTCATATTTTTTTTACAGGTTTTACACATGTAAACTTATTTGACACCTGTTAAAGTGTATGAACTTTTAGAGTTTTTGTTTTTTGTCAGTCCTAAAATGAAAAGTCTAGCATTAAAGTGTCGTGAACCGGCGGTTGAGATGATATCTTACAAATTGTAAGAAAAGTGCCTGTAAATCTCGACTTTTAATGTTGGTAAACAGGTCCCTGATGACGAAGAAAAGACACAACAAACTTCCCCGAGGACAAATGGGAAAATACCCAAAAATTGCATTATTGAGTCGATAGAGGTATATTTCGGAATGAGGTTTCGAAGAATCACCAAAAACCAGATACGTATATGAAGGTTACCTCAAATTATAGTAGAGTCGCTCCGATATCGATCAAGATCCTCAAATGCGGCATCATAAGCGACCTAGCATTGAAGATGACCCAAGAATTCCGTCCATCCCTACCTACAAATAATTTTCGTTTAAACTGACAGCGAATAATCTAGCAAGCCCTTCTGGTTAGCCCGGCGTTCAAATGCCAATTGTCTTCAGTCCAATGGCGGTTGACATCGTTTTTAATTATTGAGAGTGCCACCTTCGACGTGGTCTTCCGTAAATGCCTTGCCATTGACCTTATTAAAGATTACCAGACTCTGCTTGCCGGGTCGTGGATGTCCCTTCGCTCTAGTCTAGCATAATGCGCAGCTATTTTCAGCTAGATCGGTGTCGTATACAGCTCGTAGGATCGGCTCCTTAAAAACGCTTGTGAGTTTCGTACAATTATTTCTAGTAAGGTTGCGACCAACCGTCTTGTTAAAAATGAGTTGTGCACAGTGATGCCAGATGCCAGCTATTTCGTGGGCATTTTGCCTTTCGAAATAAACTAAAAGAGCGAAAAAGGTAATTTTTTATCTCCCACAACAAAACAAATGTGTATTTGGTTGTTTTTCAGGGTCGGCATGTGCAAAAAGCTCCATTTTTGATAATCGTCGAGGGCAATTCAGTCCGAAAAGTCTGGCATCACTGTGCATCCTCCAACGAGTAAGACAGCTCATTTCTTCAAACCACTTTGTTGGAAATGCTGTCATAAACAAATTTTGCCAACTAATCACAAACACAAGATGTGAACTAAATTCGCTGGAGTGGTTCTAAAGCCTCGAGGTATAAAATAATAGACCACAGTTCTTACCATGCACGAGAATTTTTTCCATAGCTGGAGCAGTTTAAAATACTCTTTTCTGTATCCACAACTATGACTGACGAGTGACTCACTAATAGTTCCGAAAAAAAACTATCCGTTGTTGAAGACCATTTGATGCGACTGTGCCGACTGTTAATTAAATGGACTTACGACCCATCGTACGTGCCTGCCGTCACTCAATGCACTGCAGACTGTGAATAGAATTTTCATTATCATCTTATCAGCAGTAAAATTGCATTAAAAGTCATCTACTCGATGTTGTTCTCGAAATTCACACCATTTGCTGTTGGCTTTTGAATGCACAATGCCCGTCCCTACCCCATTACAGACCGAACGACCTTCCTTGTAATTGTACATGAGATCATTCGCACAATGCAATGAGTTCAGCCTTTAAAAAGCGCGCAATAAAATCAAATTATACCTCGTTCAAAAACTTTTTCACTATTACATACCTCAGAACATTGACTTTGTTTTAAAGGTCAGCTCACCGTCTGGCGACCAATTCTAAATTGATGCAATTTGTGTACTCACACACTCGCGAAGCCCATTAAATTAAATCACATCCCTCATGCCATACACAAAGTTTAAAGTCCTCTTATCTGGCCTCAAGCCTCGACGCATAGACCTGTTGTCGTATCTAACCATCGCTAAGCGACAAAATATGCAAATGATGGAAAAATGAAGCCAGCCAACCTTTGTTGGCCGCTAGCGCTCATTAAAAATTTCAATTTCATTCAGATTCATGAAGTCATAAACACATAAGCACCCAATCACCCCCAACAGCAAAAACAAAAACTAATTCGACAATCTACAGTTAGATATGACCGACAATCCATCCCCACACACACACACATGCTGTAGGTACCTATATACGATTGTTGTTCGAGCGCTAATAATGCAGCGGCAGCAGTGCGATAACCTTGACAAACTGTCTGATTAGAAAATTGCTCCGATAACTGCCAGTGACCTCTATTCCAGTAAATAATGCATCATCAGTCACCACTTATCGCACATGAAACAACCAACACCATTCGCAGCCCATCGCCATCAGGCCCATCCAATATGCACAAATAGTAGATACTGCTATATCTGTGGCTAAATATTTGCACAACACATTGCTGTTGCCGTTGCATCCCCCCCTAAATGGCGGCTTTACCGCCCGCGCCCTCACACACACGGCACGTACAACGCTCATACATGCTTATAAGAAAATAAAACAGACAACGTGTTAAAAAATATCGCCGCACACCCCTGAAGCACTTGTTTATCGTACTGGTCGTTACTTCTTACTTCGCCGCCCCTCCGAAGCTCTGGGAGGAAAACAAAAAACCCGACCAAGAAGAACCGCAGCAAATGTAAGTATTTTTCTGCGCAAAACAAACTCTTTTTTTTCTCAGTCGCCTGTCTGGCTATAAGATTGTAGATACATTGTAAATGACAGTCTCCGGCGGCACAAACACAAATTGAGAGAAAAAAGGAAATAAGACGGATTATACGTGTACCCTATCTGGATCGTTCTTATGTTTGCTGTGCGTTCGATGAGTCTTCGGTTTATGTGCGCACTTGTCTGGACGTTTTTAGGAAATGTTCCGTCATCATCCTCACACCTAAACCCGTGACTATTCAAAGCTCGTTCGTTTCTGATTGATTTTCGTGGATGTTTTCTCAGTTTGAACAAGATGGAAAAGTCTAACAGACTCAGGTGACCCTTTTCCGCTGTCTTTTAAGATCGGAAATAATGAAAGTCTTTCAGAAAAAGCTATACCTATACGAGGGCGTATGAAGGTTCGTTCAATTTTCAGCAGCCTGACCAAAGTTGGCACGGCCTTTCTTTTTTGGTGTGAATTCCGTTCCGGGCTTGCAGAGAGAAGAAATTCTAACAAAATTACATGCCTCTCAAGCCATGTTGTAGATCTGCAAAATGGCAGGCCTCTGGCTTCCACATGAAGGGCGGTGTCTTGCAAGTCTGCCAGGTAAATTAAAATTGACGTCACTCATTCTTCGCGTTCTTGTCAGTGACGTAATCCCTCTAAAAAGCGGCCAAACACCCAAATTAAGCCGACTTATGCCTCATTTAGCTTAGCCCAATTTTGGAAGCCTAGTGGACTTAGATATGCATTTTTAACAGCTAAGTTGATTGAAACTGGTGCTCAATGTCATGTGCAGGCATGGGAGGTCTCTAAAAAACGAACGAAAAAAATACGTAAAATGAAAACAAATATTCCAAAACAGCGGCTACACTTACAATAAGGCTCTATACCTGTTTTTGAAGCCAGAAACCTTTTTTCATATTATTTTCAAATCAAGTTATTTCTATAAACAGTTTTTGCAAAAATTCATTGCAAACTTAAAATATTTAGAAAATTGAATGCGTACTCACTTTTTAAAGTTCTGAATCTGAACTGGCCTTAAGTATTGACTGTGCCCATCAATTCTTAAAACAGATGGTTTCACATGTCCTCTAGTTTTTGGGGAAATGGTAAACCTGATTCTCCCTCTATTGGTCGCCCTCTTAAATTTAAGGAAATTTTGTTTTTGCTCAATAACTCGCTTGTTTTTAGTTTTCAATAAAAATGACTGTTATAAAAGTTGTTGGAAATTTGTTTCTCTACAAGTTTAGTCTTTACAACTTTTTACGTTTGATTGACACTTGTCAACTTAATGTCGACTTAAAACTGGAAAAAAATTATAAATTTAAATTTTCGTATTAAGAGTATGACATTCATTTTAAAACTTGTAAATTACTTATAATTAAGAAAGTATCGCTCGCAGACAAAAAATGTCCAAGACCAAATTTGTAGAGAATTCAATTTCCTGCAAGTTATGTTTTGACAATTTTTTGTGAATTGTTGAAAGTGAGCAAGTTATTTGAGGAAAATTAACTTACCCTTATATTGAAGATAAATAGCAGGACTTCTGCGGAATATGACCGAAAATCTAAGCTTCGAGAGGCAATGGCCTTTCCTCTAACAATATTAATTCACCTAAATAAATACCCTTTCCTTTTAAATCTAGTTCCTGTAAGTCATTCCTTTGGGTGAATTTTTATTTTTATTTTCTTGTGACGAATGTTTATTTTTCAAATCGAATATTTTTCGAGCAGCGATTCAGGGGAACTTGGGGTCCTATGCCGGCCTATTGCGCCAATCTTTATTTTTTTTTGTAGGTAGTTACATAAGTTCCCGATAACCTTAAAACAATTTAGTTTCGAGGGCAGTTCGACAGCCAGATTTGGAAAGATGATTTGATACCCTATTCTATTTATTATCAAAGACACGAACTCCGTCGTCGTCTTTTGTGACTGTAAGCGGGAAAAAGGCCATCAAAGTTCTTGCATTTTCACTATTTGATATTCTAATTAAAGGAATTGAACAAGTTTTGCTCTAAATTTCGATGTACAGCACCCTCAGGGAAACAGTGTCGTCGCGACTGCATGATTCCATTCCTTAGCAATTTTATTGCATTTATTTTCGTTTCTCAAAGGCAATTCCCCAGTCCGCACAAATATTTATTTATGGCTTTCAATTCGCCTATATACATATATACCTGCCTCAGAAATGGAATCGTCCCACGGCCACGAAAAACATTCAATAAAAAAATATCCAACAGGCAAATTGGGCTGGGGCCTCTTTACAAAGTTAATTTGTGTGTTATTCGGCGACAGCAGCGGGTGCATCAACAGAACGAGTGCCGAAAAACACCGAATGTGTCATTTTAACGAAGCACAAAGCAAAATATGTCATGGTGTGTATATCATTTAGCGGAGAGACGAAAAAGGAACAAAAACAAAAATAAATGCAAGGGAGACAGTAGACAGATACAACGTTCAGCCACAAGCAAACGTGGACGTCAAAAAATTCAATGTCAAGTGTTATCAATATGTATCTTGGTATTTGTTGTTGTTTTTGACAACAAAAATTTGTTTTCTTTTAATGAAATTATATTCCAGTTAAGGGTGGGGGAGACACGCGAAAAACAAAAAGTGGAACGGCACACGAAGGACACAACTGAAAGAGTTATTGTCACGGCCGAAAGCATCTGCTCTAGGTCAAGGGTATAGTAAATGGGGAATGGCCGTTGCTTGAAAAGAAATGGCACAAGTGTCAGTGTGTTGGGAAGGATATGTTCAATAGAATTGGTGACCTGCGCAAGTTGTGCGTGAATTTTTTTCTCACGAACTAGTTTGAGCTTCTTGTAAAGTCTTCGAATGTGCTTCTAATAAAGACTTTGAAGGTCCTTCTAAGATGGAAAGATTGAAGTCAGATGCAGTTTTCGATGTTTGGGTAAGTTTGGAATTCGGGCAAGTCTACTTTTCGTTCATACCTCGTTCTTGCTTCTTAGGGTAAATGTTAAGTCTGAACTTAATTCTCTTGTAATTTGTAGTCTTTCGGATATGCTTCTACGGACGAGCCCCAAAATTTCCTTGGTTGAGATTGATATACCTACCGAACATTTTTTGTCCTAGTTTTGAAAGAATATCACATCGTGGGCGTTGTTAAACCCTCAGCAAAATCCTTAAAGAACTTACTGTCGATGACAGCCATTATTTAGAGCTTCGTTTAAATGCCGTAGTTTTCTGAAACAGTTGCAAAAATTATCTGTCTTGATGCGAAAATATACCTTTTAAACTCTGTGGTATTGGAGAAGGTTTATTTCAACAGTGTGACCGTTCTGCGACGTAAGTTGAAATTTGTTACTTTTTTTCGAGGGCCTACCACAATTTTTTGAAATTTTGGCCCTTTTTTTAGTTGAGAAATATTGCGAATACTCTCATTCCAATAAAAACCTTTAAAATGTAACGCAGTTGGATATCATTATTACTTTTGTTAAATATCGTTCAAAAAATCTAAATTAGCAGAAGAGATTCAGAAATGGCACTTATTTTCGTCATTGGCCCTTTTCCTTGCGACTTTTCACAATTTTGCAGCGGTCACCCAGCTTGTAACGCGAGAATGTGTGATTTGAAAAGTATACTTCTCATAGACTTGATAATCTTCTAAGGCGGTTCGCAACCTAGATCCTACTCAGTTAGACTGGTTGTCAGCTAAGCTTCAATTGTAGGTTAAGAGTCCCTTCTACTTGCGTGAGTCAACTTAAGCGAAGTCTTAATCTTCTCCGGTTTATAATCGAAGACAGTGAGCCTTAGCAGAGCACTGATGTCCTTACTTACTTACTTAAGGTGGCGCTACAGTCCGGGGTGGACCTGGTCCTCAACCAATACGCCTCTCCAGTTAGCGCGATCTTTTGCTAACTGCCTCCAGTTGCGCACTCCAAGTTGGTTGAGGTCCCCTTCCACTTGTGCGCGCCACCTAAGGCGAGGTCTTCCTCTACTGCGTTGTCCCTCCGGGTTGGAATCGAAGACTCTTCGGGCCGGAGCGTTGGTGTCCATTCGCTCTACATGTCCTAGCCATCTTAGACGACAGATGCGTATTTTTCTGACCAGGTCGGTGTCGTTGTACAGCTCGTAGAGTTCGCTGTTAAATCTTCTCCTCCAAAGCCCGTCAACGCAAACGGGACCAAAAATCACTCGAAGAATCTTGCGTTCGAAACGGCCAAGAAGATCTTCATCCGCCTTTGTTAGGGTCCATGCCTCTGCGCCATAGAGCAGGACTGGGATGATGAGGGTCTTATATAGAATCGACTTAGTGTTTCTTGACAAGGCCTTACTAGTCAATTGCCGTCTTAGACCAAAGAAACAGCGATTGGCAAGTGTAATTCTTCGTTTGATTTCTGCTGTGGTGTCATTATCAGAGTTTATAGCGGAGCCGAGGTAGACAAAGTCCCTAACTACCTCAAAATTATAGCTGTCTATCGTGACGTTCTGTCCGATTCGTCGATGTTGTGCGTCCCTTCTTGTTGACAGCATATATTTTGTCTTGCACTCATTCACCACTAAACCCATTCTTGCCGCTTCCGTACTAATACTTGCAAACGCGCCAGTGACAGCTCGCTGTGTTCTGCCAATAATGTCAATATCGTCCGCGTATGCAAGTAGTTGCACAGACTTATGGAAAATTGTGCCTCTGGTGTTGGCTTGTGAGTTGCGCACAATTTTCTCAAGAATGATGTTAAAGAAGTCACATGACAGCGCATCACCTTGTCTAAATCCTTTTCTGACATCAAAGGTCTCGGTGAGATTGTTTCCGACCTTAATGGAGCAGCGAGCGTTCTCCATCGTCATTCTGCACAATCTGACGAGTTTGGCAGGGATGCCAAAACTAGACATGGCTCTGTATAGCTCGTCTCTATAAATGCTGTCATATGCGGCCTTAAAATCGATGAACAGATGGTGGGTATCGATTTGGACTTCTTGGGTTTTCTCCAGGATCTGCCGTAGTGTGAAAATTTGGTCGGTTGTGGACTTTCCGGGCCTAAAACCGCACTGATAGGGACCTATCAGATCGTTGACGAATGGTTTAAGGCGTTCACACAGTATAGCAGATATGATCTTATACGCAGTGTTAAGGAGACTGATGCCTCTATAGTTGGCGCAGTTTAGAGGGTCTCCTTTCTTGTGGATCGGGCAAACGATGCTGAGGTTCCATTCATCAGGCATACTTTCTTCTGACCAAATCTTGGAAACGAGTTGGTGTATGCTCTCCACCAAGCCATCTCCCGCTGCCTTAAAAAGCTCGGCAGTTAAGCCGTCCGGTCCAGCAGCCTTGTTGGACTTTAGCTTAGATATTGCTATCCTTGCACTGATGTCCATTACTCATAAATATTGTCGTTGATGCAGGGCAATCGGTCTTACCGGTGACCGAGGTCCATTGAGGAACTTATTCATATTTAAAGGGTTTTCCAATAAGAGGTGTTATTTTGGTATTCAAAGAAAAATGCGATTTTTTGAGATAAATGATCGGATGTTTATTTCATAATAAAGAGGAAGGTATGCCGTTAATAATGCAATACAAAGGATGAGGTGCTAGGTAGGTACTCTCACCACTTATGCCGACACTCAGGAAAAAAAAGATTGTTAAGCGAAGACTTTTTAAAAATTGTATGCCCACAAGTTCTGGCTTTAGGTAACTATTACTTTTAATATTAAGAACTCGTTAGAATACTCTCCAAAACTATTTTCGAGCATCATTGCCAACAGTTTTACTGATAATCAAACATTTTGACTTGAAATTAAATTTTGGTTCACTTTAACGAACAAAAATTGTTGGCACTACAATGTTTTTCTTTTCTGAGTGGATGTCATCTGCCCCTTTAGTGTTCATCTCCCATTCGATGTCTGTTGCTGATGCCCTGGCCAAGTATTGAAAATCACCACAGACCGAATATATCGAAGGGGCTAACAAATAAATTGCCCGGCCTGATTGAAACTACCGACGCCACATAGATTCCCCTATCAAAGTCCTATTCACTCTCCCATTCCCCTTTGGTTCTACGACGAGTAGTTGTCAGAGCAACTTTCACTATTTTCCAAATCCCTGTAAAGCCTTCATTCAAAACCAACCCAAACATGTCAGCAATACCGACTTTGTCAAGAAGTATCGGATCTCCTTAACCACCGCCACATTATGCTCCGCGTGCGGAAGTGATGTGGCATCGAGATTCTACTTCTCTTCACGGTATATGACTGTATTTATTTCATTTGCAACTCGCATGCGGTTGCTTGTAGGAAACCGCAAAAAAATATTTTAATTTCATATACGTACGGTTGTCTGTATGTATTTTCATTATCAATCGACGCGTCGCCGTAAAGTCGACGCATGTTGATCGTCCGCGTATCTGCAGCTAAAAGGTAAAAGTTGTCCTCTTCAACCAAGAGTCAAGAGTCAAGACGCTATAGGCATGGGTATGGCTAGGGTACCCCTGTCGTATGCATCTCGCATCGCATACCCACGTAAACAACTCCAGTATGAAATGCATAAAGAGCGGAAAAAAATGCATCTTCTGTTTACTCGTACTGATGTCTGCTGCTGCAGTTGCAGTTGCAGTTTGTTTTGTTATTCTACTATCTGAATCAATTTATAAACAAGACCATATGCAAGCCAATGTCGCCTTCAATAGTAAGACACACAGTGCGAGTGTATACACATATTAGACACAAAGTTAACAGCACAATGCTTTCTGGACAACTTTGTGCAAAAAGTTGACAGTACACGGTGGGTTGGCGCGGTGGCAATCATTGCTGCTTGCGTGCGTTCTTGCAATAATTGTATGCGATGTTTATTAATCAACTCTTTGCTTTGTCGTGTAAAAATTGATGGACGACAAGCCATTTGTTTGGTTAAGTGCACGACAATTGCCTGTTGAAACAACTGTTTGGGTTATTTATTTAATTTATATTTTTTTAAATTCGATTTATTGTTGTAGCACTGGAAGGGGTTTTGTATGCACCCTCGTGCCTTATTAGATGCTGACGTACGGTGGGATGGGTAGAATCAATGAATGACGGGGAAGTGCAACAGATATTGGGGACGTTCAAGTATCTAGTTTGGTAAGTCTGACAGCTGTCAGACAGTTGTCATGCCTGGCTAGATGTATCTTGGTTTTGATTGGCTGAAATCGGTCATATGAGCAGCTGTTTCAGGTGACGTTTATTCGGAGGGTAGCCGACGAATCTAGTCAAGCGATTCGTGACTTAGTTGACAGTTTGCTTGCTTACAAAAGGTGACGTTCCCGACCAATCTAGTTTTTGCTTTCATCAAAACCAATCTAGTCGACTTAAGGCAATGTGTCCATAGTCCCCAAAGACAGGGATGACAACCAAGTGTGTCTGACTTATACAACTCTTCAATCTTTTGTCTGTATCTGTACGATCGAATTTAGGTTCAATCGCGCATTGTCGTTGCGAAAGTCCAAAAGGCCAAAATACGTTGACTACAGCGTGCCCGGGATCGCAGAGGATGGAAGGCTACAGTGTCTCAGGCAGAGACTCTTCACGGGTACGGAGCCCGTTAAATAAGTAAGTAATCTCGTTGCGATGTTGTCCGGTGTGATTTTAGCTACCCCCCTTTCTAGTATTCTTTCCTCTGCAACTCGTCAGGTACGTTCAGTGTATGTAGTCTTAAGTCGACTCGGAATACTGACATACTCGGCCTATAGTTTTTTCTTGCGTTTTGTTAACAGATCATCGTTGAAGCCACCGGCCATCATCACAGGGATGATCTATGTATTCGAAGGCCATTCAGCTTTGCCTCCGATTAGACCTGCAATTCATCTTCTCCTGATTGTTTTGCTCCGGCGCTCTTGTCAGCATTATCTGGTGATAGCCCTCACTTGCCTCGTATTTGCTTTCTGTCGCTTTGAGGTCGATGCGAATGGATCTTCGCTGTTCCGCTGGCATATGCCTACTAAGCGCATCACCCCACCATTCGTACAGAAGGATAGAGGGCATAGCTGTCAGTAGAAGTTTTCGCCGCATTGTACAAGTCTTCTCATTTCTCACTGATCTATTGATCGTTGTAGAGGCGATCATTATATCCCCCCACATGGCGGATTTTAGCGCGGTTCTTACGATGTAGTTGTGGCTACTGCTCTGGACCTTGCGGGCAGCCCTGGCAACCTCCTCTACTGCTCCTATAGTTGAGAGCCGTTTTCTGATCCCGCGTTGTTTAGCGGAAAAGATATACGTGAACATAGCCTTAAGTCTAAAAGTCCTTTCTGCATGTGGCCGTGGTCATTGCTTTTCCAGTCCTTTTGAAAACTCCTTCCTAAAGGCATCAGGGGAAGTAGATTTTAGGCAAAAATTTGTTGACTTTTGAGACCTCTGTCTGGTCAAAGCCAGTGTCAGCTACGACGTTTCTGTCAAAAGTGGATCTATCATCGGCGCAAAACTCCTGGGTCGGCATTCTGTAAGGCGAAACGTTTTCGTGTGCACGAAGAAATTTGCTTGTGTAACATTGGGCAAATCATTCGTGCGCACGAAAACGTTTGATCGTTTCGCCTTACAGAATCTGGCTCCTGGCTTTGCTCATAACGTCGGTGAGACTGCTGTTTTGGACGATTTAAGTAGTCCTTCTTTTACCAGTACACCTTACACCTGGCTTTGAAATAAGTAGTACAATAAACCTCAATTCTTACGAGTGTTTTTCTACAAAAGAAATGTCAAGTCTCACCATAAATATGACATCTGAAATTAAATCTGCCTCATGATCCTCAAACTTTAAAAGAAATTGAACATTTGCCACAAATTGAAAGGGCTTAGATGACCCAGGTACCCAACTACCAATTCACTTGATGTTCACATTTAAGTAAACAAATGCGTTTTAGCATTACATTTAACTATAATCGTTCTTTTATCACGTTCGTCTCACGTATTTTCCATTTGGCATTACAAAATAAAACACACCCGCGCCGCGATTAGAGGGTTACCAGACCAAATGCACACCAAAATATTTCACTTAAAGTGAAGAAAATTAAATATATATTTGTGAAGACGACTTTTGCATTTTACTTATGAAATTTGCTATGTAAGATGTGAAATTAAATGGACAAAGATATATAATCCTAGAAAATCCTTTTCCAGGCTTCGTAAAGCAAATTTGAATTCAGTTTTCTATTTCCTTAGATAGATAGTCCTTCCCAAAGCTGTGTGAGGAAACGTAGTTCTCGTGCCTGTTTACTTGAATCAGTAAATATTCAAATGAAAGCACAACAAACAGCTCTAAGGGCCGTTTGCTCATACGACTCTTAACGATTTAAGTTCTACTTAAATACTTATGGGCTACTTTTTGCAGGTCATAAACTGTCACATAAGAGTTTATGTGGAACTTAAATCGTTAAGAGTCGTATCAGCAAACGGCCCTGAGTAACTCTCACTTCGATTGTGGAACATTCACGCGTTTTGAGCTTCTTTCCGACGCGGGTCCCGCTTCATGCAAAGTCTGTCAATTTTCCGAACAATTCCATATAAACGTGTACCGTTCTTGTACCGCATTTTGGCCTGAGGAATACCTAGCTTCATATCGAGATATTGAAGCTACGATTTAATTAATTATTTTATCGAATGGTTATTTTTTGGTGGTTAGTACCTCAGAACGACAGTTACCCGGTTATTCCTAAAAATTTGTAAAAACTCAATTGTGCTTCAAGCGGAAATTCATGCCATTCCAAGGACAATGAATGCACTTTGTTGTAAGTTTTAGAGGCTACGAATTCTTTTTCCAACCTTTAATGTCATAGCTCAAATCGACGCAGATCAAAGTTCAAAATTTACAAAGAACTTTATGGAATATTTTCCACTCTGGTCACACTGATTGCCTTTCCGTCGCAAACAAACGAAGAAAAGTAAAATTTCAAAGCTAGAATACCGGTCCCTGAATCTTGTTTCACCTATAAAATTCTGTTTCTTTATTTTTGTATCTTGCACTCATCGCTATCACCACACTCACATTTTCAGAGCACGGAGCACAAAAGACGAATAAAAAGACTTGCCATTGCAATTCGAACGGAAAGGAAAATATTTCATGTTTTCATCTAAATACGTATACGGATAAAGTATAACCTATAACGCATAAATAAGTAAAACTTGACTTTCTGAGCTTTTACTTTCCTTTCCGTTGCTGCTGAAGAAAACACGGAATGCGCCGAAGACCAGATATAAGAAAATAACTTCTACCTCTACCCACAAACGTAATCGCAAGAAAAAGCAATAGCACTATTTCGCGCATTCCGTTTTCCGTATTCCATTCCATAGCATCCGTATGTACTTGCATACACATGCAGTTGGACTCTAATGGGCTGGGCGTGAGAGAGAAGTCCTAACCACACATTCATGCTCCCGTCCTGGTATGATGGCAGCAGAATGCAGAACCACCACTAGAGGCAGACAGCCACATAACATAAGTATAATAATTGCAGTTGCAAGTTCTAGGCTAAGGGATATACGACCGCATCGAATGTAGGTATTAGATAAATCGAGAGCGAAAACAAATTGAAATAAACAGTGGGAAACATAGAAAACACTGCGAACGCAAACACAAAACGCATCTGAGAATGATTTGTCGGCTGGCTGAATGAATGCGGTTTTGCTTTCGTGGTGCATTTTCTTTTAGTAGCTTCTGCAATAAGGTACTAAAAGTTTGAGAGATACTTTTCTGCAAAGCAATTAAAAAGGAAGTCCCAAGTCCGGGGTAGAAAGAGAAAAGTTGGACAAGCTTTGGAGGAACGTTGAATTCTTAAAAGAAAAACAACACCGAACGGGTGCTCCTGCTGAGTCCATGTTTGAAAGTTGTACCAACGGATAAAAGGATCCTCATAAGGAAACAAAGTCCGAATATAAGTCTGCAGAAATAAATGTAATAACAAGAACTAAAAAATCCCTCAATCTGCTAATCGCTAATATTTCTGTTCACATAACTCAAACGATTAAAGGATACAGCGATTCTTGAAAATAAGTCCAATATGGCTGCAGAAGCGGGCTTTGCTTTTTAAAAAGCATGCACCCACTATCCTGATAAATACAGTCAAAAGACAAATGCCCAATGAATGGAACCTGAATTCTAAGTGCCCTATCCACAAGGGAAACAGTATTTTCAGTCAACGGCTGAAAGCGGTCGCCAGAATAATCAACGAATCATCACAAAATTCTTAGGCTCCAGCTCTATGCTATCGGCTGCCTGCTGGGTATGCAGGTTCGAGTTTTACAGATCTATGCTAAGTTTGAGCATCTCTGTCAAACTGGTTTATCAAAGGTTCATCCATGGGACGTAAATTCCATTCACCTGGGGACTATAGAGAACAACGTGCCAGAAGGACGGGTCTTTGAGTCCCCATCCGTAAAGAACAGCCGAGAAAGACATCACCCCTCAAGAAAGCTAAGAACGGACCTGGCTACAGGAGCTTGGTATGGTTGAGGCTTAGGATTTAAATTTTCTATCCCTTTTTATGAATTTTTATATACAAAATACAAAACGTCCAACTTGCATTGTTGGTTGAAGTTGATGGAAGATGCCGTTCCTCTCCTAAAGTGGATCTTTATAATTTTAGCTGCAGCGTCCAATGTAGACACACATTCTGGTCATCTCGTGAACATAAATCTTGGGCCGAATATGCTAAAGCTTCTGGCTGTGTTCCAAAAGTAGACAACATATTTTTTGTTTCATTTTTCAACACAGTACCAATGTTTCCATTTTTGTTATCTATGAATTTTGGGTCAATTGATGAAGTCTGGTATTTTTAAGACCTTTTTAGGAGGTAGATTCAACAATAATTATTTATTAAACATTTTAAGAAAATCAATTCCATATTTTAATAATTTTAAATAATAAATTGATATTTGATTTCTTTCATTTCAGGTAAGTCCACTTTCAATGGAAACTGTTGGTTGAACGAATAATTGTGAGTAATACTACAAATATTTCTCCGAAGTTGCATTTTTTGGGGTGCGTTTATAAATAAGTTGTCAATGCCAGTTCGAAAGCTTGGTTTTTAGGTATACGAATTTACTTATTTGTTAGGCAATCGAAAAGTTGGCGCTATCACTTTTGTATTAGCTAATTTGTCTATCTCTTTGAACTCTAAATTTTTGGTTAGTAAACAATTGTGTCAAGTGGAGAGGTCGAAGGACGGTTGATCTAACGTCGAACACTCAATTATGAATGACAAATAACTTTGCAGCAGCAGTGCTACCAGAGTTAGGCAACAATTCGCCTTATTATTTTTAATAAGTCCTTAAATTTGCGTTAGTATTTGTGTCTTGTTTTTAACAATAAAATAATAAAAATTTTGAGCAGCATTATGTATGTTTATAATAATGTAGAAAGAAGTGACTGATCCAAGGAAGTTTTTGGCAAAACTACTTGACAGGCGCCTCCGTCCATAACCGTCTATTAAGGGCTATTAAGCAACTGACAACTGCAACAGCACACATATAATTATGATTCTTTTGAAGCATGCATTGTACCCCTCGAATTAATAAACAAATGTGCACAAGTCAGTTAGGTAGTAAACGTCAGATAGCATACAGAAATTTGACGTTACTGCTGAGTAACGAGTTGATAACTTTTACGCAGTGTTTATTAATATTGACGGGAGTTAAAATTGATTGATGTCAGACGTGTGACTTTATTTTTTCCATGTCCTCTAATTCCTTTTATAAATATATCCATTTATTGTTTGAAAATCCCTGAGAGTCAGTAAAATTCGGACACCTGATATTACTGCAGCTCTGAACGTTCACTAGTCATCAAAATTCGAAAGTGCCTCAATTTTATTCACATATCACATTTGTAACAAATTCTGATGAATCGTAGGGAAAGGAATGAAATATCTTTATTATTTTGATTCGGAAACCACTGAGCAGTAAGCTCATTGAAACAATTTAAAGATTTTCCAAACACTCCCTAAAAGTTCAAGTTAAAATTGGAAAATTTTTGCGACCATAAATTGAATCCTGTCCCACTGTGCAATGAGGGACAGTTCGTTCGATCTATCCAGCGGAACCCATTCGTGCGCGGTTTTTAATGGCGTAAATAACAACTTTTTCGTTGACTTCATATTCAGTTTAACAGTTTCTCCATTCTTCCTCCATCCATCTACCACATGTTAAAACGAAACATATGGATCTGGATGTCGAAAAGAAACAACAACGCAGCACGGAAAGGGAATAGCAAATATGTAAATAAACCGATATCCGCCGACTTGACATCGTCACTATGCACCCTCAACCTCAACTCAACCAATCAGAGAGGGGTAGAGAATAGCACTGACACTGACATCCACCAGTGTTGCCGTTGAGCATTTGAATTACTTTTTTTAGCAGTTTTTGGAAACGTTTATATTTAAATTTTGTATTTTCGTATAAAACTAAATCCGCGATACTAATAATCAATTTTAAGTGTCCATGCTAAATTTTCCGAACTCACAATGGGGAAATTTTTAATACAAAACTGCATATTGTGACCTACAAAATATTTAGTGTGAAGGTTAAAAATGATTATTAGCAAGGATTCTTCGTAATTAATAAACAAACTATTGAAAGGCCTAAATAAACCGCGTTTCTTAGCTCGTCACACTCACCACTGAGCCATCTTCTAGATAGCTCTGTCCCTATCACATTTAAATGTATTCGTTCATGGCTCGCAATCAACACTTATGAATGTGGCATCACTAATGGTGACATTTCGATTTTTTTTTTGTCGTTTTTAAGGAATTGCTGCCCGCTAATGCCGCCAGCGCATAAACAACACCAGGGCAGTGCATTTGTCGGAGTACGTACATCTGCTACTGATGTATTACCTGTCAATTTTCCGTGTTCCAAATGCGACAATTTGACTTAAAGCCCGCCATACAGAAGTGAGCCTCAACAGTTGTCACTGAACAAAATTTCAAGGTAAAGGGTCGATCGACTTCCAACTGTTCCAGGACCCAATCATTGAACTTAAATAATTATCGGCTGATGATGATTTGCAAAATATGTGTTTCTAGATGAGATGATGTTAGCTGTCACCTGTCAGATTTACTATCAACTGTCTTAGGGTGGCCATCAACACTATTTTGTTCAGTCTGTAAAAAGAACTGGTCGTTTCTTTCTGGAATAAGTGTTCCAGTGTCCCTTTTATTGTAAGTGCCGACCTTGCTGTCTAGATTTAAATTCATACCGGTAGGTTGTCGTTTGTAGCTCTGTGACTCAGAAGGTTAATTCTCTTAGATTTTTTATAATAAATCTATTAGTCTAAAAGACATTTAACACAAGTTGTCTGTCTCTGGATAGTTTAAAAGGAGTCAACAAAAACAGTACTCGGTTACGGAGTGTAATTCCTTCACAGAGAACCGCAGATAAGCTCTCTAAACTGTGCTACAGAGGTTATAGCTTTCTCACGCGTAGCTAGACCTAAAATATTTTCGTAAACTGTGCTCTAGTTTTAAGAACTGCCTTTTCTATGTTTGGGTCCCGGCCCGTTTATAAATCGAAATCCGTGTTGTTTGGCGGTTGGTCTTAAATTGTGTCTTTCCTTTTTAAGTGCCTTAGTGTTTAGCTTGAAGTGAAGTGGAATTTTCTTCACTTATTTTCTGAAATGATGTATTGTTTTTAAAACAATTGTAAGTATATTTAAAAATTTACTGCAGTTGAGGCAATAAGTTCTCTAAGCAGCAGTGCCGGCCTACATCGCTTTACGAGTACTATTAAGTGTAGAACTCAACTCTCCACCTGTATTACTTTTGGAAATATATTTTCTGGTTTTTCGTTCTGTATCACTTTATTTAAAACAAGACTAGGTGCTGCGTGTTCTTTCGGGGACAACGTTTTTGGTTAAACTGGTCCATTTATTTTTTTAAACTGACTTTATAAGCTTATACCTACTATACTGTGTTGAAGAGTATCTTCTTTGACGTTTGCTGAATTCGTTTCGCTGAATGATATTGCGTTGCTCAATAATTGTGTGTTCCTTTTAACTGAGAGGGTTGTAAGGGAGTGGTTGATTTTATTTCCCCCCTAAGTAATCCGCAAACGCTACTGTATTTCATTTGCACTTTGGGTGTCCTTTTTTGTTTGATTGATGTACACATTGGCGATTGTTGGTCCTCTTCCGATAATCCAAGTCTGAAACTGAACATTTTTAGCTCTATTTTTACAGCTAAACATCGTTGTGGGGTTGCACGCGGAACTGCTTAAAAAATAACTTTCCCCTTCCGTATTTATGACACTGTGGACTGTGCTTTCGTCTAAATATCATGTTGAGGATTGAATCTTGTCCTCGTTGAAACTGGTCAAAACTGGTGCGTCCAGCCCGATGTAATCCTATGTGCAGAATTACTAACGTTTGTTACTACGGAACAACGCTTTGTAGATAGTAAGGTAACTAGGTTCGTGGTATCTACCTACCTGAGTTGGTAATCGTTTGGTTATTATTATTTGAAAGGGGTTGTTGTACTGCGACCTTAATCGGTTAATTGGGCGTTGTTTAATATTTCTCTCATTTCGGTCCTTTCCTATAGTTTAATCTTTGATGCATGTGCTTACACATGGGCCCGACCTAAGTTCTTGAGCTTTTTGGTCACCTTTAACACTGTAGGGTCGTTTAAACATGATGCAACTGCAGCACTTTTCACTCAAGACGGGCTGATAATCGCTGTTGACAGTATTCATTCACAATCCTAGTACGATATGACATTGCATTTTGAAAATACTACTACTAAATATTTAGAGGCGTTCATTTCATTAAGAAGCGAGGACATTTGATTTTCTGATAAAACATCCACTCCAAGGATATGTCTTCTTGATCCCACGGAGGATTGGGCACTTTCCCAGAAAATGTAGGTAGGTAGTATGTCTTCGCGTTCTTGCAAATCGCACATGCTGCAGAGTATTGGCAAATTCCCCCAAGTGGTATATAGTTTAGTTTAAGTAACCCATCCCGTAACTGGAACATCATAGATTGGTATTTCGTCAGCGCTATATTATATTTGTCATCGACAGTACTCCATTCTTTTGAGTTGTTTCCCGATGCGAAAGATTATGTTTCTCCAGTTGTAAATAGTTGGCGCAACAGATCCGTAGGGACCCTGGGCCTAGCTTCTCACTACCATTCGTGTTGTGTGAGTTTTTCATTTTTGAGACGAATGGAAGGTATTACAGTTTTATGTCGAGTCCAAACGGCTTATTGAGAAGCTCTTTCACGACAGTTACGTATACTCTCGGATGTTTGTCGGACGTTCTCCAGTTGTACACGTACTAAAATAGTAGAAGGATGCAAGTAGATTAGAAACAGCACCAGATACACAATAAATCACACGTGGCTGTGTGCTGCGACGCCGTATCGCTCCTGCTCCACTCGCCGATATTGTTTGCACCAGCTAAACAACATACGAAACGAATGCGAACGAGTACGTCAACGACAAACGACTTAACAAACTGACCCGATGACTGCATTTGTTCATGTGGCTGTGTGTGTGCGTTTGGTTTTTTTTTTTTTTTCGCCTACTTGGTTCTTGACATTTCCTTTCCTGTTGGCGTTCGCCGGCCACCACACGAATACACTCCCGTCCGCACACAGTCAACTTTCATACACTTGAACTTGCGCGGCGCATGTGATAATCACCAACTCACGAGAACTTACCCTACACAACAAAAAGGAACAATGTTTGTTGGACTTGGATCTACTCCGCAGTTAGGCTAGCTTCTTCGCCGTCTGTTGTGTTTGTGGATATCACTTTTGTATCTTTTCTTTCGACTCGAAAGAGCAACAAAAAAAATGCGAACTGAACCTGTGTAATTGGATTGGATTTTGATTTCCCTTCCATCCCATTCTGACTTTTAACATTCTTCCACTGCTCACATTGTGTTCACATGGGCGCGCACACAAATCCACTGTGCGAGTGTGTGCTGGGCACAGTCAGAAAGAGACGACCGAAAGTAAGAGAGAGTGAATTAGTGTGTCGGCATTTTATTTTATTTGTTGTACGAGTATCTTCTGTCTGTCTTTCTTGCACTTTCCTTCTTTAATAAGTTTTTCCCATAATATTCGGTTGGTTGATTTAGTATTTGTTTGCCCATCGTTAGCGGTGGTTGTGTCCTGCATATTTGACATAGTTTTCTCTTCATTCTACCTTCCGTTGTTAATGCTGTGGATGCAAATCAAATGCACAATCGGTTTAGATTGGTTTCTGTTTTTTTTTGCTTTTTTTTTTTTGATTCTCTTAAATTAATTCTCAGTGCAGAAAGTATCTAATGCGCTCCCCAATAAATATCTGTCGATTTAACTAGCAAAGTGCGGTGAATGGAGTAGTGTCTCGAAACGCATAGCTCTCTTGAATGTTTATGTTTCTATACCTAGTGCGTCTCAAAAGGAATCCCTAAACCTATCGTGTAGTGTATGTCGCCATCGCCACTGTCTTATTCGTCTTTGCCGTCGACCCGACACAGCAGCCATAACATTACAATAGTGTTGTGTGGATGAATGGTGTATCTACTACGTATACAAGAGTTCTATTTATAGTCGAACGTCTATCTCTGGATTGCGTGCGGATTCTATCATCGGGTTCGGGTGTGTTTTTCTTCGTTTTTGTTTGCTGTTCTTCTTGTGCATGTCGGAGGATAGAATTCCCGAAGGTGCGCGTCAGGATATTAGAAGAGCAGAAAAGAAAATAAATCACCATCCCATGTGTGGGCTGCAATGACTGATTAGTGAGCAGAACATGCCTAATGGTTCTTAGTTTGGTGCACCAACCGGCCTAGCCATAGCCGACATCCGACGAGCAAAAGAAGTGAAGTCATAACGACGACGGCGACACACCACCACCACCACGAAGGTACACCGTACACCCAAAGCGGACGAGAATATGAAAACATACCAAAAAAGAGAAAAGCCATCAAAAGAAAAAGAATATAGAATTTGAAATTGTGTTAGGGTGCAAGCAAAAGCATTGGCAATAGCAGTTTGTCCATAGCTATAGCAAGTATCTCTGCCTACACCTTGCATCTATTTATCTGTTCGTCTGTCGCTGTTTTGTGTTCTCCTATCCAATCGTAGTCGTGTTGTGCATTAAGTTAGTGCATTCAACTGTCTAACAACTTCTGTGTTTGGGATACACTATACACATCGCCACATCGGGTGTTTTCGGTTTTATTTATTTTTTTCTTGTCCATTCTTCTTGTGTTCTAATGAGTTTTGTTTTCATCTGGCATTCGTAATAGAAGAAGAAAAGTGTTTGAAAAATATTCGAGAAATTTTTTACCAAAAGTGAAGGAAGTTACAAAGTTTGTGTCGTGTTTCGTTGATTTTTTTTGTGAAATATCGATTTTTGGGATTACACACAATTTGCTTGGATATTTCGAATTTTTATCGGATAATTATTTAAATGGAATTCTACAACCAGCGATCATATTACTTGGATTACTTTACAAATGGATTAGAACGAGATTTACAGGATTTTCAAGGTAAATATATTTTTTTTTCGTTTTCTTTTCGAATACAACTTTATATGGCAACACATTTTGATTTTATTCCGTTGGTGTGATTTTGGAGATACCTAGCCGCATTTTTGAATTCATTTTGGAAATGGAGTACCTACACTTTACACCACAGTTCACATGCAACACGCTCATTAATTAGAGGTATCCGTTTGTTTAGGACAGGTGGACTTTTTTTTTTTTTAATAAATTCTGTAAATTCTTTGCTGCAGGTACTCGTACCTAGCCAAAAGTGCTGAGAAAGGTGGTCTTACTTGTGTTAGCCTCTCTCCTTTCATTGGCTGCTTTTGGCCTCATAGGATTTAATCGTCAATGCATCACTTTTACCTGCGAGATGAGTAACGATAGTACTTTATTTTATTTTAACCAAGTACCTATCCCTGCCAACAAGTGGATACGTCCTGAATTTCTGGCCATGTATCAATTGAATAGCGTTAAATAATTTTTCTTTCTTTTTCTTTCTGACTTTCATTGTTCCATACCTACAGTCGAATCTCCTTTAACTCGAATTTCCCTCTAACTCGAGTTTTTCGACCCAATTTTTTGCATTTCCTTCAGTTTTGCATATAAAAGTCATCCTCTAAGTCGAATTTTGTTTTTTTTTTTTGTAAATAGAATCATTTATAAACGAGTGCACTGCTCCTTTCACATCCCAATAAAAAAAAATTTTAACTAATTTTCTTAGAAATGTGCCTCCTTTCCTATTTTTTACCTTAAATAAATTCGCTTAAGAAAAATATAGTAATCCCTTTTTTAACTTGAATTTTTCCAGAAATCCCTCAAACTCGAACAAATTTTTATTTCCCATGAAAATTCGACTTTGAGGGATTCGTCTGTACCTATTTACATATCATCCTCAAAAATTTAGGAAATTCTAAGTAAAAACAGTTTAGTACCTTTTTATTTTTTTTAAACTAGTTTCTGGGAGCAGGATCAAGTTTTTGTTTAAGTCAACTCATGACGATAGTGTCGGGAAATAAGCCTTCAATAATTTTTATTTAACGCCATTGACATAAAACCGGTGGTATCTATTCCAAAAACTAGCACCCGCATTAATAAACAATTATGCACAATTTATTTAGCCAGCACTGACATCTGACATCTCATTAGGTTAAAAAATATACTTTGAAGCAACTGCTATGTTGCTAGTTGATAACTTTTACGCAGCCTTTATTCACACTGGGGTGGTTTGCTCAATTTGACAGCATTTTGATGCTGTTTAAATAAGTGGGTCTGACAGCTGTCAGATGTGATCACGGACAATTTGGGTGGATCGATCAGTTTTTCAGTTGATATTTTAAATATAATTTTATATCGACAAAGAACTGACAAATTGCGTAAAAAATTCATTCCGTTGACATTGACTTGTGTCAAACCGGATGAACGACAGTTGTTACATCCAATATATGCCATATACCAAAATTCTAACTTGTACACTTTGAAAAAGGTTTTTTAAAAAAAAAATTGTTGAAAAATTTGTTTTAGTTTGTTTAGTTTGAAAATTGTATACCTAGCACTTAGCATGTCAAATATGACAGCTACATGACAAAAAAGGTCAACCGTGTTTATTTGTACGTAAATCTACAAACCTAGTCAACATAAGACGACTATTCTTTTGAATTTCCTATGTTTATTTTAGTTTACCAATTCTCTATTTTTTTTCATTTAGAAGTTGGTACGTGTGGTTTGTATCATGACTTTCAAAAGGAAACTTTTAAAACTTTTCAAAGGGATAACAAATTATTGAGTGAATATAGGTACGAGTATTCAAAGGGAGTTTCAGATTAACAGATCTACTAATAAGGATAAACTTAAAACCATGTTGTTATTTTTGACAGTTCTTTGATATTAATATTTGTCGCCATAATGTCTGAAAACTTATTCAAACCACAATAACCCTTAGTAAAAGGCAATTTGTTTCTAAACTCCACTTGTGTATTTCATTTAAGAAAAGTCAGCTTCTTAGTTCTCTTCTCAAGTCAGCTTCTCAGTTCTCTTCTCAATTGTGAATCATTACAAATAAAGAAAAATAGTTTTGAATGGCAATTTCTGTTCCAACTATATTTTGAAAGTTAAAGTCAAATTCGACGGTACAATTCTTTGATTTCAAGTTTAGAGTAGAATTTTTCCCTAAAATTGGCTCCAAAACTGCTAAGTTCTTGAAAGTCGATGCCTTTAACCATTCTGGACAGTAAATACAGGTTTTTGATTAACATTTTATTCATGACTTTTAAAAAGAGAAATAGTTTGACAGTTCAAAGAGAAGTATGAATTCCATTTTAATTTAATTGCACATCCCTGGAATACGTCAACTCGCATATTTATAGTCATAATTATGTAGTTGTTAGTCAATTCCTTGCTGTTTGATTAGGATCCGTTGTTAAACAAAACATTTGGTTGCATATTTTCTATATTACGATTTCTGCGTGTAACTTTATTTAATTGGAATACACTTTCGAACAGGGATGTTAAGTCAGATGCTGAGGTAAGAAGTAATGCAGATACCTAAATGGGGAAAAAGTATTCTTCGTCGTTTAATTAGTTTTTTTGATTTATGAAAATTTCCAGTGAGTGCAGCAGTTTCATTCTTTTCATTTTGAGCATGACAAACGGGCGGCTTTATTGCAAAATTTTGCTTCAAAAGTTAATTACGTAGATTTGGGTATTTTTCGCAACCAAGTACTAAAAACGTTGAACAATTGTAGTAGATCTGCATTTGTATAGCCCTCTTTTTGACATAAATAAATATTCAATGAATGTCAACTGAGTTCTCACATTCTCACCTATGAATTTATTGTCTAAAATTGTCGACTACCATTACCACTGAAAAAAATAAGTTTTGTGAACAAATAAAACTAAGGTAGTATTCCGTATTTTCATAAATGAAGACAGACAGCTACTTATGTACTAAAAATAAACAAGAATGACAGGTGGCAAGGCATAGTTACAGGAATGAATGTCATTGAAGACATCATGTCCGCAAAGTGTTTCTCTTGGAGTGCCCTCCATGTCAGTAGCCTGTTGCAGCATCATACTATAAAGGTTTATCTCAAACTCAATGTTAATTGAGATTTTTCAAAAGACCAGTGGGCCGACAATGTAATCACATGGAAAACAATTCATTCGCCTTCCAAGTTCGTTCATCCCTTTCGCAATTAATATCGCACAAACTCAAACCGTATTGATTGATATTTTGGTAACAAAATTGAATCCTAATTTTTATTTTCAATTACTCACAACGTCGCTCAAATAACTCAAACGTCCCTTACATTGCCATGGCAAATAATTTCCTTTATTCCTTAGAAAATCATTTTCCATATATACACAAACACATGTAATATATATTGTGCCTTCGCCTTGCTGTTTCAAAAGAAAACCATTGTGCTGAATGACGAAGGCATTTGATTGCGCCTTTGGAAAAATATGGGTTCCTTGTACTGGATGCCCTTATAATGAAAGTGAAGAAAAAATACAAAGCTCACTGGAAATAAATGAGAAATCCAGTTAAATAAATTGACACCTAAACAAATCGGGTTTAGCTGTATTGACAAGAATTTTGGGATTTTTCCAGCCATGACCATTGCCCGAGTGATTGATTTGCGGTGAGGTAAAAAATATACCAAAATATTTTCTCTGACGTTTCCATTCCGTTCTGTCATCTGGGAAATTCATCTTAGTCCTCGCTGGTTTTTTTTTTCTGCCAATTCTAATTTGTTAGAGTTCGTCGCCTATTGGAGTGCAGAAAATATAAAAATAGTTTTCAGGCGACATACGAGTATACGTGGCTTCTCACGGTGACAACTGACAAAGTTGTACATCTACTTGAAAAGAGAAAAGAAATGCCTTGTCAATGTCGTGAAAACATTAAATGACTTGGATAGCTAAATCCTAGGCCTTATGGAACTAAAGCAAATGCCTTTATATAGAAAGGGTAGCTCATGTCGACCACTGACAGATGTCAATAGGCATCTCCAAATCATATAGCCAACCTAGGAGCTAGGACGAACAAAGAGGGAAACCACTTTTTAGCAGATTACTCTCGGATGCCTTGATTTCCTTAGACCTTACACAGCCAGCTTACTAATCTTTTTGACAGTCTGTCAACGGAAACGCCATTGAAAGTACCTTGAAGAATTTTATGTTCAAAACGACCCATTCGGCTTCACTAAAGTCAATGCTCAGAACTGAGGTGATGAGGGACTTGTGACCTTTGTTTACACAGTTTATAATGGAAAGAAGACGTCTCCAACTAGCTCATCATTCATGACTGAAGGGGGTGTTCTCAATTGTCATTCTGCTCCACTTAACGATCTTCCGTCACCAAGTATTCCGCATCGGAGATCGGGCTTTATTCACCCATGACATCGTTGACAGTGGGGGTGGGGCATAAGTCCGCAATAAACCTTTTTTTCTGTTATAAAAGAGGTCTTAGGAGCACTCAGACTCGCATACCGGTCCCATGTTCTTGTCAAATCGAAACCATTTAAAGAAACTCATCACTTGATCTCAGATAAACACTTAAGTTCCACCTCTTGGAATTATTCCTGTCCCGTAAGACGTATTGTACATTTTCTAGGTACGTCTTCAAGTTCTTCGAAGGTATATATCCCTTGTACTTAGTCATATAGATTTTAAGTAGGTAATTCCAAACTTTTATGCGACATAGATCAGTCTGTAACCTTAAGTAGCTAGAAGGCATTCTGATAAAGAAAACGCAAGGCCTAAGACTCATAACCAGGTAAACGAAATGAAAAACGTCCCAGTTATCCATGTCTTCCGATAGGCTTTCTAATATCGGAGCAATGTCTCCTGCGGAAAGATGACGAAATACTTCGACTGGCAGAGATGGAAAGAGGCAGATTTTGGAATGGCGAAGTCGGCAAAATTTTCTTTGCGAACATAAAGTTTGCTAGATTATTGCGACTTTGTAACTTGAATGGAATTTCCCCATCGATCGAAATGGGGGTATACCTAGTGTTTTATAAGAAACCAAACCTCATGCAGGGTTTAACCTTTCTACCTAAAAATTTGTGTGCCCTCTTTTGTTTAGAAGAATGTACCTTATTTTTGAATCTGTACATGATTTCACTGGAAATATTCATAAAACAAACGATTCCAGTCCGTAAATGTCTTGATGAATGATGGATGAAGTGTATTTGAGGCTTTGTACTTTCTCAAGCCGTCAGAATAGATCTCTCTATATATTTGAAAGAGTTTTTCTCGTCTGGGCTTTTACAAAAAAAAAAGAAAACATAATTTTTCAGTATGGTTAACCAGTTCAGACTGCCACCAAAACTAAAGTTTTACGGGACTATCGGTTATAGTCGACTTTGGTTCAAGTTCAAACGAGTTTCATAAAAACAGGAAATCGATGCGCAATTTGTACCTTCAAAGACGTCGATACCTTCCCCAGATCATTGATCCCAACTGCTACAGAGTAACGAACCACGACTACCTACCTAGCTTATGTTCCCTTTTGGTTTCCGCTTTATTTTAAACGGCATAAGTTCAGACCGGTATCAAGGCCGAACAAATATAATGCATGCACAGACAACAGACTTTACAACAGATATCCACTAGGTAACCTTGTAATGGGACAAATCCAAACACCGGCACATAAACACAAAAACAGGCATCCCACCAAAAGTACAAAAAAATAAAACAACAATCCCAATGAGTAAAGTTAATGAAGCAATTTATATGTATAATTTTCGGAAATAAAAACTTTAAATGGCAAATCAGCCCGAAACCTGATTTTCGCCACACAAAATTAAGTTCAATGACACACATATATAAAACCGAATCTCTGTCGCCATAAAAATCTGAATATATGACTAAAAACGAAACCCCAACCACAAACAACAATTAAACAGACATCTACCTTTATCGCTAAGCGCCTTCTTAACAATTTAGGCAGGTAAAACAAACAACAAAATTTTCCATAACGAGTCAGTACTCGTCCATTTAAACCGCCTCAAGCAATCAAGACAGTCATTGACTTGACTTTCCAAAGCCTCTATCGCAAATGACCTTGCACTTTTCGAATGCGACTCACTTGAGGGGGGGCACAAAAACAAACAAACACCAACGAAAACGTATCTCAAGCCACACAACAATAAGAGAAGAATTTCTGCTCGAGAGAATATAAATTTAAAAGCGTCACAAAAAAGGTCATTACCATGTACGACGCCACATGGAATTCTCTATACAAAAGCCAACAGCAACACACCAGATATGGTAACTTAACTAACTGCACTAATACCACCACTACAAGTAAGTCAGATCGAGTAAAAGATTTATGGCTAAAGATTGTGCGAAAGAGTCAAAGATATACCAGCCGCCCATTAATCGAGCGTTGAGTAAGTGTGAGTGGTCGCTGCAGTCCGCTTGGTTTGTTCCTTTTATTCTAATTGATAAAGATACAAATTTGCATTTGAATAAATCAGCTTAGCATTTATGTAGATATACGAGTATCTTGTGTGTTGAACACGTTTTGGTCTCAATCTTTATCTCGCTCGACATGGATGCAAATAATGGATTCAAAGTCAATCCTACAGAAGGCTTAGCTGGAGCTTAAAATGGCAGAACGTGCTAAGAGTGTGGCTCCTTTTTAGCTGTTCGGATGAACAGTAGTTGCTTACACACCAACTCGAAGGCATACAGGTGTCCGCGGGCCCATCACTCGTTGGACATTTGGTGACATCTTGAATATCTAAGAGAGTGTATGGCTATTAATGGCTTTGTGAAACTGGTTTCCAGATGATCATGAGCAGCGATTCGTTGAAAAGCGTCTTCGAGCGATTATCTTATCTTCGAGATGGCGTTACGATTTAGTTGGTGAAAAGTTAGAACTTTGAGCTGAAGATGCGACTTCTTGCATTAGAAAAAAGGTCTACGGATCGCGGCTTGAGGAAGGAATGGGCAAAGAACACTCGACCTATAATGAGAGGGATATTGAACAGCGAACGGAAAGTATAAAGGCAACGACCATCGTCAGAGAGGTGCGAATCAGTCGTGTAAGGTGGCTGTTGGTTATTTGGAAATATTTGTAACTCTTGCATCGGAAATAGATGTGCGATGAGTCACCTACAAAAAATTTTAGATCCCTTCCATTCGTGCCAAAAATTAAGAACTTACACAAAATGATTGGTTGCGAAGCCTAGGCCTAGGGTCGCTTCGGACCTGTTGCGCCAACTATTTTTATTTATTTTTACATATCTGACATTTGACACCATCTCTCTTCGAGATGGGAAAAGATCAAGAAGAGAGTAATTTTGGCATTAGGCCTTGTTTTAAGCTCACATGATCTGTATAGATCATTGATTTCCATGGTTTACAACAAAAGTTGGATCTCGTACTGTTGTGATCATGAGCATAATAAAAAAGCCCCATTTCCTCCTTGATCGATAACCAAGCATATTTTCATTCGTGCTCTAGATAATTCTTCTCAGCGGTCCCAAACGACTTAACAATTTCAAGGAATACAAGGACTCTAGGCCTCGCTTCTTCGTTGTGCGAGGTTTTTCGACTTTTCACGACAACTGAACTCTATGATTGTCATTGATTGTCAAAGGTTCGCGAAGTTTCAGTGGAAACCACATGAAGAAAAAAGTTGTGTGTTTGCAGGGGTGCAACATGAGACTTCTTGCTCAGCAACAACCCACTAAGCAAGGAGGCAATGCGCCAACCAACTAGTTACATATATTTTATCACTTAGGGCCGTTTGCTGATACGACTCATAGCGAACTAAGTTCCACATAAACTCTTATGTGACAGTTTATGACCTGAAAAAAGTAGCCCATAAGTATCTAAGGAGGACTTAAATCGTTAAGAGTCGTATGAGCAAACGGCCCTTAGAAGTCAGTTACTTAACGGGCTCCCAACCCGTGAGGATTCCTCTTGCTGAGACATTGTAAAGCATTGCAGTCTTATATTTACAGAGATTATAAGCACTTTTCGTTCTGTTTGCTATGCCAAGCGCTTGGTCTTTGAAGTGGAGGTTCAATCTTGCTTGGCATCTTTAAGGCGGGAGAATTATTGTTTATTTGCCGGACTCGTCAAAGTATTGGACATATGTTTTTGGTTGGTTTTCGAACAAAGTTTACATCGCGGAGTTTTGGGCCGCCTCGTCTTCGGCAATAGCTATTCTCGCCCTCAGGACCAAAACTTCCTCAAGAAGTCCAGTATTTTTATTCCTTTTTTGTTGGATCACTGAATTCTTTGTGCGGCTATAGCCGCGGCAACGAATTGTGCTCAACTCAGTGCAAAAAATCATTCCTTCGCCGGATTTCCATTAGTCTGTCATTTCTTGAGATAAGGTTAAGTTGAAGGTATAGGTAAACTCCGCAACTACCTCAAAGTTGCTGCTGTTTAAATAGTAATATTTTATGTTGGGCTGTTGATAGGGTAAAATAACAAACAACTTTACAGTAGAAGCCCGAAAAGACGATCGCTTTGAAGACTTGCCGAGTTTCAGAATATATCTTAATAGAAAATGTTATCAGCTTAAGTGGCTATAAATAAATAAATTAATATATTTGCAGGTACTTCTATATTGTTTGACCACATATATTCTTTTGTTTCTGGGCGTCTGTAAAAAAAACACGCTTTTCCATTGCGCGAGGCCACAATAGTCTTTCATAAAATTTTCATAGTAATATTGGCTTTGAAAACTCGGTAATCTCTGCCTTCGTCACTTCAAGAACACACAATTTGATCACACTTTCACTGTCCGATCTGGTTGCATTCATTCACAGACTAACTCTTTGCAGAGGAAAATAAGTTTATAAAGCTACTGTTATCAGCAAAGCTAAAGGATTCTTTTTTTGGCGATCCATCTGCTCTTTGATATATAAATAAAAACTATAGTTTGACAAAGGAACTAACCTTGAGGCACTCCTGCATTAATAGCAAAGACAGCCGAACTTTAATCGATTTGTCAAAAGAAAGTTTGCTGAGTAGTTACTGTTAGTGACCATCATATTCCATTTAAATATAGTCACCAATTTTGGTTATAAATGCTGAGAGCTATATTTCCATTAAAGATCGTAGCCCCTCTTCCTACCACATAAACAATGTGTAGATTCCAAGGAGCCTCCTATTCTGCACTACGTGAATAAAACTGCCAAACTTAGAATAATTTGCAAGTCAAATTCACTTCATGAAAGAGGCTTTCAAAGAGACAAATAAAACATCAGTTTGATGTCCAGTTTTAAGTGTTTTCATAAGAAGCCGTAGAACGAAGCAGGGATAGAGAGAGAGAGACCAGCAACATACAGTCACCGGAATAATAAAAAGTGAAAGAAATATTTTAAGTGATCCGTTTTTAACCAGTTCGGCGACAAATCGTTTTTTTTTTTTCTGTGTATCATTTGTTTTATAAGGAAATTGTTTACCTTATAAAAATAAAATGAATTCGAATTGTGTCCTACCTTGGCGCAAAAGCCAACTCGAATCGAATCGATAAGACACCGACCGCCCGATGACACATTTTTTAAGGTTTTCGAGCCAAACTCCAAGGAATAACAATAATAAAACACTTAGCACTTAAAAATACGAACCAAGCAGGCAATTGTTGCTTGACCCGGTTTTTTGTTTGTGACTGTTAATCACTGATCCATCTGTACGGAGTATATCCCCATCAGCCAGTACCAGGAAATAATAAAACCGAATAAATTCCGTAAAAGTTCTCAAAAGCGAGCTATAGGTAGGTGGCAAAGGCCATAATATCCGAAAAGGGTTTTGCTTATTGTTTGCTTGCTTTTTTTTTATTCTTCTTTCCTTTCCTTTGTTTTCTCTTTTTTATGGCCGTATGGTTTTTTATATTTCTTTTTTTTTCGTCTTCACTTCTTAAGAAACCTCCGGGCAACCACTGGGTCACCATTAAAAATCAACTTAAGAACATAACGTGGCTACCGACTTTTCGATGGTGAAAGTTTGTTTTTGGGACAAGAATAGTACCTACCATAGGTTGGGTAATAGTGGCAATCAAAAGTGACTCGAATAAGACAAAGGGCTGGATGTTGTATTTGTTTCCACTGAGCTTTTCCTTTCGCTAGTCGATGGTTGGATATGTAAAGCTGCTTCTAATGAGTTGGAGCTATGCCCAACACCAGTAAGACCTTTTGATTGGAACTTGTTTATTTGCAAAAGCATACGTGCATGTTGCGTCCGTTTCATCTCAGAATAGTCACCGCCTTTAGCTGAAGCATTAGGCTTCTTACAGCCAGACCAACTCGCTCAGGAGTAAACACTCAGCGCCGTGCGTACGTGCCGGTATTGCATTTTCATTTAATTACATTCAAACTAAACTAATGCCTTTTAAACATTGTTTTTCGTTTTGTTTTGCAACATAGGAACATGCGTACCCTCTCATAATGCCATCAAACGCGCGTTAGGCACGTTTCGGCGCAACGATTTCATATTGACCAAGATCTCAGAAGTAATTATGACGTTCCTTTTTTTCTCCTTTCATTATAATACAAAAATTGCAAAATATTTATAGAAGATGGGACAGAGGGAAAAGCTCAGCCCGACGAATATCCTATGGTTTTGCTTGAACCCGATTCTAATCAAATTTCGGGATACCCTTGTCCATTTTATGTAGAACAAAGCTCGAGGCGTCATTGTTTGTCCGAATTTTCCATCAATCACTCGCATGTCAATCGTCCGAGATATGGTTCACCATTTACAAATCTCTTTGTGTCCAACAAAATCCTATGCCACCTGTCATTAATAAATATTAGACAACAACAACGATGGGGAAAAAGTGAACTATTCCACTGCGGATGGGCGAAGAAAATTAAAATATATCGAGGTACATACACGAGTATCTTTTTGGGTCTGAAAAGGGCAATTATTTCTCTGCCGTCCGGGTAGTGTAGTTTTTCTTGATATTGTTGGGTTTGGGGTATCTAATGTTTGACTTGGACACGTGTATGGATTTTCACTTGTATGGGTATAGCGAGAAAATATAGCAGAAAGAGAATCTACAATAATGCAATGCTTCCTGTTGTTTCGTGTCTTAATAGTGTTTTCTTTTTGGTGGAAAAAAAAAAAGAAAACAGAAAATACCCAAAGCCGCCTATGTCATGTCCATAATGGTGGAATAGCTTATTTATGCCCAGTTCCCTAGCCTTGCCGGATGACGACCACGACGGCGACATGCTATTACGTGGGGTCAGCTACTACGAGTATGGTCAACTTCCACCTTAGAGGCCATCACCACCACGAACACCATCAACGGCAGCACCCAACAATGGCGGTCTGGACGGTTACCTAGCCTGTGAGAATGTGTATTGAAAATAGTTTCAGTTTTGATTTATTAAAAAATCGATAGTTCCTTCATTAGTATTGGTTCGGTGAAGTTGTTCTTTTATTTTTCCTATATATATACAGTTATTGAATATACAATAGCCTGGGCTTGGACTTTGTTATAAATCATTGAACTTTGAACTTACAGTGGTAGTGGTGTAGTTGATGTAGGCCCGCTTTGAACCAATTCAATTTTGTGAAATTAGGAATTAACCTTGCGTTACACACGAAGGGGCAGTTGGTGTATTGTGAATGCGTTCCGAGCCGGACATGTGACACTATTGTGCGCTTTTTAATTATATATATCGAGTGTGGATAGACGAATTGCTTTTAGGTGTTGTGAGGCAGATTGCCCTAGAGTTATTTCTTTTTCTTGTGCTTAATCGCGAGGAGTTTTGTCACATGACCCACGAGTGTCTTGCTCACTTGGCGACAGTTTGCAAGCCGAAAATTGTTTTCCTATGGAAAGGTCCTGCGAAGCTATTCGACTTCCCATCGCAAAATCTAGGCTCCTTGGCTCTATAAAATTCATTTGGTTGCCGTGAAAAATTCATGCCCGGATTTGAGCAAAAACATTCCTCTTCAAAATAAATCTCTTCCTCGCGTAAAAATGTAGAAATCGTGTGACTTGCGTTGAGGGAAAAGAAGGCTCAAAAGAGTCTGAAAAAACAAATGTCATCCTCTCGGTTGCATTGAGTCATTGACTTGTTTTGCACAGATAATTATTGCTCTTGAACAACGAAATAATGTTCACTTCTTTGCAAGGAACATCAAAAATGCCTAAAGGAACATAGAATTGACTGCCAGGAATCAACTATGCTAAGTGCGCTTAGCCTGCCGATGAATTGTAATTCCTTCCGAAGAAATTTAAAGCAAGTTAGACTGAATAAGTTAAACAAAAGCAACGTTTTTTAGAGGTTAACAATATTTTACAAAATAGCAAAAGTCTCAAAATATCCTGCTAATTTAAAAGAAAATTTGCATGGAATGCACTTCTGATGATTTGACAAAAAACTCAATTTTTAACCTTTTATGGCAAACCACAGATTTGTGAAGCAAAAACAACCTTTTCGTCATCGAGGATCTTGAAATTACGAAAAGGTGTTATTTATATTTTCAGAAAAAAAACATTGTGAGGTACTAAAAACCATTTCTAGCGTCCAATTTAATTTTTAAGCACTCATAATGGCAAATTTTTTGATTACAAATTCTCTATTGTGACTTACAGAATATAAGAGGTAACGTTTCAAAATTTGTACTAATAAGAGGCATTACTCTGTCCTAGTAACGATTATTAATAGCCACCACTGACTCACTAAATTATAAATAACTCACTCACAATAGCCACATTTTTCGTATCAATCAGCCATTGTGAATAAGTTTGAAGTAACGAAAATGAGTTACAGCTGATAAATTGCATTTCGTTGTACAAATATTAATTTTTGTTATTCTGACTATAACTCTTATGAACTCACAGTAGCGACATTTTTCATACGCAACTCTCCATTGTGACCTACAACATTTTTAAGGTAAAGGTTTAAAATTGTTGTGATCCAATGCCCATTAATAGGTGTGATACAAAATAAAAAACTCACAATGGCCGTATTTTTTGATTAAAATTACCCATTGTGACCTAAGATAATTTGAAGCCATAGTTACATAGTTATTGTTTGTAGAACCTTTGCGCGGTACTAACAAAGGGTGCCCAGGTTGGAATTTTCTCATGGCGAAACACTCTACATAAAATCATCCATTGTGACCTAAAAAATATCAGCTACGAAGGTTAGGAATGATTATTAGCAAGGCCTAGTCTAGACACATCTAGCCAACGAAAAAAAAAAAACCGGAAACTCAGTAGTTTCTCAGTGATAACTCGAGTGGTCTCCTCCGATTTTCAGACACATTTCGTCCACTTCTAACTAACGATCTAATTGTATTGGCAAACACGTACATTATACGCACTTGAAAATGTTTTCGAAACTCCTTCTGTCACGATTCTGAAGAGTGTCCTCAAAAATTCAATTTAAAAGCTTTTCATCTCCTCGTCTGTGTGGTATTTGTTTTCGAGTTGGTCATTCAACTGACCAATACCAGTCCGTATTACCGCGAAATCCGTCAGCCTTCCCTCAACACCACACCGTCATATGCAACCACACACCGCCAACTCACACTGGTATGTGAATAACTTTACTCGCATCTAGATACTAACCATCAAATTAAATAACCCTCACTCATCCAAACACGGTGATTAGCCGGCTTATTGAAAGTTGTTTTACTAACACACTAACCCAAGAGTTTGTTATACTTTGTGAGGTATTTTCTACAAAAAAAAAAAAAGAAAGAAGCAAAACAGCGATGGCTGAAAATAAAACCCGCTTACATATTACTCTGCAGTGAACAAGCTTTAGGCCAAAGTCAACTGAAAGCAAGCAAGCAACCAAGAGACGTCGTCATTTGGTATATGTACTCGTATGTAATGCGCTGGTCGGGTTCTCTGCGCCAAAGGTCCAATCCGAGATACAAAACAAGTTAAACTTGCTGTGTGCCTGTGCTGGTACTCGGATCTGAATTGTATATAAATTGTGTGCTCCTACGACCAAACAAGGTGGAAAGTTCAAGTGTACGCGCATTCACATCGCGAATGGAATGGTTCAAGGGACAGGGAGTCCTTTTCTTCGATTAGCTGTATAGAAATTGATATGTCAGACGCAAGATATATGGATGCTGCCTCTGATTGGGATGTGTTTCGACGGTTTTCTACTTTTCTTGTGGTTACTTTTGTAATTAATCACATTTGCAGATGGGAGGGAATTCGTTTGCCCACTGTATAGATGCGCATAGTGGTGAGCACTTAACCCACCCCATGGCGCGGACATATTAATTTACGTAAATTAATACAGAACATTTAGCTGGAGCTATTGTAGTGCATGGCTCATCTATTTAAATGCTATTAATTTTCGTTATGGGTACTCGTATATTGGTGGCGGGTTTTTGTGCGAGGCTTTGCAGAAATTGCCCAGTGACATTGTAAATTGAACTTTCCATCAATTGCGGTTGGATTAAGTGTAGTGGTGGTGGAGTGCGTTGAAAGGTTTTTCTCCATGCGGTATGTGTGGTTTCGCGTCGATGGAGTTTTCACTTTAGCTAACCAGGATACTGCGTGGGGCTGGTTTATATCAGTTTAGTGGTTTCTTTAATGCGGTTTGGTTGTAGGTCTATCAAAAGTATCTGTAAAAAACAAGTCTGTCGTTGCAAAAGTTTCTATCATCACTGTAAACGACAGGAGATGCAGCATGAACAATCGAAGAGAAAACCTACTTGAACAGTATAAGGAAAAAGTGACAAAGTATGCACAAAAAAAAAAAAACAAGTTCGTCTCATAAGGCATGTGGAATTGGAACTTTTTTCCCACAAGTCTATTTTGGGAGCGTCTTTCCATAGTTCTGACTTCTGAGTCCAAAAAAAGTTGGTTATACCTGCGAGGAAAAAATGCATACAAATTGGGAAAATTTTGAGGAGTTATTTATGTGAAAGTTGGCTGATTTTTGGTCTACTCCTCATGTCCAGCATTTTTTTAAACCTTGTTACAAGTTATCTACCAACCGATTTGGTGAGGTTTTCAACTCGTGCCAGGCTATTCAAAAGCATTTCTGCTGGGACTGAAAGTGCCACTAAAAACACGGGTTTCCATTCAGCACCTTCGCATCAATAAGCAACTTATGCTTACAAAATTGAGGAAGCCATGTGTGAAGTGGGAGGCCCAGGATTGAATGCGCGGATTAAAAATGCAGGCAGTTGCATTCTTTTTCATCCAAAACGATGTGGCCTACTCCCAAGGCTTTGACAGTGACCTTCGTCTTTGGGACAATACATACTTACTGTCTGTCAGCAAGTTCCCCATGCACAACTAGTGAAATTTTGAAACTGCAATTTTTCAGCCTTAGTCACTTCGTTATGGTGGTGACTGTTTGTTCCCTCGATACTTTCTACCTCCACTTTAATAAATATACCGCCTCAAACTCAAAATTTTAAGATTCCACGAATTTTTCCCGCTCGACGGGCCCAGCGTTTTAGTTTGAAAAAAAATCCATATCCACCCATCCGCAACAAAGGTGCAGCAAAACATTCGTGTGTCACATATCTCTGACAAATATTTGAGCTTCCCAGCTCTCCGATCTTCGGTGATTCATCGATAAAACTGCGAGCGACTTGGGTCTTGTTGAAAATGTTTGACTTTGCTTTTGTAGGTACCACCGAGGCCTAAGTGACTTTGTAAAACTTACAGAACCTTATCAATGTTGACTTAACTAGGGGAACAGTATAACGCTCTGTAAACAACCCCCTGGCCGTGCAGACGAAATGAAATGAAAACACATCCAAAAAGGAAGGCCAAACGCCCTCTGATAAAGCACCACGCCCGCTCGTATGCAGTTCCTCTAATCTTACTAATTGCTAATGTTGTTTATATCGGTCGGTTGGTTTTCACATCTACCTATACATAAACAGAAGATAGATACAAAAGCCAAATGAAAGTGAAAAGTGTAATAAATTAGCGGTGCAGTACGGACTGAAAACACCCTGCCAATAAATAAATGCGCAAATTCATTTTTTCTACACAACAAAAAAATATTAAATTAACCAAAATGTGTGCATATATGTGTATGTATTCGGCTTGGCTGAGTTTTGCTTTGCAGTTTGTATGGCTTGTTCTCGCCGCTCGAATTCGCCCCTGAGAGGTCATCAACATTTCAGATATCCCAATGACGCCGATGATGTTATATGGGGGTATAAAAAGAACTCAAATAGAGAGGCCAGAGATATCGCAAACACAACAGCCAAAGAAAGCGGCGCGGCGGTCCCGTCTGTGTTCGAAAATGTGTTATTTACTTGCATGCACACGAGAGAACGCATTCTGAGGAACATCACAGCAGTGGCAGCCGCCACAGCGCAAATCTTTCGAGAGTGTTGTGAACATTTGTCATTTGACTCATATCCCGCAGCTGAGGATAAACTGAAAACACACGTTTGACATATGGCGGGGATCAAATTTGTATGTCAAAGTATAATTTTGTGGGAAAATGGATGCGAGAGATGAAAAGTGTCTGAGCGGTAGGGTGGTTTAAAAATAGGTGCATATGCACCTAGTGAGGACAACGTTTTCTACTTCGTTCACTGCGACCTTGAATGGTTTTTTTTTTTCTCCTCCGTCACACCTATTTAATGACGCAGCCGTTGTGTCGAAAATGAGGAAATGTGGGCGTAGGTACTTGAATTTTCACAGTACAGCTCACTAAATAAGCTGTCACTTAACAATTGAAGAAGAATAGGGCAGCCCAATAGAAATGTTTTACCCCCCGATTTCAAATCGCTTACTAAGCAATCCTTCAAACTGTCCTCCGACCGAAAGTTTGTTTTCTGATGAAATTTAACTCAAAATATACCCTAAATATTGAAGACGAGCTAAAAAATAGTCGCCCATACTGTGAGCTCACAAAACCCATAAAAAAACCTTATAAGGGTGTTTTTTCTTCGAGGACTCTTGTTAAATATACCACCTCCTCCTTTGTAAAAACTTTTTCCAGACAGAATCAAGAGTTGGCACTGCTAATTTGGGCTTGTTTTGCTTTTCCATTCCATCGTGGGTATAATTCATACGATACACGGCTCCAACTGGTCAAAGGTTAGACTTCCACATGCTCTGTATTCGAGCCCATAAGCCCGAAATCATACCTGCGAAGTAATGGCATTAATTTGCACTTCCAATAAGGTCGCTGCCATCATTTACATGATGTATTCAATTTTAAGGTTCTCCACCTCCAAACACGCCCACAGAGTTGTAAAGTAAACTCATTTATGGTTACGCTTGCAGCTTTAGAATGATAGGATAAGACTTTCGTCTAGGATCGATACATTTCCTTACAAAAAGGCTTCAATGAATAGATATAAACTGCTTTTAAAAAGTGACAAGAAAAAGCTGAGCAAAAAACCAAGAGTGACTCGAAAATAAAAAATAAGCAACCTGAAGATATGTTGAGAAGTTAAAAACCGAGGCACCACTTCTCAGTCCATAGCGACTCACACGGAAAAGTTTTCAACAATTGTAAGAGCCCTTTCAACAAAACTCTACCAATCTCGACTGGAAGTAGATGCAGAACGTGGATCGCCGAGAGATATTTAGCTCTTTTTGGCACTGTTCAAAATGATCGTCGTAAATTCGACCCGTTGGCTATAATTGTTATAATTACAAGATCGGGAAAGTATAAAATGTTTTATATGTTATGTTTAAAAAGGAAAATGCACGCCATCTAGCAGTCGAACTCGCAATTTCTTAGATAAAAAGTCGAGTATTTTCATTACCATCGGAACCATTAAAGTAAATAGTTTTAAAGCGCCTTTCAATTTGAATTTTGCGCCATTTAATAGTACAGTGATGCCAACGGAAAAAAAAAGACAACAATGTGATAGCTGACAGTTCGGGGTTTAGTAAAACTAGAGCGCTGTACGAAAGACCAACGCATTTTCATTGTTGAGCTATATTTTAAAAACAATGAAGGTTTGTCAGAGCTACAGTCCGCAATTTCGTACAAAATATGGCCGCCATAGTGATTTCACTGGGAAGAGAATAATTAAAAAATTCAAGGAGACTGTAAAACACTCTGGGTGTCCTGTCACAAGTCGTTCAACAGAAAAAAACAGAGTATTGCTGACAGGCTAGGAACATCAGTCAGGCAGCAACAATTAATGGCGTTCGTTATCGTAACATGAAAACCCAGTTTTTAGTGCCTAAATTGCAAGACATGGATGCGACCAACAGGTGGTTTCAACAAGACGGTGCCACACGCCATACAGCCAGAGAAACAATTCACTTCATGAGTCACTTCCTTATCGTGTAATCGGCCGTGTCAGAATTGGCCATCCAGATCTTGCGATCTAACGCCGCTGGACTTTTTTCCTTGGGGTTTTTTGAAGTCAAAGGTCTATACAAACAAGCCCAACACCACCAACGCCTTGGAAGAGGAAATTGAGAGGTGTATTAATGAAATTCAGCCACATTTATGCGAAGCGGTCATAGAGTTAGAATCATAGATTTCAATAAAAGAACACGTACTTGCCAGCAAAGCCGCGGCGGCCACTTTACCGATGTGCTATTCCATACATACCCCCAACCTGTGTGCCCTATGAATCAAAGAAAAATTTAAGCTTCCTAAATAAAAATCTGTATTTTCCATCAAAATTTTATTTTGCGTGAATTATGGGACACCCTTTATAATGGGGAACGACGCGACGCGGTTGAACTGATCCCACTCTTGTTGGTTTTGCTTGATTGGAATTGTAATGAAAACAATGTCCAACTCAGTGAATTTTTGCAAATGCATATAATTTGGACTGAAGCTCTGGGTATGGTGTTGTTCTTCGCCAGCGCCATTTGCCTATGAGTATACTTTAAAAACATCACGCATTCTTCACTAGAAGCCTCTTCACGGTGACCCTAGTCTTGTGTGACGACCCAATTCCCCTGTGTAACTCAACTTCTTCCGAAGTGATTTTTGAATGCCAATCGCGATAAGGATTCATAGTATCAAAACTGTAGTCCTCATCTCATTAATAACAGTTCCATAATTCGTTACCTACTTAACAGCTGCGATGAGAGATACCTACTCCTGTTCTTTCCAGCTCATCCTCTATTCATTTTCGCCTGCTGCAGCAGCGTCGCAATTGTGACACCTCTGCAATCGATTTAAGTCTACCCGGGGTGGTAACCCCGCCCACTCTTCCCACTTCGGAGTCACGTGCACCAGCATTCGCGTAGATTTATTCGTTTCCCATGTGATGGTGTCTATCCAACTCCTGTGTGTAGAAGAATTTCGCTCAGGGGTCCATTAGAACCCAATGTCAAATTGGAATTATTAATTGATAAAATATGTATATCAGAAAAATTGCCACTAGCATCCTATTACGAACGATGACATCATTGGCCACGATGACCAACAGCAGCTCGCATGAGAGTGTTCCAATCCAGCCAGTAAGACATTAAAAAAAAAAATAGCAAAACTTTAGTAATATCCGCGTTTCGTGTCGGTCCCGAAAAAGAAGAAGAAAAACTGAAGGTATCTCCAAAATTTAGATGTATTTCAATCTAAGTCAAAAAAGAACAGAAAAGCCTTTCAAAAACGTGTTGCCATAATTTTGTTCAATTTTTTTTGTGTTCTCTCTTAATTCAAGATCATTATCTTCATTTTTTCTTTTTTGCAGTCGAAATTGATAGCGCAGATTTGTAAATTTGTTTTCTTTTCGAAATTCCCAAAAAAAAAAATTGAAAACCGGATTTTTCTTACCAAACGATAAATTCACAAAATAAACTTGTTAATCTGCGATATACAACCGATCACAGCAATTTACATTCCTCTTCTTCGGTCGTTTATTCGGTTATTTGTCGTCGTCATCTTGTTATAAATTTCGTATAAAATAATCGATTTGTAATACAATTGGAAAAAATGCGCTTTGACAGCTGTGACTGATGAAAGACTCTACACAAAAGAGGCGAATTTAAATTAACACACAAAAGTAAATGAATTCGTTTTTATATACAGTACAGTAAACTGCCTTTGTCGCTCGATTTTTTTTTACAAAGCAAGGACCATGAGAACGTCCAATCGCAACAATAAAAACATTAAAAGTAAAATTCGATAACAAAACCACATAATGGAACTTTTATTGCCTTAAATTTAATCACATATACGCTTTAAGTATATTTTTAAATTATTATTATTTTTTTATACACCTGTATACAAACGCATTGTTTACAATTTAATTTATTTATATAAAAAAGAAAGAAAAAAAATTATCGAAAACGTGACGAAATCAAGTGTTAAGTTTTATATATCGCGCTGTAATAAAAAAGTAAAAATAAAAATCTTACAAAAACACAATCGTAAAAATCCTGCAATGATGAAACGGCGTTGGTCGAATAATGGTGGATTCACCCTGCGCATGCTGGAAGACTCGTCTTCAGAAGTGACATCATCGTCGAATGGTCTAGTAATGCCATCCGGGATGATTATGTCGCCGACATCGTTAGATTCGCCCGACTACGGCGATCAGGACTTGTGGCAATACAATGAAATGCCATACAATATGCACCAGCACAGTGTGATAACATCAGTGCATGGGTGCACATCGCTACCAGCACAAACATCCATAATACCACTGCCATCGATGCAGCAGAATGTGAATCATCATACGCCGCGCAGTGATTCGGCGAATTCAATTTCATCAGGTGAGTTAAGCAATTAGATATTTTTGTTGTTGTGTTAGTAATTTCAATTGTATTCGATTCTATTTTGGGTTCATGTCAGAAGTGATTTGGCGAATGCGAATACGAAGTGAGTAGGTAAGCTTCCTGGGCTAAAGGTGACGCCGCAACGACATGAAAATGCTTCCTTTGGAAAATATGTTGGTGGCTTACAAAGTTTTGCAGCTAATTCGTTTTTGTCTCTGGGGTTTTTATAGATTGTTTTTTTTTGTTTTAGTTTGAGATTGAAGACTGCAAGTGGAAGTCATTTGAATTTTCTAATCAATTCGGGTGAACTTATTGGAGTTGCTTGTGCAAATTTGTAGTATGTAGGTGGTCTTCGTTGAATGCATTTAGAAAAAGTAAACAACAGGCTGGCGTTTTGTACTTTATTTCAAAAGACAGTCAGTGGAACCTATAAACCCAATAAAACTTGACCACATGTTGACTATTTTTAAACGGCCTTAGAAAATACCTTTCAAATATGAGTTTTTGAGGAATTTCAGTTTTTGACTTGACTACTTTTACTACCGCCTAAATTTTTGTTTTACATTTGGCAACAACAACAAATCAGAAGGCGACAGATTGTATTCCTGAGTTTGATGGATCTCGTAACAGAAAGTTTTTGGTTTTTTTACTGCAACGCGAATAGATGCATTTTTGTGCTGCCTAACGTAGACAAGTCAGCACTAGTTATACAAAAGTGTGTTGAAACAATTTTTGTTTTTTAATAATTTGTATTTCTTGTTCTTCTTGGAGAGATTTTTGCTATTCAACTGAAGCAGTCAGAGTTGGCACAACTTTTTGTCCAAAGTTCTACCACAGAGACACCTGCCTTTGATACGAGTTTTTTTTTTCATCGTAGACACTGCCTAAAATTGAGTACACTGATAAGGAGCTTCAAAAATCAGGGGTTAAAAGATTTTCGAGCGCACGACTGATTTGCTCTAAAATCAGGGGTCAGATTGTGATTCTGAACGCTTCGTCTTACAGATTGCCGACCCAGCATTCACCACATTAGCACCAAAGAAATCAGGGACAAACATCCGCTGTATCGTCGCCTCCTTTACAAAATTGTCAACTTCTGTTCAGGACTATGAATCCCTGCTCGGAACTTGACCTGCAAGTTTATCGACGAATTCTTGCAAGCAATTTTGTTTTAAGCTGGTACAGCAGTTTCGAAGTGTTTAGAGGACTAATCAGTGTCTGAAGTGGATCTTTGGAAGCTTACTCCGGCTTTGCCTAAACATTTTATTTACAACATACCACATCGCCATTAGGATCGCATATATCTCTGCCTGGAAGACAGATGCACGTCTTCGTAGCGCGAAAAGAAGGCAGTATTACATTTCCACGAAGACCCATCCCTAGTTTTAGAGCCCTCCGTAAAAAGTAGACCTCGTAACAACTGCAATTCTTGTTTCGGTCGGAGCCAGTTAGAGTCGATTCAGTTTTCAATTGGCATCAGGGACTTGCACACAGTCTTCATATTTTATTAGTCCACGACGGGTATAAGCAACACTCATATAAGAGCAACTAGAAACTTTTTTTTTATCTTGGAGGTTATATATATCCGGCGTGAACAGTTCTTTTAGATCTGTTTGCTGATGAACTATGTGTATCACAAGTTTGATCATCATTAGCAAAGGCATTACATCCAAAGAAAAAAACAATAGCGACCGGACCGTGCAACCTTGTGGCACTGCTACTGATACCCCAAGGATGGCTTTTAATTTCCCACTGCTAAGCATTTCTTCCGGCCTCTAGAAGGGAGAACTTAAGTGAAAGAAGTCCAAAATTTATTACGACTTGTAAAAGTGCACAGCAAGTTTTCTAAGTCAAGCAACACCAAATTTTTGACTTTAGCCAATTGATTCTGAGACACAGATTTTAGAGTGTAGACCGCTAGTTTAAAGCAAAATAATTTGTGGAAATATTTACACTTATTCAAAAAAAAAGTAGCAATTGTGGCTATGACTTGTACAATTTCTTATGACCAGCAGACGGCCATTTGTTTTTCGTGGAATATGTGTATGTGTACGTATAAGTTGTTGGTTTATTTTTTAGCAACTAGGTTCATAATTTGACTTCGGAGATGTGAAGTCAATCAATTCTAATTTCTGACGATCGTAGGTTTAGGGATCAAGAATTTTTTCAAACCCTCTGTTGTCGTATTCGATTACCAATTAAGAATTTTTTTAAAAGAAAACTGGAAGTGCATTTTGTTAGCCGCAAAATAGACAAATAGTCAACAAAAAAAAATACCCACTCCCTTGTGGAATGATCAAACACTCATAGTTCGGGCTCTGAAGTAAGTTTTAGTGTGTAAATATATTTTTAAGACCAGAACTTGAAAACTTGCAACCATATGCTGTCGAAAGTTTACAGCGAAACCCCACTGTAATGGAAAATTTGCTACCTTAAAGCAAAGTTACGGCCGAGTCCTTTACTTTATTTTGAATAGAAACCAAAATAAAAAACCGATTTTCGGGTCATTGTTGAATGAAAAATGCTCCAGTCTTAAGCAACGAGCAAACGGTTTGTCTATGAATTTGTCTGAACCACACATGTTTTTAAAATACACAAATACCATTAGTGTACGAGTTTGTGTAAATTTGTGTATGAATGAAATTTTTGTACACCTTGAAACCGTCTGATCGTAGCTCTACTGTGATAGTGATAATCTCTAAAAAACAGCAGAAAATAAATAAAATATCCTAAACAGAAGTTATTTCGAAGTGTCTCCAGACATTTATTGCTGATAAAAACATGAAACTATAGACAGACCAAATAAATAATGGTGATCATGACCTGCACCTTAAAAATGGTTTCCGCTGTAGAACCAGCAAAAACCCCGCCATCCCTTTGAATCGTTTCCATCTCTCCACACATTTCGAAATATGGCATTAATTTCCTGTTTCCATTCGACCTGTCATCCCATACCGACTGACTCTTCTGACCCACATTTTGGGAAGAGTCCATTCGCTCCCATTGATCACTAAAACTGCTTCTTTCGAATGGGTGACGACTCTTAATGAGGTCCAATGTCGTCATATTTTCATGCTTCTAGGTCTTGCTTTGAATTCAGCAGAAATGCTACTCCAAGCTACCCAGACATTGGGACATAATAAAAAATAAAAAATATATGCAAACCATACATAAGAAAAAAACCATCGGTAAAAATTAAAGCCGGTCAATTTTGTGTCATGTCTCTTTTCGTATCAATTCGCATGCGACGCTCTTTTTACACAGTCAAACACAATTTACGAGATCTTTTTCAGTAAACGGCACCCGGATTATGTAAAATACCCAAATAAAGCTGAAATTTGCAAAATTGGAACGAGGAAGAATAATAATTGGAAAAGCGGTAAATTTATTTCCAAATTACCGGCCTAAATAAACTTATTTGTGGCGACAACTAAATTTTGCCAACAGGTATTGGTATTGGTATATCTGCAGCGCATGTGGTCAAGGAAATTGGGTTTCACGGTTTCTGAACCGAGTTTCACATTCACATGGTAGTTAAATTTAACGAAAAAACAACGAAATAGTTCTGTGAACATCTAATTTGCGAAATTAACCTGCATAGAAAATTGGTTCTACCAATTTGTTACGCCACCTTAATGACAGAATTAAATTAGGTGTTTTCTTTGGCCTTTTGTTTGTTCAACTTGTTGGATGACTATATATGTTAAGTAGTAAAAAAAAAAAAATATAAGCAACACCTGAGAGTCGGTAGTTTGAGCGAGGGAGGCTTTATTTCCTGTAAAATTGGTTTTCTTTGCCATATGGCGATTGTGTTTCTCAAAGCAGAAATTATTGACTTTTTAATTGCTCGCCATGTTTTATACTGTGCCTAGGCACATTTGGGCCCTTCTATTCGTGACGCAAGCCGATAGAGGTTTTCGTTCATTGGACGTCGAACAATGTAATGGATTCAAAAAAGACGAACTAAACTTGAAAGGGCGCCACTTTTTCGGCCAATACACATTTTTGGGCTTCCGACCTAAAAATGTGTAGAGATATTTCCTGGATAGAAGGATACAATTTTAAGTAAGTTAGTACCTACATTTCCAGATTGTCCTACTGTCCTACTCCAGCGCAGTTCCTTTCAATCGACAAACAACTCTTACTCATTCCGGTTGCGGAATATGCATACTGTTCCCTTTAAGTGCATTCACAAACACAAGCACACTCCGACAGAAACCCATATAATAATATCGCATTTAAGAAGCAAGACCATACAAATTTTCAAGACGCATTTACTACCCAAATGTGCACAATCAGTGCGCATTGACAAACACGATTCATGCACACAATACCACAATAAAATTCCTTTCTTATTAAATAAAGCACACCCTATTATTCCCTTGTCGTTTTGCAGATTTTTGTTTGTATCCACTGCCATCGTTATTCGCTCAAGGGTTGTCGACAGTGCTCATAAATGGTACGCTACCAACACTGCACCGTGTCGACGTTACGCATGAAGACCCGCATGTCGCCCTAATTTTACAAAACACAATTCGACTGCAAGAGTTTTTTTTCCGCCATCCGTGCATACACTCATACAACAAAACTAGGTTACTAGTACGTGCATGACCTTTCCCTTTGCGAGGAAATCCTTTGTTGAGATTTTGTTCCTTCTTTAATTTTTGCATGCAAAATGGTAATTGGGGATTTGTCTTCCCTACTTTCGGATTAAATTTTATTTTGCACGATGGGTATGGTTAAGCCCTGCGAGCAGATACGTTGCGTGAGTGATGTCTTTTCTCTTGTTGTTGTGCTGTGTTAAGGGATGAATTGGTGCTCTGCGTTTTTTATATCAAACACTTTGGTAGGCCTTTTCAGATTGCCACCGTCAATTCGTCATTTATTCATCACAATCACAATTGTAGGTAGTTTAATTGAGATGTCAAGTTCGTGTCTACAATGAAACTATAATTCGGGTCTGACTGTTCTACTACATATTCTACGGGGTAGCTATGAGTTTTGTTACATTAGGCAACTCACTCAACATTTCTAGTTTGTTCTTTTTAAATATTTTTTACTTCTTAAATTATTTTTGTTTTCAATGGTTTTTACATTTAACTAAAACCGCTTGGAGAGTTGCGAAATTGTTGGTTGAGATCACTGAACTTTGTGCGTTTCAAAATGAACACATCTTGCTGGCCATAACCTCATAAGAAGAATTCAAAATTCAGTGGGATTAGGTCGACATGAAGTGGAGTTCCGTAAAACTAGTTTATTTGAAAGTTTTCGCTACAATTCTATCATTTCGTTGTCATTGACTACGAGGTAAGTTGCACCATCTTCCTGAAACCACAAGGATTCAATATTTACTCCTTTCCAGCGTTGCTTTGGAAAAATTAACTCATACCTTCTCCATACAGTTTAACAGCCGCCAGTGATGTGCTGTAAAGTGAGTGACTACATTTGGTGTATGAAATAATTTTTAAATCAAACCAGGCTGAAAAAAAACCCGTGCTTCGACGCGAGGTGTAAAGAAGATGTCATACATAGTTTAAGGTAGATAACTCTTGCAAAGCCAACCCACCCTGGGGAACCTGAACGGAGTTTACCTCCATCAGATTCAGAAATGACTGCAATGCCCTCATTACGCATGTGAATATGACCAAAAGTTCAGGTAAAAAGTACTACAACGTCCCACGATTGTATCCCCAGAATTTATGACAAGGTGTTCAAAGTAACACTCGAACTCTCAGCTCTTTAGACAAAGTAATCCTGCTTGCTGTGCATATTTTGCATGCTCCTAGATTGTGGTTTGCTTTTTTCTATCTGTACTTGAGGACGTCGAACATACCATCTGTCGAATCAATTTTTGCACTTGTACAGTGGGAAGAGTACAGTCCGGCTCTGTCATCTTCCCCATCGGGTTGAAGAGGTGTTCTTCCACGCTGGCAAAACCATTGTGGGAGCTTTTGCATCTATCCTCTTTCGGATCGTATGCATATCTGGACTCTATCAAAACAGGTAGAAAACAACATTTGGCCAGCTTGTCCCTTACACAGCTATAGCTCCTCGTAAATTTTTTCTAGGGCCATGGAAACGTTGATAAATCTTAAAGATAGACAACTTTACCATGTCCGGTTGTTGTGACAGTTATTCGCTGGTTTAAATCAACAAAAAAAAGGAAGCAATCTTCGGAGCAAAGTCTCATAGTTTGGCGTCAGACTCTTTTGTCGAAAATGCGTGCTTACGAGCTCGCTGCATCTCCTCTTCATTGAATAAGTAACTACCTTCATCGCCGTCTAATGTCAGTAGTTTTAGATGATTTCAAGTCCGAAGCTAGGCTTCCCCAGACTGTGGAAAAAATATTTTTTAAACTTCTGATCCGTCTTTAGGATGTAAGACGTGCATTTGCCCTAAACTTGAGTGTAATTCTCTGCACAAAAAATTATACTCCATCAACTTGGTAGGATTTAAGACAAGAATGTAGCGAATTCTATAAATTCGTTCGAAAATTGCAAAAATGTCACACGTCTCTCACTGCTCGGGTAGAGAAAAGCTGTGACAAAACAATACACACGGGAATCGAAACTAACCTACTGGGATTAATCTTACATTTGTTTTATAATTTTATCAAAATTTTAAATAATTCATAAAAATATAGATATCTCCTTCAGTCGCTCTCCCAATTTCATTAACGCCCAGTGCGGTGTTTATCACACAAAATCCTCTTGGGTATGTTTGAGCTTTAAGAAAAATTTCAAGGTGAAGAGATTCTTTAAAAAACAAAACGAAAATCGTTTTCGCATTGCAGAAAACGAAAGAAATCACGCGAAAGCGAACATTTTTTTATTAAAAACCTTCTGCTACCAGAAACATAGCAAATAAGTTTCAAGACGAAACTGGAGGATTCACTTGTGACTCAAGCTACAATACATATATAAAGCAAAAATTTTTTTTGAGCCCATACTGTAGGCTGTTCGATGCGATTTTTAAGGCTTCACCCATACGGCCCAGCGCTGAAATTTATTTTTGATGGAAATGAAAGGCTTCAGCGCACAATTGTTCAATCTACTTGTAATATATTCTAAACACAAACCTGTTACCAAGCTATAACCAAAAATCAGTTGTTTTTAACGCTCTATATATGGCAGCGCGTTTTTTTCAACTACCCTCTACTGCATACTACCGGTTAAACTTAACTAAAGCGTTCTCCAAATGGAGTAGGTATGCTATTCACTCCACTCTCTGTACCTCGATTATGTATTTAATATTATTCAAGGGTCAAAAAGTTGTGGGTGTTTCCTAAAAACAAACCGTCGTAATAAATGTCAATTATTTCAGTTTCCAAAAACTCGAAAAAAAATATAACTATATGTACTCTTTAAAACAAAAAGCAAAAGTCATTCTTCCAGCTATTGTAAAACAATAATCGCAGTCGCATCATCATATTTATTTTTTTCTTAACATTTAAATTGCTTATCATTATCGTCGTCTGTGACGAATGTCAGTATCTTCTCACATTTCTGTTTGTTTTATTTTTCCCGCTGAACATGACCTCGATACGTAACCAACCACAAGCTCAAGCCGCGGAGCGCCGCACCACACCAAGACCGCTAACAATAATAATTTCTAATGGCCGCGCGCGTTGATGAAAAAGAAAGCCCTGAAAAGTGACGAAGAAAAAAAAAATAACGACTTTCTCTTGAAAAAAAAATAAATAAATACATATATGTACTGAAAGAAAAAACTCAACGCAGAAGAAAGTTAAAAGCAAAACAAGAAAGAAAGTTTAGTAATATAATTTTCATTATCGTCGTTCTTCTCTTTCATCTGTGTTGTTGTTGTTTTTTTTTCTGAATAGAGATACAGTGGAAAAATGTGTAACGCATGCATGCACTCATGCGTCGTGTGAGCGCACCGAGATCACAGTATTCCTACAATGGAATGACGAGGCACACAAACAATAAAATCGTCCAATTATGGACACAGAATAACAAAAAAAAAAAAAAAAAAAAATCTACTCAGTTGGCAGTTGGGACTCGCATTCAGTCCATTCAGTGGAAAATTGCATGAGATATATGCCCGCACGTATACCAGCAAATAAAATGGAATGCTAAGTAGCAGTCAAGGACAGTTGATAAAAAGATGCGCGACACCGACACCCTTACTCAAAGTTGTCGCAAATTTTAATGGATTGTGCATCAGGCTTTAGTGATTGTGATTGCGATCGGCATCACTGTCGAGGCTCGTGAGATTTGTCGCATTGCAGTCGAGTCGGGGGTTTCTGTTATCCAAATCATCTGTTACATCTGAGTGAATTTATGGCATCGGTTCGCTGAGTGAAACAATTACACTCTGCCGACGATTGTGCGTGCGACAATTTCGACCATTAAACTTTGGGGGCCCAGCGCCCAGTATTTATTTTGTTTAAGAAGATATGGTTTAGGCTTTCGGGATAACTTAATCGGCGACATGCTTTCAATGAGGAAAATCATCGCTTTTAGCCGTGCAAACATATTCTACGAACAAAAAATCGAGGGTCTCCTTTTGGTATATGAGTTTTTAAATCGACAGTGCTCCTTTGGAATCAAACAACACAGCATCCAAAACCCGGGCATTCTAAATTGACCACAGTTTGAGAAATGCGTCTCTGTAAATGAGGAACCAATACGCCATACAAAATGTAGAGCTACCAAAAGACAAGACCAAACTGAAGAGAAACTCGACCAAGTAGTTCTTTAAAAAAATATTTAAAAAGAAGCATAAGTTGGCGCAAAAGTCCCATAATGCGATCATAGATGATAGACCTAACAAGCGCCCGTTTTGTGTGAGTACAATTTGATGCCGAGTCCAAGCGGCTTAATTGAGAAGCTGTTCCAGGACAGCTAGGTATCAATATTCTCGAATATTAATCAGACGTTCGTGAGAGGTGAGTTCGGTGGAAAACATCTTAGTGACTGATGAAATGTGTGTTTTGTGGGAATCGAAACTGAAAACCGTCCCTCAGCAGGCCAGTGCATTATCTACTGACTACACTGGGCACACAAGCCGATGCGGGTATAATTGAATATTGTTAAATGTTTACTCATTGACATTTTAATTGATCACTCATTCGTTCTGCCATTCATTTAGTCATAAATTTGCTTATTCATTTAGTCAGTCAATCATTCATTAAATTTTTCAGTCACTCGTTCAGTCATTCATTCGGACATGTATCCATTCATTTATTTAGTCTTTCACTCAGTTATTTCTTCAGTCAGTCATTCATTCTTACATTTCAAATGTCCGTCAAGTGTTCCGTCATTCATTCAGCTATTCAGTCATTCGTTCAGTTATTCATTCGGACATGTATTCATTCATTAATTTTTTAGTCTTTCTCCTTCTTACATTTCCCATCTTAACTGCCGAATGCAACAGGTTCCAAAGCACGTCTTAGAACCGCTGACCATAAGGAGAGTTATTTCGTTGAAATAGGTTACCTACTGAAAATTGTCGACTAAAAAAATCTCAAGTCGTTGATCCATATACTCGACAGTCGACATACAAAGTCCTGACTGATAGTTAATTCCTCTGGCTGTCCGAATTACTCGAGAAATTGTCACTGTCTCGGGGCCGCTTAACAAATTTCGTTTACTGACCACGTCATTCAGGTTCAGTTCTCTGACACAATTCAATCAAAAAAGGGACCAACATTTTGGTTTTTGGACTGTGTAACTGATTAGTACGCCCCTTAGAATCAGTGACTAAGCTAGAATCTAGAATGAACAACAAATTCAGCTCCCTTCTAAAAGTTCCCTTCAGGTCGTTCGAAAAACTGCATTAAGAGCCATCTGGTGGATGATGAAGGTTGCTCATCAGTAGATGCCTGCAGGCGGCTTGCGTTTTCTGGTCAACGTCCACATACAAGTCTCGGTGAATGCAGATATTTCCGTATTGCCAATGAAAGCCTTTTGTACTATATTCCTAAAAGTTTATTCATTTCTACAGTAGGTGCGGGTGTTTTGAATGATTCCCATACCTAAGCTTCTTTTCTTTGATTTTGCTTAACATAAAAGGCAAGGTTTTCAACCCTCACACGACTGGATATAAATAGCCTCAGACAAAAAAAGCGTCGCTGCCCAAAAGGGTCTTAAAAATGTCTACCAACCTACCTACCCGACCTTTTTCGATAACAAATTCAAGTCCCTACAGCTCTCTGCTCTTTCTTCGACAGTCTGCGCAGGAGAACCCTCTGACCTTTTTCAAACCAATTTTATTTATATAAATTTAAAGTGAAAATTACAAATAAATTTACTACAATCAAAAATAAAAGTTGTGAAACTAAAACTACCGACTTGATAGCACTTGCCTTGAACTCAAAGTTCCACTGCTCTACATACTCGTATATCTGAAGGAAGCACTATGATAATGAGGTTCTAAATCATCGACACAAACTAGGTCAGCGCGCTAACACGTAGACAATCGCAAAGATTTGCCTAGAACACGGCACGATAACACTTTGGATAGATAACGCTAAGCAAACACTACTTTAGCTACTGCATAACTCACCGATTCGAATGGAGCAGTAGAAATGTTCACACATCCCATTCGCTCGGCGATTTGAAATATTTCACTAAGACCCTAAAGGCGGACAATTCGACTTCAGCTGTAAACGTCCTATCTAAACCCATTTAGATACAATAAATGAAAACACACTGTTGCTTGAACATTCACCCCTCTTCAAGGTCTCACGTTCTATCTTTCAATTTTTTTGTTCTCACTTATGCTTTTATTTATTTTTATTGCAATTTGTTGTTGTGCGAGTGAATGCACAACAGAATTACCCACACCGACAGCTAGAGAACATTAAACTCGTGCAACTAAAAATAGCGACAAAAATATAACATTTTGAGTACTCACACTTAAAAGTGTAAAAATGAAATGCAAAATGTTGTTTTAATTACTTTTGATTTTGTTTTTACGCTTCCCACCAACACCACAGCAAGGAAACGACTCGAATTATAATCTAGAACAACATTCCATCATTCACTGTGGAGATAGTCGCCGCAGTACGCAACTGGAGTAAACTTGTGTTATCATGACGTAGCGATGTTATTTCAGCCCCTTAAACTATGTCAGTAGTGCTGAGTATAGTGCACTCTTCGCGCACCCTCATCCAAAGCGATATAGACTGCGAAATCTTGCTGAATCATAGATATACGAAAATGCCTGCAATCAGAAATTAGAGGTGTGTATACCTCTGTGCGGCCCGTATATTTTTAAACCAGGCGTGCAGAAACATTCGTATCTTTATCACATGATTTACTGTACACCGACGCTCGGGTGTAGAGCGAAATATTTATTTTTTCTATGTTTGAGTATATCTAATGCAACCACCACCACCACCACTTTATCTCTCGATTGAATGTGAATCAAATGAAAATACGATAAATTAGAAAAAAAAAAAGTGTCATTAACCTAAAATTGTTATTCGTTTTTTTTTTCTGAATAATAATAGTATATGGTAGTAGCACGTTGGTTGGTGGTCGGCTTGTGGTGTTGGTAATCGGTCGGGTGAGTGAGCTTGACTACACTATTTCGCGTGACGTTACACTTTTAGGGGGTAAACAACTTTCAATGTTTCTCTCAAGTGATAATGGCCGCTGTTGTCTCAGCCACATGTGAATGAATTTGTATTTGTGTTGGCGCTAGTTTTGCTGTAGCTTTTAGGCAATTAGCGCGACGATATTTTTATTATTTTAGTAAGAACCGTCAGATCAGAACTTTGTGGGTGGGGTGCTGATCTATTTGACCAGCGATTTCCTTCGAAATGCTCGCGTAATGTTTTCATCATTTTCATCATGGAGATTCGTCGTTTTTCATCAACCGAACGTGAGGAGATATAGCGTGTTAATGGATCGCAATTGTGATGCCGGCTGTCACACGTATTCAATTGGAAATGTCAAAATTTTTGTAGTGTAATGATAGGTTCTTGGCTACCTTGACCTGTTGTAATGGCCGCCATTGCTTGTGATGTGTCGAGTGAGTGCTGGTAGATAGCCAAAATCTCTAATGTCTGTCAAACAAATGTGTCAACCAGTGAATTTGCACAGAACTGTTTGTGCATTCTCAAGTGTATGTTGGAGGCCAATATTAAAAATATGCCAGCCAAACCAAACCTTCTTAGATCTATGGGGAGTTTAATTTGGGTAAGCAGATCTTCCAAGAGGCTATAAAAGCTTAAATTTTTGGGTCCCATATTTTCAAAGTATTTTTATTTTTAGTTCTTTGAGGAGGCTCTCTGAACTGTGGGCTTCTAAAGTCTATGGAGACATTGTAACAAAGTACAACTTCTAAGAGGCCAAGACAACCTTTGCAGTGACTTTCGCATCGTTGACAACCTTTGCAACATTTGCAGTGGCTCTCGCATCATTGAATTAGTGCCAATAGCTAATAATTTGAGTAGGTACTGACCTGAAAATTTTAAATGAAGAATTTCTAAATATCTGTATTCGTGATGATAGCTTCGTTGTAAAGCTAGGACGCTTTAACGAGTTCGTAGTTTTATGTGGGTACTGCCTACCATAAACCTTTGCGGAGGTTTTAATAACAAAAATAAATATTTGGTGCAACAGGCCCGTAGGGACTCTAGGCCTAGCTTCTCACAACCATTCGTCTTGTATGAGTTTTTCATTTTTGGGACGAATTGGAGGGATCTACAATTTGAATGCCGAGTCCCAACGGCCAATTGAGCAGCTCTTTCATGACAGTTATACTTTCGGATGTTTGTCAGACGTTTGAGAAGTAGTGGATAAAAGAACCTTTAAATGGAATTTGTTTTTTTTTCGGGATTTTCGAACCTGGTTATAATAGCAACTTTTACAAATAACGCAGATCTCTTAGTTGGCGGCGAAAACTCCCATCGTAGGTTTGTAACAGCTGTCTTATATGGGAAACGCGGCTCTTTTGAGGAACTGCAACAGCCAAACACAGCCATTTCGTCACTATCCTCCTAAAGGAACTTTCTCCGTATTTTATATTGGGCCTTACCAATAAACATTTTTAGTTTCGACTCTAAATTTTAATAGTTCATAGTGGCTATATTTCCAACATAAAGGTTGCAATTATGAGCTTTCGTAAATTTAAAGTCGAGACTAAAATTTTTTGTTAGTACGGCGCATTGAGTCTGAGATCACACGTAGAATCTGTCACGAATCTGTCACTCTTAACAGTCAAGACCGTTTTTATTTGCCTTTGGCAGAACCAACAGCATCAACCTGCTGCGTCATACGTCTCGCAGGGCTGGAGCTATGAGTGTCTTGTAAAACTTGTTGCAAGTGAAGGGGATCTGCTACTAAATTACATCCATACAGAGAGCGATTTTGCAAAAATTATCGTTCAATTATGTGATCGGTATTATCTTGAATATTTTTTAAAATGTTGGTAACTCCTTTTCTAGCTCCCTTTTCTAGTTCTCTTAGTTGTGTTTCTATTTTTGGGGATGCATGAAAGGGACCGATAATTTTATGGTAAACACGGCTTATTTGGGAAGCTTTCTCAAAATAGTTTTACCTTCGGATGTTTGTTAGACTTTCGCAAGAGTTGATGCAGTAAAAAAAAATAAAATGTATTTGGGGGTCGAACCGGAGACAATCGCTTACTAGTCGGTAAACAACAACTGAACCAAGTGGAAGGTGAGGTTTTCCCATGTCATTTACAAGTTCGAAATGAAACTTGTCCGCATTGTGATAACCTAGTCAAGACAGCGAAGCTAGGTGTCCTTTGTTGAGCGTATATATTTTGCTGAATTGGAAGGCGAGGAGTAACAACGATTCCGTTTATCATTCTACTTCTTCCTGACAATTTCTGTTGATAAATTATTTTACTGCCTATATCCAACCCATCCGTGTTGCTCCGTCTACTCACACAATTTATGGCCCGAAGGATTGATGATCTGATTTTTGCTTTTTGTCATTTTCTTATAACTCTCTTACTTTCCTATCTTAGGACTTTTTGTTTTAAAGATCAAACTCGCCATCTGAGACCTTTAAGCTTGCGCTTGCGTCACATTATCAGTTTGGGAAACAAATAGTTCAATCAGATGCATATAGGACCCTAGGTCAAGCTTCTCAGGCCATTTTTTATTTAATTTTTTGTGTTTTTCGAACGATTTGAAATTTTGAACGTAGTTAATGCAGTTTTTGATTTTGAACCTCCCTGGGTGGAGGTATTGGGCCTTACCAATAGTCATTTAGTAACCCTTACCTTACCTATTATATTTTGTATGTAATTTTGATTGGAAAATTTCTCCATTGTGATTTCGGAAAATTTATCAGGTCACTCATTCTTTTCAGAAGATTATCGTCCAAACGATAGACCTCTAGAACTAGCAACTTAGTGCTAAAATTACAAGTTTGAGAGCTAAATCCAGTAATGAAAGCTTATTCAAGCAGAATAAGATCAAAGTTGCCAAAACCGATATCGTTTCGACGATCGTCGATATACGGAATCTGCCACCGGGACACTAAAAATGATTATTAGTATCGCGGATTGAGTTACTCTCCTCCTTAAGGGACTTGAGGCTGTAAATTCACATAGCACGATCGGCTTTTTATATTACATCTTATTTCAGGCAGAGTCTTGATGAGTAGGTACTTGTGACTCTCCAGTTGACTTGAATTAAGGAACCGGCTTTCTGCAGGACAAATAAAATAGATGCACCTACTGTCGCGTGTTTCCTACTCTGTGGCTTATTTTTTAAGTGATCAGTCGCTGGACCGTCGGCTATGTTAAGCTTAGCCAAGCCTATCTGTGCTTCACTTGTTGAGCGTGACGGGACTCTTTTCTATCATCGGTGTATGAGGTGATTGAAGCTAAACAGCTGAATCCTTTTTTTGGAATTTTTTGCAGAGGGCTATTCATATTTTTTAAGTAAGGCGCATGAATTGTATTGTAAGCTTGAGTTCAAAATTGGACTTGCCATCGGCTGTGTTGATTGTTTTGCACAATTGCAACGTTGTCTTTGGCATAGTTTAGACTTTAGAGACTCAACCTGGAGAGATGAAAGAGCTGTTCCCATAGAATGTTCCTGTCTTAAAAACAGTCAAGAATTGTTGGTGATTTTTAGCAGTCGCTTGTAGTTTCCCGATTTTTGTTTCTAGAGTCAACATTTCCTACAGCTTAGCTTGGAACATTTTATTTCTTTATTTTTCACATGAATCGTTTTGTGGAAGCTAGTACACGAATATGCATATCTTCCATTTGAACACGAGAACACACCTCCCCTTGCGTATTAACCTTCTGCAGAAGTTGTTCTTGCTCGTCGAATGACAGGATGTGCATCCCAACCCTTTTAATGTCAATTTGCCTGCACCGATTGTTAGACGTACCAAACTTAAATAAGTTATCTAACATCTAAAGACCTTTTTTACACGTGTAAGACTACATTTTCTACTTCAAGTCTTCAACTGTCAAATGCTAATAATCGCACAATTGTTCTTTTCTTTCCAGGTAAGCACAACGACCGCCTAACTTGACATGTTATAGAGTAAGTACGTAAGACAGTCTTCACCATCCTCTCTATGTTTACAAAACAAACGCGTGCCCAATGCCATTGGTATTCCTGACCTAAATCAACCAAATAGGTAACACGCCAATCTATCAAGGGATTAGAACATAAATCTCCGCTCTTGATAACCCATTTCCTATGTCCGTATCGTATTACAATATTTCAGCTGCTTGTGTTTTTTTTTTCACTGGCCCCACACCCACCTATACCTCAATGAAGATATGAAAAGAAAAAAAAAAAACGTTTGGTTGTTGAATTCTGGGACCTTGCAAATCGGGTCAACATGTGTGGTTTTTTTACCCGACTTTTTGTTTGGGGTTTCCTCGCACACAACCTAACGCACAATGAAGCACGTGACCCAAAATTAATCAACCGCAACTACACATGAAATAAGAATGCGCGAGAGAGCCTCTACTTAAGTGAGTGTACGCAATCTCGTATAGTTCATTTTTGGCCTCCTTTCGTTTTTTTTTGTCCGATTGTGCGTGAAAGAAAAAAACAAAAAAAAAATAAATAATCAAAACCGAAATGTGAAAGGGGAAATGAAAGCAACAGCATTGTCTGCCATTGGTTAACTAGCCGACTTTTGTTTTCTACATATCTGTCTGGAAGAAGAAAGTTATGCTGCGTACACGCACAAAGTCGGCCGGCTCTAGAATTATGCGCATCATTTGGCTTGCAACTTTTTTCCACTGCCACTAATACGGAAAAGAAATTCAGATGGCGTTCAGATTTCCACATAATTTTAGAACCGGTCTGCCCGACAGAGGGCGAAGCGAAAAAGCAAAAAAAAACCTCTAGAATGCTACGTGTCTTATGGGATGACATACTTTCCGATGGGTGCGTTTTTCTGATTACGTCGTGTGTCCACAGACAACCTTTTCGATATGAAAAAGTGAAATGAATTCGATTTCTAAATCGACTAGGGCGACCTGAATTTTCACTTTTATTCTAGAATACACATATTTCCCCACACCAAAACTGTTGACAGCTGGGTGGAGTTTGAATTTTTAATTGTAAACAAACTCAATGACTTTGGTGATCATCGCTGGATTTTCGGTCCAAACATGTGCGACCTCGAATGTGAATGCTTATTTTTATATATTTCGGTATCTGGTTATGAAATTCAGTCATAAATGTCACCATAAATCAGAACGAGTTGGAAGTCATCTTATTTATAACGAGCTGGGGGATACATAACATGTTTCTATGTAGGTAGGGGCGCATCTTTTCAAAAGCAATTTGCGGCGGCCTGAAGTCCTTGAATGGGGATCGGTACTACCTCAAAGGTGCTGGCTACGGTCTTATCAGGAAGTTCAAAATTCAAATATGGACCACGAGCAAATAAGGAAGTGGGCGAATTTCTGTATTTCATACTTTTTAAGTCCGTGAAGCTCTTTCTGCGAAAGTTCGAGGGCAAAATTTCCAGCGCCCAATTAGGGAACTCTCTGCCTTTTATAAGGTCCGTCTTCAACTCTTGTGTCAGCACAATCTTGTATAGATGTAGGCCCAAATCCAGCCGCAAAAAAAAAGCCGGGTTGACTCTCTGGCGACGCCCAATTCAGCTTAGCAGCGCCGATTCAGTATTTCTGGGTCTTCTTCGATATCATTGCGCACCAATGTCTGTCTTATTTTTGGCTTAAGGTCCTAAAGAGTGCACTCACGCTCAGATCTTTCCACGGTGCGGCGATTCGCCTTCACACTAAAGCCATTATAACGACCGACCTCACAACGAGATTGAAGTTGCCTATTTAGAACTGAGCCAGGAATTTCGATTGTTTTTTTTTATAAATTTTCAGACGTTTGGCAAGTGTGAAAGGATGCATGATGAAATGGCAAACCTTACTGAATATTTCGACAGTTGGATGTCGTTGGTAGCTTTGGCAGCTGCTGAGGCATAGCAAATTGAAAAAAAGTAGACAGTCATTGCCTTCTGGGGTCACCCTTTATAGTTGTCCGCGAAAAATGTTGGACTCGAGGTTTTTATCGAAAATATCATTGCGATTATAGATGAACCCAAAAAACTGGTTCAATTTACTTTTATGGAATCTTCTGCTTCAGTTTTTTTGTCATAGAAGCCTTAGGATTCGAAGACTTGGTCTTCCAAACAGGCCTATAAAGTCTCTTCCATTAAGGACTTGTCAATTTTTTTTTTAAATAAAATACTACTTGAGATATCTCAAAAAAAATGTTCGTCATACATATATCCACCCCGGGAATGTTTTCGATAAGTTAAGCCCAATTTTCGATGACTCGGCCGCACATTTCGACCGATTTCTCCTTCAATATTGGCTCAGAGCTCCTTTTACGTCGCCGGCTTGTTGGCATAGACCAGTGATTCCCAAAGTGGGCCAGGTGGACCCCCAGAGGTCCACGGGAGACTCGACGGGGGTCTATATTGGCATGAAAAAAAAAGTGGGCTTACTAGTTTTAAGTGACGAAAATTTATCTGGTTTCGATAGTAAAGAACAAATTTTTACCACTCCGAACTTAGGGTTGGAACTCATTCGCCACTCAAGTTCCCATCGTTCTTCACATTTTTTTACGAGTTTTCGGAATATGGTGAAGATGTAGCAGCAGGGGGTCCACCGAAACCTGGCTCATTCTGAAGGTGGTCTACGAGAAGAAAAAGTTTGGGAACCTCTGGCATAGACCATTTTACAAGTCCCACAACAAAAATCTAGAGGCGTTAAATCACACGATCTCAGCGGCCAATAGACGGGTCCGTTTCTCGAGATAACACGTTCACCGAACTGAGACTTCAATAACTCGATTGTTGCACCTGCTGAGTGGCTTGTGGCACCGTCTTGGTGGTCAAGTGGCTTTAGTTCTTGAGTCAGCTTGATCTTGTAAGGATGTGTGCCAAGATCCTTAGGCAAAATTCGCCATACTGTGGTCTGGAAGAGGCCCAATTCTTGAGAAATTGACTGATTTGGCTAGTTTACGACGAACGCCTCTACGGCAGCAATATTCTGCACACTTCGGGCAAAACGTAGTCTCACTGGCACGGCAACATCAAGCAGCGAATATTCTGACTCAAATTTGTTCACCAGTCTATGAATTGCTTGTGTACTGGGACAAAAATTAGGGGCGAAAACTGGCGTTACCGCTCTTAAAGTTGCGACCATCGACTCGGAATTTCGGTAGCAAATTTTAAATATTTGTAAAAGTTCCGTGTTTCGTGTACATGATGAAAATGTTGATTTTACACATTATTTTGACATTGACTGTTCGGTAATCGGTTTAAGGGTGCATTCACACTGAAAATTTGAAGTTGTCAAGTCGCTTTACCATTTTTCATAAATCCTTCGAATTTTGTGTCGACAACTTATTTTCGAGAGACGGTGATAAGCACAAGCTTGCGGTGTAAACTAGTCAGATCGGGGGCTTACGCATTTGAACTGTTTTACAAATTTAATTTAAAGTGGTTTCCACATTTTGCTGTTGTTTAAGATGAAGCATAAAACATTCGTTAAGAAGACCTTCTTGTTCTAGGCGCCTTATTTACCTTACATTTAATTATTTATTTTGGCGATAATTTCGAAAGCGTTGCGAATATATATTTTTTTTTTTAAACTTCTGTCTCGCCAAGACAAAAAATAGGCACGTCGACCTAAGAAGGTCTATTGTGCCGGGAATGACAGAAAATGATATCTAGGTTAGCAGTGTCTCTACCTCCCTATTGTAGCTGGTAATGTTTTTAGCAGAGGACTTCTTCAATTCTTCTGAACTTGATATTTCCCGAAAGAAGAATTTCCTTCTGATTCTAGATAGAGCCGGACATTCACACATGATGTGCTCAGCTGTTTCGTCTTCTTCAAGACATAGCCGGCACTCCGGGGAGTCGGCTATCGCAAACCGTGGTGACCATTGGCATTTTTCTTGAATGGCAGGATTAATCTTCTGGCTTGCCTGAGCCCTGGGATTTCTTGCCACTGTCTGATACACGTGTTGTGTTCCCAACTATTGATAGTGGAAGTGATTGCTGGTTTAGTGACGACGCAGAAAGGTTCTGGTCCTATGAAATGGGTTCCTGACCCTTTCCTGGCCAGTTCATCAGCTTTTTCGTTTCCTTCAATACCCTCGTGCCCGGGAACCCACCATAATTTGGTTTTGTTTCTGGAGCAAAGAGTTTGGAGAGCATTGAAGCAGTGCATGACTGATTTTGAGACAATTATTGGTGAGCTAAGGGCTTTTATAGCTGCTTGACTGTCTGTGAAAATATGGATATTTGCGCCTTTGATCCCTGAAGAGTAGATAAGGTTCGCGCATTCCTTGATGGCATGGAGCTCTGCCTGAAATACACTGGGGCTTTTCCCCATAGGTATTGAGACGTTGCGATTTGGTCCATGTACGCCAGCTCCTACCCCCGAGTCCATTTTGGAACCATCCGTATACCACTTTAAGCCGTTTTGGCAGTTTGGTGGGTTATTGCTAACCCATGCTTCTCTCTCAGTGATCTCCGTGGATAATTTCCTGTTGAAGCATAGTGTTTTTGGAAGTCGGTCTGATACCGTGCAGATCATGTCAAGTTCCGGAAGTTCCGAGATAAGAATCATTAGTTCTGGATGGTCGCTAAAGCTTATCTCTTTCACTTGTGCCAGACTTGCTGTGCTGCGTATAGCCACTTTTTTGATGTGAATGTGGAGGGGTGTTAACCCTATTAAGGCCTCTATAGCAGCTGTAGGACAGGTACGCATTGCGCCGGAAAGGCCCAAGCATTTTATTGTAGTAGCTTGTGAAGTGAAAAATTCCGACTGGTGTCAGAACCTATTTCATGGTATATTTCACATATCTACTTTCGAACTTTTTAAACTTTAAGTGAAATATTTTTGTCAAAACACATGTTTTACAATTTTGTTTATTTCATCCAGCAAACTTTATTTTGAAATCCCAATTTTGAGGAACAAGACTTATTTTGAAAAAATTGAGATGAAACTTTTCTACTTGCGCTAGAAAGAACTTTCTTCTTCATACCTTATACAAGGCTGACTGAGAAACCGAGGTTCCGCTTGTGACAATCGCCAGTGAAATTACCCCACTTGCTCCTCTGCTGACTGAACTAGGTACCTCTTACCGCATTTTCTCCTTTTAAAATCTGGTTAAAGACGCGTCTACTAAACCATAAGATCGACAAAGCCCCCTTGCGTCGATTACCCTAACCAAAGGCTCCTAATGCAATCTAAGACCCAATCAGCCCAGACCAGAAGAGACCACCAGTCTATATCAAGAAACGATATTAAAAGTAAAAATAAAAAAAAAATACCAATGCAGTGTGCCGTTGCCTATAAAAGAAGTTAACAGCATCAAAATGGTTTTGGTCACGAAATGCTAAAGAAAATTACACAGCACTCGCGTAAGGGATGGCCACGATAACTGGATCGGCGAGATGGGTGGGCGCTTGATTTTGACACAATGTCAAGTGGTCATATTTTCGTGTGTCCTCTGTTCCCTTTGTTTTTCTATTAAGAAAATTGCTGTTCGTTTTTTCTCCATCGTTAATTTCGAGCAATTGCGCCCTTTAGTTGGAGAGGTTGCATGTATTTACTGTACATAATTACACTCGGGGGGGAGGTCGCCGAAAGTTCTACGTCAATGGAAACTAAAAAAATTCGGCATGTGCTGATTTTTTTTTTCGTATTTAACAGGAGCCTTATACACAAGTGAGGTTCAATGGCCGACCCCTTGGATTATTCTATTACGCAATCAAAATAAGCCATTCTGATACTTTTAAGACTCTATAGCGACATTTAAATGAGTTTTGTGACAGGAAAGGGAGCAAAAAGTGTACTCGGAGAAAATTAGCCTCTCAAGGAGTTGCACGAGTTAAAAATTGAAACCCACACGGTTGCTTGGATGCCCACTGCTACAGTTGAGATTGAGAAGATAAATTAAATTTCTCCTCTTTCACTGTACACTGCGGTGTTCCATTTCGATTGAAATACAACCAATTATGAAAGCTACTCGTACATGTACACCTACTGTCATCGATTAGCCTGTAAGTGGGTCAGTAATTAGATTGAGTTTTTGATTGCCGGCGATTGGGATTATTGTCACAGAGAAATGTGTTTATAGCTCGGTCATGGGTGTACTGCCTACCTTTTTTGTTGTTGTGGTGTGTCGGAGTTATCCCACGCAATGGGCGTAAGCTGTTAGGTGAGGCGACTCGACCCTATTTCGCGAGGTGTGCCTAATTTTGCAAATGCGATAGTTATTATTGGTGTTGCTATCTATTATTTGACTGTTTGTGAAAGTGTCGTAGCGAAATTAGCACACATCATTTTAGCATTTTAATGGCTTTGATACTTTTTAGAGCGAAATTTTCGAACGGCACTGTAATTAAATATCGACAAGGGTGGATGGGTGGTTTAATATTTTAGGCGTAGGAATTTGTTTATGTGTCTCATGCAGTTAATATTTTATGTAACGCAAGAGCTTCTGTTTTTTTTTTCCGAACTCGTGGTTGTCTGTTAAAATTTGTTAAGTTTTTTTGGCTTTAAATATATCACCGAAAAAAATGCCTCTTCTAAAGGTGAGAGCTGCCCTTCGAATGAAAAGCCACAGCGCACTTAGTGGCTGGTACTCGAAGGCAATGAAGAGCAGTGGTCGGATTTCTTTTTCTAAAGTGGAGTGTTCTTGGGCCTCAATTAAACGTCTATAGTTACCTCCACCTTTAGCCAACTATCTGAATTATCAAGTCCCTCCGAATGGCGAAGTACAAGTTGAAGGAGTTTATTTTGCACTTGCGGTTGGACCTTTGTCATTTTTCCAAGCTACAAAATATGCTCGAATCTTGCCGTCCATTTGTGAGAAACATAAATTTGTTCTAATCCGAAAACGTTCACGCTTTTAGCCTTAGATTAGAGCTATATCCTCGTCATTCTTTGCATCATTACAATAGTCGCATCAGGGGTTAGGTACCTGCTTTGCTATGACTGGGGATAAATCTGATCCAGTGACAGCTCCTTCTAACTTCCCTCGCTCTTCTGATTTTTTTATTCTTGGTGTCGAGCAAACTTCGGTTGAATAAATTAAAGTTCAGTCTTTAACTGGGTGCGTTCAAAAGTCTAGTTTAATCGACCAATCTAGGTCTGGACTAGACGTACCCTAATCGGAGCCCAAGTAGCTAAATTTTTGATTTAAAAGTAAAATTTTTGGCAACGTTGTAAGAAAATAGTTATAGAGAGCTTGTTAATCTTACGCTGAATACTTGATTCTTAAAAACTTAGAATCGAATTGTTGCTACCAAAATTAACAGTTAAAACTAAAAATTTTAGCATTCAGTTCTTTTAAAAATCCCAAAATTCTTCAAAAAGCTTGGACCTTCTACCGAATGATGGTACTCTTTCCAAGTTCCATCCCCAGAACAGTGAACAAGTAACAATTGTGGTCTGACTCGAATATCTCTCAAAATCTATATTGATCCATATATATGTATTTGGACTTTGCTACTTTCTTTTTATTGATTGTTCGGTTTTTTTAAAGCCTCTCTCATCAGTATATGTTGAGCCTCCTTTTGCAGCTTTAATTGGGTTTGGGAAGTTTAGAAAGTTGACTTCTTTGGTCCAAGTGAAGTAATAAGTTCGCATAGACTCTGAAATTTGAATTAAAGAGTGAACCACATCTGTGCAATTGCATCATTGGTAGTCCAACCACTGTCCTCGGTGTCAAGATCTCAAAGACGCAAACCGGGTCCAAAGCGATGGATTTCCATTTTCCACAGCCAAACCTCGTCAGCAATAGGCCGGCTTAAGGGAATTTCCTCCTCAGTAAAGCAAAGTTCGGTAGAATCCTCGGCGAGAATTTACAAAAACTTTGTTCTATTTGAAACTTCTGAGGGCTACACTTTATCCCAAGTAAAAAGCGACTTGGGAACAGCGACATCCTGAGCGTTGGGCTCGAGTTCGTATTGATACTTTTTTGGTAGAATGAGTTTGTTATACTGCTAATTAACTGTTTCTTCCCATTCCCATTCACATTCAACAGACGGGAATCAAACCAAAAGGGGAGACATTGACCCAAATAACAAGTTAAAAGCACTTATTTAAAAATCCTTGCATACATGCAGGCGCATTCAAAGACAGTCGCTTGTAAAAAAGACTTTTTCTACTCTCCTGATAGCCTAAAATATTATAAAGAATGGTTCACGCTGAACAGTGATTTTCATTCATGCTCTACGTATATCGGACTGTGACCAGTGGCGGTGCTCTTCCAAGTTCCATCCCCAGAACAGTGAACAAGTGACAATTGTGGTCTGACTCGAATATCTCTCGAAATCTGTATTTATAGATAGTGTTTGAACTAGTGGTTGACCCTGGCACGGCTCTTAAGTCATGTGTGCTGTAAATATCAATTGGCAATCGAGTATGGAGATCGGAAAAATTGTTCTCAAAAAAATCCATCAATCAATCCAATGGGCACTTAGTTCTTAAGATTGTTTTTACAGTACTCGCCCCCAATTCGCACGAATGTATCTATACAAATCAAGGAACATCCCTACGATTCTGTTCATTTCGAACCACGCCACACCCCGTAACACCCCCTTAGAGCCCCATCACAAGAGCAAAATATAGCACTTAGCAAGCTTAGGTGGTAACAAGAGTTGTAGCTCTTGCCGGCGACTCTGAGGTAGATCACCCACTTGATAGAACACATCCCATACTCGGAAAACATAATGTACCACTATAGCTGTTTTCGTATTCCATTCCCGAGTGGAGTGGTCCAAAATATAATGTTTAACGAGAAGAAAAATAAAGAATCGTTGTTTGGAATATAAATAACTCATGATTGGAATTGGAAGCCCATCAGTGGTGTCATGACATCTATTGAAAAATAAATCGTACATTCGTATACGTTCAAGTTCAAGGTTATGTCGTGTACGAGAAATAAAATATCTCAATATTTCCCAGATTGTTAGCCGTGGAGTTGATCTTCTGTACGAGTACACACTTGAAGTTCTTCAATTTGATTTCGCACGGGCACGTACATATAATACCGAAAATAAACTCGTAATTCCATTTGCAATCCTATTTCTTACAATTTCCTATGGCGCAGTTCGCAATCGTTGTTATTTTTATTTCACATTTTCTCTCGGCACCATCGCCTTACTATTATTGTTATTTTTTAATTCTTCGTTCAAAGAACCTTAGCCCGCGAGAGAATGGAGAATAAACATAAAATTTTCGTTCCGCGTTTCGATTTTAATTTAGCATTCTTGTATGGCACGCATGTTCTGTTTCTTCCTACTTTGTTGTTCCTCTGTGTCCCCGCCTTTAAGTTTGACTTGGTGTTCACCTGTTGCGTGAGAGGCAGAAAAAAGAAACAAGCTGAAACTAGAACTGGTTTTGAATTTGAAGTAGTCATTATGGGGTAGGAAAAAAAAAAACAAAAATCTTAATAGCATGTGAGTAGAGAACTGGTTTCGAAATTGAGCTTAGATTCGAATTGTTAGATAGATACATCAAGACATGGATAGGGACACACAGATAGTGCGAGTTGGGCTGTGTTTACTTTTGTATGCTTTGCACTTGCGGCCGGAGACTTAATTCGCGGGAGCATTAATCTTGGGGAATCTCTTGTAATATGAGTTGACTAAGTCCATGACAATCTGGGGATCTGTTACGTATAATAAAACACGACTTTTGGGGAGCGTTTTTATTAGTTGACCCGTTGAAACTTGTTTTCGAATTGATTTTCATAGATTTGATGGCTCGTTTGGTTTAGTGAGGGTACACTTGGCCAGGGGCTGGTTGTACATTTTTTCTAAGCATTTCAGACATTTGCAAGTTAAATTTCGTTTTGAGGTCGTCTTCAAAACCTTCGATTGACTATAAAGTGCTATCCGTTGAGTTGATCTCTTTCTGATTGGTTTTAGAGCACATTAAAAAATGTTAGCTCCTAGCGAAATTTCTAGCGCTTTTTATTTGATAATTTATTTTAATAGATTGGTGTTACACTTTGAAATGGCGTCGCCGTAAAATTCATCCGAAACCCTGGTTAGGGGCAAATTTTGTAGCCTTTTGCAAAAATGGATAAAATTGTATTTCTCTTCAATAGAATTTATTTGATAGAGACGCACGTTTGCTCGATTTGTCACCGAGACAATGTATATAAATTTTGAGAGTTGAAGCCTGTCAAATTTCCTAATATTACAAATACCTTATAGCTTATCAAAATATGTAAGAATTTCAGTACGGGTGCTAAATTTACCTCTTAAATTTCAATTGTTCATTTGTTTGCATAATCTAGCGCAATTTGGCGCTTTTTGTTCAGGTTTCTATTTCCCTGTGGTTAAAACGATCTGACAGCACTGACCGCGACCCGGTGCTTAGGTCCATAACTGGACACAATGGACAAAATGGACCCAACTGATGGTCTAAGTGAAGCTGTGGCATAGTCGCAACAAGAGCACCCATTTACCCACCTACCTACCTAGGTCCATAACACAGGGCTGCTTAGGTCGATAATACAGGGCTGCTTAGGTCGATAAAACAGGGCTGCTTAGGTCGATAAAACAGGGCTGCGATTTTTATTGAGGTCTTCGGTAAACTCTTCTTAGTTACCTGGGATAGAGTTTTACCACCAAGTTGTCTTTTTAGCCCAAGAAACAGCAATTGGCAAGAGTTTTATTTTTGGTGAGGCGTCCATTTCGGCTGGCTAACGACATAAACCGTTGACTTCACATAGCCCCATAGAAAACAATAATTCAGATTTGTCAAACCGCACCTTCTTTGCGAGTTTCTTTTCTCAATATCTCATATTTGACAAATGCCGATCACAATTGGCCCATGGTTGCGATCGCCTTATGGCACGCAGCGCCATCTTGTGGATAACTAATATCTTTCTTCTACATTTTCATTTCAACGCAGCCACTTGCCTAGCAAGACATATTTTTGTCCGTATTTCAATATCGGTCCACACGCGATACAAGAAAAGTGTTTGCAGCATGTCTACGACATGTATGCCCGAACATGTTCAAGAAGCAACACATCTTGTTGTGCGACGACATTAACAAGTCATCACCACTTGATCTAGTAGAAATATTTCTGCATAACTGACCCACATTGCTCAATTTGTGTTTCAGCTTTTGCTGAGCCTTTGTCTTAGACATGTGTACGGCAAATGTTTGCAACGTGTTGGGTTTTTAAGTTCATACAATTTTCAATAAAGTTACAAACTTTTCAAAGAATATTGAACGGTGTTAGTAAATTTTTGTATCACTCTTAAAAACACCCTCTATAAAAACCAATAATTGAATTATCTTCTGAAAGTATTTTTCGAAGGAAAACTGTTTTGAAGGACAAAAAACATGTGTAGCCTTTTAACAAAATCATGATGATCTCTTGTCAGGCTATTGTTGGGGCAATAACTGCTATAAAGGCCTTTGGTTTAAACAAAAAATTTTATTTCCTCTTATCGTCGGTCTGGTATTGGTGTTTGTAGATTTGAGGGCATTTTTTTTTTTTTTTTTAAAGAATACCCATGCCCAGCTGGCTGACACTGCGACCTGTAAGATCTGTTGTATCAATGGGAAAAGTTAGTCTAAGAGACTTTCGACCTCCCTAACGAAGGCCAATAAGTCTTTAGTAGCAGAGAGCGCTATATCTGCTGGCGTACGAGTCTCTCTATTAAAGACGCGTTTTCTTAACCAATGAAAAGCCGGACAGTCACATAAAATGTGTTCTGAGGACTCAACATCCTCCAGACAGAATCTGCATTATGTTTCCGGACAAAGGTTCATTTTGTTGAGGTGATATCTAAGGCCACAATGGCCTGTGAGGATACCCGTTAGCTTTCTTATGTTATCCTTACTGAGCCTAAGGATTTCCTTGTAGGAGTAAGGCTTAATTAATCGTTTGGATTGTCTTAGACCAGGGACATGTTCCCAATGATCAAGACGAAGTTGTTTTTCCCAATCGTTAATTTGCCTTAGTGCAGTAGTCCAATTGACTGAGCAGTAGGGTTCTGGTCCACAGAGAAGGGATTCTGAACCAGCCCTAGCTAGTTTGTCTGCATGTTCATTGCCTGCAATGCCTTGATGGCCTGGTACCCAGCCAAGCCTAACCTTGTTGTGTTTGGCGAGAGTTTGCAGAGCATTGTGACAGCACTTAACTGTTTTAGAGTCCATTGTATTGGATGCCAATGCTTGTAAGGCTGCCTGACTGTCTGAAAAAATTTGAATGGTTGCGCCCTTCATACCTTTTTTGGAGATAAGATCAGCGCAAGTTTCGATCGCATGGATTTCCGCTTGAAAAACCGTGGGGCACATCCCCATGGGTATCGAGACTTTGGTGTTGGGTCCAAAGACACCAGCTCCAACTCCGGAATCCATTTTCGATCCATCGGTGTACCATACTAGGCTTTTTGGGTCCATTGTCGGAACTCCATTGGCCCAACTAGCGCGTTCAAGCAGTTCTACCTCATATAGTTTACCGAAACTGTACTCCCTAACCATAATGTCCGGGACGGAGCGGAACATGTCCAAGTTCGGTATACTGTTAAGTATCTGCAGATGACCCACATGATCAACTGAATTAAATCTATTTTCTGTCTGTAACTTAATGGCGCATCTCGCTGCACTCTTCATAATGAAGAACTGCAGTGGTGAGAGCCCAACAATGGCCTCAATTGCTGTTGTTGGACAAGTGCGCATAGCACCTGTGATGCCGAGACAGGCTATTCTTTGAAGCTTCTGAAGCTTGTTTGCAGTAGTCCGTTCTAGTACTTTCGGCCACCAGACGATTGCCGCGTACGAGATAATGGGTCTTACCATCATAGTATATAGCCAATATATCATTCTGGGATTAAGACCCCAAGTTCTGCCGTACAGGCACCTACAGGCCCACATGGCTCTAGAGGCACGCTCTGTGGCGGACTTGATGTGTGAGTTCCAATTTAGTTTTTTATCAAGGATGATTCCGAGATATTTTACTTCGTTGGAGTAGTTTAATGAAGTTCCATTCAGGATAATGGGTTCTAACATGACTAGTCTCCTTCTGGTAAAAGGAATAAGTATAGTTTTGTTCGGATTGATGGATAAACCTTCCGTGTTGCACCATTCCAGAACATGCAGTAGAGCATTTCTCATTCTACTAGTAATGGTAGCACAGAGCTTTCCACTAACGACAATTGCCAAATCATCGGCATAACCGATGACGTCGTAACCAAGATTATGCAGACTGACTAGTAGGCTGTCTATGACGAGTGACCACAGCAGAGGGGAGAGCACGCCCCCTTGGGGGCAGCCTTTGACTGCTGTCACTGACACTGCCACTCCCCCTGACGAGGATGAGATAACCCGACTTTCCAGCATGGCTCGAATCCATCGGTTGGTCGAGTCTTCGATACCTTTACTTCTGATTGCCCTAGCAATCGAGTCGTATCCGGTATTGTCGAAAGCACCCTCAACATCTAGGAATGCGCCCAAGGCAATTTTCTTGTGGCGAAAGGCGTCTTCTACCTTTTTGACAATATGGTGAAGAGCACCCTCAGTGGACTTGCCCTTTCTGTACGCAAACTGACTTGAGTGTAGAGGGTTAGATATTAATATATAGCCTCTAATGTGAACATCAATTAGTCTTTCCATTATTTTAAGAACAAATGATGTTAGACTGATAGGTCTATATGATTTAGGTAGTTCACTTGGCCTATTGCCATTTTTTGGAATAAATATTACGTTCACCTGTCTCCAAGTGGTCGGAATATATCCCCAGTTGTAACTAGCTCTAAAAATAGTTATAATTGTCGGAAGTATGACGTCAATAACCCTCTGAAGAAGGGCTGGAAAGATGCCGTCTCCACCAGGGGTTTTGAAAGGTTTGAAAGAGCCAACTGCCCATCTAACCTTATCTGGACTGAAAATCTTCCCAGATAGACTATTAGCTCGCCTAGGAGTAGCGATCATGTGATCAAAATCGTTTGAGTTTCCGTGCGATTCACGGATGATCGAACCAGGGAAGTGAACCTGCAATAAGGTTTTGATTGTTTCCGTTTGGTCCTTAGTGTATGTTCCATCAGCTTTCTTAAGTAGGCCTACACGGTTAGAGTGATCTTTCCTTAGAGCTTTGTGGATACGAGCTGCCATTGGCATATTAGATATGTCTTCACAGCATTTTCTCCATGAGGCTCTTTTAGATCGTCTCAATTCTAAATTGTATTCTGTGAGAGCGGATCTATATTCGTCCCACATTTTGTTTCTTTTAGCTCGATTGAAGAGTTTTCTAACCTTCCTTCTGAGTTTGGCAAGTTGGTCATTCCACCAGGGAACCTTACGTTTACTCAAACTGGTTTTACTGACACAGCTACCATGATAGGAGGTTATCAACGTATTTTTGAGCTGGTAAGCAGCCTCATCCAGGTCCCATATGGATTCAATTGGAGAGACAAGCATGTTTGTGTTTGAGATTACAAGCTCTCGATACAAATTCCAGTCCGTCGACTTGGGATCGTATCTGTTTTGTGCAAGTGCGGATTGACCAGGTATATCAAACCTAATATGTTGGTGATCAGATAACGAGGCTTCGTCCGACACGTGCCAATTTACAATGAAGTTAGACATAAATGGACTGGCAAGCGTGAGATCAAGTACCTCTTCGCGTATCGCATTTATAAAGGTTGGTTTAGAACCTTTGTTTAATATATCAACATTATTACTAACCAGAAATTCTAAAAGACACTCACCTCTCTTATTATTGTTGCTGCTGCCCCATGTCGTATTATGCGCATTAGCATCACACCCGATGATGTAATGCAGGTTGTTGTTCTTGCAGTAGCTGACAAGTCTCTGGACCTCGATGGGCGGAATATTGGTGTCGTCGCCGGGGAAGTACGCTGAGGCACATACGATGTTTTGTGTGCCCCGTTCAGTTGGTACTTCTACTAGGAGGGCCGTCAGGTCTTTTGTGATGAAATCTGGAATAGGAAGAAAGTTGATATTTTTGTCGATTAAGCAGGCCGCACGAGGCACTGGCTCGTCTCTTTTGTAAATAAGCTCACCTGCTTTATTTCCAAGACCCTTTATTTGTCCGCTGATAACCCATGGTTCTTGGATGAGGCCAAGGGCTATCTTCTCATCGGCGAATCTTTTGGTAAGGGTAGCGGACGCGCCCTTAGCATGATGGAGATTCGCCTGTAACACCTTGAAGGTGTTCATTGGTCCTTTTTGAAGGAACCGGCTTGCCTGAGTAATTGGGCCTTTTTGGGGCCTTTTCCTCTGCGGCAAGCAGCCTGATCAGGACGACCTGATTTCCTGAACCTGTCAGACTCGTCGTTCTTGTTGAGTGTAACGCGCCCAGAGGCTGCGCTACACTTCGAGTGGCCGGATTTACCACTGATTTTGTGGGTCGTGTTGCCCTTTGGTTGGAAGAAGGGGCGGGTTTTAGATGAAGCACCGCTCGCTGTCCCTGTACCACACCCAGAACCACTAGGAGTGGAGTGCCCAACAGCATTACCACTGCCCAATTCTTGGGTGCGGCCCACGGCAACACTCGACGCCTTCACTATACCGCTACTACCGTCAATTATGTTTGACGGCATAGTGGCACTGCTCATGACTGCAGGTACCTGTTGGGAGGGCACGATTCCAGTGAACGGTGCCGACTCCGAGCTGGCTTCTACTCCTGCCGAGGGGGTAACGCTGTCAGACGTAGGATTCTTGTCGGTGCTCTTAAGAATCAACTTAATCTGTCCAAAGCGGTAGGAGACTTTCCCCTTCAACTGGAGTAGCACGGCCATGGAAGCATCGTCAATTGACAGCACTAGGTGAAGGAATGCACCATCCTTAACCCTCTTGACGACCCTCCAGGTAGTTGCCTTTAAAGCGGCATTTTGAGCCGTCAGGGTGGCAAGCACTTTTTCATTTGAAAGTTCCAGGCTATGCGGAAAGAAACCCCGAACGATGTGTGGCTTTGGAAAAGAATCCTCTTCCACCAACGTCAGTTCCAGACCACATTTTGCTCTGATACTCTCAAAATTTGAGCGCATCCATCCCGCGGTAGCACCATCTGTGCAAATAAACATTACCCACCCCGATTTAGGAACCGACTCAGAGAACTTGGGCCATACGCCACTGTTCGTCAGTTCGATCGAGGTGTCAATGACCGCCTCCTGAACGAGAGCCATTTGCTCAGAAGAGAGGGGTTGATTGACCAAGTCGGTCGGAACGATACCCAACCTGACTAGGTTCGCCACCTGACTAAAAGTGGGGACCTCAGGCAAGGGACCTCTCCTAACTTTCTTGGCAGCCGATGCTGGTGGAGTGTTGTCTTCCGACCTAACTCGTTTAGAGATCGGCTTGTCTTTGGGGGCGGATTTGGCTAGGATGAGAGCATTCTCTCTGTCTAAGCCACGTCGCAGGGCACTTTTAAAGCGTCTTTTTTCGAAGCCACTCAGCTTTACGAATCCACTTTGTTGAACCTGTAGTCCAGCCAGACTCTTCCCAATAGAGGAGCATCCCGACTTCTCGGATACTACACTACAGGAGTCAACTATAGTGGATGTGTCGGAATCGGAAGTTGATGATTCCCTACAACCCTGACTAATAGATGGAGCCCTCATGACATCGACATCTATTTTTAGGGGGGTCGGTTGCCCGTCAGCAGACCGAGAGGTAGGGGACACATTAGGCTCTAAGGCACAGGAAGTGTCGACCATCGGGGCTACCCGAATAGTTGGTTCCTCTGGTTGCCCAACAGCAACATCAGAGGTTGATGCGGTTTCAGAGGCATCCGTCTGTGAAATTTTTAAATTTAATTGAGAAATATTGATCCCACGAGTACCCGGGAAAGAAACATCACCCATGCCGGAGCCCGGTACGCCACGGGAAGGCTACTGATAAAACCGAAGGTCGCCAGGTATTCGGAGTTCGCATACTAATGACTAATCTCTCTTATAGCCATGCATCCCTCGGCGTATGCTGTTCCGCCTTGGATTAGAGATTTGATTAATGAGGTTTACTCCTCATGGGTAGAACTTAGTTTGTTGCTCCTCAAGCAGCCTTTCTGTCATGGGTGACCCTACAGACGACTACCGCCTCCGACAGCATAGCCCACTGAGTCATTGCAACATTAAGCCTCCGCACCAGCGCACTTTAAAAAGGCGCCCACGTCAAGGTGTCTACCATCGCGGAGGTTTGAGGGCATTAGAGAAGTTGACGTTGCCCAATCTGACCGCGAAGCAAACAGAATTCCATTGAATATCTGTCTTCGTTTTTCTGAGGTCTTAAAAGTGGACTTGTACAGGGAAGGGGCCGCAGTCCCAGTGTATATCATTTCAATTCCTTCTTGAGGTTCCAAATTAATAGGACAGCAGAGTTGCCAAAACAAGTTGGGTGAGAGAACAGTATTGAATATCCTAAGTTTTGCAAAAGAAGTTTTATAAATTCTGTCGAAGGTCCAAGTTGATCTTCCTGTCAGATATGGCACTTACTTCGTTAAAGTAATTAACAATTAATTTTGTAAGGCATATGCTAAAGGTTCGGTTTTAGTCCGAATTAAGAAGAATGTCCGTCAGTGGATTGTCAACTTCAAGTATGATTGGGTGGAACATTCAACATTGTGATACCACTCCCATCTGATCTTCTGCTAAAGCGCAAACAAATCCTGACATCTTTATTAAGTAAGTCTTTGACATAGCACACTCCTTGATGGAGCTTTGTTTCTCATTTCCCTCACATGCTTGGAGAAAATGTGTCTCGTGTCCTCGTCCAGCCTTTGATTAATATTCTTTCGCAAACAAATTATTTTCCTTCCTTTTTTTTAGCCGACACTTGTTCACCCGCAATAAATTATCCTCCATCTGCTTAGTGCCCAAAAAAACGCTACAAAACAAAACAACAACCGATCACCTTGCCCATAAAAATGGCTCCCCGGGGTAGATGATGCGACTTCCATTAACCCGTATATTTTGCGTCATTCATAATCACCTTCACGTTTCTCAAAAGTATAGTCGCACAGTCACATACTTTGAGCGGCGTCCACCACCGCATGTGGGTTCAATAAAACCCACCAAATTAATTTGTTTATATTCTTGTCACTGATGCTGGTCTATATGGTGCTACCAACACCACCGCCACGAGCATTTCGATAAACATCTAAATGGGTATAGTTGGCCATATGCCACCGTACCTCAAGCAAGGGGAGGAAAGCCAAATGCGAACACGGGCGCAAAATACCTTGGATTTTGGATATTACATTTCCACTTGTCTAAGTCGAAATTACACTTACAAAGAGCCCAATTACCGGGAAGACCATGTAGCAAAGCACTCGCATGGAGGTACTTTTCTAATTGAAATACGAGTGAAATAACAAAAACATTTGGAAGTTTATATATCACAGCCAGGCACAAGTCATTGTACTCGGGGGTATGGTGACTGTGTTTGGTTTCGTAGTGGTCATTCGTTTTCAAGGCCAACAGGTTGGCTTAAATAACTTAAAACCCCCAAAGCAAGCTGGGAAATATATTTTTTTTGGCATTTTTGCTTTTCGGTCGTTTTTAAATGACTCGTTGGTTGGTGTGTTCACATCAGAGAGGGGCGGCTTCTACTCAAGCCATCGCGCACGAAATTCACGGCGATAATTTCTTTTGTTTCGACTGTTTTTTTTTTCTGCGTGCAAAATATCTCTATTGTTAAAAATAATAAAATAAAATGCAAATAAAACAAATAAACGGAGAAAGAATATTAAGCGATCGTTAAAACTAACCTGTCACAGTTCACGAACTTTGAGGCAACTTGTTTCGAATTTAAACTCGAAAAACTCAGGTTCATGGTCGTTTCTATTTCACGATAAATAGGAAATTCCGTCCGTGTTTAGCTTTTAGTGTTTTATGTTGTATTCATGTATGCATATGAGTATTTGACTGAGCGTGGTTTGTTCCGCATTGTTGGCCGAGCAAAATGGAAATAAATAATTAACGACAATCTGGTTGGGAATGATATAGTTATTAACATTATAAATTAAAATTTAATGAGACCGCCAAAAGCGGTATAGGCTTTTGAACCTTGTCACATGTTGGATTGGATTTAGCATTGGGTCCAGCAGAGATGGCTGCAGTTTCAAAGGGAAAGCGTTGTCAACATTTTTCACGCACTGAGCTTGGTCGAGCTTGGCTTCAAAATATCGGTCTAGCTGAAAGTTGGCTAAGTTCTAGAGTTCGTAAGTGGAAGCGTCGTGGAAATTACAATCAGAGTTGGGATTTCTTTCGGTTAAACTTCTCTCTAAAGATAGAGTGACGTATAAGATGCACGGTTGCTCTGCGATGTGGAGTAACCTAAAATAAGTTCCATTTCCACGATATCCGTACTGGTTTTGTAAGACGGCAGCCGCACCAGCGATCGAGACTTGATCACTTTATCGTACTCGCCTTCGATCGAGAGGCATTAAGAATTTCTACTCATTTTTTTTCGAATAAAAGCTGTAAGTTAAAGGTTTTTTAAACTAAGAATAAACCATTACCTTTGAAAAGTGAATAGGGCAATATGCAGACCTCCATCGCACTGAGTGTACGAGACTGTGTCGTGTCAGGTATACCGACAGTTGAAATGAACCAAAAGTTACCCAAACCTGCAAGTTTGTCGATTGGCTACTTTGAAAACCTCGCTTTTCTCCAATTTTTATCAGCTTACAGAAATATGAACTACCTTTTATGACGGCGTTAAGTGATGCTTACTCCGTTCCGTATGAGATCTGATGAAGACGACTACTTTCTTCAAAGGTAACAACACCATCCCTGTTAAGTGGAACCTTGCAGCTCCGTGAAGGTCAGTAGACAAGCCTGTGTTTGGATCTCTTTTTAAATCTTTGAGGCAGCATCTCAATCCTCAGATATGCCCCACTATCCCTATTCACACGTAGTCGACTCCGAAACACCAATTTGCTACAACTATATTTCCACTTAAGCTGTATTTTCTCTTAAGCGAACTTCGGATAGTAAAAAAAAAAGTCCGTCATAAATTTTGTGTTTCAGTTAACGGATTTTTCCAGTAAAGACTGTATAAAGGTTCAGCAGAAGTTGTAGCACCTTCCGAAAGGAGCAAAATCCCCTGGCATTTTCGTCCCTTCTCTTTTATTTTTGGCAACCAGGACGTTTTTTAATTGCTGACCTAATTTATCGGATTTGCAGTCATTTTTGTCATCTGTATCACGAGCTGCGGTAGATGAAATGCATCGATCGTCACGACAAAAAGTCTTCAAAAACATCGATGGCCGCACATTTGGCAGAGCTTGGTCAGAAATCTGTTTCCCCCCAGCATTTAATCAATATATTCGATGTTTTTCTGCTGATGTTCTTGGTTTTTCGCTCTATGTCTTTAAGGTTAGGTTGAACATTGTTGGAAGACTCTTTCACAACACTTTGCACCATAATTTTCCCATCCTTATGCCATTTTTCGGTTTGGTTTGAATTGAGGCAGTTTTGGATAAGGCAGTTTAGGATAAGGCAGTGTGGAGTAAGACAGTTTGAGATATTTCAGTTTTGTCGAGTCTTAGAAGGCAGTTGTAATCTGATGGGACTTTGAAGAAGATGACTTATTTCCTAAGTAACTGTAACCAAGCATTATTCTACTCAAAATCAGGGCAGTCCTTCAAAAGCCTTCGCACAAATAACAACTATGGAAAAAGTCGGACCTTTAAGAACCTATGCAACAACTCGTAAGTCGTAACCCGGTCTTGTTTATTACAGCTTTCACGAAAACAAGAAGGTCCTTTAAGAGCCTATTCAATTACCAATCCTTCGTCAAGTTGATGTGTATACAGCTTAAACACTCACTGCCATACCTGCAATCATGCTATAACCTCACTTACTCACTATACTCAAGTTACAGTGTCTGAACTGCAAAAGTAAAAAACAAAACCTTTCTAAATAAGGTGTCATGCGTAAGAACTATAATCATGAAGCTAAAAAAAGAAAAAGAAGAAAAACCCATTTCCTATTACCATGTCATTAAATACGGTAACCATCCATAAGATTCTTGTTTTTTTTTTCAAAGAACACTATCTCTCTCTCTTAGCCATTATGCAAAAGAAACTTTTACTTATATCTACGGATCACACAAAACCCACGACTAACTCTCGCTGTTCTTTTGTGCATGACAAGAATTATTTTACTCCAAGTTGTCTGTTGTCGTTGTTGTTGTTTTTGTTTTTGTGTTCTCTCTTCATTTCCATTTAATGAATACTAAATGGCATTCTACTTTGTTTTCGCAACACGGGTTTCCTTTTCGCTTTTCGTGTCTTATGTACAGCAATCTGAAGTCAAGCTTCCAAGACAAGAACGGTCTTCAATGGACACATGATTCGAATGGATGTGATTTTGACGTGGTGCGTTCGAAAAAGAAAGAAAAAAAACCTTTCCAAGTCTTACCGAGAACATTTAAATGAAATTCAACCCGAGATGGCGCTGCTACACAACAAGTGGAGAGAAGCGGAACCAGATTTGTGGCCAACTCTTTTCCATTTTTACAATACAACATTGTTGGTTATATGGTGTGTTTAATGGCTTCGCAGCGGTTTAAGATGACAAGTTCTGTATGTATCGTGACCAACTTTTTGCCTACCGTCTTCAAACTAATGACCACTGGTGTTGCTTTGGATTTTCATTCACATTGCAAGCACTTACTTGTGCATACTTATCTACCTACGTAGCTGTCCATCTATCTATTTATCAAATCCAACTTCAGGTTACTTCAGCCAATCAAGGCGACTTTAAGTACACCTCTATCTGAGCGGTGAACTAGAAGCGTACATGTACGATGGCTGCTCAAAAGTCATCAACAAAATCAGCACAATGAGCATAATTGCTTCGATTTTGCACACGTTTTTCTACAAACCTACAAAAGTGTTGGTGTGTGTGTGTGTGTTTCTCCTCTGTCCTCTTCGTACTTATTTCTGCTGTTATTGTTATTTCGTTTCAAGTACAATTTCGCTTAATGATTCCAGTCACGTAAAAGAAGAAGACGAAACAAAAAATGGCCGCAGTATATACATAATAAAATGGTTAGCAAAAAAAAAGGAAGAAAGAAAAACCAGCCACTTGTTGTTAAGTTGGCTGAGATTGTTAACCAAACATACGCGACAACTTTATTACAAAGAAAGAATTCAACAACCAGCACTCGTCAGTCGAAACGGCTGCGGCAGTTTTATTGCAGCGGTCTTCAATTGTGGAAATGTATCGCGCGGTGATCGGCTATTTGAAAACTCGCATAGCTCATAAGAAAAACATACTTTCTTTCGAAAGTTGATCGGGGCTTGATTTATAATGCTACCCCCAAACACCAATTGAAGAAGTACAATTGACTGGAGTAGTAATAGGGTTATAACCGCACTTGATCACTGATCAAAAGGCTACAGAGTTGTGCAATGATTACCCCATGTAGGAAGACTATTTTTGTCCACCTTTTTTATCCTCCAACTTGTAAGAACATCTCAGGCCGGAGTTGATAAGTTTGGCAGCCTTAAAAAGGTCTTTACTTTAGCACTTGTAAAGGTCTTTTTCAGTGGCTCTAATTCTGTCTTCTTGTGTTTTATAAATATAAATTTTGCAAATGCTGGAATTCTTGTCCATTATAACAGCAGTTGCTTTGGGGACAGTATGTTGGACCACCGAGCGCCCTGGGTTACACTCAGATTTGTTTTACTAATTTTTCTGCCACAAGATAGCGAACTTTTGCCAAATTATGAAGAGTCCATATATCATAAAAATCGGCTTGGATATAACCCCGTAATTGATACCACAAAAAACGTAAAGCCTTTGAATAACACTGTATACAAGTGTGAACTTCCTACTTGTAAGAGGTTTTGTACAAACTTAACTCCCCTCTCCAGCTTAAAATTTTCCATCAAATATGTATACAAAATTCTTTTCCTGTAGCTGTCTACCATCAATTTTCAAACTATCTATACTCGTTTTTTCAACACATGAAATTTCATTTATTTAAATTTCCATACATGTGGCATCACTAATCTAGTAGGTACTATAGGCTGTTTTTTTGAAAACCAAATATCTGGGGTCGAATCGCGTCGTCCGTGAACGAGCTATACGTTCACGGAATTATGTCGATTTTGCATGTGAAACAAAAACAAATTCCGTCACGCAATGCTCGTTAACGGATGACGCGATTCGACCCCTGGTATACATATAAGTTCAGCCCAATTATGAAAGCACCGTGTTCCATACACAACTTCCCTGTATAGGACTCTAGGTCGAGAAGTTCTCAACAGGTGACCGTTTTGTGACTAAAGATCCTGTCCAGTGATGCCAATTCGAATCAAAGTTTGTATGTATAACCTGGAAAAATGATGCCATTTTTGGAAAAAAATTCAGCCACTTTGGTGAAAAAGATACAAATTGCATATTTTACAAAAGAAGTGCTACGAACCTTACAAGTTGATAAATATTTGTTAAAAGATTGTCGATCGATAGGTAAATAAAGCTTTTTTTTATGATTCGGTGACTAAGTCAAGTAGAGAATTTTAAAACAAGCACGACGCGCAGTTGTAAATGAATGTTAATGATGCAACTTTGATCAAAGAATGTACCAGAAATTTCCAAATATAAAATTTATTGTAAAAACAATATTCACAAAAATTATGCCTTTTTCTAAAAATTATTCCTCAGTGCCTCAGGCATCGGAATTCGGCCTAAAAGGCATAATTGTGGCATCACTGAGCCTGCGCTACAATGTTTGGCTATTTTTGGCCCTTTTTTAGTTCGCAAATTTTTCAAATGCTGTTATTTCCAAATAATAACTTTTAACATGGAACGCTGTTGCCTATCACATCAGTACTGTAGGATATATGCGTCAATTCTTGTTAAATATCGTGCGAAAATTCTAAATTTTAAGAACAGCTTCAGCAATGCTTTGTTTTCTCACTGGGCCGTTTTCTGCGACTTTTCAGAATTCCACATCGGTCACTCTGGTTCTCACAGAAAGTTGTTAGTTATTTTTATACCCTCCAGAGGAAGGTATATTCACTTTGCCAATACATTTGTAACGCCAAGAAGGAGTCACCGGAGACCTCATAAAGTATATATATTCTGAATCAGGATCACAATCTGAATCGATTTAGCCATGTCCGTCTGTCTGTCTGTCTGTCTGTCTGTCTGTCTGTCTGTCTGTCTGTCTGTCTGTCTGTCTGTCTGTCTGTCTGTTGAAAGCACGATAGCGCCCAAAGTAATTGACGTAGGTGAGCGAAACTTTGTGAAAGGAATTATTTTTATTGGCGTCAGGTTGGTATTAAAAATGGGCTATGTCGGTCAAGTAGTTCTGGTACCTCCCATACAAAACCAATCTTGCATGACTTGTATGCAGTGGAGGGTATCGAAGCATCGGCCAGGCCGATGATAACACTTTTACTTGTTTTTATTATTTTTTGGGGGTATACAGAATACAAATTTTGTCCGCCAGTCATACGGCCTTTGAGTACCAAATTTATTGTGCTAAAGACGGCTTATTAAGACAGTCTTTTGCTGCACTTATCAAATTATACCCGTCACAGCTCGGGAGCTGATAGCTGAATTCGCAAAAGAACATACCAATATCTCAAATTTTAACAGTCCTATGAAATTCGTTCTGGAGAAAAAAGCTGAACGGCTTCAAAACGTACCCTTGGCTGTAAAAATTAAGAGCCCAAAATATTTATTTATTAAAATTTAAATAGTTTTCAAAGAGTAAATGTATAAAAAAATTGTTTGAAGACATCTGGGCAGGTGATGTAGTTCTTTCATAGCTTAAAATATATTCCTGCTCCAATTTTCCGCAAGAGGTGTCTACCTTTGTTTTCAATTTCAGCATTCGAGGCCTTATAGTCTTCGAGTTATTTCTTCTAGTTATTTCAAAGACTGCTTACAAAGTGTGGAAATTGCGATTTAAGGGATAGTTTTCAAAAACCCTTGGTTGGTGTATTCGCTAAAAAAAAACTTAATGCCCCCCTGCTCATGCCAACTGTGCAATAGTCCAAATCGATGGCCCCGTGCAAGAACATACTAAGTGCATCTATGATAATATTTTCCAGGAGAGGCGTTTGCAGTTTTTTTAATAAAAGATTAGTGATCGCTTTAGGTGCTATCCTAATTGCAATTATAGCTCTTTTTTCAAGGTTTCTGCTTATTTGCATGAAAAAATTAACAAAAAACAAGTAAAAGTGTTATCATCGGCCTGGCCGATGCTTTGATACCCTCCACTGCGTACAAGTCATGCAAAATACCAAAAACTTGACCGACATAGCCCATTTTTCATACCAACCTAACGACGATAAAAGAAGTCCTTTCACAAAATTTCGTTCACCTACGTCAATTACTTTGGGCGCTATCGTGCTTTCAACAGACAGACAGGCAGACAGACAGACAGGCAGACAGACAGACAGACGGACATGGCTAAATCGATTCAGAATGTGATCCTGATTCAGAATATAATATACTTTATGAGGTCTCCGGTGACTCCTTCTTGGCGTTACAAATGTACTGGCAAAGTGAATATACCTTCCTCTGGAGGGTATAATAAAAGCACGATATAGGGACTCTCAAGGTACACATAAAAAAAACTATACTAAGTGCACTTGGGTTGTTTTTGCCATCGAAATGTACTTTTTGTCTCTTAAAGACTCCCAGTAGGAAGGACCTACCAATCGGTGGCAAAGTTGCATCAAACGATTTCCTTTTAAAAAGGTCGTTGAGCTTAACTTTTGACAAATAGTTTTTTTTTTGTTCCCCAATTCCATTCATCAATTATCTCCGAAATGGGAATGGTGTTATGTTTGGCGACTTGTCACAGTCTTATAGTCTTCGCTAAAAAATGTCAGTCACGTCTCCTGCTAATGCGTAAGCATAAAACTCAATTTTAAAACTCTACTACACGGATGAGCGTATACATACATATGCCAATTAATTTGAAGGATTTTGGCATTTAAAATTCACCCAACACCAATCTCGGGCTTCCTTTCCTCCCCAAAAAAAATGACGACCGAAAACTCGTTTATTTTTAACTCTTTCGCTAATCTCCGCTCTCGGCGCTGTTGTGGGTACTACTTGATTGAAAGTAACAAAAATGGATTTTATTTTATAACTCCTCTTCTGATTGGCAATAAGAATCAGAATCAGAGAAAAGTAAGAACACAACAAAAGCGACCAGACGAACGAGGAGAAAATCCGACAAAACCTGTTGAGATTAACAGCAGCGTGTAGGTCGTTTATTGATAGGGTACACGGGCACAACAAAATAGTGGACCTGTCGTCGTGCCAAATAAAAAAGAAAAGAACGCCATCAAAACAAAATAACATCCAACACTGAAGTTTTTGAATTTGTGCTTCCTTTCACTTGAGCACGGTGATTCACATGCATATTCACCATAAAGGTAGGCTTACACGTTCGGACATCTTCCTTTGGGGCATTCCTTAGCCCCGGGCTTCAGACGTGAATTATAAATTTAATATACTGTACAACAATTCTTTGTAATTAATTTGCATATTTCATTTCGAGTGTGGCGTTTTTTTTTTGTATTTCTTTTTTTTTTTCTGTTGTGCGTTGATTTTTGATTGATGGCACTCGTAGATAATTTCACGTATATACAAAACTATAAATCTACCGTTAGGAGAATAAGGAAAATAACCATTAGCATGTGGTCAGATACGGCGTGCTTCCAGCCGGCTCTAGTAGAAAGGTTCATTTCACGATGTGGTGGCTGATGTGCGATTTGATTTGTTGTGGCCAATCGTTGTTTGTTTGCAGTCGTGGGCTGAACATTTCGCCTGCGGACTGATCAAATAGGCAGCGCGCAGAAATATGAAAGGATTAACTGTGAATTTTGTAGACCTACAATAAGCGGCTGCTTTTTTTTTTATTGTTTGGAATACTCGTATCTTGTAGCAATTATGTCAAGGTTTTTTGAGGCGATTTCACAATGCCGCGTGGGCGCTCATAAGATCCATCGGCAAACCGAACAGTGTTTGTCCAAAGGCAGAAGTAGACGTGATGATGAGACGTGACAAACTGGGCGTTCTGTAGATTTCCGATAGTTAGTACTCCCATAGTCCGATAGTTCACGTTCAATTAAGCAAACACCATCCTTTTCAAATCAAATGCACCTGACTCGTTGAGGGGTTGAACAGTTCGTTTTGCATCCTGTGTAGAAGGATTTCTTACTGTTTAAAGGATACTCGTATCTAAAACAAATAACATTGTTTGCGGACAATAGAAAGACATGCCATTTTTTGCTCGGCTTTGTACATCTTTGCTAAACCTGGGAGGGGTGGCTCTTGGACTTGTGCCGCCTTTATAAAAGTTAGTACCAATTGCGGATGTGTCTCTCTGTGGTTCAGTGGGATTTGCTTAAAGAAGTGTAAACAGCAACTCACCAATAAAAATAATGGGCCACCGGTTAAAATTGAATCAGTGGGTCTTCGGTTTAAGACGATGTGCTATTTTTTGCCACCAAAATGAAAAATATTGTTTTCGTGAAGCATTTCCAACCCAAGGTTATATTTTTAAAAATGTTTAACGCAGAAAAGTATGGTATGGTAACTTTGTCCGTCTGTGACATGTTATCTGTAGCTTTAGCTACGGATAGTTGGATTCGCTTTAAAGCTTGCACTTTGCCATACTTCGGGGCGAAATTGGATATTTTATGAAGGGTTTTCCAATGAGAGGTGTCATTGTGAATGACCCGCTATTTCGGTAGCTGTCACTTTTGAAGCTTTTATTCTTTGACATTTGACAAGTAGAAACTACGCCATTACTAAAAATGGGTCGATACACGCTTCAACAACGCATTGAAATCATTAAAATTCACTACAAAAATTGTGACCACAATTGGTCACCTAGATCTTGTGATTTAACACCTTGCGACTTTTTGCTTTGGGGCCACGTGAAAGATAAGGTCTACGCCAACAGCCCAGCGTCGATTCAAGACCTCAAAGACAAAATTCGCGAGGCTATCGAGGACATAGGGCAGCCACTTTGCGGTTTGGTTATGGAAAATTTCATGAAAAGTATATGGTCCTGTATGCGTGCTCGTGGTGACCATTTGGCTGATGTTGTTTTTCATTATTAACGGCATACCTTAATCTTTATTATGAAATGAGCATCCGATCATTTATCTCAAAAAATGGCTTTTTTTCTTTGAATACCAAAATAACACCTCTTATTGGAAAACCCTTTATTAGCTCCAAAATGAGCGGTCTACTTCTCATGTCAAAATGCTGATTTTCTCTAAAGTCTTTTGAACGTTTTGACCAAAAATTGGTATACGATGCCAAGATTGGCGCATGATCCCAAACAAATTTTTTTTTTATAATTCGAAATGCAAGTAACTTTTATTTTGGCAAAATGACCTTCTTAAAAAAAATGCGTAACAAGCATTTTGACGAGTTTTTTAAGTGCTGGGTCTTATGGCGATTATTCAACTTAAAAAATATCCTTAAGTCGCAGCTTAGGTTAGGTTGGGAGGGCAGTTTTGCATCAGATGCAAATTTTCACTCGGAAGCCATGAAGGCTAAGTGTGAGTTCCCCGTTTGGACATGTAAGGACATGTGGCTAACAAAACCACTTCGATCTGTTGAGGAATACTTTTATGTCTGATGGAGGTACCTCCGCCAAGTCGTCCAAACTTTCAAAGAACCTTGCTCCCATACAGGATGAGCGGCGTTCCTGTAAAGCTGGGCAGTGGCATAGAAGATGTTCCACGGACTCTATTTCATCTTCGTCTCTGCAGCTTCTGCAGAAGTCATTTGCAAAAAGTCCTAGCCTTTTAGCCATGTTTCCTATGGTGCAGTGTCCGGTTAGAACCCCGACGAGCATCCGGATTTGACTTCTATTAAAAGACACCAGGAGCTTTGATCTTTTGGTGTCAACCACAGGCCACAGACTACGGGTTATGCTCCATTGTTCCTTAGCCAGTTGTGTGGTGACGCCAAGTCGCAGCTTACTTAGTCAAAAAAATCAAGGCTATACCGTAATTTAGGGCGTTAAGTCGCCTTTTTGTATTCAAGTCTCTAAGTGCAGTCGAATGTGCCAGAAATTTCGTTAGCCTCCTTTTCACAACAGCTTTTTTGGGACCTTGTGTCCCTTAACAGATGAACTAAACAGATTTCCAAAGCATTCTTGTCAAACAACAAACACCCTGAAAGCCATAAAAGACATTGAAGACCGTTTTTCTTTTAAATATATAAGTCCCTAACCAAACAGCACAGCACAGAAGATCAACATACATCGGTCCATCTTCACTTTAATGCTTTGGTCGTTTATTCATTTTTAACCGATTAGCAATTTTTTACAACAATTTTATTGGCTATGCAAATTTTTGGCGAACTTATAGGACTTCTTGGCACATGGAACTCCATCTGCAGATAATAAAACCTTCTATTTACGACTACTTCTTTCATGAATATATTTCTTAAGAAGCGATTTGAAGCACGTGACAAACTCTACACCTCGGTGGTCGCCCGGATAACCTAGAATCCATAAAAAAAAACAAAGCAAGCCCGTCCGTAGATAATCTTTTCCCCCGAAAAAGAACCTTCACAGCGGCAGAAACTAATTAAAATTAACTGCAGCAGTATAAGTTCGTAGTAAAACCAAGTCTATAGGATAGAAGAAGAAACTGAGACGTAAGATTATATACTATATGTACAGTAGGAGCCCATATTAATTACTTGGGTATTTCACATTTTATTGCAAATCAACCATTTCCAACCGCATTTTGTGTTTCAAGTTCAAGTCGTGATGAAATCACACTGATCGTCAGTAATGTCCTTTAACGACAACTTGTCCGATTCTGTGTGTGATAAATCGTCATATACCACTCTGCTGACTTTGAATGACTGTTGTACGCGTACATACAGTGCCCGAGTGTATGTCCAACACAAGTGATGATTAATGATGATTTTAAGTATAATTCGGAACGAAAAACCGAAAATAAAGTGAACAGCACAAATGTATTTTATAATAAAAGCCTGCGGTGTTTTGGTTGTTTTTTTGCGATATTTTTCGTAGGTGATGCGGTATGCTGAAGCCGGCAATAGCGATGAAGAGGTGAAAGACAGCGCGAAGACGGCATGACATCATCTTTAAAACTGAGTTTGAGTCTTTTGGTTGGAATGGGTTTTTGTTTTGGTGGAATGTAATCGCGAAATTTGTGTTCACGAGTATGGAAGTAATGTCTTGTTACACCTACGACAGTGTGGTGACAAACAACAGGCTTCCCATCATTACAAGTGTATTTGATGTGTCAAAGTGACTGTTCCGGATGGAAATGTTGTCAATGGCTGTATTTGCATCAGCAGATGGTGCATGATGTGCCGATCGCAGGTGGCACAACATGCCAAAACTACACTCCTAGTCCGTATGGCTTTCTCCGAAGAAATATAGTCCTTTACATGGAGCAACACGTAGTTTTTTTTGGCCAACTCATTCAGGAGATGTACAAAAAAGTTTTTTTTTTTAAATTTGAGCGCTCACATTTCGTAACATTTCTTCGAAACGATAGACCTCCAAACCAAGCAGCTAAGTGCTACAATTACAAGTTTGAGAGCTTAAAGCAGTTAATTTTCCAAAAATATAATGAAAGCTGACGTTTGTCAAAAGATTCGTGCAAAATATGACATATTTTGGTGATTTTTGATCAAAGTTTCAAAAACGATATCGTTTAGGCGATGGTTGATATGCCGAACCTGCCCCCAGATTGTCATTGTCGGTCGTCCATGGAGCACGCAATTTGTTCACGTAAACTTTGCAGTTGTAGACGTCAGCGCACATGCATGTGCATCTCTAATTGGGAACAGTTTGCGCATGAACCGGTGGTAATCGTGTGTCGTGCGCCAATACCAGCAATCGACACCATTAAAAGACAGCTTGGAGCATCACGGTCGACTTTTGAATAGCAGCCATGAGCTTGTAGCAATTCCATAGGCTGATATTAGGTCTATTCGCGTACTCGGTTTGAATCGAACGCAATCGCACAAAGTATATACTAAATCTGTACTACTTGTGTAAAATTTGTGCGATCGATTTATATCGATTGCGTTCGATTCAAACCGAGTGCGCGAACGAACCTATTTTGTTTCATAGCTCAGTTGACGTAAATACGTGCGCATAAGCTTTTGGTGCAATAATTTCGAGGGTATGGGACTTTAATCCACCACAAAATCAAGTTAGAGCTGGTTCAACACCAAAAATCTACCAATCTACAATCTACCGTAGCGGCGAAGAGGCCATGTAAGGAATGGTGCGCACAACTATCGGATTCTGATTGATTGAGTCTCCGAAATACATAGTTTCAATCGAGCTTTTGAAGCGGCAAGGACTGTTTCCCATTCACCAATAGGATCTTCGCATACCCTAATGGCTCGCGAGCAAATTAGTCCCCTCAATGAAAATTGAGTTGAAATCTTGAAGCGCGAAAAGATAGCTTGGTCTTTTTTAATTCATAGAAGAAACCTTTTCGAACAAATCGAAACACACGGCCGGAATATTTATGGACACTCTTGGAGTCACAATCAGTTTGGGAATAAAATGTCGCTTTGCAAGATCAGATTGAGTAACAAAGACTGATAGAAACTCATCCTTTAACAAACACCCACCTGCAAGCACCTTGTTACATTTTTAACGGTATAAGAAGTAGTTTTAAAAAAACGTTCAGTCTTTGGACCAAGTTACTCTGAATTGTTTTTTTTTGCGCTCTTGCCTTGGTACCCATTTAAATACCGGACATTTGATCTTCTAAACAACCTACCGACCGACCACTTTCACTACGAATGAACTGAACATATTATAAAATTTATGGAAAAGTATTGGTCATGGGTAACAGCCTTGTGGCACACCATCTATCTTCAGAGGTATAATCCCTTTGACACCTTACAAGCTTACAAGCGAAACATGCCTACGTGAAAACATCGCCTACATCAATTTTTTTAACATTTAAGTGGTATTTTTGGTACAGCTTTCGAAAAGACTCATCTCGCTCATGACTCAATGCGCCGATGAGGTACTACCATCACCTTCTCATTAATTTCAATCTTCGTAAGTAAGAACACTTTTTTGCATTCCCATCCATTTACTGAATATTATTCATCAATAAATAGAAACAAATTCGTGCGATTGTAGGTGTAACCTGCTTGCAAAGCAACACATTTGAATTTCTATTTAAGAACGAGCGCATTTGTTTCAATTTTGAATCCTCGCATGAGTGTCACGCGCTGATGAATGGCTTATTTGCACGGGAAAACAAATTTATTAAATGGAAAATGGTTTTCGAATTGCTAAGAAAATTCTCATTCATTTTCGGGACTGGGTGTGTAAAAACAGGTGCTACGAGTATTTTTATACAAAGTATGTGTACCTCTGCATGTGCACGTGGGAGCCGCAATCCTACATAATGTTGTTCATATTTTGTAGCGCAGCTAATTCAATTTGCAAAGCAATAAGTGATTTACTCCATTAATTAGAATTTCTTGTGTGATTTATGGCATTTGGTGAGAGATTTATAGAAGGGAATCAAGGCAATCAGCCGGCACGGAATGCTTTTCGAAATGGCAAATGACTGCTAGGGGTATGCAGACTTTTGTGCGAAAGGTTTCAGGGTCAAGTTTCATGTTTGCCGTGTCCAGAATTGGACAATTAGTAGATATAACTGTCCTGAGTAGGCTTCTCAATTCAAGCGCTTGAATTAGTCATGAAATTTGAGCAAGCTATAAAATTTGAGGTTATGCCAAAATGCGCCCTAACGAAAAACACTTTTAACACAAACAGTCAACGAGTTCGAGCCTCTCAACTCGATTGAACTGGGGACAGGTTCCGTATAACAATAATCGTCGGGACGATGTCGTTTTTGAAACTTTGATGACCATTAGAAGTTTTATTCTGCCCGAATTTGTTACACTATCGCCGGCTTTCATTACATTTGTGGAAAATGAACCGGAATACGGTCTCAAACTCGTAATTTTAGCACTTAGTTGCTACTTTTGGAGGTCTGTCGTTTCGACGTAATCGTCTGAAAAACTACGGAATGAGCTCCCTGATTTTTTGACGATGGTTGGACGATCCACCACAGTTCTACTTCAAAGCTACAATTACACGTGTCATTTTTTGTTGCAAATTTTGACATGTTGGCGTCACAAAAATTCGGCCATACTGTGGTCACTTCTGTGTCTTACTTGAGAGTGCACTGCAGGCTTGTCAGGCGATCAGACTTAGTGACAAATTTAGGACAAATGTTTACGTCATAATGACGTCGGCATATCAAAATTTGACATTAAAAGTGACATGTGAAACCGTAGCTTTAAAAGTTTATTGACAAGTAAGAGGACGGAGGCGTCTGTAAATGTAAGTGAAACCCACCCACGACTGGATCCATCTTATTTTCACTTGTTCAGACTAAAAAAAGGAAATCTACTTAGCATGAGCTTGGGTCTTCCTCATTTGGGTGGGGATGTTGGAGAGTTATTCACGCTTCCTCTTGGCGCGAATGTGTGTTCCCAATTGTCACTTCAAGAACTTCAGGGCACGCTTATCCTTGGACACCTTCAACAATTGCATGGTTCTCTTTTCGTAAGGAGCATGACCGACAACCTCACGGACGAGATCCCTCCTGAATCTGGTGTGACGAGTTTAAATGTTCTTTAGACGGGAACCACGCAGACCCTTGACTTTTTTGTCGCCGGTATATTTAACATTCTTTATTTTGGTTGTTTTGTGTCCCCGGTTGAGACCTATGCAGAGTTCGTACCGAACAGCCATTGTGCTCAAGGCGTCAATGGGCTATGTAACTGGTTATTTTTCGGTACCTACTTCCTGTAAAGCTTACTCTTAGACTTGGCTAATCGGTCATATAAACTCGACACCCCTTAAAAGAACTTCGTTGAAGTGACGATGGGGTATACGGGACATTCGTCATTCTTGTGTAGGTAGGTCTACAATTCACGACTGGGCCACCCAAAGCTTTACCGAGTTGGAACCCGCTTCCCTGGATATGCGATATTGACTTTTTTTAAACGCGTTTAAGCTCGAAAACAAGGAGGCTTATATTACAGTCAGAGTATGAAGCTGCCGATAAATATTCCCCAACAAAATACTTCATAATGTGATCTTTAAACACAATTTATGCTTTAATCAGCCTAATAAGCTCTCTCAAGTTGGAGGCTGTTTGTTTTTTTGCTGTGGTTTCTATGACACTCCTTAATTAAGAGATGCGTAGGTTATTTTCGAGTTATTTCCAGCCAACCTATGCGACTTCCAAGAACGAAAATGTCTATTTTACCGCCTTGAAGGTAAACTAACGTTTGATACCAAACAGCCGGTTTAATTAAGGAAACCATTATCCCCCTTAATGGTAGGTTTTGGTAATTTAATCTTACTCATAAAAGGAGCCGAATAATGATGCATATACAGTATACACCGACGGAAAACCTACTTACAATCGGACATGATGAAGTATTTATTTATTCGGGACTGTGTTATTAGATTACCAGCAAACTAAGAGTACGGCATGCCAACCAACAGGAAAAGATAAACCAAGCCACCGCAGTATGTGTTTCTTGTGGTATGGCTGAACGGAAAAGTGATCCTATTTGTGTTTGCCTACCGCATAAGTGCCAGAAGGAGTTTCTCGAAAGCAAACACCAATATTTCAATATTGATTGATGGAATCGCAAGATTTGTAAATAAGCAGGCAAACAGAATGCCTTCCAATGAAAAAGATAACCGCTATCTTATCCCTGAAAAGTCCGCTGTGTCGAGAGAAGTTTAAAGGAAATTGTTCTCACTAAAGAGCTTTTTAGAGGTGTGTGTAAAAGTACTCCTGCATCGATGATGATGAACAGAAAACTCATCCTTGCTAAGGCACTTCCTAAGACCATATTTCCTCGGCCTTATCCCACAATCTGGAAAGGAAACATAGCGAAATAACAAAAGGAACAGACAACAACAAAAAACACCACTTGCAGCTGCAAGGAACTTGTAGCCACGCTGTGTCTTGCTGCAGTCAACTTCATGTGAACCTGTCAAATTGGGCCGAAAAAAATTCGCTATTATTTCGTCACGGTGTGTGTGTGTGTGGATAAAAGAACATTACTAATCTATTGCCTTGCGGACGGGATGAGAAGTAAACATAAACACCACCTGCTTTGTTTTAACAGGTGATGTCCTTTTGTTTCACTCTCTGTTGGCGGATGTCCGTTTTAAATTAGATTTGAAAGAAGTAATAATTCTTGTAGCTGTGGCGGTGCCGTCTAGGATCGACTCGGCGGTGAAGGGAACGTGATTAATTGCGTCTCACCGCAGGATAAATGCACACCTTCGACCGGCAGCTAGGATAGGGTTGTAATAAATTAGAATATTTAATTTGCGAGCGAGTTTCGCCAAACCGATAGCTATATCGAATTTATTATGTGACAGGGTTGTGTTAATTTGGGGAAGCATTAGGTATATGTGCGAGAAGGATTAGCTCGAAGGTGCAACGATTGGGGTGTGTGTTTGAACGACAGCTGATTTTTGTGTTTTTACTGAACGCCCCCAAAAGGATACGAGCGGGTTTATTTAATTGGAATTTTCGACTAAAAAATGATTTTTACGGTTGAATGAATTTGAGTAAGTTGTAGGTACAACTTGATTCAGCTTAAGCCAGTGTGAGGTTACATGGAAATTGTACGGAAGTAGTTCATGTTAAGTCAATGTTTGGTTTCATGCAGCCACTCATTCAAATCTCTGGACCTAACTCGAGTTTATTGCTGTCAAATTGTGGCATTCCAAACGATTCCAAACTTTAGTTATTGGGTGCAAGGAAGGGACATAAAGAACTAGTTGGTCGAATTTAAAAGCCTCTTCTGTCTCATTGTGAGACGTTTGCCAAGTTTGGCAATAGCTCTAAGGTTCTCCCAATCCCCATAGAGAGACAGAAATGTTTTTTTTTTTTTTTTTAATTCAGCGGTCGAAGACGACTTATTACTTATACTCGAATGTCCCTTCAATTGCTTCAAAAAATTGGAGGACTTGAACCTGCGACACTAACCAGCCCAACTTTGTACCGTGCCAATAAGTCAGTATTACAAGAGATCAAAGAAATGATAAGATTAGGGAAAGAAAAAAACGCCTTAGAACCTAAACAGAAACAGGTCTTAGTGCTGCTGCGGGGTCGTGGGAAGAACCCCCTTTCGAGGAAATTTTAAAGCAAATAACGCCAAAGGGAAAATCTTATGTTGGATTTTTTTTATAGCCATTTGTGTTATTTATTAAATTTAATACGAAGAAAGAGATTACCGCGATAGAAATAGCTCTCACGGCGAAAAGCTCCAGCCACTTGAGGCTTAGGTTTTTCCTCGCATTTCTTCCCGCCAACGCAACGCAACGACAGCGGAATACCGCGAATAGGATCGTCAGAATTAATTTCTTATGTACCCAGTTTTTATTTCTCTTATTTAGAAATATAGTTGTTCACAGAAAACCAGATTAAAAAATGCGGGTAAAAAATAAAAAGTTGGTATAGCTTCTCACAGTCGTTCGTTTTGTGTGAGTTTTTATTTTTGGGACGGTCGGAAGGGACCTTAAATTCTATACAGAGTCCGAATTCCAGAGCAGATCTTCCATGAGAGTCATACCCTCCGATGTTTGTCAGAAGAGTGTCGGAGGTGAAAAATTCCTTAAAACGTTATTCGTGTTTTTGCGGTGGGAATCTCTAGGACCCCCTGCTCAGTACACTTACCACTGAGTAGGAGTACTTGCGGTAAATTCCTACATAATGAAAAATTTTTGTTTCTACGCAATAAAACGGGAGGCAACATTGAGCTTGTTTGTGGAAAGGAAAAGAAGGGAATTTCTGGATGGGTTCCTCTGTAAAAAGTCCCCCAACAAATACTCTGTCGTAAAACTAGAGCTATCTATCAAAAATCTCTCTCTATCCCTCCCTCAAGTTAGTTAAAAACCCAGTAACTGATGTCATTCCTCTAACATTCACTGTCCGCCCATTTAAAGTACCAAGGACCTCTTACTCCTCGTACTCATTTAGCTACCCATCAAAAATCGTGGAAGAACTCCAAGTTCCAAACACTGTAAGAAATATTTTTTTTTCATGTAAAAAACAACAGCCATTCCCATATTTATTCAGAAAGGTGTAATTTTTTATGGCTAACATCTGCAAAAACAGAAAACAAAAGAACAGACAACCTCATCTAGTCCGCACGTCATTTGGCATTAATTTTAAAAATTACTTTTAATAACATAGAAAACAGAAGATTGCACATAAAAACGCGAAATTATAGCCTCGGAACAAGCGAACGACCACATGTAGCTCGATCAGATAACACACTTCCCAAAAAGGAATAGAACCTCTCTCACGTTGGGCTTGTGGGTAATTGCCTTGTGTTCTCCTAACATATAGCTTCGAAGAATTTCGTGTTCTTTTTGTTCTCTTGCTGGGCTCTATCTAGTTTTCATCTATGTCTGTCGACGGTCTTGAGATCCTTGACCATTATTTTTATTGCAAAGGATATTGTGGTTTCTCAAAGTTACTCACTAACATCTTGCATTGGAGACTGCTTTCTTTGTGTGCTGCAAGCCCGGCCGACGAGATGCAGAGGGGAAAAAGATCCAACACAGACGGGCGGTAATTTTGCGGATTTCTGTCCAGCAGAACTCGGCTCAAAAATAGACCGGGGATAACGAAAGCAAAACAGGTCCCCTCGACCAGTGGCTCTTTGGTCCAGTTCAACATGTGCCCAGTGCAGCACTGGCGAAGAGCCAAAGAAGATAGCCTTCAGTGTACTTGTCGACTAGTTTTTTTTTTCCTTGTTCTGAAAATGGTTTGATTGGCTGGCTGACTGGTTGGTTGCGCTTTTGTTCTTGGTAGTTTTTTTTGCGCGTTTGTCTTCTTGACAGATTCTGCAAGGGACTCTAACGCACACTCTACGGAGATAGACCTATATACGAGAATGTGGCGGCAGGGGAGACGAGACCAACAGAAGGCATGTTGTAGCGAAGAAACTGCAAAAGAAAAATAAACATCGCTCTCTTGGCCTTGAATATTAAATCGAGTTTCAGACGAGTATCTCATCTTACCAACTTCTATAACAACAACCGCACACATTTACCAACTGCACATACACCAGAGTCAGCGTCATAGTTCGTTTGGTTCTTGTTCTGGTGGTATCTGATGGTTAGTATCTAATTGGTTTCGGGATAGATGCTTAGATGGGATTTTTTCTTTCGTTGCGCCGCTGCTCGGGCTGCTGCATATCAAACGACATTCAGGGCTTTTCAGCCTGTTCTTTGTCGTCTTTGTTTTTCTTGGTCATTGGGATTACAATAACAAGTTTTGTGTTATATATGTTCCCCTCTCGACTGCTGCGTAAGAATGCTCAATGATTGCGCACAGGTTGATGGGAGCGCTGCAGGGGAGCAGCACCGAGGAATGCCGAATGCTTCGCTAAATCAGGAAGAGAACAATAATACGACTGTCTGTCTGTTTGTAGTTCCATATTGAGAAGATATCGCATGTTGTTGCCTTCGATCTGGCGGTTTTCAAGGTTTCACGACTGTAGCATCGAAATTGATCGACTCGCTTGGCATGTAATCGACGGTCAATTGGTGGTGAAATCCAGTTTTATGTGCACAGAAACCGATATCCCAAATAGAAAATTGCTGGAACAGAGTCGACATGACAGCGTGATCATGCAGCTAACAGATTATCCGACCACATTGCAAGCGACATTCTGTTCCAATTGATTAGCAGTTGCTTGTCCGAGAGGTGGAAAGCTATCCTGCACTGGTATTGAGCAACGAACAGTGGTGAATAAATCGTCTCTATGGTAAAGGACTGGGGGATTTTTGTCGTTACATCAAATCGGATTTTATTTAAATATGGACCAAGTGAAAGGTAATTTTTTTTCATAAATTATGTCCACCAAAAGACGTGCGACTTTCCCTGGAATGCGGCAAAATGTTGTCCGTTGGATTTTCCTACCAACCAAAGCTTTTGTCATACCACAAAGGCAGGTAATAAGGCTGATTACGAAGCAGACACAGTTGGACTTGTCCGACCGTCAAGGAAACTCTCAGATCGGGCGAGACATTGCCGCGAGCCGTTGAAATGTACAGGAGAACCCGAGGCAGTCAATTCTACGCCTTGCACAAGAAGTCGCCCTTTCGCAGACCTCAACTTGGCGAATTTTGCGTCGGGACTTGGACGCGAGATCCGTATAAGATCCAACTGACCCAGGAGCTCCAAGTTATTGGCCATAGACAACGCCGTTTGTTCGCTGACTGTGCTTCAGAGCGTTTGGAAGAGGACCCCGCTAACATCTTTAGCAGAGTTCTATCCACCGCGAATTTTGAATTATACCTTAGATCTAAATTTTCTCGTAAGGCTTTTGGGTGTAAAAAGTGTCAGACATATCTATCTTCAGAGGTTAAGTGTCTGATTTCATATGCTTTGGGCTTAAAATCAAACGTCACCTCGGACCAAGTGGTGGACATAGTTCCTTGACCTCGGCAAGCTCTCAAAATGCCAAATAGGCTCTACCTTATACTTTCAAAGCCTTCTGGTTCATGTGACTAGAACGGTTCAAAGCTGTCAAACGCATGATTAGGTTTCCTATCGTTGGTAAGATCACAAGAAATTTAGTGCAGGGATTGCTGTGCCAGGTGTTTGACAGATGTCATAACTTTGGTTCTGAACTATTTTCTTTGCTAAGATAATATCTTCTTAAAAGCTCGTTAATAAGGTTTTGGACTACTTAGCGAGGGGTCCCATGTTCAGTTCCCGAAAAAACAAAATTCCATTTTGAAGCTCTTTTTCTGCGGCGTCAACTGTCGCGAACGCCTGACAAACGTCCAAAAGTTAAACTGCAGTGAAACAGCTTACAATCAACCAGTTGGACTCGGCATTAAAGTTTAGATCCCCCTTTTGCAAAAAAAAACACAAAACAATTGGTTGTGAGGAGCGAGACCTACAGAACCGTTGCATCAAATATTTTTCTTTTCATTTAAAGCTCTTAAAAGTGGTTTGAAAATGCGGTTCCCGTTTGCTTAGTTTCTGAAACACTCCCATGATGGGCTCTGAAAGAAAACATCACAATTGTAAAAAAACCTAGGTTAAGTTAGATTGTTAAGAGATGACCATTCGTCATATATGAAAATAAGAGCCCAGCCTACGACAGGCTTAGGCAATTTCACCGGCTCCTCACTGTAATCAACAATCCTACGAGAGCGGTCTTAATGTGATATTCTATGTAGACCGGTGTGACTCTTGGTGAAGGTTTTTTTTAGTGAGCTCCTACTTCAATCCAGAAGTGCAGGGGACTTTGTAACTTAGTTACAAGTACAAGACAAGACAAGAGAAGTATTCAAGAAGTGGAATTTATTTATGTCAAAAGACCAAAAACAAACAGTTCTTTCACGTTTTGCTCGTTTAGGGACAACCCGATTCGGCCCTATGGTGGTTGGCAAAGGGCAATAGTTCCTCGAACTCAAATTTTAGTGTCAGCGAACATAAGGAATTGACTATCTCTTCACGAAATGCACATTAAAAGGCAAGACCCCCGTTAAAGAAAAAGCTGTTGGATCTAGCTGCCGTCTTCTTTTTTAGGAACGTTTACAAATAGCTTAAATGACGATTGAGGTTAAACTCACAAAATTGTATGGATGAAGCTGAAAGGTCCACTTATAGGCTGTCGTCGATTATAGTGATGACAGATATAGTTGAGTATCTTAGCTATTTCCTCGCCAAGTTGGGTAGTGGCTATGAGAGGATACATATACCCGAAGAAGTTTCGTTTGGTATCAAAAAGTTCCAAAATTGCTTTTAAAACACGTTTTTTTGTCGAAATGTTTAACACATGCCTTAGGGAGGACATTTTTTTACTCAGTCTTGGAAGCGACAAGGGGTAGTCATACAGAATTTTTAAAAAGTATTTTTGAACGTAGGTACAAGGTGGGCTAAAAGAAGTCATCCGGTTGTTTTGCTCTCATTTTTTTTCTAAATGAAAAACTTCGATTCCGTTTTTTGATTATGTTTATTTGAACCTCTAAAATTTTATTGGTCAAGGCGAGAAGAATTGATTGCCATACGGGCTCGTGTACTTGTCTAGACCGTCTGACTAAGTCGGGCTATCAATCCTCTAACAGAACCTACACCAAGATTTAGGTTAAGCTTTCTTCACTTTTAACTTGAATATTTTAATCTCTTTAAACTTGTTCGCATGATTCGACTGTAATCGGAACGTACCTATGTCTCAGACACCATTAGATTGAGAGAGTTGAAGAGACCTACAGTAATAAGCGACAAAGTTCGTCAAAAAAGCGAGTAAATATTTTTGCTTTTGCGTTTTAGCTGCGCCATTAACTTATTTTTCCATACTTATACATTTATCCACTGTTTATATATTTTTCGGTGTAAATGCTGCCCGAAAGTTGATGGATCTTTTCACACCAAACTTAACCCCAAAGATCTACATTTCTCCTGACTATTGTTGTCGATTTTTGTTTCAAATTTTATTTAACTTAAAACAATTTTATTCAAAACTATTCCCCACTAATTCTGTTTGATCTTCTCTTCTCTTTGCAGGTATGTAATCCACGCTTAGGCGCTTAGGCGTCCCAAGTATGTATTAAAAAATGTTCATGCATCCTTAAACGACAAAAGAAAGAAAAGAGTGCCTGCCGACAAAAAGTGTGACGAAGAATCGCTGAATCTACGTTGCCACCCAAAACGGCGGCATTATTCATTCCGCTATTCATAAATCTTCATTTCTCCTCTCGCTTTGTCGAAGCCGAACTGTCAATCATTCTTGACTACGAGTATACACACGAACATAAGAAAGCCAACGCAAATGATTTCTGACACAAAACCAAAAAATAAATAGGATCCCCGCCCCCGCCCAGGCAACAATTAGCAATAGTATCTCATTCATACATTTGCTAGTTTACTTGTACAAAAAGAGTGCTACGCACATACCACTCGAATGTGAAAGTCAACCAACATGTAATATTTTAAGCACTCCATTGAAGATTCACTATAATGTATCTCAATCATTTTTCGCATACTCAGCATTGTATTTGCGAGGAAATTTCTCAAATCTTGAGCATAGTTGCGTATACATTAAATTAATGTTGGGTGGCAGAGTCACTCGAGCAAAGTGATTGCTTAAGTCGTAAGATGGATGAGACAGTGGATGCTTCTCAACAGCATGGATAGAAATTGAAAAAAAAAAGTTATGTATTTTATTTTATTTTACCGAGAGTGTCCTAGATATAAATAAATGTGCTTGTGACATAATTGAGAGCTGCACAGTCATTCGTTGTTCGCCTGCTGTTCAGTTTGTGGAGGTCTATTATACTCTGTGAGAAAGTAAGCATACGAGTGTTTTGTTGAGAGCTTTGAGTTGTATTGTGCGAGTCTGTCGGTTACCGTAGACAGGGCGGCGGGAAGCATGTCGGTAATCACCGGTAAGAACAGAATTGGAGATAGAATGCGTGTTTGTTAAACAAATCCCTCTGACAGCCTATTGCATTAACAAACGCAACCCACTTATCGGACATACCTCTCCAGGACATGCACAAATAAACCCTCTGTTGGCACTACTGAATGCCTTTCCAAAATCAATAAACAGCAGGTGGAAGTGGTGATCGGTACCTGACGCAACGATCCATATTTCTCCGCAATGCGTTGATGTGGTGACACAGGAGGACTTAAAGCAAAAACCTGATTAAGTGAATTTCCCAAACGTTCTTTTATTCGTTTCAACACATCAGCTTCAGCTACTTTCTTGGCAACTCCAACGCATTTTCTCTCCATGAGGCCTCCCATTTTAGGAAGCTTGGCAGTCGTTCCCTCCTTAGACTCGATTCGGTGTCCCAAGCTAGGTCCAGAAGTGAGTGGAGCAGCGCTGTTGAGGAAGTTGGCACCGCACCTATAATCATTTCAAGAAAACCTCTACAGCGTTGTCCTGCGTTTGAATCAAAGACTCGTCGCACCGAAGCTTTTGTATGATCCTACATTTTTAGGCGACTGACTCACATTTCTTTACCAGAGGGCGCTTATAAAATTCCTCCAAAGCTTGTCAACAGAAACGGGACAGGGCTTCATTCAACTGTGCTTACATCCATGCTTCTACAACTGGGATGATGAGGGTCTTACATGGATTATTTTAATAGCGTTGATTGACGATGCCTTACTTTGTAGACCAAAGAAATATATAATTTTAGCAAGGCCGAATTAGACTTCTATGGTCTAAAGATCTAGTTGTCCTTAGCGACATGCCATGCGACCTGTCGAACTTGTTAACTTTTGTACAAACTTAGTTTAACCTTCGTTCACTGTAAGCCAATTTTTGCCACATCGGTTGAAATATTTGCAGAGACACAACCGACAGCTTGCTGTCTTCTGCCAATGATATCAATGTTTTCAGCGTATGCTAGTTTTTGCACCGTTCTCTCCAAATTGTACTAAATTTCCTCAAGTGTTATATTAAATAAGTCACGTGTCAGCTTATCTATATATAAAAAAGTTCCGCGTCCTACAGACAACGACTGAACTGCCAATCCTGGTGTGACAAAACTGAAAGACGCACCTATTTAAGGCGGGCTTTGTAACAACTCAAGAATCGGAAGCTTTATTTTCTCAAACTTTGTACGTTCATAAAAAAATGATTTAAAGGGGGTTTTCCTACGATTTTTTTTTAATTGCCCCCCTTTTAGGGGGCAAAATGTCTGAAAGTATGTTTACCTTATTTTCTTAAGGGCTGTAAGTTTACAACCAATTAATGCATAATTGGAAACGCGTTTCAGTTTACCCCTTAAAAGGGGGGCACCTCATGTGTGGATACTTTTTTTGTTCGGGTATGAAAACTTAATAAAAATAGTCCAAAATACTATGTGACGAAAGACGAAGCGCGTTTCCAAAAATCCGACCATCAATAGCCTCAACGGGTGCAAGACCAACCCTACATTTCATTTAAAACTTTAAACGTTGGTAGAAAAATAGTAGATATCTAGTACTTAAGCGATGTTACAGTGTACTTAGAAATGACTCCCTTAACCGTTTTAAGATGTTACTCATGATACTCTCCACATATATGCCGTCACCAACAAACGGGTGTAAAAAATTCGTCCTTTCTACCAGTAGAGTTCAATGTAAAAAAACAGGCCTTCTATTACAATTCTTTTACAAATTTCATATTGCAGTGCAAATCACGGGATTCTTTTATCTAGCGCCTGATGTTAGACTACATTTTTGTTGTTTTTGTGTTTATTTTGGTTTAGATGTCACTTTTACTTGAAACAAAGTTAGAGAACATAGAAAGGAATTTTATCTCAGCGGATGGATGCTCGACTTCAGTGGTTCCTAATCTTTTCCAGCTCGCGGCGCGCTTTCAAGTTTTGGTATTTTGTCACGACGCCCTTCCCTAGCTATTTGAACAGTCGAATAAAATAATAGATAGAGAGACACAAAAATTAAATTCAGCTTAGAAGCAGCGCGGTGCTCAAATAATTTTGCATTTTTGTAAATAACTCACGGCGCGTCGCCCCTCTTTACCTTCTACAGCGCACCAGGGCGCCGCGGCGTTCACTTTGGGAACCCCTGCTCCACTTCATTAAATAGCGTCAGGCATACATTTTTCCAACTAACTACCTAAAAAGTTGCTACTGTGACTCGCATTAGCAGATTCACTATAGCAAAAGGCCTAAGTAACACAGCAGTAAGTTTTGTTCAACAGAAGTATTCATCTATAAAGTGATCTTGTTCATGATTTTTGCCCATGACTTATTAAGGGCCGTTTGCTGATACGACTCATAGCGAACTAAGTTCCACATAAACTCTTATGTGTCAGTTTATGACCTGAAAAAAGTAGCCCATAAGTATTTAAGTAGAACTTAAATCGTTAAGAGTCGTATGGGCAAACGGCCCTAAAAGTCGTACATCTTACCCATCTGAAAAAAATATTTACAAACAGTCTGTTAGTGTATTTTTGAAAATGTGTCAGTTAAAGGTCGGCCACCAAACAGAAAATCGAGCGCAACAAAGTTCGAGCGGATAAAACAAACATTCGTCCTTAAACGAATTGATTTTACAGAGCCTCAGCTTTTTGCACGTGACATGCAGATCCAAAGGGCATTGTCCTTTGGTCTTTAGAAATATTTTCTCTTTTCCAAAGGATTTTGATTGCTTGCATAAGCCAGCCCACTCGCACTCCTTTTCGAAATAAAGTGCAAAAAAGCCAACACTATTCGAATACTGTAATTTCCAACTGAAATTTCGCTAGATCAGGATGAGATACAGCTCTCTAGATACGAACATGTCACGGGGTATACTCTTTACTACATACAATGCTAGTCCTTTCGGTTGGTTCGTCCTCAACATATGAAGTGGATATTATATCTAACGTGGGTCTGCTTGATTTATGATCCCTCACTTGAAGGATGGGTTTTGTTTGCCAACATTTTATCCATCTAGACTTTTTGGCGGCTTTTTTTCTTCAATCCGTTTCAATTTTCCCATCCCTTATAGATATGCGTATACTTCTGTTGTATTTGGCAAATACAAATGCAGCGCCCCAAACTGTAACATAAACGTACACAGACAGACCCTGGCTCAAACAGACGTTTGTAAGCGGAAATGAGAAACCTCCTCGTGTCCTCCTTCGCATTCCATTTATCCATATACCATTGTCGAGCGCGCTCTTAAGGTTTTTTTTTCTTTTGAGCCTTTCCCATCTGATAAGCGCGTTTTCGTTAACGTTTTTCATTTCAGTTTCTTTCCAAGAAAAAACCGAAAAAAATAAACACACAACAAAGGTGGGGAAGACACTAATTTCCATTGCAAATTGGATCAATTTTCAATGCAAGAATTGCATACTTGACAGTATCGTGTAAACGAGGTGCAAATGTATTGCACTGCGTTCATTTACTTTGGCTGCGACTCATGAGTCGTGAATCGTGATTGACTGACATACGTATCTCGGTCTCGGGCGGTATTTTTGAAAATAATAAATTTATTATTTTTGTCGTTGCGCACAGTGGGGGCAGTGTGCGTCCTTGACTCGTGAGCGAACGGTCTCGACGGGTGTATTATAAATAATCATATCGTCATTCGTCAGCCAAGCAAATGGATTTTCTCGTTCATCTTGATTGTGCTTGCTTCGTGAATTCCTTTTTAGAAGTTCAATGTATGTACTCGTTTTCTTGTGCTTGTACTTGAAGTCCTTTTTTTGTTTCTTGACTTTTATTTTAGTATTACAACATTCCCTTTAGTGGGGTAGGACACGAAGGTCATGCGAACGAAAAAGTGCAGATGCGCACTATGTGTTTGCGAGAGTGTGTGAGTGTTTGCATTCGCTGCTCGGAGCAGTGCACTCGGTTTTGTGTTGTTTTTGTTCAGGCATTGAGTTCGCGAGGAATATATAATGTTTGCCAGTGCAGTGTTATGTAATTGCAGGTTTTGTTCAAAACACATACGCGGGCGTGCGAGTGCGAACAAAATTATGCAACGAATGTACGACGGGCTTCTAAGGCGCAAGCGAATAATAATTACTTGTTTGATTGCGGGCGTGCTAATGGTGGCGAACTTCCATGTCGGTCTGGTTTTCTTTTATACTAGTAAGTTGCACGTAAGAGGCCACTTGGGTAGTAGTTGGGGTTAGATCAGTTGCGGTTCGGACTGTTTTCAGTGCAGGATGCCATTGAAAAGTGACTGAGAGTCGATTTGATCCAATGAAATTAATGACGTAAAGGTTTATACAAGGTGGGCCAAAAGAAGTCATCCGATGTTGTTTGGCTCTCACTTTTTTTCTAAGTGAAAAACTTGGATTCTGTTTTTTGATTATGTACACACCCTGTACTTTATCGAACATTAATGACGAACAGCAATTTTGAGTTAAATTGATTTTTTTTCTATTCTGTAAGCGTATGCCGAATGTTGTCTGCAATGGGTATGTTCAACAACACCACTTTCTAAAGAACACTTGCTGATATTCTTTCGAAGGAATAAACTGTTCTATGCGAATTTATTTGGAACCTCAATCGCAATGTTGTGTTAGCAAACGGTTCTGAGTCTGTCGCGATGTGTACCTAAATTTTTTTATAACGCCGTGGACAATTCTTTAAGTTGCCATTTTTTAAGGGGAAGCCGACAAATCTGTTCAAGTGTTTTGACATTTCAATTGTTGTCTGGCTTAGTAAAAGTAATTTGTTTTGAGACTTTTTTTATAAATGAAAAATTTACTTATGACGACAGGTATTGTCAAAAATGACAATAGTATTGCAGTCTATTTCATCACTTTCAAAAGGCAGTTTACTTCAAATAAATCTGGTCAACTCCGAAGGATTAAATTGTTAAATGTTTCCAATTTCTAGGAAAAGCTTTAAATTTCTTTCTTTTGACACTTCATTTGACAAGATTGGTTGAGCGTAAGAACCGCGAAAGAGATCTATACTACAGAAATAATAAGAAATAATAGGCAAGGATGATAATGATGATTATTGACGAGGATACGGTCCTCAAGTTCGTTTTTAATTGATTTCAGTTTCATTTCAGTATAAAATTCTGAAGTCTAGCATGAGACAGAAAAGGTCTTCTATCTAAAAAAAAATTCGAAGACACCCAATTCTCCGTGAGTCTTTTATTGAGAAAGAATATCCTCGAATTTAAGAAAAGCTTTGCCAAGTTCTTTTAGCAGCACGAAACTGACATCTGACAAAAGATCGACACTACGATTTTGAATTCTTTTCTTGCTTAATACTTCTGAAGCTGTGTCAAAAGTCTCTCAGACAAAGGCAAATGGGGAGATCTAACCTGACCTAAGTATAAACAGCTCGAAAAAAATGCACAAATGCGACATCTGTTGCGAAGAATTTTTCCTAAAAGATTTTTTTTGACAGTCGGAAAATGTCAAGCTCCCTCACAAGGCGTTTTTCTTTTTTATGTCAGAGCACAACCTGAACTGTTAAACAAAAAGTTTGTGTTTCGGTTTTAGCTCAGAATTTGTGTTTCTTTTTTCGTTCAGAGCGCGTTCAGAGCGCGCTCTATGAGCTCAGAATAAATTGACTGAGCAGGCTGAGTGAATAGCTGATTTCACACTTCCAGTCACATTTGACAGAAAACAAAGCAGCATAAGCAAAATAGTTGAAATGGTAGACGAACCTTGTTCTTTTGGAACTGAACATTAACCAATTTAATAAATAACAATTAATAAATGTTAAATTTGTTTTCTTTGAAACCATTTTAGCGTCAGAGCCAAAATCAGAGCCATCTGTTGAGAAGATAGATTACATATATATCAACTACTTAAAGTGTGAATTGTTTTTTTAAAGCGAAAGCTCACAGTCCCTAAATTTACTTTGAGATGATCAAACTTGTGATGAATGGGATAGAAGATTTGTTTGTTTTCTGCAGTTTTTTGTTGTACATTTTGCCAAGTGTAACCACCGCTTTATACGTTTTTTTGTTTGGTTTTAAGTTTTAACAAATGCGATGTTCAAAATGCACTGTATCACTGTGCAGCTTGAATTGGTTCAAGGTTGACACTTTGGAAACACACCCGTAGGGTGGAAATATTTCGGCACTCATTATTTAGGTTTCTAAATTTTGCTTCTCAGTGAAGTATGAAATCGTAGGTAAAGGGTTTTAAAAGGATTGCCTAAAGTTCCATATTAGACCTGTAGCGCCAAGTTGTTAAAAAAAATTCACTGGAATGCGTCGATTCGCAAAAACTACAGTAAAAATGGTTTTTATTCGAAAAAGTCAAAAAGGATACAGTAGAACAGTAGAAATGGCAGGGACCAGCAGGCAATCGTCTTCATATATGACTTGCCAGAAGGCAGAACCAATGTTTACCCAAAACCAACCCACCATGACAATTTAGTTTACGCAGTATTTCAGTGGTCAGTATGCTGGTCGACCAAAAGCAGTCTCAAGTTTAGCCCCCGGAAAACGCAAGTTACATATCAAGGCTCTTGCCGCACTGTGCGCGACGTCTGGCAAACATCCATCAAACATTTTAAATCAAGGAAGCTTCTCAATCTTGCCGCTCGACATACAATTTTGTAGGTTCCTTCCTTCGATGTAAATAGTTGTAAATAGTTGCCACATAGACGGAGCATTCCCATGATGCGAAATGAATATGTGAAAACGTTTTGTCAATTTTTATTTCCTCTACTGTCAGATCAAATTCGAACCATAGACCACATTGGGCAGGGTATTTCATCATGCACGCAATCGCTCTTTTGAAACTCAGCGGGCTAATCCGCGTCACTTTCTTTCACTCTCTCATCGGCTCCCGTCGCCAGCCAGCAGCGAAGGAAAGTGCTGCATCTCATTGAATTCAAGTGAGACTTATCTGTTTACTCTACTGTTAGTTAAGTAACATGTCGAGAGGGCGTTGTGGATATTTCTATGCCACATTCTACAGCGAAATTAAACCAAATACCAAAGTCGTGGTACACACTATCTACTTCTTCGTTTTGTATTTCTCTCCTTGAACTCGACCATATCGCTGCAGCGATTGCGAGAAAGCAAACGTTGTTTACCACCACACTCATGAAGCACATAGAATAACGTATGTCTCCTTGCACGAAAACACACACTGGTTGGTGTGGCTGTGGTGTTTCCTTCTTTGCCCCATTCTGCTGCAACGACTGTCATCTCGATTTACTGCTCTTGACTCTACACGCTGCTGCACCACTTCACAACTTGTTTTTCAGCTCAGCTCTTCGGAATCTGTATACACAGTTCTTTATCTCTCCTCATTATAAAAGTAGCTTCTTGTTCTTGCTGTGTTGCCTTGCCTTGCATTTGAAAAGCTAACCAGCCCTCCGCCTGCTCAGCCTGTCCCCGCACTATTCACACGGTAAACACGAATAGCAAGAGAATGAGATACAACAACAAAAACACAAAGAAGAAGAAGAGAGAAAAAAAAAACTAGGCGACGACGACACAACGACATCGCTTTCATGGTGTCGTTGGCGTTGCACAGAAACCACCATCAAATGCATGGTAGCCCTAACCTAGGCTCATAAAGTATCTCTAGACATACAGCCTTGCCACACATAACCAACATCAACATCAACATCTAATGCCACACATCGCTCGCATAAAATGGGCGAGGAGATCCGCCATGGACGTAGAGAATGCGATGTGTGCCAAAGTCTCACGCTGCCGGCCGAAGCGATGAACATAAATACATTATCTGTGGGTATGGTTATGTATTTCACAGATACATAGCGTGCAACGCCAGAGAACAGTGCAATGCTAGTGCTAGATAATGGGGCGGCCGGTATACCCACTCGCGTGCATTCCCCATGAAGAACCACTTCGGTCAAAGTCGGGGCGATACAATAGCATTAGCCCATACAATGGCATACAAACTTACACACATATAAGCGCCCCGTCAATATGCACATAGATTAAGTGTATGCGCTGTACCTCGATGCTTCGTATAGATTCTCGGCATAGGGGAGACAATTTGTGTGTTGTTTTTATGCAGCTTAGTGGCTTTCGGAACAATGCGTTGAAGGAATGAGTGAATGTGACGTTGCCAGTTTTCAAAAGAAAAAAAAAATGGGAATAGGGAGGAGGGGGCTTTGTTCGGAGGTTTGTGTACTAATTTTAGTAAGAAGGACATTGCACTTTTGAAATTATTTCTAACAAAGTTGCAATAAATTTTGATACACAGGTGAGCACTTGTCTTGACTGCAATTAGAGGGATGATACGGAATCGGCAACGTTCCGAGATCTGAGAGATGGCAAATAATTAATCTGTAGAGCGAGGAATATGCATGAGAGACATTCTCAGAGGTATGGCATCGTATTGTTGTGTAGACCGTCAAATAACGTCTACAAACCGTGAAGCGACTGACGGTTTCCACCCATTTTATTGCAGATCATCCTGATCTAGCTTGGGAATAAACTTTTCTGTCTCATTTTGACATCCGGAGCAGAATATGGTCGATTTTGAAAGCTTCATCACAGCTTTGTTTTTAAAGGCTGTTATTCTTTTAACAAGTTTTGCAAAAATTGGCAACATTGTTTCTAATGACAGTCAATTTGAAATCTGGCTTGAAGATTTTTGCTAAGTGCTTTAGATTACCGCCAAAATAACTTTGCACACTCTGGGTAAATTTATTTTACAATCGTGGTTCGCCAAACTTACCCTGCGGCCCTACTCTCTATTTCGTCCCATTCGAAATGGCTTTCCCTTTCTGCTTTTAAGTAGGTACTCTGTAACATTTCGTTCTACTTTCGAAATACAGAGTAGAAAGGGTTCGTTTTCGAAAAATTTTACTTTACGTAACGTAATACAGAGTATGGCGCCTGCAATTGGGTGTAGGTCCGAAACACACTGAACAGTCACGACGGTAGGAATGTCAAAAATAGCTGAGTTTCTCCGACTAAATATTGTATGAAAGGTGTTGTTTTTTTACGCCAATGGATGAGTATTAAACCTACTGGCACCCAAAATTCGCGTTCTTTTCCAATCCAAGCTTTAAAAACCTGTCAATTTTGAAATAGTGACAGCTGACAGGGTACAATAAGTGAACACCTTAGTACGTGTGTGAATAATTAACTGTGGAACATTTAAACTGTCCTAGAGCGCTGAATTTTTGTGTAAAATTAGCTTTCTTACTGTCGAACAAATACCTGTCAAAGTTGAACATAATGACGGATAACATTAAGTAAATTTGGCTTTATGACCAAAAACAGACTATAAACTCTTGCTAAAAATTGGAGACAGTTCCCCCACTGCAGCAACTTCGGAAATGTCTTTTTTTTTGCTTTCTGTAGATTGGTATAGGCCAAACATAGTAATTGCGTAAACAGAGTGCCAAAGAATTGATTCTGACTTTAGACGCATTTTAAGAACACTAGAACTTTCTCAGTGAAGTAGATTGCGAGTTGATATCTGGGGCAGATTCCGTATATCAACGATCGTCTCTAAACGATATCGTTTTTAAAACTTTTATCACCAAAATAAGTCACATTCTGCTCGAATTTTTTTGACAAATGTCAGCTTTCATTATTATTTTAGAAAATGAACTGGATTAAGCTCTCAAACTTGTAATTTTAGCATCTACTTGCTGGTTTTGGAGGTCTATCGTTTCGACGATTATCGTCTGAAAACTTACGGAATGAGTGCTCTGTGTATTTATTCAAAATTGAAACACAAAAGTCTGTTGCGTTTCTTTTCTTTTGTCAGATTTGAATGCTTTTTGAAAGGCTGCCTGGTTAACCTCACAGGGTGTACAAGTTTCAACAATGCCTGTTGAAATGGTAAAAATAAATAAGTTATGACATAATTTTTGCGGGGAATAACGCGTTGAAGACTGTCCAATGTCTTCAAATCAAGAAATGGGCGTTTCTTCTGTAGTCGATTTTTATACACAAGGATAACTTTTGGACGGTTTCCTAAATAAATGTTACTCGAACGACCTTACTTCCTGCATCCTTGCAAATCGTAGAAAAATCTCTAACATGCTCAGATTTATAGAAAGTTTAAATGTGTGCCTTCTTATAAAGGGTTTTTCAACAGGGACGCTACAAAAGTAGAGCGATAGGGACAGCAAACGACGCCGAATTTCTTGCCGCTCTTTTGACATTTCTCTTCAGTAAGGTTTGCCCATTTCATGATGGAAAGATATACGAGCCAACAACGGGTCGAAATTCGGAGTCAGTGGCCTCAACGTTAAGAGCGCTACGTCCAATTTATGGTCGCCTAGCAGATCAACAATTGAGCGTCTAGTGGAAAAATTTGAATCCACAGGCACAGTACAAAATGTTCCCGTGCCAGTGAGACAGTGAAGTGCCCGTAGTGTCGAGAATATTGCTGCCGCTGAGGCTTCAGTTCAAGAAAGCCCAAATGTGTCTCTCACACGTCGTTCTCAAGCGTTGGGCATCTCTGTGACGTCGTTGTGGCGAATTTTGCGAAAAGAAATTGGCCTACATCCTTACAAGATTAAATTGACGCAAGAACTGAAGCCGCTGACCACCAGAAGCGTCGTATGTTCGTGAATTGGGCTGAGCAACAACTTGAAAACGATTCGGATTTTCATCGAAAAATCGTCTTCAGCGATGAGGCTCATTTCTGGCTGAATGGCTTCGTCAATTAACAAAATATGTGGTATTGGTCAGGCAGAAATCCACACGTACTCCATGAGTCATCATTGCATCCCGAAAAAATTACGGTTTGGTGTGGTTTATGGGCCGGCGGCGTCATTGGGTCGTACTTCTTCCGTGATGATCAAGACCGGCACGTTACTGTGAATGGGAATCGCTACCGTTCAATGATAACCGAATATTTTTGGCCCCAATCGGATGATATGGACTTGGAGGACATGTGGTTCCAACAGGGCGCCACAAGCCACACAGCCAATGTCACAATCAATTTATTGGAAACCAAGTTTGGAGAACGGGCTATCTCACGAAATGGTCCAGTCTATTAGACTATTTCCTGTGGGGCTACGTCAAGTCTATGGTCTATGCCAACAAGCCAGCGACGATTGATGAACTTCGTACGAATATCGAACGTGAAATTGCAGCAGTATCGGCCGATTTAGGCTTGAAAACCGTCGAAAATTGGGTTCAGCGTCTGGACTTCTGCAAGCGTGCCCGTGGTGGCCATGCAAAAGAAATCGAGTTCCATACATAATGGCATCGAACGTACTTTCATAAAGGATTTCATTGATATCCAAAACCGTTTTTGTTTTATTTAAAAAAACTTTTGTAGCGCTCTTATTGAAAAACCCTTTATATTTTTTTTTAAATGTTCAGTACCGATGTTACCTAAGTTCATAGTATTCAGTTGTAAATATGGAAATTCATGCAGTTGCACCTTCATTCAGAATTTAACTTTGAAAACGAAACTATTTTGAGCTATATAATGCATTTTGACCTCAAGAAACCCCCTGAACTCTGCAGCGTTTTTTTTTACGTACGAGTATTTCTACAATTTATACACAGAATAATTTTGTTATTGTCTCATTTTTAATAACCACACCAAGAGATGAGTATGTTATGTATATGAATACATAAGTAGATGCTATTGTTTTCTTTGATAATTTTGTTTTTTTTGGTCCTTCAAACAAAATACTTACGTAGATACATATGTATCATGGCTGAAATGAATGAAGCACCCATTCAGTATTTAACGAAAGTTTGCTGTCCTATACAAAAATAAAAATCCTTTAAAAGGACGAATATAAAGAAGCAGAAGCATATATATCGCATGATATAACAAGAATCCACTTGAAAGATTGCAAAAAGCTCCTTATATCCACACACAATGCCCCAAGTGCACCACCACCTCGTCGCCTCGCCCTTCAATTCTTTCACAATCCTTGCTTGGTATTTTTTTTTCCATTTTGTATATAATACAAGTATGACTATGGCGTTTTTTTTTTTAACTCTGGGCTAGGCGGCAAAAGGAAGGATTCAAATCCATTAAACACACATATACACCCGACGAGAGGGAGATACATTCAGCATTTGTTTGGTGTGTCATTCTGTTGGCTGAACTGAAAGAACGAAATACGAGTAGTTTCATTTCATGCTGGAGCTCAATGTTTTTTATGTTGCTACTGCTGCAAGCGCTTCAGTTTTTTTTCTCTCTCTCTGACATAATGAATCAAAATAATATGCAGTTATACAGGAAAGGATTCTATGTGGCGTAGGTTTTTTTTTTTTAATATTTTTCATTGATGCCAGAAAAATTATCCTTAAGTCTGATGAAATATTAAAAAAAAAAAAAACAGCTGGCTATGCAGGGACACTATTTTTTGTAGGGTGTATTAGCTTATGTAGTTATGGCAGTCATTGGAAGAGAAACCCATCTGCAAACAAGAAAAGACCTAGTTCGTTATATTGATAAATTTTTAACTATGATATGAATAAAACCTTTATTTCCTTAATAATTTTACAACTACCTACAACAGAGGTGTTTGTTAAAAACACAGTTCCTTCAATAGCAAAAGCTACTTCCTTGTTGTGGGAAAAGACGATCTAATGTCCAGTTGTCAGAATAGCATCGCACTCAAAACTCTCCCATTCGTTAATGACTACTATGAGTATGAGCTCATCTTGTCTTGGAATAGGGTATTGCACATCATCCTCCTGTTCCGTAGCTTTTGCCACATTCTTTAAGGTTGTCATCTAAATTCCACCACAACTTGTACCTACCTTTAAGCCAGATACTATAGAGTAGAAAAAAACACAAATAATGATCTTCTTTGAATGCGAACATCTAGATACACATAGCTGCCTGAGAACCATGAACATTCACAGGTTCATTCGTGGTCTTCTGGTTGATGTTTGCATCTTTTTTTTTTACCTCCTTTCATATCAAGTACAATTCAATGTGTGTTTCAGAAAACGCAAAAAGCAAAAATTGAATGCATTTCTGTATACACACATCCGTGCGATGACTACCTACGATGAGAACCAGGCTAGCTAGAGCTACACAAGAATGTGGGGATGTGGTGTGGATGTGGATGAGGACAAACAAAAGTGCAGAAAGAGAGGGAGGGAGAGAGGGATGTAGGTACCTATACGTTGTTTTCAAGTTGAAGTTGGAAAAACTTGACTTTCCCTGATTTTCTTTTCCCTGCTCTCCTCTGTGTGTGTTTTTTTTTCATATAATTTCTTTTGGGTGCTATTGCTATGCGCTTATCTACACGTCGTCGTCACACACTCTACTCATGTATACCTGCCGCATGAATATATTTAGCTATATTTATATTTACTCTTTGCCCATCGAATAAAAAAGGGTGTCCCGAAATTTTTGCGCAGTCACGCTGCTTCTTTTTTTTTAATTAAATTGCATAATAAGAACTTTATTTAAATACTCGTAGTCTTAATTATTTACCCCCGTATTTATAAACAAATATGCACAAGCTAATTAGCTAGTAGGCATCAGATGGCATAGAAAAATTTGACGTAACTTCTGAATAACGAGTTGATAACTTTTACGCAGCGTTTATTAGGGTTTAAGAAACGTGCATCTACTCGTCGAGCACATTATAAAGGCTTCCGAACTGTGGCGTCATAAACAGTTATAGTGATGCCTGCTACTGGTTCACAGTGTCAGTCTAAATGAGCACCAAAGCTGTGTTAAGTGGGCGTAAGCTACTGTCGGAGATGGAGGATAATCAGATTTTCAATATCTGCAAATGATCATAAAATTTCTACGCACTCGCACGATGACTTTCGGACTATTCATAAGAGATCGAATTGAGAAGTGCGAACAAGCAAATATTCGTAGCTTCTGACATGACAACTTGTTTAAGGCTTTTTTTTCATTCGTGGTTTGTGGATCGCGATTGTATTATGTCGATTCTGAAAAACTTCACAACCTTCACATAAAAAAAGTGAAAATATTTCCCACTCAGGGTGAAGTTTTTTTCCCATGTGAAGTTATTGTCCGTGAAGTTATTTTCCTGTAACTGTGGATTGTGAATAAAATGTGACAGTTCGCGGAGAATTTTCAATTCGTCGGAAATTTTCTGTAATTGTAAATTTCGCTCAATTACTCAAGAGACTCAGGTGTCTTTAAGATTAATTAAATATAATACTTTTGTGGTAGAATTAATATCAATTTTCAATTCATAAACACGGTTAAATTTAATTGTTCGCAATTCACCTATTCACTGTCATGGGAATAGTTCTTTAAGTTAGATTACGTTTTATTGTTCGCCATTAGAACTTCCAATTTAGCATATACCATAAATTTGATTCAGTTTATTAACCTTAACCATTTTTAACTTGCACACTATACATTTTCCAGGTCAAAATGTGCAATTTTGTACGGAAAATTTCAACAAATTTAGCCCGGTTAGACTTTATTGCGCTTACACAGAAATTCTCTCTTAGAAAATAAAATGAACTCCTCAAAGATTTTGCATAGTTCATACTTATCTTCTGCGGAAAAATGGAAAAATATATTGTGACGTCACACAGTTATGAATATGGCGCCACCAGTTCCAAGTGACGTCACCAGTAACCAGTATTTTTCAATTTATTTGTGAAGCCTTTATCACGTAATATCATGAACTGCTAAGAAATCGTCAGTAGATGCAGACCTCGCTTGAGGTGGCACGAACAAGTTGAAAAGGACTTCAACCACCGCAGGGTGTGTTTAACTGAATGCGATTAGCTATGGACCAGGCTATCAGGATTCAGGAGAGTCCTGCTAGTTGAGGCCCTGGTTCACTCCGGATTGAAGCCTAAGAATTAAAAGAGGAAGAAGTAGAAATATGTAATTTACATACACTTCCTGCATGTGATGGAAAAATCCAACGCCACTCTGTATAATACGACAAAAAGCCTCTCACGGGATACGCCACCACTACAGTATTATTTTTAGCTCAGTTTTGAATATGGTACTAGTGCAACGTTCTTTCTACTTATAGTATGGTTTATTAGTGGGATAGGTAAGTACAGCGACGACGATAACAAAAGACAAAGCCCTATGTGCCAGCGCGGAGGCAAGGCGCTAGGGTGTAGATATACAAATATCTAGGATATATAGGTCTTTTTCCCTGTAGTAGAGTGTTTTGCTTGTTTTTTTTTTCTACTTGCTTCGACTGCACCTCGACCAAGGTATGTGCGTTTATATGTATGTACTGACAAAGCGCGATTAAAAAAAGCCTATTTGTTCTGTGCACAAGATTATGTACAACGTGTTATTGTATATCATGTTTGGAGTAGTATTTTCTTCATCATCATTAGGAACATCATGATGAGAATGGCTTTGTGCCATGGATATGAAATGGAACCATTGAAGTCACATTTTGCTTGCAGTTTTGTTTTGTGATGTTCTTTATTTTATTTTTCTAGTTCCCTACATACAAAATAATAAATATCCTCGGCGCATATATATGAAGGTACCACTGAGCCCTCACTTGACAGGACGAATTGAATAGAATTTCAGTTTTGAAAAAATGCACATTGCTAACTTGTGCTGAAGAAGGACTTATTTTTAGGTTAGGAATAACTTTATCGTGGATGGGGTCTTATTGATCTGTGGTTTGGAATTTTTTTTAAGAGCGACGGTATTTGGTTGTGTCCTGGTCGAACTGTCACATAGAAAAGTGCTACAAGATGTTGTGAATACTGCAAGTAGTTGGAACTTGATCTATCAGGTGCCCTGTCCTTTCTATGGGTTGAACAAATTTTGCCCACATTAATGTTTGCTCATTTCACGGGAGCAGGATATATTTACTCATCACAGAAGATGTTCACAACTGAGTCGCATGGAACTTTCTCAATAATTGCTAGCTTGGCTGAAGTTCTACTTCATCAAATTAAGCCGTCAATCCGAACTAACATTTGTAGGAACTTCACATAAGTGCTGCTTCCAAAGACCTCCCTTTGAACAGAACAGAAGCAACAGCGCCTTTGCTGCGTGGTTTTACAAAATGGCGGCGAAGCTAGCCGTCACTTCATTTAAATTTTAAAAAGATGAGGTCTTATTCTGGACGCAAACCCAATTTGTCAACAAGCCACAGGAAAAGGTTGAATACCTACCCCCAAAGGAGGTCCATTTCGTCGCCTCATCCTGTACATGCTTCTATTCAATAATCTCCATTGGAATTATTTGAACAGCTCTATGTGTTCGATATGAATATATGCTACGTTTTCTGTGTATAGTATCCTCTTGGTAATGATGAGGACGATAATAATGCTGCTAGCGATAGGCAATGTATCTTTGAAAATAATTTTTCACGGACATTATAAAAACAACAAACCAGTCGACCAACTATAACAACAACAAACACCATCCCATCGTAGTCCAAGGTGGATCAGTCACGAACCTGACTTTCTGTACTGTAAACACCACTAACCGTCATCATGAGCGTCCAACCAAACCAAGAAGGAGAGGAAACAAGAACGAAATGCAAAACAAAATGCAGTAAAGAGGGAGAAGCAAAATTGCTGCACAAACTGGGGATCTGTGTAAGTGCGACAATGCACTTTGCTTTATGTTTAAAAGCTTTCGGTACATGAATAGATGGAATGTACATAATTTATACCTATATATAACTCTGGTTGTTGGCAATCAATTTGGCTTCCCCCACAGGACTGGGAATTTTGCTTTTGACTTTTTTTATGATGCGAATATGTGAGTGATGAGCGATTTAATTGCGGTGACTGGATTTTCCAAGTCTAGGCTAAAGTATCCTAGGTTGTGTGTGGAGAGGTCAGGATATACAAATTTCCATGGATGGTAATTAAATGTTGAGGGAATACTGCTTTAAACCTTTTTTTTTCAAGAGAACAAGAGAACATGGGAAGTTGTTTTTTGATTTATTTTTTGCGAATTAAATATTGTCAGCATTTTTGTCCCCTTTTTGAGATTGGATTACGTTCGTGTTGGGGTTATGCCTATTTCTTTGTGCCGAAGCCATTGGCCTAATTAAAATGTGTGCAAAAGGCAGTAATGTTTTTGGACATACGTTTGGGAATATTGGTGTTCCCTTTGAAATAGGGTTGGTCCGCCCTTACAACGAAATATAAAATTCATTTCAATAACTTGTAATCTAAAAGGTGTGTAATAGTAAAACGTACATCAATTAAAAGTGCGACAAAAAAGCAAGAGTAAGCTAGATCTGGGTGGATGTTTTGTCTTGAACAACTTGTGATTCAAAGCATTTTATTTTTCGTCGTTGTATTGCTAGAAAAAACTGTATTTTAAACAATGATGTAAAGGGCTTTCCAATAAGAGGTGTTATTTTGGTATTCAAAGAAAAATGCCATTTTTAGAGATAAATGATCGGATGTTTATTTCATAATAAACAGGAAGGTATGCCGTTAATAATGAAAAACAACATCAGCCAAATGGCCACCACGAGCACGCATACAGGACCATATCCTTTTCATGAAATTTTCCATAACCAAATCGCAAAATGGCTGCCCTATTGGAAAACCCTATACTAATTTTACAACACCCTTCTTTCTAAAGCGTAGATCTCGAATGTTCAAGCTTCAACGAGCGATTTTAAATAAACTTACGACCAATGCCAATCATAGCAGTGAAAAGCGTTTCCAGACTCGTCCAGTTGTTGTCGAGAATTACCGAAGTCATGCTCAAACCTGCTGGCGCTAAAAGGTAACCGCTGTGAAAACAGCTAAACCTATCGGATTTCCTTCAAACCACTGTCTACAGTCTACACTCTACCGGTACTAAAAAGGAAAAAAAACTTTCAAAGCTTCAACGAAATCGTTGGAGTAGTTTTTGAGTTTATCCCTGGTACACGTGCAAACACTTGCTTAGAAGTATCCCAATTTCGAAGAACATTTTCAATGGTTTGGGGCTGTGCTTAGGTGTCTGATGCTTTGCTGTTTTGATTGCATAATATCGGACTTCAACGGCGCACTTTAAGTAAAATATAATAAAAAGGAAAATCCACTGGCGTCAGCAGCAACATCACCAAAACTGCCGAGGTGTTTGTGCGTTCGTAGCGCCATCTTGTCGGCAAAGTAAACACTGTCGAAGAATTGGGACAAGCTATTTCAAAAAACAAAATTTGAGGCGCAGTTTTGAAACTCTAAGGGCCGTTTGCTCATACGACTCTTAACGATTTAAGTCCTCCTTAAATACTTATGGGCTACTTTTTCCAGGTCTTAAACTGTCACATAAGAGTTTATGTGGAACTTAGTTTGCTATGCGTCGTATCAGCAAACGGCCCTAAAAGCTATGCGGATGGTTACACTAGTCATTCTCCAAGTTACACCAAGTTGCAGCGTTTATATTTCAATCCTTACTCTATCAAATTTTGAGTTTTTTTCTGCTTTATTTTGCTTTTTAAGTATTACAGTCTAAAAGTCACAGTCACCGCACCCACCTCTATAAAGCAACCCAATTTCCAGCCTGAATTGATGAACTTAGTTTCGCAATGAGGTCAAAATTTGATTTTAAAAATACCATCACATACTCGTAGTTATTACCCCCAGAGTCCATAAGCTTGTTCGGATTTCTTTATATTCAGTGAAATAGTTTACCATTTCTCAAGGACTTTATCGGTACATGTGCCAAAAACCGTCAGCCCTTTTCTAACATATCAATTGGATGAATAAATATAAGTAAAACGAAAACGAAAAGTGAATAAAGAACCCTGATGTAGTCACATGCAAAACATTTCTTTCGCAACCAAATTTAGAACACAGTGGTGTGCAAAAGTGGTTTTGTGGTTATAAAAGAATTTTTTTTTTCCAAATACAATAAAGCGTTTTGTAAGGTTTATCCATCCCATACAATTGACACTCCTTCACTCGTGGTTGTCGTCTTATATTTCCATTTATTTATTAAATGGAGCTTTGCCCTATCTTGTATTTTGATTTGTAACATACGACTCACATAAAAATTAAGCAGCTTTGACGGTTTCTGGTTAGGTTTGCTTACCACTGAAATAAATGACAATCTTCTGCTTTTGACTACAGAATCGTTGTCTTGCATTTTCGTAGGTTGTCTTAAATTTTCGTAAGTTTATCTCACTTTGACGGTATTTTTTTTTTTTAAATGTATCGGATCAAATGACATTTAAAAAGAAGTAGATGGTAGTGCTAACGCTGTTTGTCATTGTCCACAACGTGAGAGTTGGCTCATTCATTGACTAATTGGTTGAAAATTGAGAGAGAGTCATGGACATTGAATGCATTGAGACAACACGCACTCATTGGTGGAACTTTTCTCGAAAATGCAACGGATCTTGAAATCTGAGCGTCTCAAAACTTTTCCATTACACTGTACACAGCGCCTTTTGTCCTAGTCGATAATCGTCAAAAATGCAAATTTATCGTTGAATTTTATTTAGAATTTCAATCAGCCGGAACACTTAAAATACCGATTCATAAGAGTAGGTATATGTATTCCCCTTTAAAATTCCAAACAAATAATATTCTGTTGGCACATGAATTGCTCTAATCGTATTATCCGTTTCGCTGGCAGCAAGTACTGTACTGGCTTGTAAATGAACAAACTATTGATAGTTGTGTTCTTGTTTTAATCAAACCCTGCTACCACAATCCAATTACTAGCTGTAATTTTCACTGTCAAAGGAATTGCACATTAATTGATGACAAGCTAGTGGAATAGATGAGAGTCTCTCTTGTGAAATTGATTGTCAGATCGCTCTCGCCCTCTCGATAATTACACCCCCACTGAATTAATGAGAATTACAAGACTTGTTCATTTTATTCGAGTTAGTTGCAATGATGTATTTACGACCGCTCTTTGGGGGAAAACTTGGAAAATCTATCCCAAGATTGATGGGCTACAAGAAGACGTCACTTTCCCAAATAATTAGTCGGATTAGTTGGTGTTCATTTGTTTTTATTAGTTGTTCCTAAACCAATTATGGTGCGGTATTTATTTTTAGATTTTATAGTAAAATTTGTTCAATAGAGGTGGAGATAGCTTCCCCGAAAACATGCTCTACAGAGCTGTTGATATTAATTTTCAAAACTGCTTAGTAATCGTTTTGTTTTGAAGTTCAAACCGATATGAGCTAACTTTAGTGACTGCACTGTTGTTACTTTGTATTACGTTGTAAACGTCGGCGGCTGATAAAACAGAATTCATTTATGTGTGAAGTGTATCTTGGCACAACGTTACTATAATGTATCAGTTGTAGAAAATACAAATGCACGTCTTGATAGTATGAAGGTCAGGGTTGTGTATGAATTGATAACCATGACACTGTGCTGGTGAGGTCAGTAGCTTATGATGTTTGCCTTTTAGTAAGTGAGATTAGAATCCGTCTCTGTTGCTGCATTGTCAGCAATAATTATGCTATTGGGGCGCCACAAATGTGAGTCTGTAAGTAGTCCAAAGAACGCGGTCGTAAGCTGGCATTTTAGCACATCACTATATGCACTTAAGAATATTGTACTAGATTACGTAAGTTCCATATTTGAAATGCATTGAATCTTTTTAGATGGAGCTTTAAGTTTCACTTTATTTTCTTGATCTAACCTTACTTTAATCTTAATCCATAATTGTAAACTTTTTCTTGTTACAACACTCCTCGAGGTAACACATATCATTTTGGAAAAGAATAAACCCATCCCGAAACTTACAAAATGCATTTTTTTGTATTTTTTTTCTATTTCCTCTCATCTCCTCCCATCGAAGTTGTTTTTTTTTTTGTTCTTAAATGTCAGCTGTACTAACAATATAGAAAGTTTTTGGTAACGATAGTCTGCCCCGAAAAGTTCAGAAATGTGTAAAAATCAAAATTCACATCTTTACCTTAACTGAGGCCATCTATTGGACCTTTTAAAGTTAGAAAGTTGACAAAAGCACATGTTTTCTCTGTAGCACAAAATGGACCCGTTTTCAAGGCTTGAATGACATTTTAAAATACTGCAAACATTTTATAGAAATTGTTGCTGGTTTGCCGAACTTTAAGAAGAAACGATAGCCAAAGTAATGCGCCATTGACAAAGCTCATCCTTCATTTCGAAATGCAATCAAAAAGGAGAACTTCGGATGTACAAACTCAAAAATGCCCAAAAAGGGCAATCGAAAGCTAGAAATTTTTACTTTTGTAGCCAGATAATCGCAATCTACAAAATGTATGAAGTTATCGCCCTAGAAGCTTGTACTTTATGCGAAAAACTAAAATACTCGTACTTCTAAAAAACTTCACAGAAATGTTTCGAGTTCAAAACTTAAAAGTCTGAGCTGAATCTTTGAAGAACTGTTGCTTCGAAATGCATTTTGAGAGTTTGAAAAAGTTAAAAAAAGAACAAACATCCAAGGGCGGCTTACTTAAAGTCGAACAGAAAAGTTCATCAGCAAGACATTTGGTGACCTGTAAAAGTCGAGCTAACTTTTGTGCGTCAGTCACAGAAGTTTGTTTTGTACTGCTCTTGTAGGTTATGTTGCTGGCTGCACCAAGGCATTCGTAGACAAACTCCAGCTGTGATTTCGTCTTTTAATAACAGAATGGAGTTAAATACTTTTCTGATTGACGCAGGCGCTTATAGACTTGACAAGATCCCTTGTCTATGGCGAGACCAAATTGCTGTAGCCAAGACTTTCACAGGGTTGCCCCAAACTTCTTTACGGTCAAATATGTTCAGCAAATAGAAGCAGGCTCTAAATAAAAGCCCGCGACGAACGACGGTGATTGACTTTCAGAACTCAAGATCATGACTGCTCTTAGCGTGCCTTTCTCAAGTGCACTTAGTATTCGCATGCAAATATTATATAGAACTACATAAAAAAAACTTGGCAACCATTCAGAACACTAGACATAAACCGAAAGTGCACAGACAAATACGTATACCAGCCGATGCCCTAAATCGAACTTGGGGTTACGTAACCATACCAAGAGCAATGTTGCTCAAATGACCTAGAAAAGACATTTATATTATATCAGTGGCATTTACTCTTTGCAAAGTAGGTCCGCCGGGGTCAAGGCCACCCGCACCACCACCACCACCACTCTAAACTAGGTCAATGACTTTTATAGGGGAATCCATCCCTTCAGCCCACGCTATACATGTAAACAGGCAAATAAATGATTACACAGTTTAATCTTCTTCAGTGAAATAATTAATTGTCTCTTTTGGATAAAAAAAAATTGTTTGTCACCCCATTAAGTTTGGGTGTAGCGCACGTGTAGCCAAGGACACAAAATGAATTTAGGAGATTTACGCTATTACTTCGAGATGAACGAATGCGTAATGATGGTGGCCGGAGAGTATGTATCTATGTGCGTCTAGATGAAAGCCAAACTTTGGTGTTTGGTGTACACGCACCCTGAATGAAATCGAGAGCAACGACATCGGTATCCGATCTCGATTACAATTAAAATTAAAATTAATTACAGTGACACTTCAATTGAATTTCGAAGGATACCATTCCATTACTAACTGTTTGTATTTTCTGTCTCCCATTTAGGTCGCGACGATCTATCACCATCGAGTAGTCTGAACGGTTACTCAACCAACGATGGCTGCGATGCGAAAAAGGGCAAAAAAGGACCCGCGCCACGACTACAAGAAGAACTGTGCCTGGTGTGCGGCGATCGGGCGTCCGGCTATCATTACAACGCACTCACCTGCGAGGGCTGTAAGGGTTTCTTTCGGCGCAGTGTTACCAAAAACGCCGTCTATTGTTGTAAATTTGGTCATGCCTGCGAAATGGATATGTATATGCGACGTAAATGTCAAGAGTGTAGACTGAAAAAATGCCTTGCGGTTGGCATGCGACCCGAATGTGTTGTACCCGAGAATCAGTGTGCTTTGAAGCGACGAGAAAAGAAGGCACAAAAAGAAAAGGACAAACAACAAATATCACCGGCAGTGAGTACAACAGATTTCATTAAGAAAGAAGTACTCGAGCTGATGAAGTGTGAGGCGCCTTCGCATGCGACACATCCAGTAAGTTTTCTTTAAATAAACCTCCGACTCTTGTTCAATTACAAAGAAAAATATTAATTTTCACCTTCTGTCTCTTGCAGCTACTGCCTGATAGCTTATTGGCTGAAAATCAAGCAAAAAATATACCTCCATTAACATTAAATCAATTAGCAGTCATATACAAATTAATTTGGTATCAGGACGGTTATGAGCAACCATCTGAAGAAGATCTCAAACGGATAATGATTGTAAGTCTATAGTCGAATGGTTTTTTCGTTGTGTTGGTGAAACTCAATTTTATTTTTAATTTTTTACTTTCGAACAGAGTTCACCCGATGAGAACGAGAGCCAACATGATGTTAGCTTTAGGCACATCACCGAAATTACAATCCTAACAGTACAATTAATAGTCGAATTCGCCAAGGGACTGCCGGCTTTTACCAAAATTCCACAAGAGGACCAAATAACACTGTTGAAGGTGAGTACAGTTTGCATTTGGACTGTTTCTAAATGTATCTATTGTGGTCCTGCAGGATTATAGTCTTTTCACCGAGTGGGCTGTGATATATTGTCCATTTGGTTTTTGAGTTGTTGCTGTAACTCACTGCTGAACCAGAGTTCAGTCCATAGCGCTGTCAAAATTAATTGCACTCCCAATAGTTGGCACGTTTCGCTCAACGTCATCGCATTTGCTCAAGTTGGCCAACTTTCGACGAGTTCGTGTCGGTTAGAGCACGGTTCTATGGGTATTTAGCGGTAGCTGATTCTTCGCAAGTTTAAATATGCCGTCTTGAAACATGGATTGCGTGCCTCGCTAAACTGCATCATCTCCCAGATCGTTTGCTGATCTGTTTGTAATCTTTTACCGCATCCGTATCACTGCGTTCTTCACAACCACTCACCCAGCGATCATCCTATACTGCATAGGTGTGTGCATAGTCTCTCTTTAAGAAATGTTGACTCAAAAAGCCAATTCGGCTGCTGACAATATTAGCTCCGGAAATAATATCTCAGAATCTTGTCATTATTACGAAGAACGTAACGAAAGTCGTGCTGAAGTCGAAGAACACTTAGGCTAAGTGCGGTTACTGTTGTAGGCAAAAGCCATCAACTTGTGGTCGGTCTAAATCGCAGTTTAGGTCAGTTGCTACACATTCATTAATTTCTGTATAAACAATTAGTTAAATACAACTATACTTCCTATGGTTTCATACTATGAAATAAAATAGAGAACTTTTATGATCTGATCTGATCAAAGCAAAGCTCATCAGATCAAGCCACTACTGGGGACTGTTGCAGGCATCCGTTTCCGTCCATTTCGTTCAACCAAAGTAGTCAAAATAATTTCCTTCAATTGTTTTCTTAAATCGATTTGCTTTTCTCTTTTCAGGCATGTTCAAGCGAGGTAATGATGTTGCGTATGGCACGACGCTACGATGCGCAATCCGATTCAATTTTCTTCGCCAACAATCGTTCATATACCCGTGATTCATATAAATTGGCCGGCATGGCTGATAATATCGAAGATTTATTGCATTTCTGTCGACAAATGTACTCGATGACAGTCGATAATGTGGAGTATGCCCTGCTCACTGCCATTGTGATCTTTTCGGATCGTCCCGGTCTCGAAGAAGCCGAACTAGTCGAACAGATACAAAGTTACTACATCGATACGTTACGAATCTACATCCTCAATCGGCATAGAGGCGATCCCAAGTGTTTGGTATTTTTCGCAAAACTTCTCTCCATTCTCACAGAACTGCGAACGCTGGGCAATCAAAATGCCGAAATGTGTTTCTCGCTAAAGCTGAAGAATCGCAAGCTACCGAAATTCCTCGAAGAGATTTGGGACGTGCATGCGATACCACCATCGGTGCAATCGCATATACAAGCAACACAAGCGGCGCAGGCGGTAGCTGGTACCGCACTGGAGAACGGTGGAAGTAGTTCGAGTACAGATGATTTAATGATTGGTGTTACCGGCCTACCAAGCGGACTTAGTGGTAACAATCTAAGTGGTAGCGGATTAGTGGGAGGTGGAGGAGGAATTGGAGGTATTGGGGAACACAGTACTGTAGCATAGCAGGATTAGTTCAAGTCATTGTCGTTATCGTCGTCCATCTCCATCTCGTCATCTCCTACTCCTTCCCTCGGACAACATACATTTTATTGAAATACCACTCTCTCTCTCACACACACACACACACACACACACACAAAATCAAATACAATAATTCGTTCGTTTAGTTGTGCAGGGCTTTATATACAAAAAATAATTTGTATGTAAAATAATTTAGTTACTAATTAATTAATTTTACTTTTTGTAACTCTAGCTGTAGAAGGTTACCAATTACACACACACACACACACACACAGTTTAAATATGTTGATTTATTTTGTTTGTTAAGTTTTCTATTTGATTCACACTTTATACTGACACATACCATTACAAGAACAAAAACAATTTAAAATATGTATAATTGCGTAGGGACAGTGACAAAACAGAACAAAAGTGAAAGATTGTACATGTCTACATTTCATTTCCTATATACATATATATTTTTTTTTTTTAATTTTTTAAATGTAAATACAAACCATAAGAGAATGGCATTGGAAAATTATATAAAAGCATTATTAAAAATTTCTAATTTCGACAAAAGTATGAGCATCATGAAGAGAGCTAGAGCTAGTTTGAGAGGGCGTTAGATAGTGAGCATGGATCGTTTGTATAATAATTATATAACCTTGTAAGATAAAAGAAAACATAGAAAAGTGAGTGAGATCGTGTGAAAGGAAGAAAGAATTATATATATTCAATAATTTTTAAGAGAATGAGAGAAAAGATTGTTTTTTATAAATAAAATTAAAAATTATATATTAAAAACTGCATTATTACCTACGTTATACAATGTTTATTAAAGAAAAAACAAACAAAAAATGAATATATATATATAAATAGGTTTGTAAAAAGGCATGAAAAAAAAAGAGAAGAATAACACATGATATAGAAAGAGAAATGATATGATTATGTCGTAAGCAAAAAAAAAGAAGTAATTGATACCATATTCAATAAAAACACAATTAATTATTATAGTCTAAAAAAAAACTAAAAAACAAAAGCGGAGGGAGTAAGACGGAAGGGATTTGTTGTTAGATCTTGTTAACTTTTGTGTATCGATTGATGTATTTTTTTTTTTTTTTGAATTGAAAGAAGGCTAAGAATGGTGATTGATTTTTAGTAGATTTACGCAAAGAATATTTGTTTTTTTTAGAAAGAACAAAACACCAGAAGTCGACTTTTAGCAACGTATGACACACACTTTAAGGCCTTGTAACTACCTACTAATGGGCTGTGCAATATAAGTTAATTTACCGATTCCTCTGACTCAAGCTCCCCCTGCGGCGAATTCTGTTTTAATTGTATTCATTCCTTCAAATTGTCCACACTGTCTTGAATGTTTTAGTTCCTTTCAGCAAAACCTACATTTTATCTTCCTGTGCATTTTTGCTTAAGATTTGTTGGGACCGCTGTCCAGTACTCCTCTCACACAGAGAGACAAAACAATTGCAGAATGTGTTCATTTTCATCAATTGCAAGAATTTATTGAACAGAATGTGTTCATTTCCATTAATTGCAGAAATCTGTTAACAATATTTGCTGATTTATGAAACTATGTACTCTGTGCATAAGAGGACTACACTTATGTGTACGTGTCTCCACTGGTTGTTAAGGTTTTGTACTACTTACAGGAAAGCAGCAATTTGACCTTTCATTGAACACATTCGAATAACCGCACAAGTACCTACCTAATGAAGTTTGCATTTGTTTAACATTTTAAATCAACTTTTGAGACGTATCCTGGTTTATTTTATTAGAAGGCTAAAACATTAACGCATTGCACCTGTTGGGCCAAGGTCGGAAAGTGTGTCGTCGACGCTACCCTCCTCGTGAACAACTTGTTTTCTTCAAAAAATTAACAGAAATTGTTGTTAAAAACTTCCTCTGTCGCATCTATAAGTTACATTACCTCATTTTTCCCCACATCCTTTCACAGGAGATAGAGGGAGAATCAGCTGCGCTTACGCTTTTGCATTTTCATTTTTTCCATTAAAGACTATCTGACTGATTAAAATTTGAAAACGAAATTTACAAGAAACCCCATCCAGATTATTTTTGTTTTCTTTCTTTTTCCTGTAAGTGAGAGTATTGTTTTTTTAGGACGTTCAAATGTGTTGTTGTTTTTTTTTTGGTTTTAATATCGTAACCACTGTTATGAAGAAATAAATTCAAAATTTTGTTGGGTCGTGTGCAAGCCAAATTTATTTTATTTTGTTTCTTAGTTTTTTATTTCCGTTGATGTTTACTTCAATTTAAAACGAAACATTGATTGTATTTTTTGTATGAAAATTTCCCTTTTTGGACGTAGTACGGTAACAAAAATTTACATGTGAATATTGATTTTTTTTTTATTTTGTTGTTTTTAAAACGAATAGTTTAAATTTTTCTTAGTCTGAAAGTATTTCTTAAGCGGTAATATTGTGTACCTTCTTTTTAGTGAAATTTTTTCCCCTACCCCCTCTAGGTGTAATTTTCTGCTTTATTTACCTTTTTCTTGTTTTATTTATTTGTAAACTTTCCAGCTCAAAGAATATTGCATAAATTTTAGTTTGTTTTATTTTTCTCTTGAAACACACACACACACACACCTTATTCTAAAGACTTGACATATTTGTTATACATCTTCTTCGTAAAAGATCAGACAAAAAAGAACTCTCATGCAATTATTTTTGTTTAAGTTGTACTCCTTTTTTATTGTATAGAAATAAATACCATTTAAATATTTACGAACACAAAATGGGCCTTATTATTTAACTTTTTTTAGTATATACACGGCAAAATAAAAAGAAGCATGTAAACGTTAGATAATTCGTAGAAAAAATAAATTACATAAAAAAAAACATGAGGAACTCTTTTTTTTTAATTTAAAAAAAATATATACATTATACATATATATTTAAAAGAAATAGTTTTAATAAAAACATCATTTCGTTTCCGAGGAAATGATATTTTTGTTCTGTGCAATCAAAATAAATTATTATTTTTATTTTCATTATAATTATTTTTTTGTATGTATTTAAAATAAAAAAAAAAAAACACTAAAAAACAGAACATTTTTTTGCGAGAACTCGTTTTTTTATTATCGTTTTTCTTTACTTTAATTTTTTATAAAAACAAAAACAAACAGTTATATATAAAATATATAATAAGTTAAGGTGAAAAGAAAAAAAAAAAGAGACGAAAAAACTTCTACTAGTTAAGAATTATTTGTTCTTGTATTAAAGAGAATTTTATTTAGTAAATAAAGATTATTTTTTTCTTAAAAAAAATAAATATTAAAAAAAAATTATAATACTTTTGTGTTTTTCTTTTCCTTTGTTTTAGTTTCGATTCGGATTTAGCTTTCAGTTGAATTCAATTTGTGTTGCTTTTTCGATGAGTTATGTTTGCGGTTTTATCGTTACACCCTCCTTACCGACCTACATCTATGCGGGAATATTATGAGTAGCTGGTGAATATTTTGCGACTTATTTTAGTTAAGGTCATAATTTGTTTTATTGTTGCGGATTCGTGGGAAGCGAAAATGTAAGGCTTTCTTTACACGAAGCTGCCCACATATTTCTGAATCGACTAATTGGCGATTGAAGTAACAAACTGTTTAGTAACAACTGTTCCCTGCTCGTAATAAAAGCGGCGTAAAGGTTATCAAATGGATACTCAGTATTATCGTCAAATTTTGTATGCCAACTGACGTCTATTAGCGAACTTATTTGTGCACATTTGTTTAATAATGCGACGGGTAGTGGGGACGTTCAAGTATCTAGTTTAGTAAATCTGACAGCTGTCTGACAGATGTATCTCGGTTTTGATTGGCTGAAATCGGTCATATGAGCAGCTGTTTCAGTTGACGTTTAAAAACTGGTAGCCGACGCATCTAGTCAAGAAACTCGTGACTGAGTACTAATTTGACAGTTGACATACGCGGCTGACGTAGGAAAAGTGACGTTCCAGACCAATCTAGTTCTTGCGTTCAGGTTACATCTCATCGAGACCAATGTAGTCGATTTAAGTTAACTAGGTTTATGAATGTGCCCAGTGTCTTAATTTTCATCGCATGTTTTTATATACCTAGTGAAAGAAAATGGATCCATTATTTGGGAACTTTACAACTGAATGATTTGTTTATGGGAATTGTATTCTCTACTCATTCCATTGACAGGCGATATACTGGCTAAGAAGGAGACTCTGGATTCACCGCACCATTACAGATTACTTTATTTAGCTACAGCAAATGGATGATAATAGTGGTTTTGGCATTTTCAGAGCAACAATATGCTGCCTTTATAGGGTAAAAGCAAAACAACAGGAATATGCGAGAATTGTTCGGTGCTGAAGGGAGGATAAAAGTAATACCATTCTGGGTTTTTAATCTCTACTGTCTACTGTGACAACAGCGGTCTCTTTTCAGTCTTTAATGCTTTTTTATTTATACATCGAACCGTTTTATTTCTACAATGTGTCGTTTAAAACTACTTAGAATAGGATTTTTACCTGTAGTTTCTTTAAAAGGAATTATTTGGTATTGCAGAAATTCCCTATTATTCTTCCCTAGAAGGCAAATCACCAGTGAGAAGGAGCAGTCATATTCAAATTTCCCTTCAACGTTTCATGATTAGGGTTTTGATTTGAGATTTAGCGTGCACAATTGTTAACGTGCTTTTTGGTGTAGTTGCGGTCAAGCTCTAATATTAGTCCTGATTTTTAAGCATCAAGCCTAAGCAAATAGAACAGTTCCAGTCGCTTTGTTGTGTGTCTCGACCTTTAGTTTGATTTAACTTTGGCCTTTTTCCCCATTGCCAAATGAAACTAAAAACTGTTTAAATTTCATAATGTTCCGGAATTTATTTTTCTTTTTTAGATACTTAATTTAATGAAATCTTTAGTGGAAATGGAACTTAAAATTGATATTGACTGCAACTGAGCAGATGCCCATATTGTTCTAAAAAGGCGGTCATTTGCTGTAGTTCCAGGGTCCAGGTTTAGTAAAAACAATCAAGAAATGACAGTCCTTCAACGTGGCTAGGTAGGTATTTCGCTTAGCCAAACATTACTTTCTTGCGTGTTGTACGGCGAGTACAAACAAAGTTTCGAGAAGCAAACGTCTTTAATATTCGCAGTTTAAGTTCAACCACTTTTATGTCGTTTTCCATTGGGACAAAAAATCAATCTTTTTTTTGATCTAAATCACTTTTCGCGTTCCATTGGGGAAAAAAATCAATCTTTTTTTCGATTCGGAGCACTTTTTGCAGATCTCGATAATTTTTCAGATTTACACATACTGCCACAAATACCCACAGCTGTTTCACGTCATTGCAAGAAGTTTGCTTTGAAAACAAATGCGCAAAGTTTCGTGAAAAGCAAAATAAAGAAATACATAAAAAGCAATTGATATAATGTTGGAGGAATTATTATCTTTATTATCTTCCTCATCATCTGGAAACTACGATTCACCGAAACTACTCCATTTGTGTCTACAACAGGGGAAACATATTTCAAGTCGATATCTATAGCAGATTTTTGCAAAAGCGAATGCAATTTGAACAGCTGATTTTGCTGTCAAATACGCACTAATCCATTCACAAAAGCAGATCAATTTCGTTGCACGTTCCATGAACCGCGATAAATCTGAGATCTGAAAAAGATTTTTAGTGGTCCCAATGGAAAACGACATTAGTCAAATGGTCTTCTTCTTCTAATTTGTGTAAGAAAAATCACTTCTATATCTGTCATAAAGTAGTTTCTATTATAAAATTGTTTTAAATGTGTTAAAGTCCCATATGCATGACGTAATATATGTAACTGCCAATTATTGTCAGGTTCAGGTGTTGATCATCACTATGAACCTTTCAACTCCGCCCAAAGAACGAATTAAAGTTGATTAATCGCTAAAGAATATTACGGACATTGCTTGAGCTTGCTGTTCATGTTGCACCGAAGCGCACGTAATTTACGAGCACCCTTAGTATTAACAGTTACATCGTGGAGGCATGCTGTCACTGTCACTGTGATGAGTTTGCGATATAAATTAAATAAGAAGCTGTTTTGATTACTTTTATTTTCCCGCGGTGTTTTTACAGCGCGGTCATTAAGAAAATTGGAATATATTAACTAAGGCAAAAAAAATCTAGTACTTTTAAGCGTTGTCAAAATGTACTGAGAAGAAAAGGCAGCGTTATTACTTACCAAAAGTAATATATATTTGCTAAATAAATATATATTCGTTAGTGAATAGGATTATGACGATCATTGCTTTGGTTTTGTCGATTAAAACCTTCCATATTGATTTTATTCTACTGTCATTTTGACATTTTCTTACCACATCTAACTTAAAAAAAAGGTTCCTTTACTTTTTTAATAATTTCTGCATTCTTCTGGCAGGAAATTTATCTCCATTCCTCCAAATTAGTAATTTATAATTGGTTGTACTGCTGAACTGAAAGCGAAGTATGCAAAAAAAGATGTCCATAGTTTGACATCTAAAACCTAACCTTACCCATTTGCACCAAGTTGTTCATATATATTTATTTAACACAAACAAATTTGTTGTAGCAATTTTCTCAATAATTGGTTTAGCAAAATTAGTTTTTGCGTCAATCTCGCTTGTCCCAAACCAGCCTGAAGGTAGTGCAGATTCAAATTAACCAAGAATCGGAAGTCGTATAATGAAATGATGTTTTGTTTATTTACTTATTTTTGTGATATTCGTTTTTAGCGCTTATTTTATAATACCGGGTTGAAACTTCTAAAAGATATATGTCACGAATAAGTAGTTAGATGTCTAATAACCCGGTTCGGTGACGTTCGTCTATTATTTTCAAGCAGACAAGGCAAACCTAAAATTGTAAGTAAAATGTAAGCGTTTCTCAAAAGTTGAAGGGATATTTTCCAAAAGAGCTGTCTTTTTTTTACCTGTTGGGCTTCACAAAATTGTTCCTTTTGTGTTTAATACCTTAAATTTATTATAGAAAATATGTAATAGAATGAATGAGAGTGAACAGTATCATTGTAAATGAAATCTCCACATACAATGGTTCTTTGCTATCCGTGTTTGACTGACAGACTAGATAGATGATTTGGCTGTGAATTGCTCAAGTGGCAATGTAAAGATTAACGAAAATAAAAAAGTATGAGACCCTCCCTTAATTAAATTGACAGTTTTATAGGTGTACGAATATTCGATTTGGTTTTGTACATTATTACGCAGGATAAAATTACAAGACTTTAAACTTTATAATATATCTTTTTGTTGTTTGCAAACCTTAAATAAAGTATAAGTCTTATATGTATATAAAAAGGTAAATTTGCATTTAAAAAGAACTGTATGTGTATTTGAAAAAAATACGATACAACTTAATAAGAAAATAACTTTTTTTACATTCTCAAAATATAAGTAGACACGAGTATAAACATAAAAAAAATGCTTTGCTTGGAAAAATAATTTATTATCACACATGTAAAGACGGTTTTTTTTTTCCTTTTTTTATTATAACTATAAGTAGTGTAAAAATATGTAAACTTTTTATTGTAAATAAAAAAAAAGATATGAAGGTATTGGAAAGAAAGATAAATGAAAATTCAACAAGTTATTGAAGCACAATGTACTAAATAGTTATAGATAATAAAAATACTCTTCAATTTTTGACCCAACAAAATTATTGGCTATTCTATTGATTTGGAGTAGAGCTATGATTTTGGTTCTCATTTATATGTATATACATAAAAAAAACACGCATACATTTTCTAAAAGAAATACCTGTTTCATTACCTTTTTATGTAAATAGTCCAAATGATACTACCTCATTGAAACAAACAAAATAAGCAAATTAAATATTTAAAAACCAAAATATATATAAAAATAAACTTGAGAAAATAGTTACAAATATAAAAAGTAAAAACACAATAAAAATGTTACGAGAAAATAAATTTTATATAAAAAAAAAATATCCCAGAAAATAAAAAACAAAATAAACCAAAAAAGAAAATATTCACATACTCAAACGCAATGTACAAATAAAATTTTTAAATTCCCAACAAAATCGAAGACAGATTTCAAAATTCATTCAACAAGACACACATTAGCCGGGTTAAGTAAAAGTCTAACTTATTTCAATTGAATTCGCACTGTTTGATGGATATAACAATTATTCTATGTATAAATATTTTTATTTTTGTGGTGTAATGTGCTACAGAAAGTCTCAGATTTAAAAGATAAACATGGTAATGGTTTTGCCGAGAGCTCATAGGCATGGACATGGACTCTTGCTTCAGATTTATAATTGCGATCGTTAGAATAGCCCCAAAAATAAATTATAAAATCGACTGCTTGCTCCACCAAAACTCTAGTCGTCTTAAGAATTGTTGGACTGAATTTTTCCTCCATAATCGTCCACTGAAACGTAATGCTTGAAGCTGGCATTGATCAACTTAGGCTAGGCCAATAAAAATCCAAGCATTTTTAGACAAATTCAAACCACGGCTGCCTGTAAGAGTTTCGAGCATCACAAATAACTGATCGGGGGTCGTGATTTACTGTAACGTATATTTAAAGAAATATATGTTACAGTAAATGACTACCCCTTTAAAAATAGGACTTATGTTCGACATATTTCATGCTACAACCATAATCCCTCGCCCTTTATCAAAGCCTCGCTTAGACGCATGTATTACCACACTTCACGCGCAAAAGTTTGCAGCCTCTTTGACTTTTCTCTCAACTGTTTCTCAGCTGTTAAACTAATCTATTCGCAAATATAAATCCGAGTGTTTAATTTCCAAAAGAATAAGATTTTCCATAGTGCATGTTCAGAAGAAAGTGCGAATCCTCCTTAAAGTCATTCTTTCCAAGACGGTACTTTATTTTCTGTTAAAATAAATATTTATCTCATTTCATAATTTCTCTCATTTTCGTTATATAACATGGTGCCTTTTTGAATTTTAAAAATGAGAAGAATAAAATTAAATTTGTTAACGGATATAACTACTTATGAGGTACTAAATAAATAAACTTAGAATTTTTTAAATTTTGTAGATTTCAAAAACCGAAAATATTTCAATAAGAAAATGACTGATTTATTTCTTTAAAAAAAAATAATAAAAAATTTATCTAATTATTTAGTTATGTACAAATAATCAACAAAAGAAAATACCTTTTTTTTATTGTAATTTTTAAAAGCGAAAAGTCAATAATTTTTTTTAAGCATAAAATGTACATAGTTCTTTAGCCTTTCAATTCAAATTTATAACAAATGGCGCCTAGATATTGAAATTGTTTACGTTTTATAAGTTATTGAGTACCTTGTTCAAAAGTCGTTTATTTGTAGTAAGTACCTAATTTAAGTCAACCTACCTAAAGATGAGAATACATAACAAACAATGTTTATGGTTTGCATTTTGGTTTCTTAAATAAAGAATTAATTAAACAATACAATGTAAATAACACCTTTCAGTTACAAAGCAAAAAAAAAAACTATCACTTTCCAAATACGTAAAACTTAAATAATATATAACTTACACAAAAAAAAGCTTTTCTAAATTGAAAAAAGCAAATTTCCAAACAACCCATTTACATTTTCCCCATACAAATAAAAACAGAAACGTATATTTGTAAAATTTTGTCGTTGAAAAATGCCATCATGCCTTAAGGGTACCTGTTTTGCTGCAATAAGAAAACAAAACATCAACAAAATAATATGCAACTCTCAGAATAAATTAACAAAAACAAAAAATATATATTATATAAATTATACTTACAAAATAAATAAGAAAAGCAGAGCATGTTAAAAAAGAAAACAGAGAAAACATTTTTAATACATTGGAAATAACATAACGTATAACGAAACGAAAACATAATGTACCTCTTTCATGAAATACCTCCGGTTATGATTGGTTTGTTTTGTTTTAATTAAAATTACTAAAGCAAAATTGTAAGCGGTTTTCCTATAATCAAATTTCTTTAAATGTATTTATCATTAAAACGAGTAGTAAGTGCTATATTTAAATTCGCTGTAACACAAAACACCAACTACCAACTGATTTTTGGGTAAACTGCATTTGTAGTCGTTTCTGTATAGCAATTTAATAACAAATACCAAGTCCGATCCTAGCTTTCGCAAACGTTTCAAGAAGAGAGCAAGAAAGGAAACACCTTCCCTGCATCAAATTTACGTGCGAGAAACTTCCTTGTCGGTTATACCTGACAGGTGGAAATAGTAACGCTCAAATTGTAACTGACTACATACTAAAACATAACCTACATTTGTTTCGCAATGCAAATTTTTAACTTTTTGGTTTGACGCGTTTTCGTATTTTTAGGTTAATTGATTACAGCATACGTATATAGCCAGTAATGGCACAGAAACTACCAGATAATGGTGAATTGCGAGTAAAAAAAATGTCATCACTACCGTGATGCCAGTTGTCTGTCAAAATCAAAAGTGGCGATTTTAAAATAGAGTAAGTGGCGTTTTCGATTGAAGAAAAGACAAAAGAAAAAGAAGTGCCCTTTCTATGAAAAGAGCAAATCTAGAAGTGCTCTTTCTATGTATTCTCTGTTTTATTTAAAAAAGAAATTGCACTTCCAGGTCAATTCTTAACACGAAAGAAGCGTCCGGAATATTTTGAGAGAATTGCCCTGCACTCACCAACACACACTAGCAAAATGTCAGATTGAAATGTTTGTTGTTTTATTAGAAACAAATTTTTCGCTTGTGATCCGAAAATATACAATTACGTGTGCAAAATTTAAACTTAATATTATAAAGAGCAATTCTGAACTTCGGGGCAATTCTCTCGGATCTTCAATAAAAAACGCCATAAGTACCTAGCATAGCAATCCCCTGAAAAAATACACAATCTGCTTCGGAGCACTCTGCTTTACTTTGCTTTGCTAAGTTAGAATATGGTGAATAAAACACTTCTATTATTTTTGAACCGTTAAAAATGCTAGTTATTTAAGTCTGACAGTTGGCTAAATTAATTCGTTATTGTACCCACTTCGTCATTTAATAGGAATGACTCGAATGTCGATGAAACGGCGACTTGCCAAACCCACCCGGAAGAATAAAATGCGAATATCTAGAGAAAGTTTTAGTTATATAAAAATCAAGAAATTCAGATAGTGTTGGAGTTTAAAACTAAAACAGTGTTTTTTTTTCAAAATCGCGATTTGATTCACTCTGATGTGCATTTATATGCACAACAATTGTCCTTCTGGCATTCCTGCCAAGCCCTGCCAAGCTCAGGTTGAGGATGGAGACCGTTCGCGGTCTTAAGGCTAGTACGCTGTTCGAGTGTTAGCAAAGAAAAATTAAAAAAGACTAGTGAAGGCGATTTGCTCATGTTAGTTCTCCAACATCGTGTACGTATGCAAAAATTGTGCGAAATTCCTGTTATACTGTGCTGCTCGTTTACTGATACTGAACGACCACACCAAAAACGTAGGAGCGAAGTGCATTGTTGTAATGAGAGCCACTTAAATGTTCACCTACAAAAATTCACAGAGTTAAAGTATACGGCCTTTATGGAAAAAGATATGCAAATTTGCAGTGCGAAGAAGATAAGGCAAAGCACACATTATGCGAAACATATGTCGCACCTTTAGGTGTGTTTCCCTGTATGGATTTTTAATACTGAGGCGGATTTGTTATAAAACTAATAGTAAGAACGCTCGCACTCTAATTTTGTTGAGCAACAGAGTTACATTGAAGTTGGGTTCAGTTTAATACTTTGTTGCTAAAAATATACGTTTTGCGAATCGTGTCATTCAACGCATAGGCAAACCATACTGAGACCCCCAACTCACAATCCTCTTGCCGCTGGCCCCCTCAGTTTTTTTTCAAATTTGCCATTTTGTATTCCTATCGGTGTTATGTCAATTGGGAATCCGTGTGACATGCAAAAACATACAAAAAATACAAAAATAAATGCTGCCAACCTCGGCAGCCGTGGGGAAATGTGAAAGAGTTCGGGAATACCACATTTTAGCATAACTGAATGCCAATGGTTAGTAATTATAAATTTTTTGAAGGTGAATAATTTGATTTGTGTGGTTAAAAAAACTATCTAAAGGAGATGTTTTACATACTAGAAATATATTAGAACAAATATAGTTGTGTATTTCCCGCTTTTGGATATAATTAACTTCGATTTCGTGCGTAAATTTTTCTGAAATAATAAAGAAAATTTGCTCAAAATGTTTTTATTTTCCCTCAACCAACCTACATTCTTAATTTTTCGCAAGTAACGAACAATTTCAAATTTAACGGATAAAATTCTATGAACGCTGCAAGCCACTTTGCCCAAAGCGGAAGTGGCATATGCAAGGTGCGAGTGTATTTGTTTCTGAAGTTACGTGACATTTGTCAATACGAATTTCTATGTAACAATACAAGCGCACTTAGCATTTGCCACCCCATAGAAATATAGCTTGTAGGCTAAGTAACGGGAAATCGGCCGAAGTTGGTGGTCTCAGTTCAGTATTGTCTCTGATTCAACGCGTTCCCGTACGTTCATTTTTTGAATATCGCGATAAGAAATCTTATAATGAGTACGGGAATTAAGTGGCTAACAGACGGTTTTGAGCACTCACATTCGCAGTGGGTAGACAAGATCATAAACTAAGCATTATTCAATACTCGTACATAGTTTATGGACAAGATTTCTCTGTAGTTGGTGCGTATCATTTTGATAGCGACGTCGTTTCACTTTAAATTTATTGATGCGTCCAAACCTTTTTCGCAATGCCCGTTTCCACATTTAGTTTTTACGCCTATTCTTCATTAAACCTAATCGATCAGTTTTATTCACAGAAATATTCGTTTCCAAAAAGCTACACTGCCATGTCGGTTCTATTTTGATTTTACTAATCTAGGAACGTAAAAGCGTTTTATTAGAAATAAATATAACAATTCGATTACCATTTACATTAAATTTAGCATAACATGTACGTAAAAGAATACACAATGTGTTTTATCGTGAACAAATATTTTGTTTCTTTTATTAAACTAATTCTTAAAATACTAATTCAAGAGAAACGTCACATTTAATGCAAACTTTATTGCTTTTCTTATTTAAAATAAAAAAAAAAAACAAAAATAACATAATAATACACAAGAAAATATATATTTGAAAAATCTTCAAACTTCGTTCACAGTAATAGTAATAAAAAACCAAATTGTTTTCAAACATTCATTATATTTCGGTAAACAAAAAAATAGTGCGATTTCTAACAAGAAAATTATAATGAATTCAATATAGATTTAATACAAAGCGCAGGTATGAAGTGCATACATATATATATTATGGGGTAATGTAAACATTTTCATAAAATAAATACACGCAGAATATTTAAATCTAAATTATATATGATTAACGTAAAAGAATGTATAGTGGTAATAAGAGTATTTAAAAAAAAATGCAAGCGTATAAACAGATATTTAAATTATTTATTTATATAAATTACATAATTATATAGTTAAAGAAAAATAAAAAAAAAAGTGAAAAAAGAAACGAGAGAGATATTAAGAGATTGTTAGTAAGTAACTGGTACTACGAACGGTGCAAATCGAAGTGTGAATATTTATGTAAAGATGAGTAAAGCGCATAAATAATTTAAAGAATTACTTCTTGGCAAAAAGAAAAGTAACATATTTTAAATATAATAAAATTACCAAATAGATCCCCTTCATTTTTATACTAAAAGAAAATTCAAGCATAAAAAGAGACATTATTACAAACATATATAAAGACAAACAAAATAGAAGGAAAAGCAAAATATTTAAGCAACAAATATTGGTTATTAACAAATTATGAACGTATTAATAATATTTCGAATATAAGTTTATTTGTAAGTTGTATATTAAAAACGAATGCAGAAAATAAAAGCGAATATATATACATATATATATATTTAACATATGTTTAAAAATGGTTGTTGTTTTTTTTATTCAAATTGCAGCAGTAGTATGAAAGAAAGAAGATGTCAAGGGTCAACCAAACCCAATTGTATAAATTATTTGCGTATTGACTGGGGTCTAGTTTGGAGTTTGGACAACAACTAGGGTTTTAAATAAACTGCAACTGAAAACTTGTTTCATTATTCCAATAATAGGTACTTTAATGGAACCAGAGACAATACTGAGACCACCAACTTCGGCCGATTTCCCGTTACTTAGCCTACAAGCTATATTTTTCGGAGTGGTCACGATTTACTGCGCTAGTATTGATACATAGAAATTCGTATTGACAAATATCACGTAACTTCAAAAGTTCTGAGTCACCAATACACTCCCAAAAAATATGAGCCACTTCCGCTTTGGGCAAAGTGGCTTGCAGCGTTCATAGAATTTTATCAGTTAAATTTGAAATTGTTCGTTACGTGTGAATAATATTTTTTTTTGGGAAAAAGTGTACATTTGCTTAAAATATTTACGAAAAATTAAGAATGTATGTTTGTTGAGGGAAAATAAAAACATTTTGAGCAAATTTTCTTTATTATTTAAGAAAAAATTACGCATGAAATTGAAGTTAATTATATCCAAAAGCGGGAAATACACAACCATATTTGTCCCAATATATTTCTAATATATAAAACATCTCCTTTAGATAGTTTTATCAACCACACAAATCAAATTATTTACCTTCAAAAAATTTATAATTACTAACCAATGGCATTCAGTTATGCTGAAAGGTGGTATTCCCGAACTCTTTCACATTTCCCCACGGCTGCCGAGGTTGGCAGCATTTATTTTTGTATTTTTTGTATGTTTTTGCATGTCATTCGGATTCATTCGGATTCCGAATTGATATAACACCGATAGGAATACAAAATGGCGAATTTGAAAAAAAACTGAGGAGGCAAGAGGATTGTGAGTTGGGGGTCTCAGTATGGTTTGTCTATGAATGGAACCTACCAAGCAACTCTAAAAAGCCAAATTCAAGTGCCGAGTATCGTTGCAATCGAAGCCACCAAAACCGCTTCAACCGAAGTCTTGCAACAAGATCCGAACAGAATCCTTGTAGAAGAGGTTCAGTCGATGTTTACTACGTGGAAAAACGCACCGAAAAACAAGTAAACAAAACACAACTAAAACGGCGTCGAAAAACGCCTTAAGTACCGTTACCACGTTAAAAACGTTCAACAAAACTATTGACAGCCAAGTGGATAAAGTTAAAGGGTTTTCCAATAAGAGGTGTTATTTTGGTATTCAAAGAAAAGTGTCATTTTTAGAGATAAATGTTCGGATGTTTATTTCATAATAAAGAGGAAGGTATGCCGTTAATAATGAAAAACAACATCAACCAAATGGCCACCACGAGCACGCATACAGGACCATATCCTTTTCATGAAATTTTCCATAACCAAATCGCAAAGTGGCTGCCCTATGTCCTCGATAGCCTCACGTTGAGGATGGAGAGCAGAGACAATACTGAGACCAGAGACAATACTATGGTAGTAGTATAATAGTATGGTTTGTCTATGATGGAGAGCATTCTCAACAATAACTCTTGGGTTTTCCGAGCCCCAGATGCGTCAATTTTGCTTGTTGACGTAGCCACCGAGGTGGAAATGGGCCTCATCAGTCAACATAATTTTTTCGAAGGAATAACGGATCATTTTCATGCATTTCAAGGACACGACGTTTTTTCACCATTTTTGTATTGAATTTTAATAATTTCAATGCGTTGTTGAAGCGTGTATGGTTCCATTTTTAGTAATGGCGTAGTTTCTACTTGTCAAATGACAAATAATAAAAGCTTCAAAAGTGACAGCTACCGAAATAGCGGGTCATTCACAATAACACCTCTTATTGAAAAACACTTTATATCAATAAATTATTAAAAAAATCATAGCTTTTTTGAGCAGACAACCCCGCTCTTGTTCAAAGGTATGATAGTATTAGTGGTCGCCTGCTCCATGCAGCTTGGCAAGTGAATCCGACGCGTTAAGTTAAGGTCACGTATGGTATCTGGCATACAAGGGCGCTTTGCGAGTTGGCGCAGTTCACCCATAACCCTAAAAACGAAAATCACACTTTTAGAAATAGATCTTTCCTTTATGACAGTCGTTATTTATCGTCGTATTAGGAACACCAAAAGAAGAGATACCTACTGAATGGTGACCATACTGTACAATAATAACCATTTTTTCAAAACATTTAATTGCGCTTTTCTGTAAGAAGTATCCACCACAGTAGCTCAGGCTGACGCAAATAAATAAAAATGCAAAGGCGGTACCTGTTTCAGTCTATTTACACCAAAATTGTTTACTTTTTCAGAAACTTGTTCGCTCCTGACCACTCATCTAAGCCCTGCAAGTGTTTCAGCCTTCTTCAAAAATGACAAAGAAACATGTTGCTGAGTCTTTCATAATCTCTTTTAATTTTTGTTAAATACAGAGTTAAGAATATTTGTCATGACTTAGGACTGGTAAACTTAAATTGGCAATGGCACATACAACGGTTATTATATTGTCTAAATAAGGAAGATTTGAAGACGACACTCTTTCTGACAACGCTTTAAAGGACTTTATTTGTAATATTCTATTTCTGACGCCAAGTCTGGCCGCGGATATAAGTCGATTTTTCTCAACACAAGATGACCCCCGCTGACTTTTTACGATTTGAGGACGAATTACTTCGACCCCTGCTGTAGAAAATACATTCGCATCCGTGAAACCACTGTCTACCATTATTGCGTCTCCTGATTTCAGGTTGTGCAATAGGTCGCATATGTAGGTTGATTTTCTTCCAGGAACCACAGTGCTTTTAAAGTTTATAAGACCTGTCGGTGAAATTCCAACTAAGAGCTGAGTAGTGTGTGCTTCCTCAAAATGCGTACAGGTAAGCGAGGGACAGGACTTGCACTGCACAGGCGTTTTCATGTCTATGCAGCCAAGTACTGTGACTGTATTCGGAAATTTTCGGAAGCATTTAGGCCGGCTTGCCTGGTTTTCCTCTTTAGACTGCCAATATATAGAGCATTCTAACGCTTTCGATACTAATTGTACACAGTCTGCAAAGTAACTTCTGGCTGTCTCTTCCGGCAGATTGAACAAAAGTGCAGTTAGGGGAAAAGATACGCCATGTTTGATTCTAAACATAGTCAGAATAATTTTGTATTCTTGCAGGCTTGCTTTTTCCGAAGGTCGGATTATTCGACAGCATTGAACCATCTTGTTAAGTAGCTTCCTTGTTGGAATTCCCGTCATGGTATTCAGGTCGCCATTCGTATTCAAATTTCGAGGCAGCGAGTAAAAATGTAGATCTTCATCATTTACTTGGGTGCCTTTAGTGCATATCTGACCACAGTCCTGAGTTGATGTACTTAGAGGAGGCAATTCCGCGGGGTACGTATCAAAAAATTCAATATTGAACTGTTCGGATTCCAGTGAACTAACGGATTGGCTAACAAAAGATAAATATTTGTTATAAAATACACAATACTTGGGTTAATGAAATGTTTATACCTATTTCTAAGTCTAAAAGTTTGTTTTTGTCGCAACCTTCTGTATCTTGCTTTTATCCTTTCGCTGCACAATCTCTTTGCTGTGAAAGGTTGTGGCAAATTTTGTGTTGGAAACGCCGAGCCAAGGAGCTTCGACTTTACTCTTTGTCCCCTCGGAATAGGACGAAGAATTTTATCTTTGTTGAAATGTTGACTGCATATGGCAAAGTTTTTAGCAAACGGCTTTTTGATTCTTAACACCATTTTCCACTTCAAGAGTTCTTTCTTGTTATTCAAAACCCGAGGTGGGATTCTGTGGAAAGAAATTCCTGCTTCCCTGAACGATTTGCATTGCGGAACGCTGCATGTTTTCTTTGTTATATTCCTCCTGACATTCTTTTGTTTGCCAAAGGAAATCTTCTTTAAAATGAAATTCATTAATCGGAAAGTAGTTGTTTGTTTTTTTATTGTTAGTAGTTTATTCTTAATTAATGTTTATATTTATACTTTTAACAAATTGTGTACTGAAGTTTACAGTGACAGTTCCCCTTCACACGATCCACAATAACAAAATTTGGCTATTTTGAAATTTTAATAAAATCCACTTTTGTACTAAAGGAAGCGTCTAGAGCGTCAATATGCTGAATAGAATCCAAAATTAAACGAATTTTTGCACTAGGACACTTTTTATGTTCGATTGGTACGAAAGAAAGCAATCTTTTTCCGATTTCAGAGAACTGAAGAAGCCCAATCGAATACCACATTGGATACAAGTCCATTTCCGCCTTAATGAATTTATTTTTTTACCTGGTTTTTCATTTTGAACATGAACTTTAAAATTTGCTGGGATCAGCAACTAAATTCTGAAAAAATTAAAAATATTTGATACATCCTTTAATGGAAATCAGCGTGCATTCCATGATTTTAATCGTGTTAAAAGAAAAAACGACTTTCCAAAACAACCAAATTAAAAACTGTTTGGGTTGGCGGTGCAAAAATTATAAAATTATTCACGAGGCGCCACTGTGTGTTTCTGATAGTTTCGAACGAAATAAAATAGGTGGCGGAATGTCAACCAGTCAGCTGTTTTTCACTTGTCATTTTTCTGTTTTGTTGATGTTCTCTGTTGATGTTTCATCATTTTTTTCACAAGGCGTATCGCAATATATTTTTCATATTTTTATTGTTACAATTCTGATAAGTGCAGATAGTGTTCTTATATTTTGCTGCCGCACTTCTTGAGTAGTTGCAGTTGTAAGTGCAATGAGCTCTCTATTCCGGTCAAGCTTTTCCACGAAACGTGAAAACGTTGTCAAGGAAACACTAATCAATACTCTCAGCGAAAATGCAAGGGAAATCCAATTCGAGTTCAAGGAGCATGGAAAGGGTAATGGAATATAAGACCATATCCGGTATCTGTATATAATTATCGAGGATATTTTCTTAAGCAGATTATTTGGAGCTCAATGATGCTACAAATTCCTTGTGTACGACCTTGGAGGCCATTTTCTTACATGGCCTAAAGGACTCATTTTTGTGGCAAACAATCAATGTGATATCAGGCGATGTGGACCGTCGACCTGAACCGAGCTTTTGGTCACCAATATTGGTTTTCATGCACAAGCAAGTCATTGAACAGGTACGTTTAAGATAGTTGGTATACTGACAAACTGGAAGTAGCCCTGCGTAGTAGAATTGGTCATCAAATAACATTGATGGGTCGCTTGTGGAAAGTTTTTATTGTAAGGCAGGGCTGAAATTCTACCCCGTAGATGTTTGACCCTTTGGCCTAATTTGCATTTCCGCATCAACTAAGTTATCGTGCATCTCTTGGAAAGAGTGCTAGTAGTTTGCACAATATCTACATTATTTTTGCCATTAAATTGAGAATATTACTTTGATAGTGTGAGGGTCACCTTTCAGTTGGAGTTGATAACCGTGCAGTTAAACTGATTGGGTCAGCAATCAATGCACTCGCTTATTATATTAGAATTACAAATGTCTCACGCTAAAGTCCACGTTTTGAACAAAAACGTGGTATAAAACGTACGGGAATAAAAGTAGATAAGGCAAGCTCAGAGATACAAGTACTGCACTCTGAAGAAAAATCCTTACTGACCTCAGGTCCAAATAGTTTACACAAATGGTATTGGACCATTGATTTATTCTCTGAAATGCGTCTTCTTCCCCAAATTTGTATTTCAGGTTCACACGCACAGCCAAATTATCTGTGAGATTGGATACTGTCGGTCGTGGGTGCGTCTGAGTCTGAACGAATCCCTTTTCTCGTCGTATCTAAACAACATTCGGAAGAACGGCTCAGCTCTCAATCCGTACTACAAAAAGTTTGCATTCCTTAAAGACGCAGATACAATGGAAATGGCGTCTAAAATATTGGAGGGCATCGAGTCGTGTGTTCAAATTAATCTACCCGTCAACTCTAGCCTGCTTAATCAATGGCCGAACTATTCATTACAGCTGGCCGGTGTGTGGACACCTCCTCTTAAATCCTGCCCGGTAAGCGTGTAGTACAATTTTCTGTTCGAAACCTAATCATCATTTATTGCTCCAGATAAGCAGTGGTGTTGATGTTGCAAGCTCTATCACCGAAGTTGTCGCGATTCCTACTCCACGACCGCTACAAACCAACGAACTATTTTCCGAGTCCATTTCGAACTCGCCCTTCAGTCGGACTTCGAACTTTGCGTGCGAAGATTTAACTCACCGGGAGAATTTGGAAATTTTCCTGCAGAAAGTTGATGAAATGGAAAAAATTGTGGAAGAAGGAGAATCTCTGGAGTCGGATGCTGTTGAACAACCTCCGGTGAAACCCAGCCATAGAAAAGACTCCCGTCCGAATACCAAAGAGACCCAATCCGAAAGCAACAAGGATATTCCCACGGATAAGAATGCTGGAGAAAGGCCATCGCATGGAAATTCGTTAACAAATCTCATGCATACCTCTTGGTCATCTGAGTTGGCCGATGAGAATCTGACAAACAACAATACACCCACCTCGGAAAGGGCTACCTTTGTACGCTCGGTTAGTAATGCGAGTTCGCTGAGTTCCATGCGATCACCGGTTGATCGGTGTAGCTATAATGCTTTGCTAAAGAAACACGAAGATAACAGGCCATCGGATTGGACCGACGTTTGGGAGAAATTCGTTGGATTGCATGGAGTTGCGAATAACACTGCCGGTGGAGGTAGTCTCACTGAGGAGGATAGCAGTGCTGATAGGACCTCTACTGTAAGATCGATGGGGTTACTGTGAGGGTTGTTAATTGTACTGTGTTTTTGGTTTTAGAGCAATCTTGATTTTGAAATTATACCACATTCAGTTTCGGAGAAATTCGGCATCGATGAGCTGCAAGAAATGGTCGAGACTTTGTGCAAAATTGCGCGCGAGCCTGGGCTAGATGCTCAGGGATTTCTATGCAAGTCATGTGCACATCCCTTGGGAATCGGATTTTCGACAGCACAGTAAGTTCTATATAATTATTTGTCTTCACTTCTACTAGGTTCGGGCGGTGAAAGCGGCAGCCAACGATAGGAGCTATTCGTCGGATTGCTTCTTTTCTGTGCTACAGATTGACTACTTTGGCGTTGCAAACTTTGCAGTATGTAGGACAGGTATCGGAGTTCAAATAGTTGTGTTCCCAAGCTGAATAGCGCACCTCTCAAACCTCAGAAGCCAAACTATTGAATGCAGCGTCTATCCAATGCAATGCAGAACCACTTTTGTCAGTCTTCCTTTTGTTTCTTATAGAGTCTGCTCGTTCAGTGGTCACTACTACTGCGAAACCTGCATGGATGTTGAACAAGTATCAATTCCAGCTAGGATTATTTACAATTGGGACTTCCGAAAATATTCTGTCTCGAAGAGAGCTGCTGCATTTCTAGCTGAGTTTCAGTACCAACCCTTTATTGATTTGAAGGTGACTGCGCTTTATCTCTTACTTTTCACAGAAAAAAAAAACGAACAATAATTTTTAGCTTCTCAATCCGGATATTTACCACGCATCTGAACAAATGGCAGAGCTGCAATCGCTTCGCATTCGCCTCAACTTTGTTCGGGCTTATCTTTACACATGCTGCCCCTCGAGCATTGAGGAACTTCAACGTCTGGTGTTTATGAAGGAATACCTATTCGAACACATTCATCAGTATTCGATAGCCGATTTGAATATGATTCAACGAGGAACACTGGCACACCAGTTGCAGAAGGCGGTCAACTCAGGGGAACAGCATGTCACCAACTGCGCGCTGTGCAGCGTTAAGGGTTTCATATGTGAAATTTGCAATAGTCCCAAGGTCCTGTATCCATTTCACATAGACACCACCTACCGAGTGAGTTGCTGTCGTTTACTGGTTATTAAAATGTGTCTTTAAATTTTGAAACGTTTTCAGTGCGAACCATGCGGGGCGGTATTTCACGCTGGATGCCTGAACGAGGTGGAACCTTGCCCAAAGTGCGAACGTAGACGTAAGCGTCAGGATTTGCCATTGTTCGAAGCGATCCAGAACATGCTTTAAATTTATTGTTAGTTACGAGTGTTTAAAGGCTTTTTTACCGCGAGTTGTTGGACTTTTTTTTTTATTGCGTCATAAACGAATTATGTATTCAGTTCGCCAGTGTTGCTGTAAGCTATTTTAAACTTTAAAATATAATGTGCTAACAAAGTTAGAATGTGTCATAAAGAGAGTTTGTTTTGTTTTGAAAAAGTTGTTTTATTTAACTCGCTACAGGAAATTCAGGACTGATTTAACGCGCATAAATCCAATTCGAGTTCAATTAGCATTGCAAGTGTAGTGAATTGAGTGTTGTAGGTTATGTTTTCGAGGAAACTTTCATAAGCAGATTATTTGAAACTCTATGATGATAAATTCCTCGTGCACGACATTGGATGCCATCTTTTTACATAGGCGATGTGGACCATCATCCTGAAGCGAGCCTTTGGTCACCCTGGTTTCCATATATAAGACAGGCGGTATCCGATTAGATATAGTACACAACTTCTATAAGTGTACATGAGTAAGCAACTGCCATATTTGGTGCACTTCATTGCGCTTAGCCCATTTTAAAATATTTTAAATGGCGAATCCAAATGTGTAATCAAAAATATTTGTTTATTAGGTACATTAGCTGTTTTTTATTATCAGCTATGATCCATATAGATCATCGATTTACATGCAATTACAACAACAGCACATGATCCTGCTTCTCATCGAGATCATGTATAATGATCTGAAAATTATTTCCACTATTTCCCACTAGATGGCTTGTTTCATTTTTAAGTGTTGGTGTGCCTGCAAACGATAGCCACACAATCACGTTGCCAGACTAAAAAGTGGAAAAAAAATCAATTGATTTTTTCGCATTCGAGTTCTGAGTTATTTTTTTTTTCGTTCTTTTAAGGTATATGCAGACCAGCCAAACACTTGATAAACAACTAAATACCTACATATCTCGTAAATATTTCTTAAACATTTATTAAACAAAACGATTTTTATGAAATGTTTTGCTGGTTTGAAAACATTTATGAAATATTTCACAGTTTCCCAATCGTGATGGGAAATAATTTTTGTTTTGCAAGTTTCCCAGCAGAAAATGAGTGCTGTTTTTCGATTATTTTTTTTTGTAAATAAAATACAAATGTCAAGAAAAGCTTGGGATACCTACATAATGAGAAAGTGATGAATGAACAATTATTTGAATTAAATTGCGTGCCGCGTGATTCCCGAGACCAAAATTACAATAAAAAAAACTTTACTCGCTGGTAATTATAATCCTACCACATATTTTTTTTCTTATCCAAGAAAGGATGAAATTTAAATATTTCATAAATATTTACCCTCTTATTAATAAACGCTGCGTAAAAGTTATCAACTCTTTATTCAGAAGTTACGTAAAATTTTTGTATGCTATCTGATGTCTACTAGCTAACTAACTTGTGCACATTTGTTTATTAATACGGGGATTAATAAATGAATTTCAGAAATCTTTTACAAATGTTTTTGAAATGTGTCCGATTTGCTTCATAAACACTTCTGAAATGTTTGGCTGGTCTGGACACACCTTAATATGCCAAAATAAACTCAAGTGCTAGCTGCAAAATATTGTTCATGTGTTGCATAATTGTAGATATATGAAATAAATTTGTTATTAAAAAAAAATTGGAAAAGATAAATTATCCAAATTCCATTAAATATGGTAACACCCCCGATATTTCAAGTGAAATGTCAAGTGCCTTGTGTGACGTCACGTTGAGCAGAATATTAGCAATATGGCTGGCAGCAATATGAAGTTTGTAATACCCCTCTATTATCTTCTTCGTTTTTGAAAGCAACTGGCTGGTAGCAATATGAAGTTTGTAATACCCCTCTATTATCTGCTTTGTGTTTGAAAGCAACTGTAGCCACAATTCAGAAATTGAACTTTTCAATGATCCGTATTGTTTTATTATCGTGATCTGATCCGGATCAGATCACGCTGATAATAAAATACGGCTATTGTATACCTAAACCGTGGCTGTTGTGATCAGCGACATCTCTCGCTCGACACAAAAAATCGCTCTAAAACTAACTAGATAGGTATTGCACTACCATTAGTCATTCAACAGCAAGTGATTTGTAAAAATGCTAGACAGTAATCTTAAAATGGTTCTTATCTCGGACCGAATCGAGAAACACATTTTCGACACAAGTTCGGGTTGTAAGATTAGCTCCTCTCTTGCCGCCATCTGTAATAGGTTAGAAACGAAGTAGATGTTAAAAGAAAGCAATGCTGCTTGAGTGCTTGCCCTGACTAAACGTCAGATTATTGAAAGCTCTAATCCAGCTGTTCTCGGTAAAAGTTTTGGATATGAAACGTGACATTTGAGGCATCGTCATAAAAATCGATGTCAACCCAATTTTGTAGTGTGGTTCGCTCTCGCTCGCATTCTTCTTTGTGATTAGAAAAATTATCTTGTTTGCTACGTGCATTTAAGGACGTCTACAATTCACGTGCGGGGCTTGGGTATACACATCTGTTGTGTGATTGCTTGGAACTTGAGTTTGGGGGCGCTAACGCCAAGTATATAAACGAACTGCGAACGTAAACAACACATCATTCAGTTCGTAGACTTGGAACGAGAAGGAGCTTATTTTATTTCCAACAAATCTAAACTCTTAAGTGATTGCATACTAATTTCGAAATGACTTCGATAATTGTCCGTTGCACAAAAACCCAGTGTGAACTTATAACACAAATTGCCAAAAAAGGTAAATCTCATCGAAACTAGTAGTGATGTGATGAAATTTCTGTCTGTGTTCCTAAATTCAACTTTTCTAACCTCATTCTCCTTGTCATCCAAGCAGTAACTTGTTACTCAACAATTTCATCTGGACCAAATGCAGACAAGCCCACAGTCAGCGCCCGAGTAGCTGAATTCCAAAAGAAAATGCGTGAGAAAACACCTATTGGTCGATTGGATGAAATTACCGGCAAACACCCGCAACAGGAGAAAGAGCCACTAAAGCCATGGCCAAACAACGTTAACCCCTACACCGGCGAAATTGGTGGACCTGCTGGACCAGAACCCACACGATATGGTGATTGGGAGCGAAAAGGCCGAGTGTCGGATTTCTAGTCAAGAGTACACAGTGTGCAGATGTGATACCTGTTTTACTTCCTACCTAGCATAAGGACTTTAGATGCTTTATATTGTAGAATTTGAAAATTGCGAGGAAAAACTTAGAATTTAAAGACTGCTTTCCAAGCAATTCATTTATTTGATAATTTTGTTTAGAATAAAACTAAAACGAGTGTGATGATAAAAATTGACTGTGTGTTTCCGGCTTTTTAATAATTATGCTCGGAAAAGTTTTAGCTACGCTTCCGGGATTAATCTACTTACGAGGTTGAGTGGAGTTTATCCAAACCTCGAAACTCTTCTAGTGGGCAATCGAATTATTGCAAAACAATTTTTCGACCATTGGAGTGTATATGCAGCTGTGAAGAATTTCTCTCTACCCTCATAATAGCTGTTTTTTTCTTACTATAAACCTACCTACATTTCATCACCAAATACGGACAGAAATACGTTGCAGATAGTCAACTGTTGTGTGCGGTCATGTTTGTTTCCTTTTTGGCTTGTGTACGAAAATGGGTTACAAAATACTTACCGTTGTATGATTGATGTAATGTCTGATACAGAAATGTACACCAAAGACGGCAGGTATGTAACTAATGAAATGATTAATCAAAGACAGTTCATGCAACTTTCTGGCTGGGTATTAGGTAAGTGGGTATACTCCGCTGGTGTGCGCTGAAAATGCTTGCCTGTAAAGCAGGTATACCCAGAACGAAATGAATAAGTACACAAAAAGCGTAAACGAGTATGTGAACACTCTACAGTGGGCTAAATTGATTTGCCAACGAAAGACATTGCAGTCTGAAGAAGGGGTGTCATGTACACAGTACAGTGGGAAGCGGTTATAACTATGTACGATAAAAAATGGTCTGTCTTCTGCAGTTGCCTAAAATGAAAATAAATTAAATTTCTGAACTACCATGAACCACAAACTGACCATCGGACACAAAAATATAGTCCTGCTTTTAAAAATTAACGAAATAACAATAGTCATAGGCTAAACGAGGGGGCTCTATAAACATAATGCATATATCATACATACCACTTTCTCCACTTAGCCACGTATCAGGAACGCCTGACAAACATCCGAGAGTATTAACTGTCCTGATAAAAAAGTTATTGTGTGTGAAAAATAATATATTTTGAATGTACAGGGGGCAGATTCCGTATAACAATAGTCGTCTGGACGATATCGTTTTTTGAAACTTTGATGACCATTAGAGGTTATGTTCTGCCCGAATTTGTCAGCTTTCATTACATTTGTGGAAAATGAACTGGATTAAGGTCTCAAACTCGAAATTTCGGCACTTAGTTCCTACTTTTGGAGTCCTATCGTTTCGACGATAATCATCTGGAAAACTACGGAATGAGTGGCCAGGGGGGTTATTCCCAAATGCGCGGCGGATCGCTTTTGATGGCAGATTTGAATTTTTATATGAACGAAAGCACTTTCCAAAGTCATTTTATGATTGCATTGAAAGCGATAGGTGTTTAGGTGACGTATTGCTGGCGGATTGTTTGCGAACCTTACAAAAATTTTGTCAAATAGAAATACAAAAATGCAAATCCGCCGCGCATTTGGGAACACCCCCCAGGTTTTTACTAAAATTATCTCTTGTGACCTGCAGTGTATGTACTAAGAATGAGGGTTTAAATGGATTATATAATTAAGGCTGCTTAAGTTTACTTCCGAAAGTAACGCTTATTTATAATGTTTTCTCTCAATCATATTTTCATGGGTCTGTTCCCGTACTGCAACACTTTCTAACATTTTGTAAAACTTATCCAAATTTGTTCAGACTCCGTTTCCCGCCGCAAAAGTTAAGCAGATGGGATATATTTCCCTTTCATATATATTTTCCCGTAAGAAATACGAAAGAGAAATCAAATCAGATGCCTTTAAAATCTCATTCATCATCTCGGCCAATCCCCATACGGACAGAGGGGGATTTCTGACTCGATATAACCCGCATCTCCCTGTGAATGTGGGCATGTATCCGCCCTTTTCTCCAACAATTTCATAGGATACTATATTTCATGGAGCACTATTTTTGATAATAACCAAAAAGTCCACAACCCTTGGCTAAATTCTGGCAGTTTGAAATTTGGAATCGTGAAAGACACCAGTTCTTTCGGTAAACAGCAAAAAATACAAACACTACATTTAGCTGTACAATTTTTTTATTGAATGAAAATCGATAATAAAACAAAACAAGTCATGTAAGTTAAGCAGCAATAAAAAGAACCTTAGCCCGCCACCCCACATAGCACCTAATACTGTCCAATGGAAATTTCTTTAACCATATTTTCGCTCAACTGCCACAATTGCTTGGCCATACTGGCGTTTTGTGCCAACTTACTTGGCTCACAAAAGAAGCAATTATTGAAATATAATCCCGTGAGTCCGGTCAGTTCAGTGGCCGTTGCACAATAGACCGAAGTCGCTGCGGCTTGTTGCTGAAAGTAGTTGGAGAAAACAAATTACTTAAGTCCCTCGCGATGGCTTAACGAGTATGCAACAAACCAATGATTTAGTGAAAGGTCTGGCGACGGCAAACAGCAAGCGATAAAACCACCAATTCCGGCTAATTTTTGACGACACCATATTACCGGGGTGCAGGGCGAACACAGATATTCCTCGATTTTTCCATTTCTGTTATGAAGCACCGTCAAATCAATAAAAGTATTAGAAACTGGAAGAAGACTTACCTCGGCCAAGTGCATGGCAAAGAGCACGTTACACAGCTTGGCATTGTTGTATGCCATCATGCTCCAAAATTTAGCTGGCGGCGGTGATAGATGCTGTTCGGTCAAGTGATCTGCGGGGAGGTTAGCGAATCTGAAAATAAAAGATGAAAAGCACAAAGAGATGCGTCACTTAAGGAGGTGGTATAGGTACATACAGCGTACGTGACAAAACACAGCCAAGCTGCTGTGGCACAACTTGGTAAGGCCTTGTGTTTATGATTGCGTGTGAGTGTTTGCAAGTGTTTACTTCCGCTGTGGATGTGCGGTTGCTAGAATTGGGAGGAAGGGGCCTGTGGCTAAAAGTTATGCGCATACATTCTATCTATAGGCGCGGGTGTGCTTTGAATTCACTTAAAGGCAACTGCAACCTGCTTTTATGTCTTATAATCTCGCTAGCATGCATTATAATATAATTGAGTTTTATTTATGTGCATAAATTAAACTATTCAAACGCCAATGCATTTAAAATTCTGTTTGCAGGCTTCCTCGCTTTTTGACGCCAATTTCTATCATCTTTATAAATATGCATCTGTTTTAAATTGGAAACGTTTTGGTTCCGGCGCATATCACTGTCATCTGTCTACTTACTACAATAAGTCTATTAGTTTCTGGGGCTTTCAGTATAGAACGCAGCACCTCGGCAGGTACTACTTTTAGAGGAGGTTGGTTTCCCCAATAATCACCCTTATTCCGAGTGGCGTTTACGACGATTTAAAAAACGCCAATTTGAATTTGGAATTACGAGAGGCGTTTTTGAGTCGTTGAACGCCATTTGTCACTGAACGTCATGTTGAAAATATTCGCTTACGGCGAAGTCATGTGAGAAATTTTACTGCCATTCTGTAGGGCGGTGAACAACACAAAAAACGACAAACGTCGTGAAAATAAAACGCCACTCGGAATAAGGGTGAAATATTGAGAAGAGCATACTTAAATTCTGTAGTGAAATTTATTTATTGTTTTGGTTTTTTTACAGTAATGATTGCTGGTCTTTTGTGACGATCGCACAACCCCACTCAGCCTAACCTAACCTAAACTTCTTGCTTACCCTCCAAAGCAATATCTACAAATTTTACTAATGACTGTTAAATCTCTCGAATGGCAGTTCGTAGCTTACATATTGATTGTGTTATACTTTTATTGTTTGTTTTCTAACGAAATGAATGCAATGGGAAACAAGTGCGCAAGCGATGTTAAACACTCGTATGCAATTTGAGTGAGACACTAAGTCGGCACATGCTATCCAGTAATTAAACCAGTGGGATATATTTGGCATCAGGCTGTCTTAAGATTTTCAGGCAAAATTTGGAATCGCAGAAGTCGATTTTGCTTTTTTCAAGAGGTGTACAGTAGGCATTCAGTAGAAGTTCAGAGCTGATGGCGCTTTTTTAGGCCAGTGGAAAACAATAAAAGCCTGATAGCTGTCTTAACACAAGACATGAAGATGTTTGGAAAACGCGTTTATTCCAAAATCTTGCGCATAGTTGCTGATTTTTATCAACATTTTTTGTAGAAGCTGTTTTTGATGTAAAGTTTTTCTTTCAAAAATCGTTAAATAGAACAACATTCTTTAAGCTTTCGAGCTATGGACAGAAGTTGAAATGAAACCGCCAAGTCGTTTAAGAGACAGCCAGAGATACAAATAAACCAGAAATTGTAAAACTAGCTTCCTTTTTTAGACAGCGTCTTGTCTAAGCCAAGCTACATATAAAGGGTTTTCCAATAAGAGGTGTCACTGAATTGTGAATGACCCGCTATTTCGGTAGCTGTCACTTTTGAAGCTTTTATTCTTTGACATTTTTTGATAAGTAGAAACTACGCCATTACTAAAAATGGAACGATACACGCTTCAACAACGCATTGAAATTATTATAATTCACTACAAAAATGGTGAAAAAACGTCGTATCTTTGCTGACTGCGTCCTTGAAATGCATGAAAATGATCCGGAATTCCTTCGAAAAATCATCTTGACCCATTTCCACCTCGGTGGCTACGTCAACAAGCAAAATTGTCGCATCTGGGGCTCGGAAAACCCAAGAGTTATTGTTGAGAAGGCTCTCCATACTCAACGTGAGGCTATCGAGGACATAGGGCAGCCACTTTGCGGTTTGATTATGAAAAATTTCATGAAAAGGATGTGGTCCTGTATGCGTGATCGCGGTGGCCATTTGGTTGATGTTGTTTTTCATTATTAACGGCATACCTTCCTCTTTATTATGAAATAAACATCCGATCATTTATCTCTAAAAATGAAATTTTTCTTTGAATACCAAAATAACACCTATTGTTGAAAAACCATTTACTTCAATTTAAACCCCTACTTTCCTTCCATCCCTTTTAAGCTCGAGCTGTCGGCTCTTCGACGGTTATTTGCTGTTTTTTTTCAAATTAACATTAGACAGGAAATGATTGTCAACATGACATGCAAAATTGCTTGCGTACCGCTATTATTATTCGATTTGCAAATAATACCGAAATAAAATATTATTCATTTTTTCTACCAATATAATTATAGGTAGGTACCTCCTTTATCCAAAAAAACATTTTTTATCTACGCCATAATTATAAATTAAAATGCATGCAATCAATAAATAATCAACTGTTCATATAATTTGTTTTTATTCTTTGCTGATTGTTGTGATTGCATTCACAGAATTCTCAGGACTCGCATTAAGATAACGAAAACTGACAGACAGTCGTAGCCATCGATATTTATAGGGAAACCTACACATTTGAGGTGCAAAACAAATGGATAAAATTCTTTTGTGACGGAGACTTTGTTTGACGTCAAAATTATAATACGCTTCTTCATCTTTGATAGTACATTATCAGATTGATTAGATCGTATAAAACGGAGATATAAATAACACAAGCATCAAAAATTAACTGATTGGCTTTACCGTATTACTGAACAAATAGAACGAGACCGTTTGGCAGTGATTAGGACTTATCTGCGGTTGACTGAAATATCTCAAAATATCCCAATTTGAAAAAATGCTGCTTTGTTCTTAGTGCAGTGGTTTTCAAGCGAGCGAAAAATAATAGGACGGATGTAGGTAGGTAGGTAAATGGGTGCTCTTGTCACATAGACCATCAGTTGGGTCCATTGTGTCAGGACGGATGTAAGGAGCTGACATTATGTCTAAAAAATATTCTATTCCTCTGTAAAGGATTGTGTTTGAATAATTACTTACTTTTCAGTGGGAACAGTAGCTCAGGGTGTTCGGGCACAGTTTCAAACCTCGACAAAGCAAAACTACACCACAGTGCCAACGTCTGAGAAACAGTCGAGGGTATTGGATAAGTCCTCTCGCACACTGTAGACTGTTGTTACAAAACTTTGTCGTTCCCAAGTCTACATGGCGCAGTGGCTTAGGTGGTTATTGTGTTGGACTGCTAAGCCCAAGGGTCTCAGGTTCGAATCCCGAAAAAAAAAACCCAAATTCCAACTTAAGGTTTTTTTTCACTGCGCCACCTCTTGCGAACGTTTGACAAATATCCGAGAGTATAACTGTCATGAAAGAGTTTCTCAATTGGCCGTTTAGACTCGGCATAAAATTGTTAAATCCCTTCGATTCTTCCAGAAAATGAAAAAGTCACACAAAACGAATGTTCGTAAGAAGCTAGGCCTAGGGTCCCTACGGACCTGTTGCGCCAACTATTTATTTATTTATTTAACATGGTAAAACACAAGCTTACCACAAGTGTACGTAGTTTTATTAATTCCAAACTGTTTCGCTTTCAGTAAAGTTACCTCGTGATGTGCATAAAAACACAAATACAGCCCTTTTTACGGTAAAAACTGAAAAAGACCCAAAAATAACCCACAAAATGATGTCGCCAGTGTGTCACTAAAATGAAGTCACTCTCTCGCGTTAGTTTTGGTCTACATTTGCTTGAAAAATTCGAAAAGGGTTTGATAGGTAAAAACGAACTATTCAAACGGAACAATAGAAGATGTTTGGGTATGGGTAATGAGCGCATCTATTCGGTAAACGGCGGGAATCTAGAATACTTTTCCTCATATTTAAGCATACAATTGGGTACGGTTTGCTCACCCGTATTACCTAACATATGAAATTTTATCAAAATCATAAGTTCGGTTCTTGAAAACAAACGATTTTTGAAAGTATCTTTATTCGCAGATCCATTAAAAAACTAGGTACGCAATAATATGGAGCAGATCAGTTTATTTTGTATGGAAAATCAGTTCAGAATGATAAATAAACAAGTAAAAGTGTTATCAACGGCCTGGGCGATGCTTTGATACCCTCCACGGCATACAAGTCATGCAAAATACCAGAACTACTTGACCGACATAGCCCATTTTTAACACCAACCAAACGACTATAAAAGAAGTTCTTTCACCAATCGTCATCCCTCTAGGTTGATTTCTTTGGACGCTATTGTGTTTTCAACAGACAGAGAGACACGTGGATCTTATATTGACTTTGTATGGGAGGTACCAGAACTACTTGACCGACATAGCCCAATTTTAATACCAACCTGACGCCGATAAAAATAAGCCCTTTCGCCAAATTTCATTCACCTACGTCAATTACTTTGGGCGCTATCGTGCTTTCAACAGACAGACAGACAGACGGACATGGCTAAATCGATTCAGAATGTGATCCTGATTCAGAATATATATACTTTATGAGGTCTCCGGTGACTCCTTCTTGGCGTTACAAATGTATTGGCAAAGTGAATATACCTTCCTCTGGAGGGTATAAAAATAGGCCAAGCACTTTTTTAGATTAACTTTCGTCGCAATATTAGAATTAATTAGTATGTGGTGGTCGAAGTTCGAAACAGAGCACCTAAACTTGGCAGTGTTGTTGAGCTTTGTTTCTTTGATTGTATATAAACAAACAACAAATTGATATGACTGCGAAATGTATTTTTGCCACCGCAATCGACGCGACTTTTTAAAAGATTTGATGGGGGTCCAAAGATTACTCCATTCAGACTTTGCTCAGAGCCGTTGACTTGACGTCAGATCGTACACTGATTGAAATATATTACAAGCAGTTATCTCGAAAGTGTAGGTACTTGCATTCAGAGGCAAGTTATATTTACTTGCGAGGCATGTATTGCATTGACTGAGTTAGGCATTTGAAAAGATTTATTTCGTTAGATTGAAGAAACTGAAGTGACTATGCCACTCGGGGCGATGATCCTGGCTAACTACTTGATTAGTGAAAGTAACTTTATATGAGGTCGTTTCTTTGGCGATTTTTATTTTCAATTTAAACTGGTTAAAAATCGACAAACTGTGTGATAAACATTTTTAATTAAGTGAACGCTGTCACTTGCCACGAACATGTGTGTATGCTTGAGTGCTTACCACCAGTGCATTTGTCTTGAATGTGGTACAAAGCAATTGTCGATGCTAAAGTATATAAATGCGTACGTTGATTAAACTTTGAACTGTGCCAAGTGATCACAAAGAAAATGAATTGATCAATTTTATAGACTTGTAAAATCGCTTCCTAATAGAATGCTGATTAATGGTTGTCTTCCTGATTTCTGTAGGTGTTTGAAATTTGAACTGAAAGTTATAAATTATATCTCCCCACTTGATCTGATGTTGTTTAGCAAAAATAGCATTTTTAGAAGAAGCATTTTCTCGGTCAAGAAAGCGCCGATTGTGTGGTGAGATGGGGTGCCTTTGAGTCGTATCTATAGAGTAAGGATCGGGGAAATGGGAAGATGATGACCTCGGTGAATACTATTGTCTCGTTCTTATGCGGGTATATTGGATGAAACTTGAGTCTAAGAATGTAGCTTTTCTGTCTATGTTTCTACAAGTACGCCTTGTTCTTTTTTGACATGTTTCTACACTAGAGTAAAGAAGCGGCCCCTTTTCAGTTCTGGCCACCACCAACTCGACACTTGAAAACTCTGCTTGTCTAATTCTGCCAATTATGGCTTAATGTAGTATTTATTTCAATGGGAGACAATTTTCTCACCGCAAGGCATCGGCATGAGTAAAACTTGCAACACTAAGCTGTAGTTTCTTATGGATACAGGGTTGAGCTCAGATTGAAGTTGCTAGTTATAAGTTTTGTTTTGGGATTAATATGTTGGTAAAACGGTTCGTAACTTTAATCAGTTAAAGCCATCTGTGTTTTCATTGTTATTAGGTTTGTTTGACGTGGGCCCAAGTGCGCACTAGTGCAAACTGGGTTAACCCTAATGCGTTCGATACAGCACTGAGCTCGCCCTGGTACTGAAAACCTGTGTTTGACATGGCTTCTAGGGCACCCTAGTTGTGACCTGAACTGAACCCAGTTAATTTGTGGGGGCAAGAATTCAGTGCTGAGTTTTGCTGTCATTTCGCTTCATGTCATTCATTTTCAAACTCGTCATCTATATTGCGAACACTTTTATCAACTATTTGCATTATGCCAAACCCAAATTCAGAATTTAGTTCACTTATTTTAAACAATAAACGTGGAAAAGTGTTACCAAAAGATAAATATTTGTCAATATCAACAGCTGACAGACTTCAGGACAACATTTTGCGTTCGATATAGAAGTCGAATTTTCAGTGTTGTGCAGGGTTTTTGGCAGACGTGAAAATTAGCTGACACTTCTCAGTGCGCACAGTGGGCACTAGTGCTAGCTACGTCAAACAAACCTATTGTTATCTTATATAGGTAGATACTCGTATAAATAGGCGAAGGCAATTAGTTAAGAACGCGTCCACTGCCTTTAACATAACATATTCGCTTGATTTTTGTTGGGAAGATTGTGCGGAGATGCAAAGGCGTGTGTAATTTGTTTTCCAATTTTTTTGGGTATAAGTCAGGTGCAATTTCTACCCCTAGGAGAGCTCTAGTTACCATTCAGCCGCGAATATGCTTACCTAGTTTGAGATTTATTCATTTTTTGGTGTAAAAATTAAGGCATTCGGCGGGTGCTTTTATTGAAGCTGGTTCAAATTATACAGGCAATAAGTTGGACTTATAAATTTGTAAATCTGATAGCAAAACAACAATGGAAAATGGCGTAGATTATTCTGCACAAAATAAAGAACATTTTGTAGGTGCTTTCATTTGGTTCCTCCGCTAACTCAGTAAAATTAGGTCAAATGACAAAAACAAACTTCAATAAATCGGTAATGACTAGTGACGCATAAATTATTTTGATATGGTGCAACCACACTTAAAAATGACTCTTTCTTCAATTGAATGAAAGCATCTACTGATAAATCCCTACCTAAAATGAATATTATCTAGTGTCTATTCCATTTTCATCGATAACAAAGCAAATGAAATGAAAAACCATTCAATGCAGATAATAATAATTTAAAAATAAACGACGACTCCCTTTGGTGCTATCGCAAGATCATTCGTTTCGTTGACTTGCCCTACTTATTCCAGCACATGCTTCACTAGTGCTGGGTTGTTTACATTCCATTGCGTGCCTATTGAGGCCCTTTGTATACAAACATTTCGTAAGAAACTATCGCCCAATAAAGCAATACTCACGTGAAGCGTGGCGCACATGCTTCACATCATGTACGCACTGTGACTAGACATAGACAGCGTACATAGAATTATCTAATGTTTACTTTGCAGCCATATGGGTTGTTGAAACTCTTTTGAAATTTTCAGCTATAGTGTGGCATTGAGGCGCAGTGCACACAAGAACCACGATTCACCAGCGTGCTTCGGACGTACACATTACTGCGAACGGAAGGCAATGAGAGACAATGCTGCTAAAAAGTCGTTTGTTGACATTTAAATAAATAAATAAACAAAACAGAGATTCATGAAATTTGTATTCCGAACTGGAAATTTAGTTGATAAATGAAACATTAATGGAGAAGTTCCAAAGCCAGTCTGAAACAAAATTCTACGAGGGTAATGGCGGTTGTTCTTTTCGTAGAACCTAAAATTGTTCTATAGTAGATATTTCATATATTGGTTCTATAGAGATGTTGGCCGAACGTTACACCTAATAACTATTAAATTATTTTTTAAGGAGGAAATCCATTTCAAGAAAATATTTTTCAATCGATATTACAACTGCAAATTTAATCTGATTGTGACTTTATTCGGTGTGCCTACATAAATCTTTACTAGAACTCCGTTTATATAGAAATTTATGATTGTAAAACTGTGTTAAGTCTGAATTTGATATAAGTTTCGTGTCTTTCGAGAGGTATAATTGTCGCGAAAATAAAAAAATTACCTTTGTCGTTTTAAACTTTCTTCTTCTAATAATTATAAACTTTACAGTTAAGGGCGCGATTTATCAGGACCGAATTGCGAGGCCCACTTTTTCGATTCCCACTATCGGCGCAGTTACAGATTGAATAAGCCTTCCTGCTAGTAGCTAATTTTAGAGTGGTTCCAAAGAAGCTAGCTTCTAGATTTCACATAGCGGCCAACCACTTTAACGCATACACTCATTTCGCTCATAAGACATCTCCTTTAAACGTGTAGGGAGTGATTTAGATAATTAAGGACGGTGGTTAGGCGGTTCATTTAAAATCAGTTCAACAAACTTCAACGGATGCTTTGTTTGCTGTTGTTCGACATTGGATTTGATTCGTAAACTTTTATTTGCTTTTTATGGACAAGCGCCCAATTTCGTATTTTCTTTGCATAAATGACTGTAAGTTATATGAATCCACAGGTTTTCTCCAATCAATTATGGCTCATATTGAACAGACACCATACAAGGCTGTTACTGGTGGGTCCGCAGTATTTATGTTCTTAGAAAGAGCTGCATGCCACTGTGTACTTGTGTACGGCAAGGCATTTTCATAGTGCTTACCTGTGGGACTCGGACGATAAGACAACTATCCGTGATTTATGATCAAACATCGATTCCAATTGAAGGGTCAGATGGAAATGGGATAAGTGGCTGATTTGAAATGTCGTCTCCAGTCCGTCTTCAGTAACAGTATATGGAAGGGCAAAAACGCCAGCATTCAGAATCAGGTAATCTATGTGACTGCAAAGAAGTTTTTTTGTATTGCAAATGAAGCAACATTTAGCGCTCTCTTTACTTACTTTACAGACTCTTTAAGTTCCTGAGCAAAATTCTTGACAGATTGGAGTGACCCCAGGTCCAGGAGCATGAATCGGCACTTGCGTCCAGCGGCGGCTTTTTCAGTTACTATCGTTTGTATAGCCGCTTCTGTGGCTTGTTGGTTTCTGCATGCGAAAATTACGTCACAACCATGCAATGCCAAGGATCTCGCAGTTTCGAGGCCGATACCAGCATTGGATCCAGTAATGACTGCAAGTTTTCCAGACAAATCCTTACCATGAAGAACTTGCAGTGCTGTAGTACTCGAATCAAAGCGTTGACGTACTTCGGCGATATTCATAGTTGGTTCCTCTGCAGCAAATGCTAAGCGCGGATCAGTGTAAGTGACTTGGTTGGTCGTTTTGTTTAAAAATGCAGGACGATTGGTTTTCTCATCGATTTTTTTCTCCCAACCGATTGGTAGTTCACCAGAGACACGCTTTGATTTGCCAGTTCTTGGGTGGACCCACTGAGTGGTTTTGTTTTGGTGACTGGAAATAGAAGGTTCATATGGTAGGAAATTAAAAATTTAACGGATATTTGCTAAGTTCTTTCTAACTTTGTGTAAAAGACATGACCATCGTCAGTGGCCTTCTCTTCCCAGCCTGGAGGCAATTCATCTTCACTATCAGAGTCTGGTAGGAATCCTGGCATTTTGGAAATAAGCAAAGGAAAAGAGAACTAATCTTAGACGAAAATTTGATTAAATTCCTTTGCCGATTAAAATGTTTTATTATTTTTGCACTATCATTGCAGTAAAGAAGATGTCAAATTATGAACTGTTTGTAAAATTGACGTCGTGTTTGCTTTTTCTGTCTCTTTGGATATTGAGTTGCCAACTAGTTTTGTATAAGAAACATTATTGTACTTTGAAACAAAAATGAATAGCCGTTCATAATTGATTTATCTTTAACAAATCTTTAATATTTTAACCATTTTGTTATCACATATGGGTACTCGTCTCATTAGTTTCTATCTTCAATTTATATCAAACATTTATTGAACCTGTTTTGATTGAGCTGCTCAACTATTTGTTACTTATTTTTGCTTTACAATGGGTGCAGCTGCGAATCCATCGTACGATGATTGTCATTAATTATATACCTACCTAGTTATAACCAGTTTTTATTTTAATCTACTCCTACTTACCATACCACGGTTGTTAAAACAAACAACCCTATTCGCGTTGTCAATATCATATGGTGTGGTGGCTCGTCTCATATATCGTGATTATGTCATTTAACCGTCTGTAAACGTCACTCAGTTTTTTTTTATGTCGGCGCGGTGCGAGTTATGTCAACAATTGTTCTAGATTTACGATCGCAAAATACCAATAAATTTGTAACGAATGAGAATCTAATCCAAAGAATTGAACAAAGTGAACTAACCTACAATGATTTCTATTGGAATTACATGAAGCGCAATTGGCCAGTTATTTTAACGTCCGTGTCCACCAATTGGGAATGTCGCCTCCGATGGACAATTCAAAAGAACACTGCAAACAACGAAACCACCGAAATAAATTTCAAATACCTCAAAGATAGGATTGGTGACTGTAAAGTTCCGGTAGCCAATTGCTCCAAAGAGTATTTTAATAGTCATGAAAAATGCGAAATGCAATTTTTCGATTACCTGGACCAATGGCAAAAAATTGCCGTAATCGAAAGCGACGAAAACCTCTACCTCAAGGATTGGCACCTAAAAACACAAATGCCAGACTATGATTTTTATAATGTTCCTAAACATTTTGCGTCCGATTGGCTAAATGAATACCTAATCGATAGAAAACAAGATGATTATAGATTTGTATACATGGGTCCAATGAATTCGTGGTAATTTAATTAGATTGTTATGGTTTTTTCCTAGGTTATTCATTAAATGAGTTTTTCGAATGCCATTCTACAATACATGTTCGAACTTACTGTCTGAACATATTGAAAAACTGTCGCCTCATGCTTCCCCTATCCCAATTTCACTCTTCCTGCTCCACTTACTGACAAGAGTGGGTCAGTAAAGTTATTTGAACTACTCTTTCGCTTACATTAATCGAAATATTACTCATTGGGTGTTTTATGTATCCCTTTAGGACGCCCTTCCATGCGGATGTCTTCGGTTCCTACAGCTGGTCAACAAATATAGCCGGCCGCAAACAGTGGCTACTTCTTCCACCTCTAGAAGAACAGAAACTAACCGACTCTCTGGGTAATCTGCCGTTCCGGATTGTCGAAAAACAACTCACCGAAAAGAATGTGAAATTTTTCACTGTTATACAAACAGAGGATGAATCTATTTTTGTACCGTCCGGATGGTATCACCAAGTGTGGAACCTCACCGATACCATATCGATCAACCACAACTGGTTCAATGCATGCAATGTGCCAACAATTTGGCGCAATCTCGCCACCAACATGCAACGAGTGATTCGCGAGATCGAAGACTGTCGACAGATGGACAATTTCGAGGAGCATTGCCAAACGATGTTGCGCGCCAGCTTCGGGATAAACTATTGCGATTTTTTGAATATTTTACAGCATATCATCTCGAAGAGAGTGCAATGCATCGTCAACAACAATAACATAGAAAATTTACTTTTTGATACATTTACACTAAGTGACTTCCATGTGCGATATGATTTAGCGACAATTGCTGATGTTTTGGATGCAATGCAGAGTGATGAGGTTGTGCTAGCACAGGCGGACCTATGTGATAAATGCAAGGATTTGACAGAACAAACCATGGGTTTCAAAATTGAGTGAGAACGAATTGAAAATCAAAATGTTTGTTAAACAAATATGCAAGCGCTATCGGCCGATAATATATTTATGTACTTACATTTTCTAAAACACAGCTTTGTGATTTTATTTCTGAACAGAATGATGTACGCGACGTAAATAATTCGTTTAAATTCAACGACGGCACAAGCTGCTTTCGATTTCTCGTTCGAACGTTGCGACTTAAAATGAAATTTAGATTTAGCTACCTACTATGAGGATAGTTGGTAATGAACTATCAGTTATGCTTAGGACTAGAGTTTTCCCTGCGTCGGAATTAGTAAAACTCCGTCTGCAATCAATTGGCGTAGATCTTCCGAACTTTTTCCAGCATCTGCTAGAATTTCACCAACTATTTTCATGGGATCAGCTTTCTTGGAAAACTTTATCTTTCCTGGTGTTCTACTAAGCCTAGGCGCCGGTTTTGGAATTATATCATCTGCAGTAGAAATAAACGAATCTCTGTCCCGATTATGATCGTGTTGCATAGCATCCTTCCAATGAAGAACAGGGTACACACAAGCGTCGATATCTTCAAAAATGTTAGCCCATTCTTCCTGAGTTTTTGTGAGGAATGCTTTAGTAACAAGTTCTTTTGCTTCCTCGTTTTGACCAAATTGCTGTAATTCCGGCAGTCCAAGGTTTTGAACGAATTTTTCAAAGAATTGTGGTTCTAGTGATCCCACAGACATGTACTTTCCATCTTTCGTCTCATATGTGTCGTAGAAATATGAGCCACCGTCTAAGATATTGGACCCACGTTCACCACCTGACCAAATGGGTAGTTTCTGCGACATGAGCAACCAACTTGCAACATATGCTGCTCCTTCGACCATCGAACTGTCAATTACTTGACCCTTTCCGGAATGATGACGTTCCAGCAATGCCAAACAAATTCCCATCGCACATAGAAGACCACCGCCAGCGAAATCGGCCAGAATGTTTATTGGTGGAGTTGGCTTCTCATTTCGTCGTCCTAAAAGCGAAAGAATTCCCGAAATCGCAGCGTAGTTTATGTCATGGCCGGCACGTTTGGCCAAACGTCCCGTCTGACCGAAGCCAGTCAGCCGGGCGTAAATTAGTCTAGGGTTCTCTGTACATAGGGTTTCTGGCCCAAGATTGAGTTTTTCCATGACACCAGGTCTGTAGGGTTCCACAAGAACATCGTATGACTTAATTAACTTTGTAATAAGATGTTGGCTTTTGGGATTTTTCAAGTTAAGTGGAAGTATCCTTTTGCCACTTTGAAGTACGTTGATCGGATTGTCGAATAGCTGAGATGTGGTAAAGTTTTTTTTAAGTATCGGTTTGAGAAGTTGGAGTTGTACTATTACCTTATCCACCACAGTCACAGATGCACCGAAATCGCAGAGAATTTTTCCACAAAACGGACCTGGAGCAAGACCACCGAATTCAAGCACTTTGATTCCTTTCAGAGGCATGTTTTTCTTAGGGAATATGACCTAGTTTTGGGAAAATTCACTTTTAATTGGAATACGAACCCCCTTAGTGCTAACTGTTATCATATCGAATTCAACTTAGATTATAAAGAAATGGTAGCCTGATAATATGTAATTATAAATTCGTATTTGTATCACCATACCGTCCCTTCCCCGTCGCCTCTTGTTAAATCCGTTTTATGACTTTGCTGAAATAAAAAAGATAAACAAACCAAGGAGAAGTGATGCCAAACCTTAATATCTGCTTAGCTCTGTTCGTTTGCTCTGCGGTGTAGTTTCCTATAGGGTTATTAGATCAAAGAGCGGACAACAAAAATGTCTTTAGAAATGCTTTGGCATAATGTACTTTTACAAAATATTTAGGTGTAGCTGGCACATAGTAGCCGTATTTAAATAAAAATATATTTCAGCAAAACAAAGTAAAAAGGAATATGCAGTAATTACACTGTATTTGATTTGAGAGGCATAATTTATGTTGTCTCCAGAAATTGATTTAAACTGCTTTCAGTGGCATTCACATTCAGCGAGACGGAACCAGAACAACGATAAGACAAACGAAAAGTCAAGAAAAATAAATATAGCTAGTTATAGTTTTTCGTTATACTCTTTTAAATCATTCTAGGAATTTAGCTGGCAAAAATACGGGTCCCACACTATTATAGTAGGTTTGGTTATTTGTGTGCCACATGACGAGTTTTAATACCCAGGCCAATTCGCACATTCGAATGTAAATTTCAATTATGTAATTAGTTCAAAGTTTTATTTTGGAAATATCTCGGTATCGCAATATTAGTATTTCATATTGACCTTCTTATTGAGAAAGCACTTTCAATTTGAACCGATTACTCATAAACGTTGCTTGATCTTATCTCTTATCTTAACATCAGACTGAGTGAGATAAGATGTTTACATTTCTCTGATATCAAGTGGGTAGACTTCCCTGGAAATAATATTGGTTTTTTATTTACTTTTCATGTGGTTAGTCAGTCAATTTTTCTTGCATATACCCACGTACCTATTTAAAAAATGTGACACTTCCCATAAATATTGTAATCTAAAGCAAATGTGGGTAGGTCAATCAAAATTTTCTTCTGGCAGTACCGCACACCAAAATTACATCGAAAAAACATTGACATTGCCCCCAAATGTCAATGGAAAAAAAAAGATATACAAATTATAAAACACGAAAGTGAACAAAACACAATCCATGCAATTCCATTTTGTTGTCTCGCCGTACCTTTTGCGTATTGCGTGACTCGATTTCTCGTCCTCATCAGTGCAATCGAAAAACATAAACAATTTATTTTAATTGAATTTAAAAATAAAATGTCAGTGCGTATGAATCATCAGTGGTCGATATAAACATATTGCAGACTAAAATTCGAGCGAAACAAAAGAAAACACAACTTTTTCCCGTGTTTTCCGAATCTTCGAAGCAAAAGCAAAACTGTGGTTTAAATTGAAAAAAAATCGTGCGAAAGACCTTCGGCAAGTAATACAAAAAAAAATATATATAACTCAAGCGACGGATGTAAAAAGAAGAAATCAATAAACAGAAAAACAGTTTCAATCGGGTTTTTTCCCTAATAAAGTACTCGTACCTATCTCGTATTTGTAAGTGAAAAAAAAAACTGCATGCTCGCTCTTGCGATTACCTCACAGACAAAAGAAAAACAAGTAGGCTACGGTCAGACTTCCAGTCGAAGTATATACAAATTCGGGGTTTTCGTCTTTTTGTGTGTTTGTTTTTTATTCTTAATTATCGATTAAAGTTCAGTTCAAGTTTGTTTTTCTTTTATCTAAAACGAAGGCTGCATTTACGATTTTCTTGTTTCGTCACACGGCAATCGATTGAGCGGTACACTTCTCACAAAAAAATATGGGACGAAAATGAAACATTTCTTGAACGTTTGGCAATAATTGAGTTTCTTGTGTAAAGTAGAAAGTCTGGAACTATTTTTATTGCCAACGTATAAGCCAAGTAACCTCCTAACCAACTCCCAACAATCAGTATTTAGGTAAAGGGTGGTGGGAAAATGTTTTGCGGTTTGGAATAGTTGTGAAACCCTATATTTTTTTGTGAGATGTGTACCTTCTGTCAAGCAATTTAAACAAATATTGCTCTCGTTTTGTTATTCCAATATATTATCTTCTTTATTTCCTTTTCCTATTATTTCTATACAAAAACAAAAAAAAAAAAAACCATCAACAAGCAAGTAGAAAAAAATGGAAGCTTTTAACACAAAATATGCAGTTCTAACAAAACGCACCGATCTGCGACTTGATCTGTGCGCACTACAAGACGAAAAAGAACGCGAGAAAATTCCCATCGAAGCTGGAACACTTTTGAAAGTTTTTAACAGCACTACTTCGACCAACGGCGGCAGCAACAGTGCAGCCAATGCCATTAACAACAACGTCAGCTACAACAGCAAAACAACATCTGTACAGATTCTCGACTTTTGCAATCACAATCCAATCAGTGAGAATCTATACGAATGCCCAACATCGCATTTAAAACGAATCCACCAGGACATCTGGCCGTTTGGAATTGCTATACCAGATCCGACACGTCGTCTACAGTTCTTTCAGAGCGCAGAACAGTGTAAACTGATATTGTATCTGAAACCGGACGATATAGTGGCGGTGAATGGAGAGCTATTCGGCAATTCGGCGCGCTACTATTGCATTCTCAAGTACATTGGTATGGTACAGGAGATTGGTCCCGGCTACTATTTTGGGCTGGAAATTTTGGTAAAGAGCATTATAAAACAGCGCGAACTTTAGTTCTCCTGTTTCCTTATTTATTTTTTTGTTTCATTGTTTTTGTTACAACATATATGTTCAGTTTGTTTACGTTATTCACTTTTCTTTGCACATTTTTGATCTGATTTACGTTCTTAATTTTTGTTATTCGGATCAAGTATTTATATGTAAGACGTAAATTCTTTCGTTTAGAACAAGGGAACCCATTTGCTATAAAAATGCTTAGAACTACTCACTGGCACACCAAGTTCACAGCTAAAACAAAACGCAAAGCTATTACATTATTCATTTTAGAAACATCGCAATAGGAAATCAGTCTCAAAGTTGTGGACTTGCTATCGTAATATTCCATTACTTACCTCTCCTAAATTTAGTTTAAATACATTTTTTGTCTTAAACTTCCGGATCACACCCAACTGCATCGCATGCGCTAATAAACGAAGTTTATTTTCATATTTTGATTCTGGGCCCGTTATGCGGATTGCAAACTGTGAACGCCCCTTGCTGTTCCATAACTTCAACTTTAGCTGTAACAGTGTCAGCTTCAGCTATATACATTTTTTTAAATGAAAAATACCTTTTTTGTATTCCTATCTATTAGGTACTCTTTCTTTTACGGGCATCGTCTCGCTTACTCGCGAGTTTCATTATCACTGTTTCACTCCAACCTCACTTTTTTTTACAATATATTAATCACGTGGCACAACTTTTAGACTGATTCGCTAATTCAACTATTTGATATTCTTGCTGTTTCAACGCCTACCTACTTTCTAAACGTTTAACATAATTGTTCTCATACTCGCCCACAGCCCACAGAAAGCGGTTACTCTCCACAGGAATTCGAAATACCGTTCATTCAAAAGTACATGCAATGTGAACCAAATCTTGCATTGATCGTCTCCGCCGACTGGATTGTTCCCATTCCAAGTGATGTTAAGAAAAAATTCTCCGCTCGCGAACTTCTCTGCGGTACAATAGACAAAGCTAAAGCTGCTATCGGATTTACGCCTCGTCAATCCACTTCTCGCAAGAGCTATAAAAAGGCACAGACTAAAAAGGACTCACTACTTTTTCCCACATCGGAAACACAATTCTACGTACCGCATCCAGCCGGAGCAGATGGTTACGCCAGCAGCAGTGGCTGTGAAGAACCAGACTCTGCAATGGATCGAGGGCGTAGTCTAGCATCGGCGCAAAATCCAAAACAACCCAGAAAAGATAAATCCGTAGTGTCCCACAATTTTACCAAAGAAGAAGCCACCACACTTGTTCTTCCTCCACTCGAGCAGAAGGATAAATCCAACCAGAGTGATGAGAATTTAATTCCTCTGGATAACGAGGACTATAGCAAATATGTAGAGAACTACGAGAGAACTCTCGAACAACGTCAACAACACGAACAAAACATTCCACCGGGTATCCTGAAGTCGAGCAAAACTACTCAGCCTGCAGCTACCACCTCTGCGACAGGAGCGGCCAAAAAGAAGCTCACAACTACGAGTATTGAGGTGCCCGGCGTTAAACCTCTAACGATAATGAGTCTAGAAGACCGTGATATTGTTGTAATCGATAAGGCTGACATTAAAGAGTCCACCAAAAATGAAGCCCGCGTGATTGTCGTAGACAATCCGCGGCAGCAGAAAGATGTCGATTTGGCTGATATCCTGGGTGGAAATTGGCCAAATAATGCAGGCGACGCTGCATTGGTTTTAAATACAAGTGCGGAACAAACAAAATCGCCAAACATGACTAATGGAGGAGGCGCTGCTGGTGGGAGTGCGATTTACGTCAGCAGTAGCAGTAACAGCAGTGTGAGTAGCATGAATCAGAAGTTCGATAATAGGAGCAAATCGGCGAATCCATTATCGCACTTGCTTGCCACAAAGAGTTTAGATCGAAAAAATCGTGACACACAGTGGATCCAGACTGAGATGCCAACCACATCAGCGTTGTCGTCGTCAACAACAGCAGCAGCCGGCATGGCAGATGGTGCTTCCAAAAGAGAAAAAAGTGAGTGTTAACAAATTTCGTGAGTGGGTGGGCTATCATCATCGAAAGTGATTATTGATTTTTAAAGGTTAATGCACTCGCAAACAAAACGGTAGTACTATATAAGGTGAATCATTTCAACTGCATATCTCTTATGCACACCTGCTTAAGGAATGAATCACGAAAATGAAATAGTCGCTGAGGAGTGTTATCGGTTTATAGGCGTTATAGGCGTGTTATCTTCGATTTTTCTTAAACTGTTACTACATACTTCTGATTGTCGCTATCTTGGTGCTGTTGTTGGAACTTGCGATACAAACACCAGCGCAAGTTATTTCTGCAACATCAAGTTTTCTAAACGAAGTTGTATATTCACCACATTTAGAGATACATTGACACAGTTGGGGATATCTGTTGTCAAGTTTTCATCATCTTAGTTCATGCCACAAGAGTTGCGGATGGTGTACTAATATGTTGCGCTGGACGAAGTGTCTACTATGTATTTTTTGGCACCCAAGTTAGCAGTGGCAATCATATCTAAAAATAGTCGCAAGTTGAAGGCGCTTCGTCCACATCATTGAAATTGCCTCAACGAGCCAAATTATGATCAGTACAATGCATTGTTCGCACGTCACTTACTTCATCTTCGTTAATATTTAAGAAGCAGCCATTAAAGTTCGTTTACCTTGCGTCAAGTGATCCTTTTTCATTTCTGAAGCAAGTTCTATCCGCTAACCAATTCGATGTGGAAATATCCGCCTCTACATTTTGTACGTTCCAACTCTTGCCACACATCTCACATTGCATCTGCACGCATCATACTGACCTATGACATTTTATGGCCTCCTCTTCTAGGCTCTTGTTTAACAAAATTTACTGCAGGCGTCCGTTTTTCCAATTGTGTTTTATTAGACCGCCTTTCTCTTACTAGATAATGAAATCTGTAGAGAATACAGGAAATGTGAGTGAACATGGCAGCGCTTGAACTGAAAGCGAGAGAACTATTCGTGCGATTAGCTATTTTTAGTCCTCCCCATAGCACAAACTCTCGAAATAGACAAGTTGTTCGTGTTCGGTTGACACATTATGGGAGAACAAAATAAAAATGGAATACTCGCACCAAAATACACAATTTACAACTTTTGCGAGCAGCAGTTATCCATTATTGATTCTTGTAGTCGGCCGGTTTGTTCAATCGCGAGTCCAACTTTTAATTCGCCTGCTGTATGACGTCAGTTTGGCATTAGTGTTTTTTCTTATAAACAACAAAGTGGTATACAAACAATGGAAACTGCCGAATCGTACCACTACATAAATGAGATTCCGCTTACGGTTCTCGAGCTATTTTCATTCAACGACTGCGAAGACTCGTCGGGCTACGGAGGTTCCAAATTTAACGCTTTCCCACATTCAAGTGACTGATGCGTGATGTATTCTCTTTTTGCAGAGCTGAGGAACAACATCGAACCTTTGTACGACAATGTCAACACGCTTCCAGCGCAAAATATCGCCCTTGCATCACCTGAAGAGGAATTTATACAGGCGTCGCCGCTGCATGATGTACCCGGGACCAATTTGGGTGTTGGATCAATGGTTGAGGTGTCAACCGAAACTTTTGAGGACTTATACGGAGTGATACGGTGGATCGGATGTCCACCCACAACAAAGACTGTTATGGTAGGCGTTGAGTTGGAGGATGAGCAGGAGGACAAGCGATTGCCTTTGACTGATGGCGTTTATAATGGCGCAAGGTGTGTACTATTTCTTTTTTGTTTTTCATTCGTTGTATTTCACAAGTGTGTTCTTTTTAGGCTCTTCAAATGTCAAGAGGGGCGTGCATTATTCCTTCTGCCGCATCAAGTTGCAAAGGATAGACGTTTCGTTGAGATTGATACGCCACAAGGAGCCTGCAAGTCAACTATCAAATCCTTAGACTCCAAGATGTTTGGTCAGGTGGAGTGCCCGTCTGTACCTGGAACAGTGCCACCACTTAGTGAGTTTTGATCGAAATCTAGAAGTATAGAAGGTTAATCAAACTTTTTGGTATTTTTGTCAGAAATCTACAATCTGGAAGAATTGGAAGAGGCATGCGGCAAATTCAAAGGGATTCAAGGACATCACAACTCGTGTTATTTAGATGCGACATTGTTTTCAATGTTCACATTCACCAGTGTGTTTGATTCGTTGCTGTTCAGACCAGCTGAACCAGAAGTAAGTTCATGTGAACCCATTTTCAAACGCATTTTATTAAACCTTTTTTTTTTCGTTTTCTTAGGACATCCGCAGCTATGAAGAAGTTCAGAAGGTTTTGCGCGAAGAGATTGTAAATCCGCTGAGAAAGAACATGTTCGTGCGAGCAGACCGTGTTATGAAATTACGACAGCTGCTGGACAAGCTTAGCTCGGTTAGCGGACTAACTAGCGAAGAGAAAGATCCTGAAGAGTTTCTGAATAGTTTACTGGCGCAGATACTGCGGGCCGAACCCTTTTTAAAGGTATTTTTTGTTTTTAATTTCATATGTGTGCGATGTGCTTGTTGCTGTTGTCAAACAGAAAACTATTCGTTCCTTTAGTATATCCAAAGGATAATCAGATGTAGCATTAACCGTTCCACCATTAAGTCGCTTGAAGTGTTCAGTGCTTTAAATGCACCCTTTTACTGCACAAAAGAATTTAATTGGCGGCAGAACTCACTAAATGCAACATATAAATGGAACTTGTTTTCTTTTTTAAACACTTTCAGTTGAGCTCTGGTCAAGACGCATTCTACTACCAACTGTTTGTTGAGAAAGACGAACGCCTGTCGTTTCCTTCGGTCCAACAGCTGTTCGAGCAGAGCTTCCTCTCTTCAGACATTAAACTGAAGGATGTACCGTCATGCCTGATCATACAAATGCCGCGTTTTGGCAAAAACTACAAGATGTATCCGAGAATACTACCATCGCAGCTGCTCGATGTCACCGACATAATTGAAGACTGTAAGTTGGAAAAGTGTGCCCGAACTCGAATCGATTTATTAATTCCTGTTGTGTAGCCCCTCGCATATGTACTGTGTGCGGCAAACTAGGCGAGTATGAATGCAGGGATTGCGTTGACACTTTCGGCCAGGGATTGGAAAGTACAGCGTTTTGTAGAAAATGCCTAGAGAAAGTGCATTCCCATGTAAAGAGGTGAGTACAATTATTTTTTTACTCAAATTTAGAGTTTGAAATTGTTTGTTTTTGTAGAACAAGTCATACCACCAAAGAGATCTCAGTTCCCCATGATTTTAAAATTATGGTTGAACATTTAAATGTTCCTCGATTGTTTATGGAACTATTCGCAGTTGTCTGCATTGAAACATCGCATTATGTGGCGTTCGTAAAAGCTGGCTCGGGACAAGGTGCACCGTGGTGTTTCTTTGATTCCATGGCTGACAGGAAAGGTACTCGTAATTTAAAGCCAATCTCTAATGAATCCATTTAATTTGTCTCTGTGTTGAATAGGTGAACAAAATGGCTATAATATCCCTGAAATGATAACGGTGCCCGACCTACCGCAATGGCTTTCGGAGGAGGGTGCTCGAGCTGTCAATGAGACATCACCCAACGACAAGATGTTGCCAGAACACGCCAAACGACTATTTTGCGACGCATACATGTGTATGTATCAAAGTACAGATGTTATGATGTATCGTTAGACCCGAACAATTTGACATAAAAACACCATAAGAAGTACACACACACACATCCCCATACATACAACATGGTATCCACTGTGAACACGTAGCTGAACTTAGGATATAGAAACTTTAATAAGATCAAGGAAATGCAAAGCATTATTAATTTATTAATACATACAATATTTTGTCGTATTGTTACCTACTTTTAATGATTTTACAATTAGTAAATATACAATACTAATCGAGAATAACTTAAACTTGCATAAATGTCTGTCATATCGTTAGTGGATGCTCCATGTGATTGCTTTCGCAATGCACCGAGGCGGGAGGAAAACCAGAGTAAGTGGCGAAACCCGAAATAAGTCAGTGGGACTACTTCAAATCAGCAACGTGACTTTGTCTTTCATTAAGCCTATGCATTGTAGAACCTCCAAAGACAAGTGACTGATTTATTTATACAACCTATCCTAACCTAAAACCAAGTAGATGCAATCAACTGTGCATTGGTAGATTTCACAATTTTATGTTTCAGTAATTGGTTTTGGCTTTCTTATCGACGACCCAAATAACCCCAACGTGGCTTCGATGGTGCATTTTACGTTTATCCCGAACCAGGCATTTTCTTACATGATCGACGTGTTAAAATTTTCTCGTCTTTGTTTCATTTGTTGACATTCTGCTTTTCCACCTAGTTCCATTCTTTCATTCGCATTATTTTCTGGTATTCCATTCGGCTTCTTCAGATTCGGTCTCAGATTTCAGATTTTGTGTCTAATCGAACATAGAAGCGTCACTAGCTCTCTTTTTTTGTTGATATTTGTGCGATTGGAATATGTGAAGCCTTCGACACTTTTCTAAGCGTTTTTATTTTACTGGAACATTCAAAATGCTCACCCAGATTGATTTCTAAACATTTGTACATAAAAAATTAACAAAAATAGATCCACCCGATGCAATGCGTTCTTTGCAGTTGAAAAATTTCACGAAAACGTAAACAAACTCCACCAGTTGTCAAACTCAAACGCACTTGGATTGCTAAATCTGAAGCAACTCTGAGAAAAAAATCCAGATTCGCAAAAGTACTCTGAAATCTGAAAACGAACATAAAAAGTGCTCTGAGAGCGCACAATCGAATACCCCATAAAACGAAAAAAAGAAAATTCTTGTCTGTATATATTTTAAATAAAATCGTATAACAATAGGTAAAATAAATTTTCAAAAATTACAAGTGTAAATAAATGCAACGTTGACAGCCATTTCGTGATTTAAAAATGTTGTTTAGTTAGTTCAGATTCGGTTCCAATTCTTATGATTGATCGTCTTCAAAATGTATGATTGCTTTTCCCTTTAACACACTATTCCCTTCCTTTGCATCGATGCTTTTAATAACACCATCTCGTGGTGCTTTCAGCACGTGTTCCATCTTCATGGCTATTATAACGGCAACATGATCGCCCTTCTTAACTATATCGCCAGTCTTCACTAGTAGCTTTTCAAGCACACCTGGCATTGGAGAAGCCACAAACTTGCCACTTCCGGCAGTAGCCTCCGCGCTGGATGTCAGGAACTTTGGTTGTCGTACTTTGAAGGAATGTTTGCCCTCGGCATTGAATAAGTCGAGTTCACCGTTGAGTAAAATCGAGCTAAAGCTAGAAATGTTTCCGTCGATATCCACTTGAATAGTACATCGCGTGTCGCAGTGTACCAAAAGGATTTTCACATCCCTCCACGCTCCACCATTCATTCGCATTTTAATGTCGTCTGAACTGCTCTTGAGGTCAATTTTAATGGCTTGTCCCTCCATTTCTAGGTTATATTCTCGAACAAAGTCGTGGTTTACCCGGTAGCGCAGGGCATCGAGAAAAGGATCTCCTTCGGTGAGTGCCCGTATATTAGAATTCTTCCTGAGCGAGTTGTCCTCGTTGAGGAAAAGAGTTGCGGCAGCTTTGATGGACAGATCTTCGGTAACTTCGAGCGCAGGGAAAAGGGAGTCAAAGTGCTCGTCAATGAAACCGGTGTGGACATCGCCAGCACTAAAATGGGCATTCGACGCGAGGTCAATGAGGAAATTTACGTTCGTGTCCAGACCGCCGATGTGGTACTCCCCAAGTTTGGCTATGAGCAGATCTAACGCGTTGTTGCGATCCTCGCCCCAAACGACCAGCTTTGCAATCATGGGATCATAGTGTACAGAAACTTCATCGCCTTGTCTAACGCCGGTCTCAATTCGAACATTGCTTGCTGGCTGTGGGGTTGTCAGATGCTGAAGTCTTCCTGCGCCAGGTAGGAAGCCATTTCTGGGATTCTCAGCATAGATTCTGGCCTCAAAAGCGTGCCCGTTCCTTTTGATTTGCTCCTGGGTAAGAGGCAGTGGCTCGCCAGCCGCTACTCGGATCTGCCACTCAACCAAATCAGTGTTGGTTATCATTTCAGTGATGGGATGCTCCACTTGTAGCCGTGTATTCATTTCCATAAAATGAAACGAGTGATCAACCTTATCGAGAATGAATTCCACAGTTCCAGCGCCGACATACCCAACGGCCTTGGCAGCTCTAACACCAGCTTCCCCAAGTGCGCGCCTGAGATCTTCGGACAAACCTGGTGCGGGTGCTTCCTCGATGATCTTCTGGTGGCGCCTCTGAACCGAACAATCCCGCTCGAACAGATAAACGGCGTCACCGTAGTGATCTGCAAACACCTGAACCTCAACATGGCGCGGTGATCGTACATATCGCTCCAAAAGTACAGAGCTGTCGCCAAATGATTTCGCCGATTCCGTTCTAGCCGAGTTAAGTGCATCAAGAAATTTTTCCTTGCTCTCTGCTATTCTCATGCCCTTGCCGCCTCCGCCCCGTATCGCTTTAATCATCAGAGGGAATCCAATTTTGTCCGCTTCACTAATTAGTGTTTCATCACTCTGATCTTCACCATGATATCCATTTATAATCGGCACTCCAGCCGCAGCCATAATTGACTTTGAGGTACTTTTGATACCCATATCCCGAATGGCTGATCCCGGAGGACCTATGAAAATCACACCTTCCTTCTTGCACTCTTCCGAGAACTCAAAGTTCTCCGACAGAAATCCATAGCCCGGATGAATACCCTGGCATTTTGTCTGTTTCGCTATATCTAAAATAGTTGAACTTCGCAGATAGGACTCTGAGGAAGCAGCCTTTCCAACGCGGTAAGCCTCATCAGCCATCTGAGTGTGTAGAGCGTTCTTGTCAGCATCTGAATAAACTGCAACAGATCGAATACCCAATCGTCGTGCTGTTCTCATAATTCGACAGGCGATCTCGCCCCGATTTGCGACGAGAATCTTTTTAATCGGTTGAATGTTTACATGTTTGTGGGATGGTCGTGACGAAATGTGAAGTTGTTTAAAGTTATTTAACGTTTTCAAGTGTTTTAACATTTTAAATAATTATTTTTACAAGGCTTTAGTGAATGGCAACCACGAATTATGACACAAACAAGTAGATCAACTTATGTAATTTATTCTTTTACCGAAATTTAGAATAGGCCGACGGGGGAACGTGCAAAATCAGACTTTTAATTGTAGTTAAATGATAAAATACAGCACACTACAACATTTTTTATTTTTGTTGATATTTTGACAGTGACAGTTCGGCTAACGTTCAGCTGGAAAAAGGAAGCACAGTGGAAATGGTTAAAGACAAAGATAATGGAATAAAAGAGATGGATATCTTTCGTACGTCTATCCCCCCAAAACCCATTTGTTTACATTGTTGTTTTTGTAATTTCAACCCCCGTCTGTGAATACGTGTGACATAAAAAAAGCATGTTGCTAATGGCCGGCCACCATTCCTTTTGCTTTTCTGGGCATCGCGCTGTTCAATTGCTTTGTGTTTCGTAGTGAACTTGTTTGGTTTTTGTTAAGGCTTCGATTAAAATAAAGAAAATAGTGAAAAACACATTTCGGAATAGCGAATTCGTGCATTAAAGTCCAATTCATGAACTCACAAACACTTGAAAAGAAATGAGCAAATGTGCGTGACTTCATGAATTTTACGGGAAAACAGCTTGTAGGCAGCCGCCTTTCCACTGGAAAGTTATCCATCTCTGTATTCCATTATCTTTGGTTAAAGAGAACAAAACTAACGAGCAACCTGTATTATCATGCTAATCTAAATAAAATTTTAACAATTTCACATTAATTCTTAATGCGAATCAAACTCAAATACTTTATCAGTGGATATTTATATAAAATATAAGAAGAATAGCTTATATTTACTACACCATACTGCGTTATCTACGGTCTAAGCCTAAAAAATTAAAAGTGGCATCACATACACAACAAATCTCTGCAGGTGTCGGTATTCTAGTTTTATTTACCTTTTTCTTCAAGCGAAAGCTGTCAGTTCGTTCCCCATCACAACACGTGCTATAAGCGGTTCTTTTCTTACCAAACAAAATAAAGAAGAAATCCTTAAAGATTCCAAATAAATACAAACAAATCCAATGGCAACTAACATAAAACTTAAAGAGGCGTGAGTATTCTTTAAAATTTGTTAATTTTTTCTGATTGTATTCGTTTTAAACCAGTTTCGAAGCCGAATCACAATTTGGTGCCTTTTACACCGGGGGAATTGTCGCTTGGACATCGACTGGAGACGAATTCCTGTGCCAAAATGTTGGCAAAATTAACGTTATAAATGTGGACAGTGGCAATATTATAAATTCAATTGGCGACATTCCATCTGCAGACATAGACGAAGATGTAGTTTACACCTTTGCTCTGAGTGCTGATGACGAATATGTGTTGACGGCCCACAAGAGTGGATTACTGAAAATGTGGAACAAGAAAACTGGCACCATGAGTAAAATGTGGAAGAGTTCTCACAAAGGTCCAGTAGCACGGTTGGCTTTCCGCGAACGTGGCTTTGTGATAGCATCTGCAGGCTCGGACTCATCTATTCGCCTGTGGGACTACGAGAGGAGAACTTGTCTGTGTGCATTAAGGGAGAGTCGAGGAGTAGTGGCTCTGGTGGCATTCCATCCGGATCTGGAGAAAACGTTTGTGTTTGGCGCTGGGGACGACAACAAAATTAACTGCTGGGACTACACAAGTAAGGAGCTTAAGACGACTTATTCTGGGCATTTTTCGAAGGTTACCGCTGTGTCGTTTGACAAGGATTCCAATGTGATGGCATCAGTGAGTAGAGACAAGGTGCTGATTCTTTGGAATTTGGACACGGGAGAACAGTTAAAAGTACTTCCTCTGTACGAAGGTCTGGAGGGTGTTTGCATCCTGCCTAAAGTAATGCAACTTCCCAACGGATTTGACTTGTCTGCAAAGGAAAATAAGGGCAAGATCTTTGCAGCTGTAGCCGGTGAGCTGGGTCACATTCGGGTGTGGAACTGTTCAGATGCCAAGAATGTCTACACGCAGACGAATAGTTCTGTGTCCAAGGCTTCAGAAGACGGAGGGTTGGCAGTCACGCAGCTCCTTCATTGTCAGAAGACAAGTCAACTGGCTCTGGTTACCGCAGATCATAACATAATGGTTCACAACCTCTCTACGTTTCACTGTGCCAAACAGTTGATTGGATTTACAGATGAAATCTTGGATGTGTGCTTTGTGGGCAAGAACTCTCGCTACCTGGCATTAGCCACCAACAGCAGTGACATTAAATTCTACGACACAAACAACATGAACTGCTCAATTTTGAAAGGACACGCCGACATTGTCCTGTCTCTTGCTTCGCATAAGAATTTCCTGCTCTCATCCTCGAAGGATAACACGATTAGGATCTGGGAACTGGATCCAGGAACGTTTATAGTGCGATGCATGGCAAAAGGTACCAAGCACACATCCAGCGTAGGTTCAGTTGCATTCGGGAAACTCTCACATACCATTTGCGCGTCTGTCAGCCAAGACACGTGCCTGAAAGTCTGGGAAGTGCCAAAGAATTTCACCAATACCTCCGACGATGAGGCCGACCTACATTCCCTGGTTTGTGCGACAACTGCCATAGCTCACGAGAAGGATGTCAATTGCGTGGCAATTTCGCCAAATGACAGGATAGTTGCTACCGCATCACAGGACAAAACCGCTAAACTATGGGATAGCACTTCACTTTTGCTTCTTGGTGTCCTTCGCGGCCATCGTCGTGGAGTGTGGTGCGTACGATTCTCGCCGGTCGATCAAGTCCTCCTGACCACATCAGCCGATTGCAGTCTCCGCATTTGGTCTCTTACAGATATGACCTGTTTGAAAACAATAGAAGGCCATGAGAGTTCTGTACTGCGAGCCGAATTTATCTCCAAGGGTATGCAAGTGCTTTCCGCTGGAGGGGATGGTTTGATCAAACTTTGGAACATTAAGACCAGCGAGTGCACTCTGACTTTGGACAAGCACGAAGCCCGCGTTTGGACGCTCGCCGTTGCCCATGGCGAGAAACACTTCTTCAGCGGCGGCGCTGATTCGAAGCTAATCCGTTGGCGAGATGTCACTGAAGAAAAGAAACTCGCAGAGATTCAAGAACGTCAAGAGTTGGCAGCGCAAGAGCAAGAACTAAGCAACTTGATAGCACAGAAAAAAATGCTCAAAGCACTCCGTTTGGCGCTGAAGCTTGAGAAACCACATTTGACCCTGAAAATCATCAATACAGTCATCAAGAATCGAGAGTCTGGTTTGGATGAAACTATTGGGTCGCTCAATGAACTGCACAAGGAGAGTCTAATGCGACATGCGATCACGTGGAACACAAACAGTCGAAACTGTCGACCAGCTCAGCTGGTGCTGAATATTTTAATCAACGAAGTTCTGGCGAACAAGTTCAAGCCGACCGGACTAAGCAAGATGGTGGAGGAGACACTGCCCTACACCGAGAGACATTTAAAGCGAATGACCGAGTATCTGAAGGACTTGAAATTCATCGATTTCACTTTGAACTGCATGCAAATACATGGCAGCATGGAAGTGGAGGATGTGGAGAAATAAAATAAGTTAGCATCAAGTAAAGGTGTTTTATTTTAGGGGGAAAACAGGAGTGCCGCCTGAAATTACTTTATCCAAAAGGGACTTTCCCTAATGCTTTGCATTGGAGAGTACGAGAGAAAGAAGCATTTACGAATCATAGCAAAGATGAATCCAATTTAAAGGTATCCTGCGTAAGTATTGTAAAAATTCTTGTTGGTTCATAACAACAATTCAAAATCGAAGACGAGTTGGACGGATTTCATATGCAGACTTTTGTGTATCGTTGAAGGAGGTTGAACCGCTGGGACGTTTGGGAAAACATATCTTTTCTTGTAAAGAAAGACATTTGAATGGAGATTTTAAATCATTTGGCGAGTAAGCCTTCAAAATGTATTTTTCGCTATCCACTCTAAGCATGAACCTTTGATCTAGGTGCGTATATGGGGACAAATATTCTGCTGTCTTATCATCTGGAAAATTTCCGCAGCACAATCATTACTCATTGACGAAGGGGTTTAAACAACACATATTTTAACTTATTTGTTTCTATTAACGTGCATTATCACATTCCCCGGCAGTTCACCGTTTCATTTCGACCGAAAATGTGTTTATTGTTTTTTCCCAACATCGAATAGATGCGGTTGTCGATAAGATTGTCTGCTTTGTTTGTTTACTGAATTTAAACGGTAGTCTTGCCGGCTAACAAGGTTTTACATTTTGCTATCATTTCGCAGGCAACGAAATTAAGCCGACTTGTTTATGTCCTGCTTTGTGTGTCATAACTCACAACTCTTCCACCAACTGTAAACATTTCACGCGAATGTTCTCCACAAGTGATTGCTCAGTAATCTTCTACCGACCAAATTCGAATTGAGAGACATGTCGCGTTTAAAGTGTTTAGGCACATTGATAAGAAAAATAAAATAACTCTCCTTATATAAAACATATTACAATTTTATTTTCAGGAAGCCAAGCCCACGCTTTTGCCCCGATCGGCGTGTTTTTTTTTTTATGACAAAATACAAATTAAAATTAAATTATTTTGTACAGTTCGAAGTAGTACTATGTCAACATTAAAAGCTATAATCGATTATGGAATATATTGGTGACTACCTATGAATTTATTTTATAAACTATAGACGAACGGTTATTCAGTTGGCACCAACTTCTTATCGAAACCATCGAAGTACGGATGCTCCAGAACGGCCTTGGCTGAAATACGATGCACCGGGTCATAGATGAGCATTTTCTTAATCAAATCAAGCCCCATCGCATTAAGGTTCTTTATTTGATTTGTCAGCTGGTTACTGGACCAGTACGGGAATGTTGTCTTGTAATCTGGCAAAGATGTTACGCCCGGCCATATATCCTCCGTAGGTGTGCGAAGAATTCTGAACATCCGAAACAGTTGATCAATCTCGGAATCTCCCTGAAACAGTGGCTTCCTGGTGGACATTTCAGCAAAAATACAACCAATTGACCAAACATCAACAGGACACGAATATCGGGGTGAGCCCAGTAACACCTCTGGAGCCCTATACCAAAGTGTAACAATTTCGTGAGTGTAAATGCGTACGGGAATACCAAACGATCGGCCCAGCCCAAAGTCAGCGACCTTTATGACACCGTTCTTGTTGATGAGCAAGTTTTGTGGCTTCAAGTCTCTGTGCAGGACTCGACGACGATGGCAAAACAGAATCGCATTGGTTATTTGGTATAAATAACTTCGAACCAATTCGGGATCCATCATTTTGTCCATTGGAAGTGAGTCCATATATTTCTTTAGATCCATAGATAAAAACTCAAAAATTAAATACAAACGATTCTCCTCCATTAGAACATCTTCCAGGCAAACGATATTTGGATGTTTGAGCTCTTTAAGAAGTGAAATTTCACGGATTGCCGTCGACGGTATGCCTTCATCTTCCGATTCCAAGCGTATCTTTTTCATGGCTACAATTTGCCCCGTCAATTTGTTGCGGCCTTTGTAAACGACTCCGTAGGTCCCTTCGCCTATTTTTTCGATTTTTTGAAAGTCTTCCATTTCAGCTATGTTTTTTCGCGTAATAAAATGGAGCTTCTCAAACAATTTACACAATTTTATTATTAATTGGACATCAATTTTCGGGAGCCACGCTGATAACGTCGAAATATTTTTGAATATACAAAAAATCGCGCTTGACAGTCAATTGCAGCCAACATTGCAGCGAAAAAAACAAAAAGTTCTTTTTGTTTGTTCTTGCTGATCGGTTATTTGTTTGCGTTCGTTCAGGGGTGTAGGGTAGTACAGATTTTTATCAAGTTTTTTTGTTTAGGAAATGAAATATTTTTCGTTGTATTAAAAACAAATTTTAGAGTCGACTTTAAATTAACGGAAGCTCACAATTGCGGAATTGTATGCAAATTATAGCCACTCCGCCATACTAATAATCATTTTTAGTGTCCAGGCTAAACTTCTCGAAGTCACAGTAGCGAAATTTTCCATACAAAATTGCATATTGTGACCTACAAAATATTTAGTGTGAAGGTTAAAAATGATTATTAGTAAGGCCCACCGTGAACTACTAAAATTTAGAGCCGGAACTAAAAATGTTTATTTCTAAAGCTGGCCAAAGACATATAACATGTTTGTTGTGCCTTCCGAAGAAAAAAAAGCTATAAACAAATCATTATGTTAAGGTACACCCAAAAATTAAGTAACAATACAAAAGTACCTTCAACGGTAAAATGAGCGAAGTAAAGCTGATCATAGTTTAATCTAAATTTGTTCACGATTTTAGAAAAGCTATTCATAAAATTTGAGCTAGCGATCAAAGAAGCAGGGGAATATTTAATTGGAAAAATTAAATTAACCAATTTTTTTAAAAGAGTGTTAATGAGAAACATTTGACATTTATTCATTGGATTTGGAAGGTTATGTAGAAAAATAGGATACTAGAAATAAATCGCCTAAAATGAAGAATTTGATCAGTCCGTTCTGAACAGTGTTGATTGTTTTTACTCTGAGCATGTAATTTTATATTTGCTATTATTTATCATTTAAGTTGCGGAAGAAAATATTGAGAGGAGCTCATTTTGTGAAATAGCGTAGATACATTTCCTAATAAAAAGCTGTAGTAATAATTCTTTGGCAATTTCGTGGGCATCTTTGTAGTAGTTGTATTAAATGCAAGCGCATTGTAAATACATTATGATTTATGAGAACATGACATAAGAATAATAAAGCCGATTGTGTTTTTACTTCTGCTTTGGCTATTACTTTAACTAATTCAAATAGCTGGCGGTGCATATGTGAAAGAGCTATATAATATTGCACCCACATATTCATGCAGTGATGTCAATTCGTCTTACTTTCTTTTTACTTTAACACAACAAATAATTCAGAATTGACACGAATTTGGTTGTTTTGAACGTGATCCTACATACTAATGGCTACTTTGTTTAAATAATAAGGTAGATTTAGCTTAGAGTTACCTAGAAGAGAGATTGTTTTTTTTCTCTTGTTAAAAGTTCTGATATCCGTACCGCTAATTATTGCAACGATGATAAGCGATGAAAATACTTAAAAACAATACGATATAAAATTTATTTCATCTGACTTAATTCCGAAAAAAGTTACATATTTGCTTGTACTTCTATTTATTGTGAAAGTAAATCTAAATATTACTTATGAAAACCTATCACGCTAGACTTGGGTCCAATCCAATCACTAATTTAAGTTTAGATAAGTAAAATGAAAAAGTAGACGCGTGAAGTGAAAAATTCAGAGCTTGGCCGAAATTTTACAAAAAAAGAGTGAATGTGACAAGCCGAAGCCATTGACCTTATTTTCTAAAAAAAAGGTCCTGAGTTACAAGTTTAATTGGTACAGCCGACTCTCGTTAATTCGAAACTCGGGGGACTCTTAAAATATTACTAATTATATCGAATGATTGTAAGTATAACAAAAACAAAGGCTCGTGTACGATGATAAATGTTTAAACTTGTCTCAAAATGTACTTAGAATCTGTCTGTCTCTGCAACTTTGAATTGTCAAATGTTTGACGCTGATGAGTTCGAATTAATGCGTCGTAGCAATGATTTTTTCGTTCGAATTACCAAGTGCATAAAGTGTATTGATTTAGTTCGAAATATAAGAGATTTTGTAGGGAACTCGTTATCATAGAGAGGTTCGAATTATCGCAGGTTTGAGTTAACGGAAGTCGACATTAGCAACTTTTAAATTTTTAAATTTCATAAAAAATATGTTGGTATGCATCTTCTTAATAGAGATGTTTCATCTGAGAGTTTTCAGTAGTTGAGAAAACTGCCTTCACTCGGGTATTACTGTTGTCGTCTTCTTGTTTCAATTGAAGAAGCAAAATACTTGCGTTCGGTTTGCTGATTAAATGCTATTCAGCTATCTTTCTTTCATACCATAATGCACTCAACGTTGTTATCCTCCATTTCTGTGATATCTATTTTTGGGACGTACGCACATGATACCATTTCGTTTAATATTAGTTCCCTTAAAAGCTGCCTAGATCTGCATTCTTTTACTGGCATAATAAAGTGTTTTCCAATAAGAGGTGTTATTTTGGTATTCAAAGAAAAATGCCATTTTTTGAGATAAATGATCGGATGTTTATTTCATAATAAAGAGGAAGGTGTGCCGTTAATAATGAAAAACAACATCAGCCAAATGGCCACCACGAGCACGCATACAGGACCACATCCTTTTCATGAAATTCTCCATAACCAAATCGCAAAGTGGCTGCCCTATGTCCTCGACAGCCTCACGTTGAGGATGGAGAGGCTTCTCAACAATAACTCTTGGGTTTTCCGAGTCCCAGATGCGACAATTTTGGTTGTTGACGTAGCCACCGAGGTGGAAATGGGCCTCATCAGTCAAGATGATTTTTCGATCGAATTCCGGATCATTTTCATCACCCAATCATCAATGACACTACGTTTTTTCACCATTTTTGTAGTGAATTTTAATAATTTCAATGCGTTGTTAAAGCATGTATCGTTCCATTTTTAGTAATCGCGTAATTTCTACTTGTCAAATGTCAAAGAATAAAAGCTTCAAAAGTAACAGCTACCGAAATAGCGGGTCATTTACAATAACACCTTTTATTGGAAAACCCTTTATTTGAAGCTATTTAACAGATCATCCATAATGAAACTTATACAGGTAGGTCAACCGTGATTTGAGTAATTAGCAAATACATTGTTTAGAGACGAAGTAGTGGCATTTTAAATTGTCAAATACATTGTTTATAGAGACAAAGTAGTGGCATTTTAAATTGTCTACACGTGACATATTTTCAAATTAATAATTGCAGGCATGATTAATAAAAAATCAGAGCAATAATTTTAGTAACCACGTTATGTACTCATACTTACCAGCTGTCGATGCCAACCTTGATGGAACAAACCAGCTCTTCTTCCTCTATACTTGGACATCACATGTAAACTCCCCATAAGTAGCACGTACCGTGTCTAAAAATATGATGGTCTTATTTAATTGATCTGTCCATTATACATGTAGCTTGAAAGAAAGAGCTAATATGATTATGACAGAAATGCAACGCTCATCTGTCAGCATGGCAGGAACCATTTTGTGGGCAGTAAACTTTGAAAGGTCACAAAACGAGAAGTCAAAGCATTACTATCTCGAAACGTTATTTAATAATGTCGATAAAATGTATGGTGCGTGACATCGAGTTAAGTCTTCCATAATTCATAATTTAAGTGCCAATATATGCAAATGAGAAACTACCTATATGCAATTGCTACAATTGGCTAACTGAAGCGCTAAAGCTTAATTTCAAAACAGTGAATAAGCTATTTAGAAGAAATGCTCATAATAATAAGCAGGCATATAGACATCATAAAGCTAGCGATAACGTAGATGTAATTGATAATGATAGCGACAGTTGCCCATGTGAATTTCCTTGAAGCGACATGACACTGAATTTGAGGTTCAAGTGCAATAATGGTATAGAATCAGGTTGTTTGCAAGTAGCGCAAATAGTGGATAGTGAAGTCCTATCACAGACCTGAGGGCTCTTTGAATGCCCAATACAGGTTTCAAGTACTACACTCCAGCGTGCAGAGTATTTATTTTCTGTTATTATGAAATATTTCGATTGCGGTTAACGTTGAATAATATTTAAGGAATGCGAATCTGGAAACAAGAGTGACGCCAGTGATTGCAATCGATAAGTAGACATTTAACATACCAACAGTTTGAGAGCAACAATAAGTTAAAGAAATGTCCAAAAGCGAACGCTACATCATATTCTTCTTTCTTTTAATCGACTCATGATGTTTGTTCGATCATCAATGACTCAAACTATATAGACGCACAGTTTGTTATAGATAGGTTATGTCATTCTGCAACTGGGTAAGAGAGATTTATTAGAATGGATGCTGTGTTCTGTTTGTCGTTCGTTTTTTTTTGCATTACAATTAATTTTTATTTGGCTTATAGGTAGTTCTTTTATTGGAACTCATTACCGTCATTGCATTCCAAACAAATGTTTATATTTGCAGGACTTTTCATACAAACACTCACTAAAAATAGCCTAAGCTTGCATGTGAGTCAAATCGAATGACAATTAGCTTCACCTGATCTTTTAAACGACGCGACGTTGCCTATACCAGATCACACTGTGTGTAGCCATTATCCATACCTTTTATTAATGAAAAACAACTAGTTCAAGAACATCCGCACCTCGAATAACCTTTACAACACAACAGACCGCCGTGCAGCAACAGAACGGCTATTTGCCCAAATTTGTTTAATTAGATTTAAAATTTTAATTACAATTTGAGAAACCATGTGAATTGCGTATGCGATTGTGGTTTATTTCCGAAAACGACAATATTGACAGTAAAATTATCCGAAATCGAAATTCAGCACAAAATAAATTACATAAATGCTTAAGTTGGGCGCAAACAGATGTCGTTACAATAAAGGGGCCGCAACGTCGAGCTTACGTAGTTGCATCTATTTGCGTTTATTTGTGTTTGCCGCATGATTCGGTATCAGTCCGCCTCGAATAATATTATTAAGGAATTTTTGCCAGCAATATTTGCGGTTCAACAAGTGCATACTGCAATAATACCTAATTATTCGAATTCGAATTATAGTTTACCAATTGTTTATTCAGCGCTAATTAAGGGAGCAAATTGGCGAATCAATAAACTTGGTTACACTTGAACTTGCCCACGCCACGCTACGACCGGTAGTGTATACGTGATCTGTATTTGCGATGCATCTACGGAAGGTCACCGGCCACTATGTTTGTAGATTTGTTTTGCAACGAAATTCGTAAAATATTTGCGCGGACAAATAGAGTTTTTTTTTTTGTTTAAATTTCTGTATTCACCTACTTTTTGTTTAGTGCTTTGAGATCCAAAGGTTCCGATAAATAATGAATCGAAGGTGTGAACGTGCGTTGAGCCTCGAAGTGAATGAATAATTATGGGGCCAGGAAGGTATTCAAAGGACAGTAACTGTATTTTTGACGCTTCACACTTATTTGATATGAAATGAGGTGCAAGTAAGTAAAGTGTTTTTCAATAAGAGGGGTTATTGTGAATGACCCGCTATTTCGGTAGCTGTCACTTTGGAGGTTTTATTCTTTGACATTTGAAACTACGCCATTACTAAAAATGGAACGATACACGCTTCAACAACGCATTGAAATTATTAAAATTCACTACAAAAATGGTGAAAAAACGTCGTGTCTTTGCTGATTGGGTCCATGAAAATGATCCGGAATTCCATCGAAAAATCATCTTGACTGATGAGGCCCATTTCCACCTCGGTGGCTACGTCAACAAGCAGAATTGTCGCATCTGGGACTCGGAAAACCCAAGAGTTATTGTTGAGAAGCCTCTCCATCCTCAACGTGAGGCTATCGAGGACATAGGGCAGCCACTTTGCGATTTGGTTATGGAAAATTTCATGAAAAGGATGTGGTCCTGTATGCGTGCTCGTGTTGGCCATTTGGCTGATGTTGTTTTTCATTATTAACGGCATACCTTCCACTTTATTATGAAATAAACATCCGATCATTTATCTCTAAAAATGGCATTTTTCTTTGAATACCAAAATAACACCTCTTATTGGAAAACCCTTTAGATGTCAATGGGCCTTACTAATAAACATTTTTAGTTTCGACTCTAAATTTAAGTAGTTCACAGTGGCAATATTTTCCATACGAATTTTGCAATTGTGAGCTTCAGTAAATTTTAAGTCGAGTCTAAAATTTGTTATTAGTACGACGCAGTGTGTTAGGGTAGTTAAATTTGCCGGACTAGACAGTCACTAAATGTAGAGCACTCATAAAATACCTGTAGTGGGCTGAAAGAAAATATAGATCGCACTATTTTTAAAGACAACGGCAAAACAAACTTAACTTTTTAATAGAATAACAACTTGTTTGCAAACAAATTGACTTTATTTACTGTCCCTACTTCGAACTTAACCTAAAATTCATTGCCTGGCTCCTTAAGTCATTACTGAACCATTGGAGTTCTGAGCTGACTTTACATGATGTCACAGGATGTTGTTTGTTTTGTTAACCCATTGAATATGACACACGGGGGAATACAATTACTATCAGAAGCCACAAACTTTTAAAGCTACACAACCATTTTGCTAAAACAAGTAATTTGAGATTGATTGTAATCAGAGTTGAACTTTTCTTGTTTAACCTGATAAGACGGAGCTCCTTCTATTTTGATAAAATAAGTACTAAAATAACAAACTTTTTAGTGTAGTGCAGCTAATTGTGTACATAGCTTTAATTTCTATGAGATTTTATATTGTGTGGCAGCAGAAACCATATTTAATTTAAAACTGATTCATTTAAGTTGAACAAACGCTATAAGCCGGGTAAACAAATCTAATTTAAAAGAGACTAATCTCCCAGCGACGTTTTCGTATTTATTCATTTCATTTACCTAAGATCTTAGTCACGTTTCATTTCTGGGCGTGCTTGCTCATTATTATCTCTTCTCGAGATATATTTGCCGACTGTCTGTCGATCCACTTTCACCGAAGGAGACTTAATTATAATTTTACCCACAGTTCTTATTAGATTTTTCTGTAAGCTCTTTTAATGCATACGATTTTGACAAACTTATGATTGATTTGGTTTTATAAACAAAAAAATAAAAGTACTGTAGTAGGAGGTGATTTATCATCGTTAACATTCATAGAATCCACTCGGTGGATCAGTTTTTGCTGATATTAGAATTGTTATCTTGTTATTCCTTTGAGGAAGCTTGCCAACGATTTGTTAAGTAAGCCAAATTAATGCACAGTGGATATTCGTTTTAATGTTGAATTCAATAAAGTCTTGGTTGGTTTAAGGAAATTAGTGTGTGCTTAATATATTAAGGCGGCTTAAAGTAATTGAATTTAAAAGAAGAAGCAGTTGAAGTTTTCAAAATTCTTTGTATTGCGTTTCAAGTTCCAAGGTTGGGGACCAGTTGAGCATAGCAGCGTAAAGATTCACAGTTCAAAGCGGGACATCACTATTTACTAAATGCTTTCCAAGAAACTACAAAAACGGTTGTTTCCTTAGTTTAAAAAGTTGATTTTGGATAGATAGAGCTGGTAACAGTTTTGGGTAAGATATGGGAAAGATATGAAACGAAAAGATTTTATGTTTGTTGAACTTTTCTTCAGCTTAAAGGTATGAAAACTTCTATTTTTGACTTTCTAAGAGTCAGTAAAGTTAGCCTTTGAGCTTTTTACAAACAACTAACTTTGCTTTTGGTGGCGCTTACAGTCCGGGGTGGACCACGGGTCCCTAGCCAACTGCCTCCAGTTACGCTCACCAAATTGTTTGAGGTCGAAACAACAAACACCGAAGTTAAGCACACACGGTTGATATTGAAATTGATTGCATGTAATCCAAAAGAGCATTTTGTAAAACTAAACAAACAAAAAGCGTCATTTCGCACTAATTATACAGAAAATACAAGAAAGACTTAGATGAGTACATGCTTATAAAATTTCCGAAAAGCTAAGCAAACTTTCCAGGACTGTTGGGATCTCTCTAATTAATTGCGCTCCTAAAAGAACGAAGCATTCTCTAGATTACGGACTATTGACTCAATCTTGTTCTGCAAATAGTAGATTCTATCCAAAAAGTTGGTCGGACTATGTGCTGTACCAAAAAGGGAACTCCTACCTCAACGACTGGCTGTGCAAATACCCAAAAAGAAAAGAAAGAAGAAAAAACTCCCAATCATATGTCTCACACATCGGAAGGAAAAATCAACAGTATCCCACACCAGTGCGCTTATAGGTTGGCTTAAGTCTGTCAAACAAGTTGAATTATTCATACGAGAGCCAAGATCTTAGATACACCACTCCGTATGAAAGCTGTATGCCTCATAGCTGATAACACGCTGTGCGGTAGCGTCAAGATTTACATTGCGATTTCTTGGGCTGCTTTATTTTGTTTTGCATTCGCACTTTGTTCGAACTTTATTGCTCTCTGTCTTGTTTAACACTGGTTAGGTTATATTATTGTATTATTAATTGTTTTCTCATTATTCTTGAGGTTTTGCGTGTGTGCTACAAGCTACTATTTGATCAGAGCTCTCTTTCTTACACCGAACGTTCTCTGATTCCAGTGGATGTCGTGAAGTTTTTAAGTTTTCCACTTCACCTGAGGTAGACTCAGTTTCCACCTGTTGCTTGTACGGCTTGAACGCAGTTTCCCGAGCTCCACGTAGCATCTTATTTTCGATCTCATTCAGTGAATTACATACGAGTGACATAGCTTTGGCTTTTCAGTTTCGACCGGTATATATGAACTGAACGCGGATTGAACAAACGAGACGGGTTAAAGGACCGCTTTGAGCGGGGCAACATCTTTAGTGTTGTTGAGATTTCTTTTTTTGTTCCTAGTGGTTGGTGCATTTTAAAATATTTCCAATTTTTGAATCATGGCTAAATTTGTTCCACTTGCGACTTTCGTAGTCGTTTTGGTGCAAATCGCGTCAATATCCGCAACAACGACAGTGGTAATTCAACAGCAAGGTGAAAGTTTACAACCGCCGGCACAGCACTTTAAAAAGACCACTAATGGAACGGAATTCCCTCTTCAAATCACTGAGGATCCTTTAGTCGATCAGACAACTACTCCTATGGATTTAACGACGGAAATATTTACAACTTTGCCGGACGAAACTCTTGTGTCGGAGTCGATTGTTTTGGGTGGATCTACAGCCAATGACTTGCAGACTACTGGTGGAAAAACATCCGAGAATACTTCTACATCGGCTTCGCATGTGCCATCGACTACTTTAAGCTCTGTTAGTTCCACTAGTTCAAGTCAAACTACAACAGCATCGCCATCAGAATCAACTGTCCTAGTGAGTGTTTCCAGGAACGATGCAAGTGAGCCGCCAACAACGAATGTAAGTGATGAATACGAACAGGACTCCAACGGACTCATACCAAATGCAAGGGTCAATGCGAGCATTCATTTGACCAGACCGACGAATGAGATCATCTTTAGGTTAGTGAGTTGGTTCTATCTTCTTCTTTCATTGTGCAATTTATCTCGCAATATTCGGGTACACTTACAGGGGTAGAAATATTGCAAGTACTCTCATAATATGAGAGCATATTTTACTGGGTTAATTTGTTTGGATATCCCTGATGCAGGATGAGTCATTGAACGGTAAAAGCGAGGGTCAGATGAATTTTACAGCCACACAACTAGGGATGTGGTAATGTTTGGTATTTTTTTTTGTGTCATCGCATAGGCTGTACTACATGTAGACTTATTCTAAGGTAATTCGGATGACTTTTCCACAACAAGATATTTGCTGGTACTTCCCGGAGATATCTCAAGTTCGAGGGCTCATGAAAAGTACGTAGTTGTGAATTTTAGGTTCAGCATGTTATACATACAGTTTTACAAATTTCTCATGAGACTTGAAATCATATTAAAAATATCCTCGTTGTCCCTCCCTATTGCTTCAGTTGCTTAGACATTTTTTTTTATTATTTGCTAATGCAGGACACTCAAAAAAAAAAAAGACCATAGCTTATCATTTGGCGCACTTCGTAAATTCAATGACTGCGTTTACACTTTCTCACTAATTGAATGCAAGGTTATCGAGCAGCCTCTATACTTTGCCGATAGGTAAATAAATCTGACGTATGATCCGGCATCACACACCTTCCGGTTAAATTTATGCAAACAATAAAACGGCACCCACTGGAGTGATGCTACAAAAAGGTGACTTAACCCACACTTCTAGACAATTGGTGCAAGTCCCCACTTTTCGTACATATTACTCTATTTTATTAAGGAAAAGTAGTTTACAAGTTCAAATTACATATCATGTGCTGCGAGTCACACGTGAGTATTGTCACGCGGTGGCCGCTGTAATGATTACAAATCTTACTTCGGCTCGGAATGTGTCTATTTGCGGGATAGGAAACGTAAAATTTTACGAAGTAGTTTTCAAAGTATTGCAAATGTGCAGTAGGATTTTTTTCAATTGCACATTTGCGTTATAATTGATGTTTCATTTTGGAGGGACTAATATTTATCTACATTCGAAAAACAGTGTTTTCATGTATAGATGGGTGTAAATTGAGTTGCTAACCCTTTTAACATCAAAGTTTGGGTAGTTACATGAGTTTCGCCGTTTTATGTCTCTTTAGATGTCAAGTTGTTAACAGTGCTTATAACTTCAGTTTATTTTTTATTTATTAGGGATTACAATGTAAGATAAATTACATTCTAATACAGAAAAATAAGCGCTAGCTACTTGGGCTTTCTGCAACCTTCAGTTCTATTCTTACTACAGCTATTCAAATTTGAACAGGAATTGCTTCGAATTATGAAAAATCTATTTATCTGACGTAAGGTAAATTGGAAATCGCATGTAAATAAAGTGAAACACTGAAATTCGGTACGGTTTTTGGTGGTTAAGGAAAATGTGTCACTCTTCCGTTTTTACAAACATTATGGGACCAGGATTAGTTTTTGAAAAACAAGTTGGCACGTAGGTATACAGAAAAATTAGCAGGATTTTAGTTTAGCCAAATTGTGAATCGAAATAATAAAATCAAATCAAAGCAGACGAACCTTAGTGTGAACAAGCCATTACAATTCTCATTTGACAGCGAAGCGTAGTACGCTGCTCGAGCTAAACTAAATATTATCTGGTCTCCAACTTTTCTCTCCAAACATCAGCTAAAGTCCTAGCTAAATTTTGACATAGAGTACGCCGTGGATAAGTGCCAGAGAAAACACCTAATTTTATTATTATAATTTTTTTTATTAAATTCTCTCTTATTTCAACTATTTCTGATTCTATGTTCTCCTCGTCCATGTAATAAATAAAAAAATCTCATCCTTGCATACTTTTCCGCAACAGAACAACAAATACACAACGATCTGTCACAATTTAGCTTGAGAAAATGTGCCGACCCATTAAACGGGCACGCTAAATTTTGACAGACACATGAAGTACATTCTGAAACAAAAGTTTGATTATTTAGCTCGAGCTGCGTACCACTCAGCTAAATGGGTTCGCTTAGATTTAGCTCAGCTAAATTTTGGAGAGAATTTTATACGTGAGCGAAAATTTATCTCGAGCAGCGTACTAAGTTTGAACACTAAAAATAGCCATTCAACGAATTCAGCTAATAATAATAATTTTTTGTTTTTATTCAACGAACAGAGACTGAACTTAATTATTAAAATATTTATTTATGTAATACATATAGTAAGCAGGTTTTGATTTGAAAAAAATATTTAGCATGACTTTTAGCACTTTTTTACACAAAAGAAAAACACGCTCTGAACTTAGCACGATTTAAAATTTTGAATTGGTCACACTTGGTTGTAGCCCACATGGACTTCAAACTTTCAGTCCACCCCTGACTTGTCAGTGAAATTTCAATTAATACGCATAAGCATAACTCAAACTGTAAACTGTTATGACATAAGCCAGTATTTACAAAAAAAAACCACCGTTCTCAGTCTGGCGAGGGAATCATGAAAATTGCAGTTGCACATGTTTTATGCCAAATGGACAAGTTTAATTAATGTATGTATTTTTTTCCACTTTTTTGTTATACAAACAAATCGAGATTGAGTCACATGATCTTATAACTACTTGTACTATCAGCAATAGTCTCACATCGTGAAAACTCTTCCTACACCTACGTATTTTGCGGAAAATTATTGATTATTGAACGAATGAAAAGGCTAATCGTTTAACTGGTTTAATTTTATTATAAACAAATGCGCAGCTCGCAGCTGCAAGAAATTAAACGCGTATTTAGCGTTTGAATTTGTTCAAGTGTATTTACTGATATTATGTCCCAGATGTTTATAGAAACAGCTATGATGTCAATGGATTTGAATAATTACGTACTAATTGATATAAAAAGACACCTTATAGTGTTAAGTGCGGCATAAAGATGAATTTTAACGTGTGAAACATGATTTCAAAAATAGGAATGTTTGCGCACATTTAATTAATACGCTCGTGTTTAGCTTCAGAGTCCTGGGATTTACCAGTCTGCGCTAAAATTAGACAAATATTTTTTTTAGCTGTGTATATCTAACTCTTTTTAGTCAGTGGTAGCAATTAGAGCTGCAATGTCAATTTTTCACTTTCGTATGTCTTGACCGTTTCACAAGTTCTAAGTAAATATGCAGGCAAATATTTTTAAACTCTTTTTTTTTTTTTTGGTTTTATATATTCTTTGTGAGCTAATGCTTAAAATTGACTATAAAATACTATTCTGCTTGTAAAAACTTATAAAATATATTTAAAAAAATTCTTTCTAGACTTGGTCGCCCTTTTTTTGTCAGGACTGTTTTCGTTTTGTTTGTCTCGCTTACCGCCCAGTGCTTTTCCGTACCTACAACCAGTTTCTCATGTCTGTTACACCCTATTCACACCGAGCCGAGAACCGTGTTTTCGCTAAGAAGAAGAAAACGGCTTTGAAAACTGAAATATGTATGGGAATATTTCAGTTTTCAAAGTCGTTTTTCAAAAAAACGTTTCACAAAAAGTTGTTGATGGGTTGTTGCAACAAAACCACCTTTTACAATATTCAGCAAATTCAGCAAAACAGCTGACCTAAGAAAAGTCACAACTCACAACTTAAAATCATTTTCCACACGTAATTGATGGGCTAATATTATTTTTAAATGCTCTGAATTTATTTTATTGTTAAGTAATGCGATCGAAATTTGTTACCAAAATAGTTCACACGGAAGTTTAACGAATAGTGCCACATAGCTTATTGAAACGTCAAACGAAAACTAGTTGGTGTTAGGTGTGAATGCATGGACGAGCTTTCGTCGCAAAACAAATGGTTCTCGGTTCGGTGTGAATAGGGTATTAGGCTCAACATCAGTTGCATCATCGTAGTGAAATCCGACAGACTATTACTTATTACTAACCTGATATTTAGATCATTTGAAAAACGCCTATTAAAAACAAACGTGGATAGTAGGAGTAGGGCAATGATCAATTTTTTTTTACATGAACTGAATATTTTTACAGAAAATGAAAACAGTACCGACTACAATTTGATGGAAAATATTTGCTAGAAAATGAATACTTATCTCCATTTCGGCAATTGTCACAAAGGCCAAAAGAAAAGCTGGTATCTTCAGCTCTACGTGACAGTTCTATGGAATGCCTGTCATTTAAATTACACAAGATTAAGTGGAAACGGAATCTCTGGTATTTGCATTATCAGAAGTCTTGCGCAATTTGTTAATATGTATTTTTTGATTATGCCTATAATACTTTTATGCATTTCTATCCACGTGCAAGCGACAGAAAAATATTGTACGGCAATGCTTGTAGCTACAAACCTAATAACACCTAGGAATAAGAAAAAGCTATTATTTTCCAATATCCAATAATGTTTAAAGTATTTATTCAAACAAAAAATCAAGTTTTACGTAATTTATGTCATCACATTATTAGGCGTCTTAGGTCATGAGCAGTGAGAAATCTATTAGGAAATTATTGAAACACCGCATCGCATCATATTGTGATGACATTTTAAAAGAATTGCAATTCAAATTGGCTACAAGTAATCTCCTAGAATATTGCGGTCTTCATAAACTCATTTATGATTGGCTGCGTCATTATTACAGCTCTTCGTTGGGCGTGTTTTTGCTGACACCGCATTATGAATGTTATAGTACATCGGGGCTGAAACGTTGTTCACTAACTGCACTGCAACATTGACAGTTTTGACAGCTCAAAGATGGGGGCAAAAGCAATTGAAAATTATGGAAAAAAAAAAAACAGAAAAACTTCAAAACAGAGGGAAAAATTTATTGGAGCAGAGAATGGCAATAATAATTTATCCTATTATCGACTAAATATTTGACAGCCAATCAATTTTTTTTATTTGCGTGAAAGTCTCAAAATCAAACGAAATTATTTGAAAAATTTCATAGACCAAACTTTATCTCTGGCACGGCACGATTTCCTATCACTGCAACTGTTTCTTTTTTTAGTCTATTGTCGTCAACGGCACTGCGTCGGTGTTGTCTTCTGCCAATCTTGTCGGCAAAATTACAAAAGGCAATCTATTATTCTCTCTTTTAAGTGATAAATAAAATCACCGGCTTATCAGTTAAATGATATTTCAACAGATATGAGGACTTTTGAACGTTTCCAAACTTGGATATGCGCACACAGACTCTGAATGTGACATATTTTGATGTTTTTTTTTCCCAGCAGCGTTCTGGCAATAACAATTGGCGCACGTCTTCGACTTTGAATAATATTTGTACAGGTTTATTGGGACATTAAGTAGTGTTTGTAGCAACAGCTGGTAGAAACTGCTTACAATCCAAATAATGAGTTCTTATAGACGTCCTATGCGCGACAAATTTGAGCACAAATTTGGAAAAACCCATTTACTAAACCAATAACAGAAAACAGGTGTTTTAATGGTGACACCTTTGGCCAATTTTGAAGAGACTTTGTTTGTTTCGAACTCCTTCATTCGTCATCTAATTCTTTCACATACGTGAATAGACAATTATCTTTTTTGAGTGCCTTTCGGATGTGTGATTTTTTATGATGTAGGTTTTATGTTCAAGGAATGCTTTCATTTGATTTGAGTACTAGATTTTATTTACGAGTAACTGAATATTTTAAGATCAGGACTGAGTTTGACATCTGAAGTTTGGTTTAACGCAATTGAATGTCAACTGAGTACTCACTTAAGAAAAATGCTTGACCAACTTTTTCGATTAACCACCGTCGGTATACCTAGATCAAGATCAATAAAAATGCAGACCGATTGCATCTGCCAACTGTCAGACAAGCTAACTTGTGTTTTGAATATGCCTGCTCATTTTTTAACATAGGACGACAATGGAATATTTCCTTTCGAGGAAACAAGTTTCCTTTAAACCTTTTCAATTTTACACAATTTCATTTGCAAATGTTCAAGAATAAAAAAAATAAGAACCTATTCAGAGACCTCATATACCGACGTCAGTATCCAATTGGGGCTGTCAAAACAATGTCAATTCCAACTTAATTGAATAGACTAATCTATTATCTAGGGAGGCACCGCACCGACAAAGTAAATCAATCAATAATGGGGATCAAATTTAAGTGGAAAGCAATAATTGCTTAATTATAATGAGACATGAACTTCGCACGAATTTTGACGAACTACCTACCCATCACTCTTTCTACGAATACGTGTGCCAATGTTGAAGTAAATACGAACTCGTACATCTGTCTCAAATACACGCGTTTTGCCTATTGTCTCTGATTGAAAAATTACTTTTTTTCATAATCTCAAGTGCTATCTTAATTTGGCCACTCATGAAACATCTTTATTTTTATATTTTTACAATCTGATTTTCTGTTCTTAAAATATTCGAATATCTACTTGGAACGGCTCAGAGCGCAAGTGCCGCTTAACTAACTGCAAAATCAAATCGATTAGATTGGATGGATACTTGGAAAGGGATGCGTATACTCTTGAGGTATTTTTAGCACCACCAGTGACAATGTGCGAATAATGACGCCAAATGGGTCAGTTATAATCCAGAAAAAGCTTTTTATATGGAGCAATTATATTATATGAATATGGACTGTGAGTTGTAGCCAGTTTATTGTGGTTATCTGCAGATATAAGGAGAATCGTTGAATTTATGGGTGGACTTTGGATACTTCGAAATTTAATTAACTTTAACTTTCATGAATCTCGGATAACGGATAAAATTATGACGACAATGGCGAGAAATAAGATCAAATGCATACAATAGGACACCACTTAAATATATGAGATAAGTTTACTAATGCTGGCTTAAACGTTTATACAAAAGAACAAAATTAGCTTCAAAATGTTGACTTATGGCACACAATTCTTATACGAGTTTTAAAATTGAATAGCAAGTTTAGCTACAGTTAAAATGTCCAAAAATAGTTTTTTTTGTGAATGCCTTTGGTAAGACGATTAGATATTAGAAAATATGTGCTCGAGCTCTTTATTTCAAAACCCATTTTTTTCTAGCACTAATTTTCTCGAGATTGACAAAGCAAAAAGCGCGAAATTATAGTCTTTCATAACCTTCGTCAACTGAAATAAAATAAACACACTTTAAACTTGGCAGCACTTCGCTGGAAAATTTGGCGGTATTTTTACCTTGATGTTATTTTTACCATCTGCTCTAAAGTTATTTTCCTACCGCCTTAATTCTGAATAGTTCCTTGTAATGCCGTTTGTTACTATTTTTAACAACTCAAATTCCAACATGCACGTGTTGCGCCCATTATCTATTTATTATTCTCATTCACCAATATTATGCTTGGCAAAGCTGCGTATTAAACTCATATTCAACAATATTTTGATTTGCCCTCAAGATGCAGGCTAAGCATACCTACTTCTTCTTATCCGAAACTCAACTTGATGACAACTTAATTATATTTAAAGATCAGACTATACGCCCAAAAAGTTCGGTTAAGAACAAACAAACGAGCACACTTTGAAAAGATTATCGCATGCGACAAGATGGTGATTCCCCATCCAGCTGTCTAGAAACAAAACAAATCTGCTTATCTCCCTAACGTCAAAAGTCACATCATGTGACGTCACATATGATTACAAGGACCTGTGACAACGATTACTGTTCTTCTATCCAACCACCATACATTTATATTATATAGTTCTTCTGTCTCACCTTCGCACTGTCTTTTCATATCGTTCTACACGATCACCTTTAGCTGGTGATAGCGCACCAACCGTCGTGTGCGATAATTACTTTAGGAGATAGCGATCAAAATATATTTTTTTTTGTGTGTGATTTTGTCAACCTTTCATTTTAATTGTCTCATTTCTTTAAATATTCACCGAGGCAAAAATACGAATTTCAATATCAACCAGACATACATATTGGGCAATTAGGCTACCTACTATCGCTCGCGCAGACAATGCTCAAACGGCTCTTGAATTCGCTTCGCAACTGACGTCTTAGCTGTCATTTTGTGTAGTCCGTCCGGTGACCCTTGAAGATATAAGTGACTTCTTTTTTTTCGTGTTGGTGTTTTTCTATAAAGTGGACTTTTTTTTTTTATACAAACTTACGGTTATGTGTGCACCGGAACTGAAATGAGAATCTTTATCTTTGAAAAGTAAAATAGGGAACTTGCTTTGAAAAAAATATATGAACTATAAAGAGTTTAGTTGAAAAATCGGCGTTGGTAGTAATAGTGGTTGACTCTCTGAGTCGCAGAAAGGTTCTTTTTTCGCGTGTGACGAAAAGTCCCGGTAGCCCAATAAGTGTCTTATTTAAAACAATATGGCGAATTTATATTTCGATGCAGTAATTAAATTTTTTCTTGTGATAACGCTATATTTCGCAGCGACGCATGTATCGTTTGTTGTGTAAGTTTAAAAAGAAAAATTTGTATATGAAATTATTTACCGAAGACTGTGGCTTAATTTAAATGGAAACCTTTCCTCAAAGTGACGAATGAACTATGAAATAAAAATAATAACCTCCAAATTTTGACAAAACTAAGTATATTCACATTTTCACCAATGAAAACTACAGAATTTATAAAGATGATTGAGAAGATTTATCAATATCCATTAAGAATCATCATCAGGCATCAGATCAGCAGCAGTAGTTAAAAATATGCAGTGCCAATTTGACATTTATTCAGTGCTTTCGAAATATCCCCATCGCTTAACAAGTTAGACCCAATACACGAATTTATTTGTTTCGATTTGACGTCTTTTTATTTAGCAGTTGATTGACGTACTTTCTCCATATAACATTTGATTACATTTTGACAATTTCCCAAGTGAAATTAAACTTGGAATGACATTTCTACAGGTGTATGAACTCCGATCTCAGCAAAGCAAAGGACAGTAGGAGTTTCAACACGCAATTACAACAACTACTGTGAGTCCTCGAAGTGTCAAGTAGAGCGTAGATGTTTTAATTGCGTCCTGAAAATCCTACTTTACTTTGCTGAGATCGATGCTCAAAAAACCAGGCCTTATATCCATTTTTGTCAAATGCGAAAAAGAATTGATGCCGCGTATTAAAGCTGCTTTCAAAATATAGTAGAATGTCTATTTAACAGAGTAACAGAGATTTAAGAGAGTAAAAATAAAAGTTTTCTATCCAGGGTTACTTAGTGGCTGTTTTTTTCTTTGGAAGAAAGAGTGTGGAGAACTATTTTCAATTTTATTGTTTATATTTAATATAAAAATATTTACATCAATTTTAAATGCGAACCTCAATACTATTGTCTTGATCTGTCAAAATTGCGTTTCCGAAAATTGTGTTCCGTACTGTCTAAAATACTTTTCTTTTTTGGGCTTCATTTAAAAGATTAATATAAACATTTAAATTACGATGTGACAGTCATTTTGCAAACAAAATTCTGCCTTAAAATAAGGAATGTCTGACATCCGAGAGTAAAACTGAGAAGCCTTCGCAGTTCGACATAAATTTTGAACTCCAATCGGAGGAGGACAGTCTCAAAAATAAAAAAAACACAAATCGAATGTTTGTGGGAAGCTAATTGCTACCGCCATCGGAATTTGATTTCCGTGCATGTTTTCTTGACAGAACATGCAAGAGAATGGCGTAGCTCTTTACCCGACTGGACACAGGGAGGGTAATGTGTCAGATTTTGTTCCTTTCCATTTAAATGTTATATCATTTCCTCAAATGTTTGTTGGCAAAGAAAAGGTTAATTTGCTGCTTCTTTCAATTAAGGTTATGAGACGATAATTTTTTAGGTAATGCCAATGATACTCATATATCATTAAAACGAGTAAACAACAAACTGATTTAACCGATCGATGTAACCCTTTTTTTTTTTCTTACAATACTCCTTATAATTATTATTTCTGTTTCCCTAAAGTAACCATACGATTTCGACATTGTTAACAAGAAACAATGTGCCAACCTTATAAATACAAAAGAATACCGGAAGTTCGAATGTATGGATGTACATCTTTCAATTAAAATGGACTTTTTGTACTCAATGACTCATATTGCGAAACAAGAAGAAAAACCCCAACAAATAAAAACAACGAACCCAAGTAAACATATCAATCTGTTTTTCAGGACAAGGTAGATACTAGCTACGATGGTGAACTTAAAGATCTCTGATAAAAAACGGAGACAAATATACAAAGAAACATCAATGTCAACAACACCAATGTACCCGGTTTAACCAATATTTTAGTCATGAAATCTTTTTTTCTTTTTATATATATCAACGTCACCATCTTTGCCATCACATTAGAGTCTTATCAAAACAATAGTGATATCTTATCACTGTCTTATTTTTAATTAAATTAAGAGTTCGTCAGAAGCAGCTTCGCGTAAATGATACTATTGACGAAACTCATTTAGTTTCTTGAGAAAGTTTGAGTCAATAATTGTACATCCTACCCTAAGATTTCTATTCAATTAAATCACAGTGAATAGGTAAATGCAAATGTGCACTTACCATGGGCAATATAAATTTATAGCGTTTCTCGTGAATCGAATTCTTTTCGACGATTGAAAATGGAGGAGGCAGTAGGAGCCATCTAGTATATGGCGGCAATATAGATTTTACAGACGAAAACACCTCATTCTCATAGCAGAGCAAAAACAACTTCATTTTATTGGATCTGTCTTAATTAGGTGTGTTTGTTTGTACTACTAGTAACTCTCGATAAAGCAAAAGCACGTAGAATCCTCAATTGTGTACTGCTACTGTAACGGCACGAGTGTTCAATAAATAACTTGAAATTAGTCCCGACCTTTTATGTGAGCTGGCAACTAAGCTACTCGTAGGCTGTAGTAGCGGTTTGGTGTTAAGAATGGACTATTATACTCAATTAACATGTCGACGCAATAAATATTAAACATCCTCCTCGTTTTATAAAAAAACTATCCATAACACTAAATTGCGATATCATCATTATTGCCAGCGATTTGTCATTAGAACAATATGAAAAAGTTATAAACATTTATGGTAGTCTTGTTCCGTATAAATGAAGTGGGGTCTCGTTATTCATTAATATTTACCCGTCAGCTGTGCCATAAAGCAGGCGTCAAGTAAATGATAAAGCTTGCTTTATTGATTTACAACACAGTCTACTGGGGGGCAGTGAGTCTGTTTTTCAATACTTTTACGATATTAAGTCGTTGACAGGCGTTTCAAATTTAATTACCTTGCTTCCGCAAAGATGAACATAATCGAGAGGAATTAATACTGCAACACATACCTACATTTACCACGTGTGTAGTTAAACAAACCACAATCACTTGTATACGATTGGCAGAACCCAATGAGATCATTTCAATGATAAGCAGGCAAACCTGTGTCAGTTGTGCAAATATTTAGACACATTCAATTGATCTTAATTATTCAGTAAAGCAAATATAAAAAAATAGTTGAGACTGCGAATTTGTCAGTTTTTTGCACCGAAATGCTATAAATTTATAACTAGACATTTATGGTAGTTAAAAAGTTTGAAACAAACAAACGGAATGCGTAAGGTATGTTCGCAGATGACTCTAAAACACACACCTTTGCGCCTACCGCGTTTGGTGCTACGCCTGCACGTGCAGCGTGCACTGAAAACCTGTGTACTGAGTTGTATTGTATTGGAAGTGACAACTGACAACTGCGATATCATTACTGAAGTGGCTGTCAGTCATTTGAGTAAACTATAGAATTCACTTTTGACTCTTGCGAATTTTTACGAATTTTTCGAGTTAAGGAACGGCATTGAGTAAAGAGAACGTCATCGAGAGAGCAATATTACCCTCCACTGAGAATCTTACGAATTTTTAGTCAGCAAATTTCTTGGTGTAAGAATTGAAAAAGCTGTCAGTCACCTCTTACAATTAACAGCTGATTTGAAATTGGTTGTCCTTTTTGACATATGAGTGCATTTGTTTTGATTTCTTGCGTAATAAATAATAATATCAACAGGCGGGAAAATAAAATTGAATGTTCTCCTGAGATTCTTTTCGAATGCGGCAACGAAATTCTTCCTTTCTGAAAGGAATATGAAAGGACAATCTCCTCCACGTAATTTCTAATGCCATGTCGCTTTTTTCCTCTTCTCGAATGCTTGCAGTTCAATCAGTACAAACTCTTCCATATATTCGAGTTCATGAAGAAGAAGTTCGATGAATTGCGAATCACTTTCATAGCTAAATCAAATCAACTAATTTTCTTCAAACAATATTTTTACGACTTTTTGTATCACTTTTTTTAATTTTTGATTTTTTTAATTATGCACCTGTCATTTCGTTGATTACTCCAAAAGCGGTCCCTAACTTTTCCGTAAAAGTCACTTTTTGTGACAGAATTTATCTCCACCACTGCCATTTTGACAGTCTTTTCCATTCTTACTACAAAAGTAAAGCAACAGACTTGTAGATTTGCACTCAAGAATGTAGCTCGAAATGAGTTTTCCAGTATTCATATTCACATAAATGGGGACGTTCAAGTATCTAGTTTAGTAAGTCTGACAGCGGTCTGACTAGATGTATCTCGGTTTTGATTGGGGGAAATCGGTCAAATGAGCAGCTGTTTCGGTTGACGTTTATGGAGGAGTAGCCGACGAATCTAGTCAAGAAGTTCGTGACTGAGTACTAAGTTGACAGTTCGCATATGTGGCTGACGCAGAAAAAGTGACGTTCCCGACCAATCTAGTTTCTGCGTTCAGCTTACATCTCATCCAGACCAATCTAGTCGACTTAAGATAACTAGATTCTTGAATGCGGTCAATATCTTTAAAACATTTTTAAACTGACAGCTAGGGGAAAAAATCTTCAAGATGGCTTGAGTAACAAACGCCACTTTCACTGCCTTAAACACAACATATTCGCTTGATTTTTTTTTGTGTTGGAATGATTGTGCAGAGATGCAACTGTTTGTGTAATTATTTTTCAATATAGTTTGTATAAGCCAGTAGCATTTTGACTCTACTAGTGTTAAATAAAAGTAAATAAAATTAAATTTAAATTTAACATGCAATTGAATTGTTTTACTTCCTCCTATAAGCAACACATAACCTTTTGCGCCAAAAATAATCATACTCGCTTCAACGTTTTTAAATTATTACTACGATTTCTCTAAATAAAAACATTAATAATACTTGTAATAAACAAACTTCTTATTACAGATCAGACGAAGAATGTCCAACGTTAGTCGACGCAGACAGTTTGTCGCAAACACAACTCATCCAGAGGTTGACGGCACCTTGCCGTTATGATCGTCTAGAGAGGCCAATTAGTAAGTGAATAATAATTAAACGCAAATCACTAAGAATTAGATGAGATAAAATTTATTTTGCTTTGCAAACATGGCACTCATGCTTGATACTCGTCAGAGATTACAGTTGAATCGACAGATGCGATAATAAATTCAGCACACGCGCCACTGACACTTATCTAATTGTCATTTACAGCATGTTGTGTTACTGTTGTCATTAAGAGGTGTTTGCCATTGATTGAATCAAAGTTGTCACATAATTTTCGTTTTACACTTACATGTACTACAACATGTACTTTTCGTTGCCAATTACGTTATGAACTATACACAAATGTAGAAATGCTGTCAAAGTGTGCCTACAACTTGAGATGAAGTAGGTACATACCTACTTCATGCGATGATACTGTTTCTCTTTCGTTTTTGTTTACTTTAGTAAACAATTTAAGAAGGTTTCCTTTTACTTTTTTCTTACAGCTTTCAATGAAAAGGGTGAAAGGCTCCCAGTTGACGTATACACTCGTGCCTACGTCTACTTTATGCAGAATTTAGAAGCTCACGATTTGCAATTCAAAATGCACGCACTGCTGCAGCTGCGCTTTGTTGATCCACGATTGGTATTCAAAGAAGTTGCACCGAAAAGGAAACAGCCAATTTTGGGGGAGAAGTCCTTAAGAGACACACTCTGGGTGCCGCACATCTTCTTTGCCAATGAAAGGGACTCGAGCATTTTGGGTACAGCAGAGAAAGATATTTTAACCTCAATCTCACCAGATGGTACTGTCATAATTTCAACAAGGATTCAAGCGACATTGTACTGCTGGATGAATCTACAAAAGTTCCCGTTCGATGAACAGTATTGTTCAACGATTTTAGAGAGCTGTGAGTTTGTTTTCTGCATGATTTGTGGAACTTGTCATCAAGGGTGTCTTTTTTTTTATAGGGATGTACAACACATCAGAATTGGTCTTGCATTGGGAAGCCAAGTCTCCGGTTACATTCGATCCTGATCTACATCTGACTGAATATGTATTGCTGAGTGCTTGGTCTAATGAAACAGTGGTGAATGCAGATTTAAATGACTTGAGGCATGGAGCGTTTGGTAAGTTTTCCATTTCTGATATTTATCTTAAGCTGAATTCACGATAGGTTCGAGTTCCTCATGTGACATCTCAATAATAACACACACACAATTCAAACAACGAGTGGCACATCCATTGGGCACCAAAAAAAAAAAGAAAAACATGAAGTGAGTGCGGATTATTCAAACCAATTCCCGCATTCCATTGACTGCTGGCACTTCATATACTCACATCAAAATCGAAATAAACTTTTTTGACAGCTAGCCTATTTGGTTTAATGTCAATTTCTGTGAAGTGACATTAATTTGACGCGTTGCTTAACTGCATTCTGCAAAAGCAAAATCATTCTTGAATACAGAATACGTCGGCCATATTTTTTGAATGACATCAATTATGGGAAAGGAGAACATAGCTTGCTATAATTATGGAATAGTTATACTAACTGCAGGGCTGATATATGCGATATTTTTTCTATCTACACCTTTATAAGTGTTGGCTGCACTTAAACGAGTATCTTTCTTTAATCTTCGGAAGAGTTTCCCATAAACCATTCGTATACCCGTTTCTTTTTAACGATGTTATAAGCTTACGAAAATGGATTGATATCATAAATTTTTTTTGTATAACGCACAATCCAAACTACAATCAGTAACAATTTCGCTGAGCATGCGTGATTAGAACACTTTGAACGGTGCCTTTACGTCTAGAACTAACATTTTGAAGTAATGCCTATAAATAATTGTTGATATAATAAGTAGGCACTTAAAATATCTTTGTTTGCTAGATTACTGCTAAATCTATTCAAAATGTTTTCTTAATCTCTCAATACACAAACTGGCAAGCTTTTTGGAGTGCCTGCGTGATTTTTTGAAGTGTTTCTTTTTCTAACACTTAGCACAGGGAAAATGAAGGTTTCGTTTTTTTTACTGTAGGAATTTGTGGTCAGTTATGTTTTGACTGCAGGTTGCTTATAAAACTTTGAACTTTAAAAGGGCTCTTGTAGATTCGTGCTGTGAAAACCATTTTCTTTGACAATTCCTTTTACCGTCTATCTTTACAGCGGGCAACTATAGCTCTTTGAGTTTCACAGTCCACCTGACCCGTGAAGTGGGCTTCTACTTAATGGACTACTTCTTACCATCAATGATGATTGTTGCTATTTCCTGGGTGTCCTTTTGGCTGCAAGCCGATCAGGCACCGCCACGTATTATGTTAGGTAAGCCCCATGTACTTGTGAGTTGTAAAAATAAATATTAACGAGTCTTGTTTTTTTTTCTAGGCACGAGTACCATGTTGACGTTCATTACTCTGGCTTCTGCACAAGGAAAAACACTGCCTAAAGTCAGTTACATAAAGGTATCTGAGGTATGGTTCTTGGGCTGTACACTGTTCATCTTTGGAAGTCTGGTTGAATTTGCTTTCGTCAATACGATATGGCGACGGAAGAAAAATGTCGAACTAAAGAAAATCAGTAGTAAATATATTTTAAAGTCGACTCTAACGCCACGATTGGCACGCAAAGATTTGGGCCTTCAAAAATCAAGGTCCTGTTCCAGTTTGGATGGACAGTCAGAGAATAGCAACCGAGGTTCAAATACATACAATAACTATTTAACTGTTCATGTAAGTAAATATTTACAAAATGCATGCCTTCCTTACACCTAGAAACTTCAAATTTGTCACAGAGTTTCCATGTGTGCAAAAGGTGTTTTGTTTTCCGAATTCTAGTAAAACTTTTTTTCAATTTTTTGAATTGCAGACTATCCCGATCATAACAACTCAATGCGACGACGACTTCGTCTCTGGAAATGGCAACCTAAACATAGACGTGGAGAAGGGCTCTAACAATAATATGTCCAAGTCCATTAGTATAGACGACAACTTCACTGCAAATTCAAATAAGAATAACAACGACTCCAATCATCATGGTTGGACCACAATGACACCTCAAGAGATATCCATTTGGATCGACAAGCGGGCCCGATTCATTTTCCCGCTCGCATTTATCGTTTTCAATGCGCTCTTCTGGACCTTTGTTTACTGTTTGTAACTGATCAACAAACAAAGGTTTTTCTCTCAATTGCTTGGATACTGAAAAAAGAAAATCAAGCCCACTACTACTACTGATTCGCAACGCTTATTCCATGTTAAATGTTAAATCTCTTTGGAACCCAGCCATGAAATTCAGACGCCATTTTAACGTTTGATTATTTTATTCAATCATTTATTTATCATTTACATTTCTATTTTTCGTTTTATTGTTTTACTATTTATTTATTTTTTAAGAGTGAACGTCATACTATGTATTAGTGAAAATACCATTTTCTTGTCTTTTATATCGAACGCTTTTTTTAACATTTAATGTATTTTTTTTTCTTCAACAAAGAAAGCCAACTAAATGTGATCAAACTGAAACATTGTATTATTATGCATATCATTTATGAAATGTGTCTCAAAGGACAGAATGTGTATCTTCTCCTTTTCAAACAATGAAACATGTACTTTAATTTTATTCAGCAAACATTGTGCGCTATTATTTATACGAGTTAATTTTAGTATTTGTATTATTCTGTTCAATAAAATTCTGTACCATGTCCTTCAAGTGTTATTGTACAAGTGACATAAAATATTTATACATGTATATAGTTGTAAAACTAAAGTGTTTTATTTTAAAGAAAAAATGCGTCCCCTTTGAAGGTTTTTGTAGTTTGAACAAAAAATCTGGAGGCCTTAATGTTACTGATCAACATTCCTAGTTTCGGGTTTAAATTCAAAAAGTTCACATGTTCTTACATTCCTTTTCTCTTTCTTTCCCTTCTCGTATTCGCGGATTTCCTAAAAAGAAGATCATCATCGAGATATAAATCCCTTATTAAGTTATCTACTCCTGTCTAGAATCTCAACACCTGACGTCACCTTTTAGTTCAAGAATAAGAGTCCAACCTTCCACTTGAATGTCATTTTACATGATCACTCTTAACCGTGACAGCGCACCAACATCGTATGCGATAATTAATTTAAAAGATATTGATCGCATTAATTGTTTTGTCAGCCTTTCATTTGAACTGTCCCATTCCTCTTTATTTTCGTTCAATATTAATATCAACTACTAGTGCTGATTAACCACAAGTCTGGTTACCTTTTTATCGTTGGCCAAGACAATGATCAAATGTATTTTGAATTTGCGTCCAAGCAGACGCCTTAGCCACATTCCTTTATAAAAAGTACATTCTAGTGCGAAATAGAGAACGATTATGTGTGTACCGGAACTGGAATCAGAACCATTATCTCAAGACAGTGAAAGCAAATAGCTCACCTTAGAAAAGAAACGCTGGACATTTTAGTAGTGAATTCGACGCGGTTAGTAAAAGTTGTTGACTTCTCAAGTCTCGGAAAAAAGTCGTTCGCGCGTGTACAGAAAAAAACGGGCATTTGAAAAAAATCACCTGATCTCAAAACAAAATGGCGAATTTCTATGCTGTGATCAAGTTTTTACTTGCGATAGGATTTTTATTTACAACGACGCATATATCGTTTGTTGAGTAAGTTTTTAAAAAAAAATACAAGGAATTTTTAAAGCCTTCGGATCGGAAAGTAAAAATAAAAAACTGGGCAAAATTTATTACTCCTTGTTTCTCGAAAGGATTTTATAAGTAGCAGAGATGCACTGTTGCTGGATGCATTCCTAGCCGGGAAATGCAACTGAGAATCATGATTTTTAGTTTCTCAACCATCCACAAGATGGGGTCCGGGTGTATTTTATATTTTAGAAACCTGGAGTAACACGATTAGTTGCTATAATTCCATTCTCTGGCTTCCTAACATTTTCAATCTCAATGCGAACTTTGCTTAATACTTTCTGACCGCCTTTCAATAAAACATATTTCACAAAAATGTTCATTGGACTCATTCAAGAATTTAGTTATCTTGAGTCGATTAGATTGGTCCGGATAAGATGCAACCTGAACGCAAAAACTAGATTGGTCGGGAATGTCACTTTACGTCAGCCACATATGCGAACTGTCAACTTAGTACTCAGTCACAAATTCGTTGGCTAGATTCGTCGGTTTCCCCTCCATAAAAGTCAACTGAAACAGCTGCTCATATGACCGATTTCAGCCAATCAAAACCGTGATACATCTAGTCAGACAGCTGTCAGACTTACTAAACTGAATACTTGAACGTTTCCATTCCCCATTAATTTGAATTCATTTATGTCAGGTCTTATAAGTTTCTAATACCTAATAAAATTATTTCTTTGCAATGCTTAACAATTAAAAAAAGAACAGGACTGCCGTTTGCTACCTTACCGACATACAATGATTTTCTTTAATTTTTTGGGAGGAATGGAAGGGATCTACAGTTTTATGCCGAGTCCAAACGGCTAATTGAGAAGGTCTTTCATGACAGTTATACTCTCGGATGTTTGTCAGACGTTCGCGAGAGGTGGGGCAGTGGAAAAAACCTTAAGTTGGAATTTTGGTTTTCTCGGGATTCGAACCTGGGACCCCTCGCTTAGTAGTCCAACACACTAACCACTAAGCCACTGCGCCTAAAAGAAAAACTGTTTGGGACAATTTTCGCTGTATCGGTTACGGATGATTTTCAATTTCAAGAAAAATCGAAAAAGCATACTAAAGCAGACCTAATAATGGAAGGCTATTTTAGATTTCGCTATCCGGTACCCTGGTTAGCTACCAGCGTTATTTCTGTACGTCCAATTTTTAATTTATTTAAGGTACTCTCCGATCAATATTAAAACAAAATGAAAGAAGCCATCCTTCGTCTCCAATTTAATCTCATTTCTCATTCGGTCAGTTACTAATGACGAAATTTCATAATTATAGATCGCAAGATGACTGCCCGACGTTAGATGGCGCAGACAGTTTGTCTCAAACACAACTTATTCGAAGGTTGACGGCCCCCTGCCGCTATGATTATCTAGAGAGGCCTGTTCGTAAGTAAAATATATTTTTAGAGCTGCAGTTAATTTAAGCCGACATCAGTACGAAGCTATTCCAAATTGGAACACGTCTTAAAAATATCAGAAGTAACTGTTCTAGTGGAAATTGACATTTGGAGTCGATACAAAAATCTTGAGAAAAGGGGAATAGATTTTTCATGTTTGAAAAACTGACAGATGGGTTATGATGGACATTTTGACATATATAACTATTTTAGCCGCTGGTAAGAGTTTGGCACTTAAAACATCCAAGGCAAATACTTCTTTCTAACCGAAATACAAGAAATAAAATCACACAATCGAAAATTTGGTTCACCTGAATAAAGTGTGTTTGTTTTTACAATTTAAACTGCCGACCTATAGACACAGCCAACTAACAGTCTAACAACAGATTTTCGTCTTTTATTCTTGCAGCTGTAAATGAAACTGGTGCACGACTCCCGATTGACGTATATACTCGTGTCTACGTTTACTTTATGCAAACCTTAGAGGCTAATGATTTACAATTTAAAATGCACGCACTGTTGCAGCAAAGATTTGTCGACTCACGTTTGGCATTTAACAAAGTTGCACCGACAAGGACACAGCCAATTTTGGGCGAGATGTCTTTAAGGGACGCACTCTGGGTGCCACATATCTTCTTGGCCAATGAAAGAGATTCAAGTATTCTGGGAGCCGGGGAGAAAGATATTCTAACCTCAATCTCACCAGATGGTACGGTGATTCTTTCAACTAGAATACAAGCGACACTTTCCTGTTGGATGAATCTACAAATGTTCCCTTTCGACGAGCAGTATTGTTCAACGATCTTTGAGAGCTGTAAGTTTAATGCGGCTTAGAAGAACTTTTGAATGGCAGTACTTTTTTTTTTTAATTTGTAGGGATATACAACACATCCGAATTGGTCTTACATTGGGAAGACAAGTCTCCCGTTACATTTGATCCTGATATGCACTTAACTGAATATGAATTTGTCAGTGCTTGGGCTAATGAAACAGTGGTCAATGCCGACTCAAGCGACTTAAGGCATGGAGCTTTTGGTAAGTTGCATATTGTTTTTCTTTTTTATTAATAATTTTTTTACTGAAAAGTATTTCATATGAACTACATGGATGTACTCGTATTTGTTGAGCGACACAACTCGATTCGCTTCTACTCTCGACTGTACATGTTGCGCCGACTTTAGCTCATTGTGACTTGATTTCAATTCCATATGCATACCGTGTATATTTGACAGCGAAAAGTCTGTAAATGTCTTTGCAAAAATACTTGTTTCTGTTTATTGCAAATTAAGTTTCCTTCGTAATCCATAGGTAGAAACAATTAAACACAAATTAAAAAAACAACTTTTCTGTTAACACTTCGGCCTTAAAGACCTTTTAACGGCTTTATGACATATTTGTCTAATGGCTCGCTTCGTGTCACTTGGCAAATATTTACAAGTGTTTTCTTTGAATATAACAAAATGAATTAATCATTTGCATGATTTTCTAAATTTTGCAGCCGATGTAGACCGCATTTCAATACACGAATACATTTGGTCTGAATCACTCCGAATCGAATAACTAAACGGCCAATACACATACCAACTGTCAAGAATTTTAATCACACCACACATTTCTAACGTTTTTCCATCCTGCTCAAGTACTCGTACCTATCGTTATCAGAAGTTTACGTCCCTCTCTTATACGTGCCAAAAATAGTGTCACTTAAATAGAATTTGATATCTTTTCTAAAATCATTATTGCACTTTCGGCTGAATTTCTTAACTTGACTTTTGAAGCAGATAATATTTTTTGAACTTTAAAAATGTCAGTCCGAGTCTCAAACTGAACGATCGATCACTTAGCATTAGGGTATGGCTTGTTGTGACATAGATAATGCCAAAGACCGGTATTAATTTGTATTAATGTCTTTGTCTTAATAAACAATAGGTAAAATAAAATTGATCACTTGAGATTGTAATCCATTGCATGCACGATGGAATTTAGTTACTGTCGCCACTTCGGCACAAGTCTCTAAAAGTTCAGATTATTTGCGTGCAAATAGGCTCAATCTACAGTTAGAGTCTGTTTAGTATTATTTATTGCTAATGAATGTTTCTCTTTTTTATAGTTGGCAACTATAGTTCGTTGAGTTCGACGGTGCATCTATCCCGGGAAGTTGGCGTCTACTTAATGGACTACTACTTCCCATCGATATTGATTGTTTCCATTTCCTGGGTATCGTTTTGGTTGCAACCTGATCAAACGCCGGCACGTACTACACTAGGTGAGATGAGTTTAATACGTCAAAATAAGTAATGATCGCCCTATAAGATTCCTGATCCTGTTGAGAGATTGAAGCTCAGAAAAACAGAATGAGAATTTGAATGCCTTTATTTCTTACAAAATGATAGCTTCCTTATTTTTGAATCCTTTTGTCACAAAAACAAATATTTCTTACATGTTTTTTTGGTTTTTCTTTTAGGGACGAGCCCAATGTTAGCGTTCATTACTCTGGCTAGCTCACAATCGCAAACACCGCCTGAAGTCAATTACGTTAAAGTTTCTGAAGTTTGGTTCTTATGTTGCACATTGTTTATTTTTGGCAGTCTGCTGGAGTTTGCTTTCGTCAACAATATATGGCGACGAAAGAAAAATGCCGAACTAAAGAAAATCAACAGTAAATATGTCTTAAAGTCAATACTTACAACACGATTTTCACGAAAAGAGATGGGATTTCAAAAGTCGAGATCTTGCTCCAGTTTGGATGGACAATCTGAAAATAATAATTCAGAATCGAATACCTGCAGTACCTTCGTAAGTGTCGATGTAAGTATAAAGTTCATTTAAAACCGACAATGAGAGTACACCGACATAGCCTAACATAAAGGGCCGGAGGCGGTTAACTTTAGTGTGTGGTTTTTCATGCAGAAGAGCTGAGTGCGACCACTTTAGACAACTCACACTGACAGTCCCTTTAAATGCGAGTCTTTAGCTCCAACTGTGGCTGTACATTACATATTTTCTGGCAGTTCGGTTAGCCTGCTTGTTGAAGGTTTCAATTGTAGTATATTTTATTTTTCTCGTTTTAGAATTCTCCAATTATTGAGACAACTCAATGTGACGATGAATTTGTATCTGGCATTGACAACCCAGCCATAGATGAAGAGAAGATCTCCAACAGCCCAACCATGGATCTCGAAAAGAGCTCTGAAAATAACATGTCAAACTGTGCCACAATCTGCGTTGATGACAAGAACAATTGCTTCGGCGATACGAGCAAGAGCAAAAGTAACTCCAATCATGATGATTGGACCACAATGACACCTCAAGAGATATCACTCTTGATCGACAGACAGGCACGATTCCTTTTCCCATTAGCATTTCTCGTATTCAATGCAATCTTCTGGGGCTTTATTTATTGTTAGTAATAATTGCGAAAATGTTTTTCAGAAAAAACTATAATTGCATACATGGCTAAAGGGTTTTTCCATTGATGTCAACTCTTCTGATTCTCTTTTTTCGGGATTTGTTCAAACATTGCTTCATTGGGCTTATGTCAAATTGATGTTAAGTTTTAAACAAGAATTATAGTTGAACATTTGCGAAAAGTGTGAATTTTTATCATAATGTTGTTTGACGTGAGTTGAGGGTGTTACTCTAGTCACAGATTATTTATTTATGCATTCACGCAAAATTCAAACTTACGAGTAATTGTTATTTAACACAATACTTTGTTGTGATTTATTATTTATTCATATACTCGTATTTTTACGAATAGCAAAGTTAGTGAAAAAACTAATTGCTTAGCTGGATTCTTAAGGATTTGAAACAAGCTGACAGACACGCTACGGGTCGACAGAAAAACAAATAATAACGACATAGTGCACAGCTTATTTCATAGTTTTAGTTTTTTCCAATTTGTAATCTCTAGATGTGAATATTGTATAGAAGAGTGATTTATATTTTGCAGTATTATATGTATAACGCATTAAATTAAATCTATGACTTCATCTTTGTCTTATTAAAGAACAGCGAAAATTGCTTCGCAAATGATTAAAACATATAAATAGTAAAGAGGCTTTCCTTTTCTTTTATTCAATGATCTGTCAAATTATTCTGACAATTTAAACGGACAAAAAAGGATATTGTTTTGTTATTTGTTCAGTTTTATTTAACTCCATAATAATTATAATTATTTTACAAAAGGAATACCTTAAGAGGAAAGAGTCTGCAACATGTGTATTTTTCCTTCCACACTTGTCAAACATCTAAAAATATGTCGTTGTTTTATGTGATCCAGAAACGTCAAACCAAATTAACAAACATATTCGTCTATAATTCTACAGAATATTTTGTCAGATCTACAAAAGAAGTACCTACTTTGTTTAAAAGAAAAATTATCACAAACACATCAAAAGGTGGTAGTATTCTAAACACCAAACTAAAGTGGATGATGAACGTCGTTAAAGTGATAACCTATAATGTTAAGCGAGTGTTTGAAAGAATTTCCACATTTATGGCTAAATTCGAATTAAAATTCATAAAATATCCTAAACACGGTGCGTATACGCAACATTTTATCAACGTTTATTTTTTTCAACACACTTCCCTGGAAACCAGATGTCGCAACACCAAGTAAAGAGAATTTTGCTAACTGTCAACCAGTCAGATGTGGCCAACTGAATACATCCAACTGATTTTGTTTATGCTGCGTCACTCAAGTCAATTGTGTTTATATGCGAACGAAGAAGTCTAACTTTCTCTACGAAAAGCACTTATGAAATACGAATATGGGGAGAGGAGACATCAATGATTATAACACAGGTGTTTTACCTAGTAGATAAACCTGATTTTAAAAATCCAACACACTCAATTAAATTGTGTTGGAACGAACTTCCAGGTGCTGAATTCGGTCGAAGTCCACATTTTTTAATCGCGAAAAACGATAACCACTTGCACAGCAATATTTGCAATTTTTTTATATCAAATTTATTTTTGTTAGATAAGCAAGTATTTCTGCAAAGAACTGCATAATGAGCGTAATTGAAGATAACACTACTCAAGAATCAGAAGGAGAACGTGGAAGTGGCGGTCATCGTCACAAGCACCGTCGTTCGCACCACCACCATAGTAGTAAGCGAGAACATCGAATCAGCAGCAAAAAGGAACGCGAATCGCAATCAGATCAAAGTGTTAGCAAGAAGGTGAGTGTACGCTAATTTTTTTGTATTTTTATCGGGTCAGCTGTTGTGTGTTGGGTGAAGCCTGCTTCTAACATTTCTTAGTTTAGTGCCGGCTATACTTTCGCTCTTAATCCAGAAGGTCATTTTCACTATTTCTACTCTCAGAGGCATCGTCGCAACAAAAATCCATCCAAAATGGGCTGCAAGTGGACTAACTTCTTTAAAAGTCTACTGATCGTATTCCATATGGTATTAGATGCCGCTTTGGAGTTCGGCCTCGGTTGGTATTGGGGTGAAAAAAAGCAATGTCCGACACTTGGATCAGATGATCAAAAGCTCTGCCGGAAAAGCGCCGTCGAACTGGCTCAACTAATTCGAGAGCGAAAGCTGAAGGCCCACGATGTTGTCAAGGCATACATCGACCGAATGAAGGAAGTGAATCCACTGCTAAATGCGGTAGTTGATGGTCCATTCCTAGAAGCTCTGGGTGAAGCATCAGAGGTCGATGACCAGCTCACTAGTGGTCAGCTGACCGAGAAGGACTTTGTGAAGAAGCCATTCTTAGGTGTTCCATTTACGACAAAGGACAGTACATCGGTTAAGGGAAAGCTGTTGACGCTTGGGTTGTTATCACGCCGTAATGAGAAATCGCTTGTTGATGCCGAATGTGTGCGCCTAATGAAGGAAGCAGGAGCCATCATCATTGCAACTTCAAATGTACCTGAAGTGAACAAGTGGATAGAGAGCCGTAACTCCTTAATTGGACAGACGAACAATCCTTATGATACGAGGAGGTCAGCCGGGGGGTCATCTGGAGGTGAGGGATCTCTAATTGCCTCATGCGCCACGGGATTTGGACTGGGTAAGATATCTCCTTGCGTTACTTGCAATCCGAACATTTGTACTGAACATTTGAACTTTAGGCACTGACATTGGGGGTTCTATTCGTATTCCGTCATTTAATTGTGGTATATTTGGTCATAAGCCGACAGTTGGAGTTGTCAATACCAGGGGATGCACCTTTAGAACAGGAAAAGAGACTGAAACGATGGTTGTTGCTGGTCCCATGTCACGGTATGCCACCGATTTGATGCCCATTTTACGAGTAAGCTACAAACATAAATAGCCAGTCCAAATCCCAACAATGAAATTTTTGTATTTTTAGGTAATTGCGGATCCAGAGAAACTGACCGACTTAAAACTCGATGAGAAGGTGGATTTGACTAAATTGCGATACTTTTACATTCCCAACAATGGCATGCCCAGCTGCAATCCAGTGAACAAAGATATGCAAACTACAATGTTCAAGTAAGCAGACATGTGCAAATTTAAACCGTAGATAGCTTCAGGATGGCGTGTTCAAATGATGCGGAGAAGCAACGCTTGTACATTTCTATTAACTTTATTCTAGGGGCCAGCAACATTTGATATTTCGCAAACCCTAACCATAAGGTTTACTCCCAATCTTACACACATTATGCAAATGTCTTTTTCAGGGTTACTCGACACTTTGCCGATCTGACTGGTGAAGAAGTACAAGTTGCCTCATTGCCGGGTACTGAAATATCTGGCAGACTCTTTCGCTATTGGATGTCACGCGAACCGGCTAGTTTTAATACGCTCCTCGGCAATGGAGCTTCCTTGAATCCTTTTGTTGAACTGTTTAAGAAAATCGTTGGCCGTAGTGAGTTCACAATGGGCGCAATATTAGCCCTACTCGATGGTGTGCTTCCCAGTGAAAAAGCCGACCTAATGGAAGAGGCTACGAAGAAGAGCAGCGAAGCATTAGCTGAACTCCTCGGAGACGATGGAGTCTTATTCTACCACAGCGCACCACGAACAGCACCGTTTCATTACTACCCACTAGTTAAGATCATGGATTTTTGTTATTTTAGTATTTTCAATGTACTGCGTGTACCCGCAACGCAGGTGAGTTCCCACTTGCAATTTCTGAAACTAATTTCCATTGATTACGGCTGGGTATTTTTATTTATTTCCACAGGTTCCAATGGGACTGGACTCAAAAGGCATACCCCTTGGCATTCAGGTTGTGGCCGCAAAGAATTGTGATAGACTTTGTCTCGCGGTAGCCGAGGAGCTGGAAAGTAAATTTGGTGGATGGGTTCCACCTTTTAGGAACTAAATTAGATCTTGGACTCAATTTCTATTTGTATGAATTTCCTTTTTTTCATATTTGTTTGGTTTGCCTGGGGTAAGAACACTTTCATGCGATTTATAATTGTGTTTTATTCAATAAAGTTGGTTTTTAATAGATAAAATAATGTTTTAGTGCAAAACGTTCGTTCAATTTGGAATCTTTTTTCGAAACTTTATATAAATGTTGATCGAAACACGCGTAATACAATGGCCGACTTTGCAAAAATATCCCTGACACACTTAAAACCATGTTGGGTATTTTAAAATAACGCGTACGAATTTTTTTTTCACGTAATGGGTTCCAATTTCATGATGTAGATAGAACTGCTCACAGTTGGAGGTCAAGAACGAGTCAGCTGCTATCAGCAAATAGAAACAGTTTTTGGTTAATCTCGCTTGTATTAGCACAAGTCAACGACACAACTGGTTTGCTGGCGGATCAAACCGTTCGTGACAAGCTCACCGCAGAACTAATTCATACATTTTACAGCAAAATTTCGCATCGAATCTCAAGGAAACGGGAAGTTGCTGTGTTATCGATCGTAGACCCGACTCATAAAATAATTAACCGAGACGCAGTTGGCATGACCTGCGACATACTCTTCTGCATTAAATGTTGGTGTACAATAAGAAGCTTTGCTGACAAATTTTATAAAATATTTATCCTTTATTTAAATATCTTTTCACATAAACTTCCTCTCGGTGCTCGCACATTGTTCTATTGCGTAGATTATAGGGCAGATGCCGGCGATAACTCTCGCAAAATACTACATGATGTATCAACCTGGACAAAACTGAATTTATTTTTTAAATATATTCCACCGATGTAAATTTTAGATCAAGCTCTTATTGAAAAAGACGATTGTCTATTTGTTGGTAGTTAGTTTTTACCAATGAGATTTATCATTTTGCCTCCCATATACGATAATAATTGTCAAGTAACAGGGCTTGCATTTTGAATATAATACACTACGAATCAGTAAGCAGGCTTAAATTACGCAGGAGATTACATTTGGAAAAGCAAAAAAAATAGAAAATCATCTGCTGCCGTTCGTCCTGCGATTGACCGAACGAGCCCAAACAAAAGCTTAAAAGGAAGCTATAGTATAAGCAGATAAAACAATTAAACATATTATATTATCTTTGGTATAAGTAGAGGAAACAGGATGAAAGCTAGGCAAATGAGTACACCCATTTTAAACTTAGCTTTCTTTCGTGCTACCAGGTTGTGCAGGTTGCAAGTAATGTTTTTTTTAATTTCATAGGTCCCAGGCACATTTTTTTAGCTACTACCGATATAGTTTCCTATGTTGCCTGTTTAAAAGTCTTAACGGATTCTATTGACACTTTAATGAAGTGTGTTCCATCTAGCGGCGATGAATTGTTCCATACCAACTTGTATAGATAAGTCCCCTTACAGTGCTGCCACCAACACTAAGTAGTTCGTTAGTAAGCCAACAAAATGTAGTATTTTCGAAAAGTACCTTCTACCATATTTATTTGACATTCAAATCGTTTCTACATTCCCCCGTAGTAATAAACAAATGTGCACAAGTTAGTTAGCTAGTAGACATCAGATAGCATACAAAAATTTGACGTAACTTCTGAATAACGAGTTGAAAACTTTTACGCATCGTTTATTAATAAGGGAGCCCATTAGTAAATTTAAATGTCATACAAAATTAAAGCAATACGTCCTTTTGTTTAGAAACTGGATTATATACATAATTTTATTTATACGTCAACTGCCAAAGCTTCCCTACAATTTTTTAGTACATATTTGTTATGTAAAGAGGAAAATCAACCTTAAATCATTCGAAACATATATAATTCGATTTTCGGCCACAAGCGAAACTAGTTTTATTTTTAATATTGAAACAATAAGCTGAAGAATTGCACTCACTTATGAAGGAAGCCAAGTTGCATTCTAACATAATAATAAAAACAAATTAAAATTGCCCATAAGACATGGCTGCAAAGTAAAAAACTGAGTGAAGAAGTATATTCGTAGTAGCACAGTACTAAATATGTAGTGTAGGTGTAGTACAAGTGGTAATGGTAGCGCTGTTCCCTTCCCTTTCTTTTCTACTTATTTGAAGAAATCCGAAAAGAAAATTTCAGTTTTAGTTGAGCGATCGTGTTTAGCGGTTGTGCGCGTCCGCTTATTTTTATTTGGATCAATTTTGTCCTCTCTTCCCGCGGCTAACCGTGTCTGTGTGGAACCCTACTAAACTAAAATAGTTTCATTTTAGATTCGTCTTCGTATATTGTGAAAAAAAGAACAAATTCGTGTACACGAAATCCTTAGATATAGAAGAAACAAACTGTAGCCAAATTCAATAACCTGCTGAAGTCAGAGAAAAATTTTGTTTTTCCCTATTATTTTTCGCCGTTTTCTTTCGCGAATCAGTGTGCAAGAAAAGGAGTGAATTCCTCTTTCTCACTTTCAATTGTGTTTTTTTTTCCGCGACAATTTAAGTTTTTCCTTTCCCTACACCACTTCGTGTGTGGTCAGCTGAAATAAAAATATCGTGTGTGAAAAACTAAACTCTGTGAAGAAAATTCCGATAAGACTTGTTTCGGTAATCCTGTAGAGTCGGTGGGAAAACCTAATAAGATTGCGTTATGGCGGCGAATGAAGTAATAAATAATAATTCAATACACTACTTCGAGGGTGTGGAAAAATTGCTGGAAATTTGGTTCGCCCCGAATCCAGACAATAAAAATGCTGATTTGAGAAAAATACGCAGGTAAGTGGAAAATTCATTAGAAAAAAATTGACTTCGGGGCCCAAAGGCAAATCATCAGGACGGCCAAAGTGCTTTCTATTGATTTTTACCCAGAAAAAAAATCCTCTGCCTGCGCCTTGGTAGAAACCGGTGCGTAGTTGGGAGCTTTTCTTTAGTCCTATTGTGTGCTGTCATTTATTGTGGTAGGCCCTGTTTCATTGCGCCATCACGTATCCTGTCTTGTAATTATTTGCATTTGCATAATACTATTCATTTTAATGAAACGAATGATTTTCCCTCCCAGCGTCCGAAAAGTAAACGCAAAGTTTCCAACCATTTTTGGGGTTATGTTGCCGGGCAATTACCAATTACAATTTGTGAGATAATCTTGTCGGTTTTGTATATTTCCTTTTGTTTCTTGTTCGTTCGCAAGAATAAAGAAAAGAACGAAAGAAAACTGTGTTGTGTACAAAACACACCCATACACACACACCTGTAAACTGTGAGCCAGTGTGGTTTGGATGGGGGTGGGGGTATCTCTATATACATGATATCAGCTGGTGGCTGGTGCGCTTTTGAACGAATCGAGATTCTGTTCCAGCCAGCCAGAAGCAAACGAAGCGACCGACAGAAACTAAAACCAAGGCACTTGCTTTGGCTCTGACTCTTACGGTTATCGGAATAAGAAACTTATTTTTTTTATGTATAAATGTAGATAATGTAGATAAAATTTCTTCTTTTTTGATTTTATCGATCACATTAATCACATTTTGCGAATCTTATGTCGATTTCCATTGCAGCGGCCAGTTGTAAATTTTTCTCTATTTTCGTCTAAAAGCGTAAATAATAACACACTTATTAAATGACAAATGGTTTTGCTTTGTGCGACTAAGTGTGAATCTCGCTCAGAAATAGAGATTCGCAAAATTGCTCTGACTCTGAAAAAAGTGGATTTTTTTTTTGTGGGTAAAACCTAGTATGCTGCTCGCGCTTAAATTAAGCCCCATACAAAAATGTCTTACTTACTTACTTTACTTAACGGGCTCCCGACCCGTGGAGAGTCTCTGCCTGAGACACTGCAGCCTTCCATCCTCTGCGATCCCGGGCACGCTGCTTCCAGTTATCCAGACCAAGCGCTCTGGCATCCGCGATGGCTTGGTCTTTGAAACGGAGGTTCGGTCTTCCTTGTCGTCTCGAACCCGGCGGCTGGGATTCGAAGATCCTCTTAGCTGGAGCATTATTGTCCATTCGCTCGATGTGGCCGAGCCAATGTACCTAGTCGACGTATTTCGGCCTTTTGGACTACATCCACATCTTGGTACAGCTCATAGAGTTCTCCTCCATTCGCCCTCCTCGCACACAGGACCAAAAAAAAAATTTCTCCAAAGATAAAATTAAGCAAAGCGGTTAAGCCAAGCAGTAGGTACGCAGTTCAAGCTAAATTTGTTGGCCACTGTACGAAAAATCTGCAAAATTTAAGTAAGCGTATTAATGCAAATTACATTTTTCCACAGCTAAATTTTGACAGATCAGAGAAAATATCGATATTCGCAACAACATTTCAAACGAAAGCAAATTAACAGTAGCAAGTCAATCAACTTTACCAACACAGTTCTTTGTTTTACGGAACTTACTTACTTACTTTACTTAACGGGCTCCCGACCCGTGAAGAGTCTCTGCCTGAGACACTGCAGCCTTCCATCCTCTGCGATCCCGGGCACGCTGCTTCCAGTTATCCAGACCAAGCGCTCTGGCATCCGCGATGGCTTGGTCTTTGAAACGGAGGTTCGGTCTTCCTTGTCGTCTCGAACCCGGCGGCTGGGATTCGAAGATCCTCTTAGCTGGAGCATTATTGTCCATTCGCTCGATGTGGCCGAGCCAATGTACCTAGTCGACGTATTTCGGCCTTTTGGACTACATCCACATCTTGGTACAGCTCATAGAGTTCTCCTCCATTCGCCCTCCTCGCACACAGGACCAAAAAAAAAATTTCTCCAAAGATAAAATTAAGCAAAGCGGTTAAGCCAAGCAGTAGGTACGCAGTTCAAGCTAAATTTGTTGGCCACTGTACGAAAAATCTGCAAAATTTAAGTAAGCGTATTAATGCAAATTACATTTTTCCACAGCTAAATTTTGACAGATCAGAGAAAATATCGATATTCGCAACAACATTTCAAACGAAAGCAAATTAACAGTAGCAAGTCAATCAACTTTACCAACACAGTTCTTTGTTTTACGGAACTTACTTACTTACTTTACTTAACGGGCTCCCGACCCGTGAAGAGTCTCTGCCTGAGACACTGCAGCCTTCCATCCTCTGCGATCCCGGGCACGCTGCTTCCAGTTATCCACTTACACTGTCCAAATTAAGCCAAGTGGTGGTGAGAAACATTGGAGAGACGCTTAATTTTAGCTTTGTTGAAACAGCATACTAGGCTTAATGAAACATGAATTTTGACAACTAGATTTTTCTGTCCCATTCATAACCGACATTAATTTATTTTTAGATTTGAAAAGTTTATTGTTAATAAATATACATTTTGTAGGTATACATACATAAAAATGCTCTCCATTTAAAAATATGTTTTTAATTTGCCATTTTGATTTGAAGAAGATCTTGTTCTCTTGATCTGTCAAATTTAAGCTATGGAAAAATGCGCCTCGGAGATTATTATACAGCTTATTATATATGTATTACAATATTTTTCAATTGAACTTTGTTAATAATTTAAATTCCGACAGATCTAGGTAATATCTACGAAAATCACTCTCATCTGAATGTGACTGTGCTTCCGGTTTCCTGTCAATGGAAAACAAATTAGCGCTTGATCACCGTTTTGAGGCTAAAGCTTAGTACACTGCTCGAGCTGAACCAAGTTTTATCTGCTCTTCAACTCTTCTATCCAAACATTAGCTAAAATCCTAGCTAAATTTTTTACATAGAGCACGCCGTAGATAAGTGTCACAAAAAAGAGCAGTTCTTTGAAAATAACTTACTTCAAAAATCTAACTCCCTCTGACTTCATCCATTTATTAAAAAAAACTCATCCTTGCTTAGGTACTTCACCACAATACAAAAACGCAACAGAACAACAGACAACAACGATCTGTCCAAATTTAGCTTGAGAAAATGTGCCGCTCCATTAAATGGGCACGCTAAATTTTGACAGATACGTCAAGTACATTCTGAAAGAAAAGTTTTATTTTTTACCACTCGGATAAGGGATTCACTCAAGTTAAGCTCAGCTAATTTTTGGAGAGAATTTTCTATGGGAGCTCGAGTAGATTACTAAGCTTTAAGCCTAGTATCCTGCTCCACTTTGTTTCTTCACACCAAAGAATGGTCGCTAAATTATTAAACATGATATAGATGGGACAAAAACCATCCGCTATACTAATAATCATTTTTATTGTAGATGCTAAATTCTTCGAACTCACAATGGCGACATTTTCCATACAAAATTGAGGACCTTGCACCAAAAGGGGGCAAGTCCATATTTTTAGCCTGACGGCTTTTTTCACTTGTAGTTTCAATAGAAAAAGAGCAATCTTTTGGTGTATAACCGACGCAGTTACCACTAAAAATATAGCCGAATATATATCCGCCACTGTAGCGCGTTTGGTGCAAAAAGGCGCGCAGGTCAAAAAAGTTTTTTTTATTGATTTCCCACAAAAAGTTGAATTTGGACTTGCCCCCCTCAATTGCATATTGTGACCTACAAACTATTAAGTGGTGAGATTACAAATGATTATTACTAAGGCCACATTTTGGCCTTCAGGGCAAATGTCTGAAAACGTAATTTTAATTCTACGCATATTAAAAATTTTCGAATTTCAAACTTCAGTGACATAACAATATTTGAATATCTCCAAAACAACGGATACAAGAAAAGTTGTAGAAGATATTACTTACAAATCATTCCTGCAGCATGAAATAATTTCTGTAGTAGCAAGTAGTAGAAGACGATACTTTCGTTCGTGTTGCGTACATCCCTATTTGCAGTGGGATTTCTTTATCAAGTTCCATATTGCTGGCCGCTCCTCCTTAAACCCTGGAAGTTTATTTTTTTTCCACCGCATGAAAAGGCCTTTTTGATTGTGCCGTTTCTTTTATTTAGCGTGCGAACAGGATACTGCTTTGCTAAACTGCCTCGCTTAATTTTATTTATTAGAAATTTGTCTATGGGAGATAAAATTTAGCGCGAGAAGGATACTAGGCTTTATCTAAATAATTTAACTTTAGTTACAATAATTATTATGCTTCCCTAACTTTTTTTATACATATACCTATTGTACATTTTTACAAGCACATAATAGAATACTAGGCATTTTTGTATTGTTCCCACATGAGCTATATACCTAGATCACTGACTTGAATGGTTTACAACAACAGTTGGATCTCGACCTATTTTTGCTAACTTTGGAAATCACTGATCTAAAAAATAAAATAAAATAAAAAAGCCTATCATGGAAGTCATAATTTATATACAGTAGTAACCGTTTAAAGCGAACCCGGTTAAAGCGAACTTTCGGTTATAACGAACCATTTCATGAAGTCCCAATCAATGCCCCATAAGAATTATAAATTTTAATTTCGCATATAGCGACCGCCTAAAGCGAACTTTCGCATATAACGAACCCATTCTGCGCGTGAAATAAAGAAAATGTCCGGTTATAACGAACCAAAAATCGGTCGCTTTACATTGTCATCCAGATTTTCACAACTTTTCGGGACTTCCCCGAGAACCAACATTCTCAAACGTCCAAATTTTGTCCTTCATAATAATTTTTTATTATGAAGGTTCCCGAGTAACCTTATGTTTACAAACGAAAGGTTGAGTGAAGTGACGCGCTTAAAAATCATTTAAGTAAAATGGGAGATTTAGAAACAAATAAAAGAAAATATTTCACATTAAAAAACAAATAACAAAACTTGATGATTTTTTTAGCGTATCACTTATAACGAACTTCGGTTATAACGAACCAATTTGGTCAGTCCCTTCGAGTTCGTTATAAGGAACACTACTGTATAGTATATACCATATTCAATTGTTTTTTATTTTCATTTTTGTTTTATAAACATAAAAAACCGCTATAGTATACAAAGACAAAAAACAGTAGTAAACAATGCCTGTAATCCTGTCCAGATCACTCGGCACATTCGGGCTGTCGCCGTAAATAGAATTTCTTAATAATAATAATTATAATTGATTTCTTTAATCCTGGTATTTGTACATGTGTCATAAGCAACGTCTTCACTTTCATGAATACGGTTTCCATTTCATTTTCTCGGAAAGCTTATACCTACCTATTATAAGACCGGTAGTAAGAGATACAACGTGACGGGCTCTATTTACTACCAGTGGGTATTCGTAATGAATTCAATAGAGTGGGAGGAGACTTATAACATGCAATCGTCTATAGAACTTATTTATATCCACTCAGACAGAGATTATTATTTTGCTAATTGCCGATATGCTTCATCCCTAGTTAATGAGGTACCTGTATTGCTCGCTCGTTTCGACCCTTCGATAAGTTTTGAGACTCAAAATCCAACAATAAAAATCAGTAAAATGCAATATAATTAAGAAAAGTGATTAAAACAACTATCGCTCGACTGTGAATATTTTTTTTTATTCACTATTTTACATTTATCCTGAATGTCTATTTGGTCAGCATTATTTTTGGCCTGTTACTGGTGTTTGCGACATTTAGTTAAAAAGATAGTAAGTTAGTTTTTATTGGGATGTGAAAGTAGCAGTATTCACTCGTTTAATAAATGATTCTATTTAAAAAAAGCTTAATTCGACTTAGAGGAATAGTGTAATAGATCAAGAATCGAAAGAATATGTTCGAGTTAGAGGGATTTTCGACTTAGAGGATGACTTTTCTATGCAAAACTGAAGGGAATGCAAAAATTGAGTCAAAAAATTCGAGTTAAAGAAGGTTCGACTTAGAGGGATTCGACTGTATATATATTTTTTCGGATACATTTATTATTTTTGTTTGTTTTTAGGGGTTTCTTGTACTCGTCGTGGACACATATTTATTTAAGTTGTAGTTCACTGCAAAAACCATTAGCCGCTTACAAATAACTCAATCAAATTTACTACAAAAATCGAACACGATACAACATCTATTACTTAATATTCCAATTAAGCCTCCACATGATAACGATAGCCTGTATGCTAAATTGTGCATCAACCCTACAAGGAAGTGATAATAACCGCACACATGGATGCCATCTGACCCCAAACATACCGAACTAGCTTTGAGTCATTACTCCGTAGATAGTGACAAATTTGGCGCCAATTAGCATCGATTCTGGAGTTGCTGTCCAGCCAGACCCACTACTGTCCGCTTATCACCCGTATTCTAACATATGTACATATATTACCGAAATTGATAATAAAAATGTGGTCGCTGTTGCTACCTATTAACAGATAAACAAAAATTTAAATTGATGCCACTAAAAATGTGTATTCCGATTGAGTTCCGTATTTTGATTAAATTTAATTGTTCCACCGAACATTGAACCGATAACGACCTCGAACGATATTCTTTTATCTAAAAATAAACGTTTCGCTGGAGATATTTGTGGGCTCTCCTATCTTCCTAGATGGCGCTCTGTCAAAAAAAAAATTATAACCTAAAAGTACTGCTCAAAAGTGGACCATTCTGTGTATGTGTATGGATAGTTGGTAGTTGGCATTTTGGCACCGGCAAATGTGACGCACAGCAGATAATAAACTGGTAAAAGTGAAATTAATTGTTTTCGACAGCCGGCGAATTTTATTTTATTTTTTTTTTCATAACAAACCGTGCACGAGTCCGAAGCGTGACACACGCAGTTTCAAGGTTGGTTACGAAATGATTGACAGCATTTTGTAGGTGAGAATTCTCCGGAACTGGTTAGCTTCAACTGGTGTTATGTTGATGTTTAGATGATTAAAATGCTAGCACGTGGCTTTTGCCATTATTTACATTTTTTTTTTAAAAAACGTGTAGACTTGGAGTTTAGAGAGACAACAGCTAGAAGCACTAATTTAAAAAAATGTAAAAACGGAAAAGAACATGAAACTACTTACATACTAATTTGTAGATTTGTATATTTTTTGACATAATTTCAGCTGTTCCCCACCCTTATTGCATTAGTAACCGAGAATGTCTACTTCGGTCAAAGTATGTTTGCCGCGTTATCACTATTTCTGGTTTGGTATATGCAAATCACATATCCCTACACTGGTATTAGTCTGCCCGAAGACTCATTTACATCTATACTGGCAGTTTAAGGTTACGACAGTTGGTGAAATTTGTAAGACCTTAAGCTTCGTTTCATAGTACGAAATGCAGTGTTACTTTGGTTGTGGGGAAGATCAACACGTAGAAGTTGCACCTCAAATGGCATGAACAAAAAATTGCTGCGTTTGTTTACATTTTGCGATTCCACAATTATATATAATTTAAATAAATAAATAAATAGATGGCGCGTGGATACCCTAGGCCTAGCTTCTCACCACCACTTGTTTTGTATGAGTTTTTAATTTTTGGGACGAATGGAAGGGATCTAAGGGCGTTTTTTTAGAGGTATAGAACTTCGAACTGAAATAAAACACAAGAAAATCGTTTTAATGTTAATCAATTTGGCTTTATTGGAAGGATAATTTTATGCCATTAATGTTTAAATATGATTTCGGGCATGTGGCCGCCGCGGCTGGTTCGAATAAAGCCAAGTCCAGAGGTCCAATATTCAACCACTTTTTCGAGCATTTGGGGCTGTATGTCGGCAATAACGCCACGAATGTTGGCTTCCACGTCCCCTAACTTTTCTGGTTTGCTGGCGTAGGCGAGCGACTTCACATATCCCCAAAGAAAATAATCCAATGGTGTCAAATCACACGATCTTGGTGGCCAATTGACAGGTCCATTCCGCGAAATTATGCGCTCATCGAATGTTTCCTTCAATAAATCGATTGTGACGTGCGCTGTGTGGCATGTAGCACCGTCTTGTTGGAACCACATCTCATCCACATTCATGCCATCCAATTCGGGAACAAAATAGTCGGTTATCATGGCCAATTGCTGTGCACGGTGGCGAATCGATTCATTCGGGTCCTCTTCAACACTTTGCTCTGCAGCGGCAATTGTTTCTTCGGTGCGCACTGTTCGACGTCTTTGCGGATGCGTATTATCACATAGAGTAAACGTAGTGCGAACACGATCCATGGTTAACCGAATTAATTGCTCTGATGGACGATGTTGTCGACCATAAAATGAACGGAGCTTGCGGTAAACTTCACGAACTGAACCATTGTTTTCGAAATAAATTTGCAGGATTCTTGCAAGCGTTGTTCATTTGTCAACCTGTTCATGTTCATGATGAAATGGCAAACCAAACTGAACATAAATGACATTAGAGTTGCCAGATTTGACCACAAAATGTCAGTTTTATCTCTATTCGAAAAAGCAACCTCTAAAAAAAACACCAAAATTTTCGGGGTGATGACAGTCTAGTTTATGGCCTACCTGTCATATATTCGTGAGTATGATTTTAAAGTGCATTTTTAATACACCATATCATATCATGTGAAAAAACCCTTAAAATACCTTCCGCTTACCTCGGGCTCTCGATTATGGGTAACCACATCCCGCATAAATTAACAAACTAAACGAAAAGGAATTTTCCAACCAAATGGCTCATGTACGACCAAATCAATTTGTAGTACGTTGTCCCTTATTTGGCGGGTTTTCAATACTGTTCCGGTACATAGCTCCTACAAAACAACCAGGCAAACATCACATTAGAACGGAATAATTCGAACAGTCTTCTTTATCTCTACCTTAACTTTCGATCACATTTGTAACAGCAAACCAACTTTATGTTATCATCAGCTTCCTGTTCACCCTCTGACAACAATAGAACTTAAATCGAAAATCAGTTGTGCCTAGTTGTCTTGGCCATTGCTCGCCCTCCTCCATTACCCTTTGGCAACCATGTATAACAACAAATATGCCCACCCACAATCCCGACCCGAAACGACGGCAAAGAAAAAATACACTTACTCTGTCCGTCCGGCTACCTTGACATTGACCGCTGTCATCGGCTGAACCAACATCAGGAATATTATGTAGAGAAAAAGAAAGAACAATTATTTATTGCTATTCCGAGCGAGAGTATATGGGAAACTTTTGTATTTTTCTTTCGTGTTGCTTAAGAACAAGAACTCGTTTTCCATTTGCCTCCAAGAGAGTACGTGTAGATGTTTCATTTTAATTTTCCAGCCATCATATTGTGTATATAAATATGCGTTAGAAAAGCGTTCATAATAAATGCATATAGACGAACGTCAGAGCACGTTTATGGTGAGGAAAACAAAAAGAAAAGAGCACTTCCGCCACAGTGCAGGTTGGCAAATGGTTTCAAATACGATTTGGTATACGACGCAACACACATTACAATAGGTTTGTGTGTAGGTATGCAAAAATATACTGCAAGCGGCAAATGAAAATCCACACAAGTGCTTCGTAGCGAGTTGAGGGAATGCCTATATGAAATTCTTGATTCAGCTAAGCACGTTTTATGAAAAAGTTTCTTGGTAGTGTTAATTTATTTAGATGGGCTCTTGCATAATGTGTGTTTACCCTAAGAAACAAACCGTAAGTGTACAAAAAAAAGAGACACTGACAGCTAAACTGTAGACCAACAAAATGGGAGAACATTTAAATTGTTTCGAGGGACTTGAACACGGAACGGAACAAAATATAGTTTTAACCCGTTATTAAATTTATTTAGATTTAAAAAGAGATTGTTTGGTATAAAACTAAATTAAGTAATGTAACTTTTAATAGCTCAAAGACTTCCGGGGCATTTTCTGCACTGAAACGGCATTTTTGTTGTTGCATTTTTTATACTTTTAAAACGAATCAAGAGCAGTGCGAAAAATTAGAACGAAAATTCCCGATTGCAGTGAGTGCAACATACCATGAATAATTATACATTTCGAGGACATTTTGCCTTTCAAAATAAGCTAAAAGGTCGAAATTGATAATCGTCGTGGGGAATTACAGTCCGAAAAGTCTGGCATCACTGAGAGAAACCTTTGTGGTTGCTGTGCAAACAATTGCTAGCCCTTTCATTTAACACCTTTAGTCTCTTTTACACGAAGCTGACTTTTTAACATGATTTAATATGATAAAAATGGCGGAGAAAAATATAGTGTCATACGGGCTTTTTGCCTGTTTAACCTCTTCGTCAGAGGTGATTTGTTCTATCGTCACTAATCCTCCTTACCTCTAGTGGGGTAGTAATAACAATGCTTTGTGAAACTCTGTGATCGAATTTATGGCTTCCAACGTTTGGTATCTGTAAGGGGAGTGTCTCTATGTCCCTGCTGTCTTTGAGAGATTTCTCATAAAGTCTTCTACTCTCATTGTCAATCTGTTGGAGTACTAAATGTAGTACCAGAGGATCCCAGAGTTTTCCACGTCGATTCCCAGGTTTGATATCGCTGCTAAACACTCCTTCGTGTGGTATCCAATAGTTGTTTTTTATGGACCAGCGGCTTCTGTTGTTATTACAGGCCCTTTTGTAATGCTGTTTCAAAGCAACCAACTTTTCTCGTAACGTTCCACCAACATATCCCAATCCCAACCTCTTTCGTAGTTATGGTCAGTTGTGGTGAGGCGTTGTCGCAACTTGGTTCGCCCAATAAGTTCGCCATAAGATAGTGCAATTTCTGCGCCCGACTCATGTTGCGCCTGTGGATGAGCTCCATGAACACGTCCTTGAACTCCGTCCAGTGTGAGTATTGCTCGTTGAACGTTGGGTAATGTTATTGTTGGAAGTTTAAACAACCTTCTGAGGGTCTCTGAATGCCTCTATGTATATAGTTGGAGCCTTATCGAAGCCTTGAGGTATGCGTCCTCTACCTCAAGTTACTCCTCCCGCTTATAATTACCAGTAGACTCTAGCCTCATTATCGATTGATGACAAATGGCTATGGTGTCCCAGTATTTGATCGCATCTCATGTCATACCATAGTATGCTCTTGATCTATTTGGCGCGTCCGCATCAGTAGGGTGTTGGTCCGTTTGTTGAACCAACCATATCATTCCCTTCATTGATGATCACTCAAAGGACTATAGAATTGGTACGACTTGAGTGATCATCAATAAAGGGAATGATATGGTCGGTTCCGTTCATCATCGTGTCATCAAATTTTTGCTGTTTGGTAGATGCCTCTGAGTCTGAGCTGCTTACACTATCGTCCTTCGGTGGCTTTTCATTTAGTTTGGGCTTTTACGAATATCTCGTGTACAATTCCTTGGGAACTATACCTCGTCAGGAAGGCTTCCCTTGTTTTTTTTCCAGCTGCTGTCAAAGTCGGAACTGTCTCCACTCCATGTGGAGGCAGCTCATTCGCTGCACCAAATACGCCGTGGTCCAAAGTTTCGGCCCATTCTTGGAAAAGTCGCTACAGATTATCAGATTTGTTTACCCACTTCATGTTGCTCGTTCAACAGTGTTTCCACGATGGTCCTCTTCTGGTACTCCGTAACTGCCGTCAGTTTAGGGTTTATCTTTTAATTCTCTTGAATGTTTGAGCTACAGGATCTCCTGGCCAATGTTTAACCTCTTCATCAGAGGAGACTTGTTGTATTCTCGCTAATCCTCCTTACCTCTGTGTGGTGGGAGTAATAAAAATCCTGTTGAACTCTGTGATCGAATTGATTTATTTTCCATAAATCGTTCGCTTAAATATTTTCTTATAATGTGGCCCTTCTGACACTTTTTTTCGTGGTTACGCCATGTGCTTCACAAGTTATGCTGCGTTTGCATTATTTTTGATGTCTTGTCATGTGTTTGCTAGAGAGGTGTAGCTGCAACCACAGCTGATCCCATTTCCAAATGCAGGTCACTTCGCTTTATGTCTCATGAAGAGTGTAGGATCTGAAATGAAAATCGTATGATGGAAAAGGACACAAATCTCCACATTTTTAAATATACTGGCGGTGTATTTTCAATTATAGAAGCCAAAGGACATAATAAATTTTATACTGAACACAAATGTCAACCAACATGACCGCCATCTTACATAGGTTATCGCTATTAAAATTATTTGGTCCAAAAGCTACTTCGACACAAATTTGCATACACAACATCAAGCACCAATTAGCGTGGATAGAACTGCAGCTTTTGAAGTAAATATCAGAACGCACCTATTCACAAACGTTGTATGGGTTGCATGCAACTGAACATTATCCACATCCATGTAAATTAAAAATTTTCAACGAGCATTTTGTCGGATTTTAATTATGCAAATATAGTGCTGCAACTGGCTCCGACAAAAGACTATTCATGTAAATTTCAAGCGGGCGTATAACTGTTTGTGTATCCCGCATTCAGCTCCTTAGTATGTGTATGTGTCTTCCACTGGTTGAACATCTGATTGTATGCAAATTTTCAGTTCCGCACAGATTGGCTCTTGCTGCGTCTACGCCTTCGCTTAAGCTCTATAGAACGTCATTCAGAAAATCGATAAAAGTATATGTATCGTCTGCATTTGATGTATACGAGTGTATCCTGTAATGTGTATCTAGTTTTTGTAGGCATGGCGAATGTTTTCTTTTCAAGGTAGCTGCGGTAAACAATCCAATTGCGATACGACGTGCTACAAATTGGTAAAGTTTTCAGGTTTGACCTTCACCGATGATTCGAACGTAGCAATTATTTGATTAGTCGCTCCCAAAAGCGCCATACCCTATAACTGATCTCCAAGTGATGCCACGACACGTTCATTTGCCACTGTTCTGCGACTTAAATATAAGCAAAACCAATATCCGGTCTGAAGTGAAGCCCTTCCACACGGGAGTCACAAATATTTTTCACTGCATTGCAAATTTGATGGCATACCCCCAACCATATCCATACGTGTGCAGTTTTTCGCTTACCGCACACAGCTTTACTTGCGTCCATTCTGAGTGTGAAATTTGTTTTTCAAATTTCCGTCAGACAGGGGGGATTTTTTGTTGTTCTTCGACATTGTTCTGGGCGTAAATGCACTTGGAAATGTTACTCTGCTTCTTATACTTATATGTAATTTCTAAATTTAGGTTGGCGTTCAACAGGAAATCTTCAAATGTTGGCACCCAAAATGAACTATAATCCTTGAGGATTGCAATTATTAATTTTATGTATACAACATACATAATCACATTAATTTAAACATTTCAAGTGCAGCGCACGTAACGCATGCGAACGTATTTCAAATCGTATTGCGTTTGCCCTGTCGCAAGATTTCGACGTTACCTAATTAGATGACAGCACTAAATCGTGCTCGATGTAGGTATCTGTGATGTGTGCATAGGTTTACGTAAAATGTAGGTATAATTAAGAACAACGTTTACTTATTGTGATGTATAATTGTTGTGACTGGAAAAATGTTGCTTGTCTATGGAATTGAACTGATCAGATTGCAATTAATCGGGTATTCATTGGGGTTATCTAATAACCGAGTTTTGTTATGGGGCCACTATTTCATGAAACATCTCGACTGTTTTTGTTTGAAAACGATACACATTTCAAATGTTTAGAGAATTTCAGGTGTCACAGATGTAAATAGAATATATGCGTTGAGTTTTAACAAAAGTTGTATTGAGAAGGAGATAAAGACCAGCGGACTTAATAAAAAGTTAAAACAGTGGGAAACCATTTAAAGTTCTGTTTTTCTTATGCAGGGTATGGCGCAAAATTAATCATCTAATTTTATTTCTGAATTATTTTTTTACTAAATAAAAGCAAAATGATTTTAAGTGATGGAAATCTTTATTTGGACCTTTACAATTTTTTTTTGTTAAGTGGAAAAGATGATCTACGTCAAGTGTTGATACACATTTTTGGCCGTTTTCGCATTTTCCATGACTTTCTGACAACTAGTTGCATTCCTATTGAATACTTATTCTCCTTAAAGGCTGCGATTGTCTGAGGACTGTTGGCATAAACCCGCGACTTCAAGTAGTTCGAGAGAAAGAAGTCTGCGATGGTTGAATCGGGCGATCTTGCTGGCGATGCCAAGCGGGAGATTACGCGACCATTAAACGCTTCCTTCAGAATATCCACTGCGGCAAATTCAAGCTGCGCTAACACAACCGATTGATTATTGATAAAAAGTGTCGATCGACGCAATTATCCCACGATCTTGCTTGTCTGTTTTATACTGCTGGTGCCTAGTACACAAATGTCAAATATAATTGACTCACGGCCGCATTTGCAAAAATTATAACATCTTCCGATAGGGTTATTGTGGACGTTCAAGTATCTAGTTTAGTAAGTCTGACAGCTCTCTTACTAAGTGTATCTCGGTTTTGATTGGGCGAAATCGGACAAATGAGCAGCTGTTTCAATTGAGGAGGGATAATCGAAGAATCTAGTCAAGGAAGTCGTGACTGAGTACTAAGTTGACAGTTCGCATATGTGGCTGACTCAGAAAAAGTGACATTTCCGACCAATCTAGTTCAGGTTACATCTCATGCAGACCAATCTAGTTGACTTAAGATAACTAGATTCTTGAATGCGGCCATTAATTTTGCGCCACCTTGTACCAACCCTGCCCTCACAAAAGCTGAGGTTTTTACGAAAACACTCGAGACAATCATTGAAAACAGCAGTTTTCCTATACCTTTCCCATTCTTTGAAGACTTTTGTTTGCAGTTTAGGTAGTAGTTTTTTGATAAAACCTCTAAACACATAGTTGTGGAATCAGCCACAACTTTTGCAACATGCCCGAAGTCTGGGTCAGGTCACATATGACGATGATCGTCCGAGCGATATCGTTTTTGAAACTTTGATGACCAAAATAAGTTATTTTCTGGACGATTTTTTGTTTCCAAATTATCTGAGTTTTCATTATATTTGGGCGAAATGAACCGTCAAACTCGCAATTTTGGTTCGTGTTGCTAGTTTTGGAGGTCTTCGTCTGAAAAGTTACGTGATCAGGGCCCTGGAATTGATTTCCATCGTTGTGTTCAGACTTTAGAGTCTTCGATCGTTTTTTTAAGTTGACAGTTAAGCTCATCTCTGAGAGACGGCTCGCAAATATCACATTATATCCTCTCCTAAATCGAATGCTGATTGGTATTGGATAGTGCTATACATTTCAGGACCTTGCCAATTGTTAAAGGAGCCCCAAACAAACTGACCCTTTACGCGTTGGCCCTTAAGTCCTCTGGTATCTCTTTAAGTGTTGTAAAACACAGTTGGCGACACTAACAATCATGTTTAGTGTCCAGGCTAGATTTACGAACTCACAATGGCGAAATATTGCAAATAAAATCACCCATTGTGACCTACAAAATATTTAGTGTGAAGGTTAGAAATGATTATTAGGAGGGCGGAATATTCACACATATACAGAATTTTCTCATGCATACATCGCAGTTGAAGCTAAAATCAATTAATATAAGATGTGCCTAAGCCTATATAAATCGCAAAACTCGTATGTAGTACTTTTTGTGTAGTTTGTGCAAAAAGAAAGAAGAAAATTTGTGGGGATACCCGTAATAGAATAAATCCCCGAAGGAAAGAAGAATACAGAAATCGATTACAAACCATTGGATAATGTGGATTGGCTGTTTTTGAATTCCCTACTATTTATTTTTAGCATTGAACGAGACACTTGCGACGTATGCATAATAAACGGATTAAAATTGATTCGCTGCATTAAATGAATTTATATTGTTTTTTTTACAATTAAAAGAATAGAAGAAGGAAAAAATAATTGGTCTTTCATTTTGAACCGAGATATCTCTGTGGGGCTTCTCCTACTCGTACCATTTGTCAAATCGTCTTCAACTTGCTTTTATGTGTTTGTTTTGCAAACTAAATGGAAAGTTACAATGAAATTCCCGCCGAGATAAGAAGATGTAAAAGCTGTTCATCATTGATTCAGTAATTCTTAAACATTTTGCAAATTTTCGGGTCAAAGGGAGCTCTTACGTTTTGCTCCAGCAGATAACAGACTGGGAAAACTTATCAATGCAGATGCGGCATAAATTTGTAAAATATTCAAAAGCAGGCGCGGGGGGTTCTAAATTCGATAGGGGCAAACAAATTCAACAAAATTTCGCATTCCGAAGGAGTTTGTCCGCATTCTGTCTATCGTTGGTTGTTTTATTGTTCAAAGAGAAGGATAAGTGTAGTTTTGCCCGACAACTGCGGACAACGGACACTTTTCCCTCGGAATGTTTTCTATTCAGCAATCTGATTTGCATTGCTGACAAGGAAAACATTTCCATCGGAATTGGTTCACGATACGCCTGAATAACAACAAGAACAAGTTTAAACTCCAATCGACAGGAACTATGCCTATCTTTGTAGTTTATAGTTAACTGTCTGATTTTCTTTTGTTTCTCAATTGGACATCAGTTTCGACATCTCTATCCCACAAATATTTTATTCTCTTATCGCTGAGAAACTATGTAAACATCCGCTCAGCGCTCATACAAGTCGTGAGAAGTGCAAGCACACATTTTTATATGCAGTGCTGACAAAGTGACATGTTGACGGTGTCAGTTATCTGTTCTGAAATTTAATATATCAAGTCGTTCAGCTTGAATAAAGGAAATGAAGAAACGCATAAATGCAGTACTCGATTGACGTTAAGATTAACTGATTCTTAGAGAGGAATAAACGGTTCGAAGAAGTAAATTTGGAAACTCGTTTGATTTTAGATTGAATAAAGTTATTGATGCGGTACAAAATGGAACCGAAACGATTTGGAACGCAAACTTTGTAAGGAATTCACTGCAACTTTTTTTTTAATTATAACAAAATTGTGTGGAATCAGTTTCTTTCTTTTGCAGGTACACTGAAGGTAAAATTTCAAACATTTTACCGCACATGGCAGATAGTAGGGTAGGGCGGGGATAGTTGGACCGCTTTTTACTTGAAGTCTCATATAAATCAAACTATTCAATGTATAACTATGAAAGTGGTTTCGTAAGAAAGAATGAACCTCTAGCTTCTAAAATAAGTTTGATAAAATTGAAAATATGTAACCGCAGATGAACCAAGTCCAAGTGGTCTAACTAGCCCCTATAGGGGGGCAAGTTGGACGGACCAGTGTGTACGGTTAGTTGGACCAAGCCCTGAAAAGTTGAAAAACAAGTTCCATAAAGTACAACAAACTACAAATTTTATATCGATGCTGCTTTAAGCAAATACTCTTTAAGCAAAGTCTCTTTTTCTTCGTCAAAAACTTGCATCGGCCCAACATAACCTATACGGGGATTTTCTTGCGATTTCTTTTTAATAAGATATGTTCTTAGTGTTGTTCTTGGTATTCCAAACTCTAACGCGGCTTCCCTCAAAGATTTTTTTTTTCGAAAGAACAGCTGCAATAGCTGTATTGATCTGCGCGCTACCAGCTGTGGCTCTCTCCGTTACACGTTTGTACGTTCGCATTCTAGGAATTCCAAATAACAAAAACCGTCTATTTAAATCCATCTGGTCCAACTGACCCAACACTTGGTTTGGTGGACATATTTCGTCATAAATACAAAAATACTTGAACTTGTTCAATTTAACCCACAGAATATAAAAAATACAATATATTTACTTATCAAAAAACTTTACCTCAGTCCTGTTTTTTTCACTGGTAAAATAAAAAAACGATCTTTCACGTGTTTTTTACTTTTGCACTAAAAAAAGACAAAACTGCGTGTGGTTTCTCTTCTGAGCACACGATGCAACTGAAACCGGTATGGCAATGGCACGTGCTGGTAAAAGAGCGCGCTTCGTTCGTGTATGATCATGTTCTCGTTAAACATACGGTTTCTGAGAAATTTGCGTGGTCCAACTATCCCCGCCCTACCCTACTATATTTTGCTTTATGGATTGGGAAGCAAATTTACTTCCGCCCCTTCTCCGGAATAATACCTAAATTGGCTTCGCAACTAGTATTTAAATTTACCTTCAACAATTTAGAAAGATGTTAGATAATTTCCAGAATTTGTAATTTCCAGCCGATACTAAAAGATAATGTGTTGTTATAAACGTGGACCTTTGGACCTTTCACAGTAAATCTTTTTTCTGAAAACCGCAGCATCAAGCGTTATCCGCGTTGTTGCACCCAACGCTCACCGGTTATCATTTTTTTGTTGATTACAAATTGCTCTAGAGTTCAGACATATTCCTAGCTTATTAAAGTGCATCACGTTGAAACTGTGTCACATATCAATTTATTATTAATTATTATCAAAAGCAACTAATCAGCGTAAAGTTTGAATACGTTTCGTAATTATTTTCACTTGAAGGTGAATGTCATTCATAAATTAAGGGGCGTTACTGAAATAAATAGCAATATTCACAAATTCCAATAGCTAGAGTTTCAGGAATTCGCTTATTTAAATTTTATAATAATGTGCATGCAAATTTGCTCGTCAATACGGTTGGAGATAATCTAACTGGCAGTGGCTTTGCGGAAGTAATTATTTACTGACACTAGAGCTGTGAGGGGATAATTTTTCCTTCCGCACATGGCGCGACTACTGCTTAAACAGTTTACATTTTAATATTTCTTACAACTATTACTAAAGGTCTGTTGCCTTACTTTGAAGTTTTACGAACTAGTACTAACTCTTACGATTTTTTTGCGAATTTTTACTCAATGCCAATCCTTTATTTGAAAAATTCGAAAAGAGCATCATCGAGAGGGCAAAATATTACCCCTCCACAGAGTGGCCGAATTCAAGAATCTAGTTTTCTTAGGTCGACTACATTGATCTGGATAAGATGTAACCTGAACGCAAAAACTAGATTGGTCGGGAACGTCACTTTTTCTGCGTCAGCCACATATGCGAACTGTCAACTTAGTACTCAGTCACGAATTTCTTGACTAGATTCGTCAGCTACCCCTCCATAAACGTCAACTGAAACAGCTGCTCATTGGACCGATTTTGATCGAGATACACTTAGTGAGAGAGCTGTCAGACTTACTAAACTAGATACTTGAACGTCCCCAGTCTTACGAGTTTTCACTCAGCAAACTTCTTTATGTCAAAATGGGAAAAGCTGTCACTCACCTGAAAATTAACAGATGATTTGAAATTGGTTGTACTATTTGCCATAGGCGTGCATATGTTTTGATTTCCTGCGTATTAAAATGGTATCAACAGGAAGTAAAATAAAATTGAATGTTCTCCTCTTGATTCTTTCCGAAAGTGGCGACGAAATACTTCCTCGCTGTAAGAAGGGACGGACAATCTCCTCCACGTAATTTTTGATGCAGTGTCGTTTAGTCCTCTTCTCGAATGATCGAATGTTCAATCAGTACAAGCCCTTCCTCGCCAGATTCTTCAGAAAGAAGTTCATATAAAGGGTTTTCCAATAAGAGGTGTTATTTTGGTATTCGAAGAAAAATGCCATTTTTTGAGATAAATGATCGAATGTTTATTTCATAATAGAGAGGAAGGTATGCCGTTAATAATGAAAAACAACATTAGCCAAACGGCCACCACGATCACGCATACAGGACCATATCCTTTTCATGAAATTTTCCATAACCAAATCGCAAAGTGGCTGCCCTATGTCCTTGATAGCCTCACGAATTTTATCTTTGAGGTCTTGAATCGTTGGCGTAGACCTTATCTTTCACGTGGCCCCAAAGGAAGAAGTCGCAAGGTGTTAAATCACAAGATCTCGGTGGCCAATTGTGATCACCTCTTCGAGAGATAACACGGTCCGGAAACTTTTCCCGTAAAAGATCAATGGTTTCGTTGTTTGTGTGGCACGTAGCGCCGTCTTGTTGAAAGTAAATGTTGTCCAGATCAATACCATCCAACTCCGACCCTAAAAAATCATTAATCATCTCTCGATAGCCCAATTCCAAAGAACAACGAGGAATGGACACACCTGGGTTTTCTTGAACACTTTGGGCTACAGCAGCAATATTCTCAGTTGTTCTTGAGCGACGTGCACGGGTTTTATTCTTCACATCACTAAGTTGTCCCAGCAGCTCGAATTTTTCCACCAATTTCTGTATTGCGGTCCGACAAGGTGCTTCTTACTTACTTACTTAACGGGCTCCCGACCCGTGGAGAGTCTCTGAATGAGACACTGCAGCCTTCCATCCCCAGCGATCCCGGGCACGCTGCTTCCAGTTATCCAGACCAAGCGCTCTGGCATCCGCGATGGCTTGGTCTTTGAAACGGAGGTTCGGTCATAACAAGGTGCTTCACGACGACCAAAAAATGCTTTCGGTTTGCGAACTGTGACTGCAAGATTTTCACCATTTTTGTAGTGAATTTTAATAATTTCAATGCGTTGTTGAAGCGTGTATCGTTCCATTTTTATTAATGGCGTAGTTTCTACTTGTCAAATGTCAAAGAATAAAAGCTTCAAAAGTGACAGCTACCGAAATAGCGGGTCATAACACCATAACAAATAACACCTCTCATTGGAAAACCCTAAAGTTCAATCAGTACAAGCCCTTCCTCGCCAGATTCTACAGAAAGAAGTTCATATAACACCGAATCACTTTCATCGCTAGGCAGATGAATCAACCAGTTAGTAAATAAGCAATTTCTTCGAGTTGACCAGCTGCTTATTTGCTTATTTTCAGAACATTTGTTACTCATTAGTCAATTTATTTTCACTAGTTTATTTAATGATTTGTTGTTCTTTTTTCTTTCAGACCGATGTGGGATGCCCTCCTTAAGTCAGTTCGGTGTGAAATCATCAGCTTCTCTCGAAACGATCATATCGACGCCTATGTACTTAGGTAAGTACCCATACCTGCGCCCTTTACAAATAGCATCATCGTATTATGTACAAATCCGTGATTTCACATGAGTGCTAAAAATAATATTCTACTACAAATGTGTTTTGAAAAAACTGTCCCACCATATATCCGAATGTTGCACACTGGTTCTGTTATTTTTAAAACATCCACAACCTTTGGCTGCACATATGGCTTACCTCTAATAAATCCCTAATAAAATGCTGCACACTTTTGACATCATCACAATATCTACTTACACATACACCGCAAAGTCTAATGTCGTTGACGCCAAGAGCTAATGTTTTCGCTGAATTTTAGTCGGGAAAGATTTACTGTGTCGAATCGCTTATAAATAGAAAATATATTTCGTTTACGCTCGACATAATACATAATCGACTAAAAACAAACTTGAACGGCTTCCCCATCGGTTCGTGGCTGAGGGGGCGACATTCTTATAGTTTTCTATTTTCCTTGCCAGAGTCTTAGGCGGCATGTGCAAGGGAACTTGGTTTGTTTTGAACATTTCAGCTGTTTTTTTGTTTTATTTTTGTTTTCTCGAATACATTTAAATAATGTTGATAAAAATTAATAAATACGAGTACAAAAATGTGTTTTTGTGTTATTATGGACATCGTGACACAGGGATTTGTTTGAATTATTCATGCAGTTCGAGTAGATGCTTCATTAAATCCAAAAATGCTTCGTAGTTTCTGAAATGTTTTGAAGCAAATTTCTGATTTGTTTTTAAGGGAAACAGACACATACGCCGCACTTTTTATTCTCATCTAGATCAGGTCGTAGCACAAACTCGCAACAAAAATGTGTGTTCCATAGAGAAAGAAGTTTAATTTTAAATGATAAGTCGGTAAGGCAGTGTAGTCAACATTGACCTGAGTGTGGAGCGGATTACCTAAACCTAAAGCCTCCCAGACGTAAAAAAGGGAAAAGGTTGCATAAGCTTGGCGCTGTGATAATTCTTTCAGCCTTCTAAGAACAAATTGGTTTTATTTGACCTAGAAAATCATCAGCACCACCATCTAGCATCACAATTTTAAATTGTCAATTGTTGGTTATTGTATTTTTATACTGTTTCATTAACTTTGCAGCGAGAGCAGCATGTTTGTTTCGAAGCGTCGTTGGATCTTGAAGACTTGTGGTACCACAACTCCCTTACAATGTCTCGAACCACTGTTGGAAATGGCCGAGGAAATCGGCTACACCGACGTCGAAGACCTTTTCTACTCAAGGAAGAACTTTAAGCGTCCCGATTTGCAGGTAAATCGACAATTCTTTTCAATGGCTAAGGGTGTTTTATTTTTTGTATACAATTTTAATTTATTTTAACAGATATCACCGCATCGCGGTTTCGATGAGGAAGTAGCACTTTTGGATTCGATTTTCGATGACGGACGAGCCTACTGTTTGGGCTCTGTTAATCGTGATTGCTGGTATTTGTATACATTGAGCCGCGGGGGAGGGGAACGAATTCCCAGATGCATTCAGGACTCGCATAACATGCCCGATCCAGATCAGACAATTGAAATTTTGATGACAGAACTGGATCCCCAAGTCATGGCGATTTTCTCTAAAGACGAGTGCTCAAATGGAATTGAGGCTACCGAGGTGAGCCCTTTGCATAGACTGTTATGACTGAGAAAATGGAATAAATCATGAGACAAATGTGCAGAGTTTTACTCACACATTCAATTTTCCAAAATTGCGTTTTTATATAATTTGTTTTCTTTACAGAGAGCTGGAATTCACAAGCTAATTCCAGGAATGGTTATTGACGACTATCTGTTCGATCCTTGTGGTTATTCAATGAATGGAATCGCCAAAAATGTAAGTGATTGTCGCAAAAATTTATTAAGAAAAATCAAACTAACCATACTTTTGTCTTAATCTTATATCGTGCAAAACAAAACAAAAACACAAAAAAAAAAATCAAGATTTCTGGAAATTATCCTCAAGTAAGTGGTGGATTTCAAAAATGTTGGTGTACCTTATTTTTTGGTTTTTCGCACGAATTTTTTCTTTTTGTTTATGTGCACTTTCAACGAATGTGGAGTGTTGTGCTAATCTTGGGTTTTCTATCTTTCAGGGGTGCTACATGACAATTCATATTACACCGGAACCAGACTTCTCTTACGTTAGCTTCGAAAGCAACGTTGCTTCATCCAACTATACTGATTTGATTTCTCGTGTTATCAATACATTCCAGCCGGGAAAATTTGTCGTTACAATTTTTGCTAACAAGGTAAGTGCAAACAACCAAAATGATAGCTCGCTGTTTTCTTTAAATGAAATGTCTACTAAATCTGTGGTTTTTTTTCTTGCAGTCATCTCCAGCATACACCGCTTTTCGTGACATGGATCATGCTTCGCATTTGGCCGAATGGAAACGTCGCGACATTCAATACTGTCGTTTCCCAACTTACGATCTGACCTATGCTCATTACTGCAAATTCCCCAGCTGAGGGTTACAGGTTAAACCCTGCCTAGAGGGCGGGGTTAAAACCAATCACCCTCCATCATCTTCGCCCACATCTATCAAAGCTCCCATTTCCACATCAGTATTCTCTACACCATTCTCCACTCCAAAGCACTGTGCTATCTCCAACAAGTTCAGCAGTTTGGTTCTCAGCGCATCTATTGCCGACGACAGCACAAAGCTCCATCAACATCAAGCAGACCCAAGTGCTGCATCCACATCATCAACATCATCATCATCGTCGACAACTTCAGCCAGATCACGGATTAACTCTCTGAAACGCATTGACAGCTTGCTAATTGGAACACTTTTGCTACTACAGATCTGCTCGTGGATATTCTACATCGATTTGGATGAATACTCTCCGTTGGTTCTTTTCTCATGGTGGCGCAATAAAATCTCTTGAAATTGCCTAAAACAATTGCAACGCTTGATCATTATTTAATAATTATTATTATCGTGTATTTTAATTGCATTGCAACTGAACTGCACCAACAACAACAACAACAAAATCTACAACATCATCAGCTTCTTCTCTCACTCTTATACAAGAAATTCAAAAACATTATACACCGGCAACTACTTCAGCTCCAACAAAAAATCCAACAACAACAGTCACTACAATAATTATTGGTTTTGTTTAACACTAAGTTCTGGTGTGTTGCAATTTTTTAGCGCGTTGATCCTCAACATTTTGAGGCGTTCACCCCTACGACGACTAAAAAAATTTAATTACTTAAATTTTCTTTATAATCGTAAGAGAATGAGATAGCGAAAGTGACCTTGCGCCCGTTAATGAATTTTATTTTTCTTAAATGTCTTTTCCTTTTTTTTTTAATTAGCATCTGAGTTTACTTTTGTTTTTTTTCTGCCATTACTGTATGTTTCTCAATTTTTTATGTTTGCATTTAATTTATAATTTTCTTTTCTGTTAAACAAAAGTATGTAAACTGCTTAAATGAATGTATTTCTTTTTTTATTTTAATAAATAATAAAGTTTTGGTAGAATTCATCTATCAAATAATCAAAAAAAAAAATAAAGTGTTTGTTTCATTTCCTTGTTTGCATTTTTTCTTTGTTGATTTTGTTTAGTTTCTTTTTAGTTTAAGGGGCGCAAGGGATTTATGTAATATCTGTACAAAAAAAAAAGTATTTAAATGGATGAATGTAAGTTGTTGAAAATGCACGCGTTTGGAATGACATTTTTCAAAAATTAGAACGAAAGAGAATGTTTTTTATCTGCGCACATAATTTTATATAAAACTTGTACTCTATGCGATAAGTTATAGGTTGTTAAAATTTAAACTACATACATTATGTATTTGCAATATGTTATTAAGGCGATTAAACTAATTTTATTAGGGTACTGCACACAGCTGGCAAATTGGAACAGCTAAAATTTCTTCCTGAGGAACTCAGAAGAACAGTCTTGCAATTTTTAGCACTCATTATGCTCAATTTCTCATAATTATGACAAGATAGTCTACGACACGTCTGGTATGTTTCCATTTTTTTAATTGATTCCGAAGAGAAGGAATACTTCTCCCTGCGATGCGCAGAACTAAACAAATAAAACAAACAACTTTCAGCTAATAGAACCGTCAGTTATTTTTTGTTGACAGATATACGAACATTTCCCAACCCACTTGGCGTGATTACGAACGCGCAACATTTTTGCATAAAGGGCTAGAGCTCCCGCTCTCTGTTGCTTTCTCCTTGATGAAATGGTATAGGGTTCAGTAAGGAATCTATCGAATAGAGAAATCCACGTTATTTTTATGTTGAAATCACCGAAAAACAGAATTTAAGCAATAGAAAAATTCTAGTCTCGACTTTAAGTTTACCGAGGTTCACAATTACGATAGCTGTACGTAAAAATATTTTTCTAACTGCTCTTTCAACACTGCTTACTAAAATAAAAAATTCGTACACCACAAGGCAATTTCAACATTGAAAATATTCGCATTTAACCAAGTTCCATGGAATTCATTTTACCTAAGTTTGTCTTCCAACCAAATACAAATTTCGGTTAATATCTCGCATTAGTACCGGGTAGCTTAGCTCCCATTTCGAATGCATAGACTAGACGCCCTCACGCACGTCGCAGGACATTTTTAGCAAACATATAATAAACCGTCAGAGAATGTGAAATTTGTACTAACTGCCTTTCTTTTATTTAATAATAATCAAAAACGAGTACCTATTTAATTTTGTAATTCAATTTAATAAAAACACTTACGCTCAACTTACACTCTTTAAAAGTTTAAAATAAACCAACACTTGTGTCATTGATCAAGTTTACGTCAAAAATGTATGTCACCAAATTACGCGAACGGTCCATCTCGTCCAATATTAAGGTATCCACAAAACAAAGTAACGCGAAAAATGGAAAATTGTGGAAAATTCTGCGGGGACCATTTAATGGTATAACAATGGATCCATGACGTACGTTAACCGTAAATATTCAGTATTAGAGCTTAAGAACAACACCGTCGACGTAAGTTAAGTCATTGCAAGCATTTTTCGGAGTATCAACAATACACTAGTCCCCATACTCATTCATCAACAAAATAAATAAATAAAAAAAACTAATTTATTAATTTTAATAAATGTATTAAATTGTTCTACAAAAACAAATACAAAAAAAAATTGCAGTTACAAAAAATAATATAATAAATAAAACTACAAACAAATATTTGATGTCAATAATCCTCTCCTTAAAAATATGAAGAACGAATTTCTAAAATTCCTTCAACTTTAAAAGTGTTAAAAATAATAAGAAAACAAAATGTATTTATGTAGTGAATAACAAAACCAAACACTTGCTCTTTACATGTGCAAGTGTCTCCTAAACGTTAAGATTGAACAAATTAAAAGAGAAGCCAAAATATGTTGATTTATTATCTATTACATTTGTTTAGAGATTTATTAATTGATTAACTTTAAATTTAAGGAATAATAATTTGCTTTCCGACAAAAATTACTCAAAAGAAAGTGAATTAAAATTGAATACATTTTACAATTTTACTAAGAACTGAGCGAAGCAAATGATAATGAAAAACAAATTCTGGTGATAGAGTTTTAGAATGTAATAAATTTTTTTAAACAACTTTTGAAAATTAATAAATTGGTTTTTGAAAATCAGAAACTGAGCAAAACGTTAAGTTATTATTGAAATTGACACAAACATAGATTTTATTATTAGTGTAATAATATATATACTTAAATATTATTGTAATATGAATTAATGTTGTAATATTAAATGAATATCAATAAAAAATAATTAAAAAAATATTTTCGAAGTTAATTAGGTGGTACAGATCAAATTTATATTTTCAGTAAACGTAAGACAATTTTTGGCTTTCAAACAGTTGGGTCAATAGGAACAATGACGAAGTCTGTTGTTAAAGTAAGTATTTACTTAGGATCGGAAGACGTTTAAAAAACCTATATTTCGGCGGACAACTTCGGAGCAGTAATAAATAGCTTTTTTAATATTTAATGTCGTTTTTCATTGAACAAACAAACACTACTGGTGCCAAAGAAAACAGATGAAACACTCCCAAACATGTTCTATTGGCACGTCGGGGTTTTTAATAGGGAAAGCTGTTTCAAAGTTGAACTATTCCGCAAACACGTCGAACTTAAACGCAGATATTATATCTGTGGCAACAAGGAAAAACAGCATAAGTCGACTCATGTCAAAATTAAGCTAATGTTACGATCGAATGCACAGTACTCTGTTCTATATGTGAAATTTTTTCATTCAAATGTCTCTTATCGTTGCTGTGTTACGCACATTGAAAGTCAAACCTTTAACCTTCGCTCCTGAAAAGTAGCTAAAAACGACTTGTGCTGTTTTTCCATGTTGCCACTATCTCTGAAAATAACTCCAGATTCATGAAGAGTGCTTTCGATGAATTTTTTGGGTCAATCTAAGTGAAAAAATGGCAACGGACGCAATCTCAGCAGATACAAAAGCAAAAAATAAATATCCTCAGTTTTGGAATAAAAGATTCAATTTTACCGCCTCCTCATGCCAACCCTGGGCCAGACCTTTGTTTAGCCACGACCGGCGAAAAATGCAAAAAGATACACAATCAAATACAGACTTTGTTAGAAGAGTCGCACAGTATCTGCTTGCAAGCAGCGTGTGTGTGTTTGTGTTGTTTGGGTGTAAAAAGTAAAACTGTACAACTTGAAATCGTCTTGTTGGTATAGATTCGAGTGCGTTGAATCCCGCTTTATTGCGAATTTCTTGCTAAAAATTGCCAAAAAGTTGTAAAATAATTGTTGATATGCGTTTGTAAGCGAATAAGCTGCTAATTAAATGTATTTTGTGCACGATTCGTTGTAAGTACGGCATAGAATCGTGAAATCAACGTTAGTTGAAAAAGTCGTCTTTCTATGCAAAGTGTCGTCCATTTCTCTATATATGCATTACGGATATATTGCGCCACCACTCACTCCCATTGCAAGTAAAGGAAATATTGTTGGCTGTGTAAACAAAAACAATTTTTGGAAACATCCAAAAAACCTTTAAAGGAAAATCTATAAAATGGAGTCGCAAAGAGAGGTGCATAATGCCAGTGTGGCATCAGCAACATCAACAAGCCACCCGCAAGAGGGGGCCCGGCAAAATAGCCTCCAACGTATCCAGCAACGGAAGCAAAAAGTATTCAATCTTCCAATCTCTCAACAATTGGCCAAGTTGTCGATGTACTCTGCATGTCAGGCGGAAGGCTGCCGTTGTACGGGATGGAAAACGCCACAGGAGAATCGTCATCGTGACGTAGAGAGCTCGTACTGTCCAGAGTTTTCAGAGGAATGCCGAAACACCATCTGCAAACATCCCCTTCAGAGTCACATCTCGCATTTGAATGGAATCTCAAGCGAACAAATGAATGAACTGCTCGGAGCGATTATCGACATGGAAAATTTGTTCATGAGCATGCAACGGGTCGAGGATGAGGACACTAAGAAGGTGTATTTGTATCTCTTCAGACTGCTTAGGCAGTGTGTGATCTCTCGACAACAGGCGGTTATTAATGGGCCACTAGGTGATCCGCCATTCGAAGCTCCGTGCATTGCCAAGGCGATTTCTAGCTTTGTCTTCTACAAGTACAACCATCTGAGCCAATCGGAGTTGAGCACCATGACCGAAGTCGCAAAGACATTTATAAACTTCTTAAATCATTTCAACTTTGACCCACCATCGGTGCGAAGAGCAGATCTAACGCACGAAGATGCGTCCACTTACAAGATTAACTACACTCGTTGGCTGGTCTTCTGCCATGTGCCGGCATTTTGCAACTCCCTGCGACACTTCGATACATCGCTGGTGTTTGGTAGAACCCTTCTAAAAACCGTTTTCCTGTGTATGGCGCAGCAATTGAAAAAGAAGTGCATTACTGAACGAGATCGCTTCCCAGCTGACAAGAGAGCAATCATCACACAAATGCCAAAGTTTCTGGAATCTCTGAAAGGCGAAATTTTAAAAGATGACTCGCCCATCTGGGATCAGACATATCGTCCACCGAATACATTCCTTTCGCAGCAACGCAAGCGTCAGCAGGAAGCTGCTGCGAACGCCTTGAAACGGCAGTCGGAATCAGCTTATAAGCGTCCGAAAAAGGACACCGAACGGGGATCGGACAATGAGGATCTAACTGATGATTCTGTTTTGAGAGCAATGAAGACAATTTCTGAAACGAAGGCATCTTCTAAAACTGAAGTTCTGTTTCCAGTCAACGTGTCGCGTGACGAGATCGTCAAAGCTGAGGAGAATCAAGGCGAGATTCAGTTCCATATTGTTGGGAACTCACTCACTCAGCCCGTGGAGAAGCAAACCATGCTTTGGTTATTAGGTAAGTCACGCAATACTACTGTTGGGGTTAAACTGTTCCAATGTTTTCATTTGCAGGCCTCCATAGCGTCTTCGCTCACCAATTAACTGAGATGCCTCGCGAGTATATTAGCCAACTTGTTTTTGACACCAAGCACAAAACACTCGCCCTCATCAAGGAAAACCAGCCCATTGGAGGAATTTGTTTCAGACCATTCCCTACACAGGGCTTTACCGAAATTGTCTTCTGTGCCGTCACAATGAGCGAACAAGAGAAGGGCTACGGCTCTCACCTCATGAACCACTTAAAGGACTACAGCATTCGACGTGGACTGCGTCACTTCCTTACTTATGCTGATGAGCATGCCATCGGCTACTTTAAAAAGCAAGGCTTCTCAAAGGACATAAAGTTGGCTCGGCCTGTGTACGCTGGCTTTATAAAAGAGTACGACGGCGCAACTCTTATGCATTGCGAACTCCACCCCAGCATCGTGTACACCCAATTTATCTCGGTTATTCAGAAACAAAGAGAAATTCTCAAAGAGCTGATCGCGCAGCGTCACAAGGAAGTGCAAAAAATTCGCACCGGTCTTACTTGCTTCAAAGAGGGCGTTCGTGCTATTCCCGTCGAATCGATTCCAGGTCTCCGAGAAATCGGTTGGAAACCACAAATGCGTGCACAGCGTACATCACGTCCGCTGGAAGAGTCTTCCGATCCCGATAAATTAGCCGCCTCGTTTGCTACAGTTCTGCAGGCTGTAAGGCAACATACATCCGCATGGCCTTTCCTGAAGCCAGTCATTACGGCGGAAGTGCCCGACTACTACGATCACATAAAATATCCGATGGACCTAAAGACAATGGGTGATCGATTGAAGAAGGGCTACTATGTCACGCGACGTCTTTTTATGGCCGATATGGCGAGGATATTCTCCAATTGTCGATTTTACAACCAACCAGATACGGAGTACTACCGCTGTGCCAATTCGGTGGAGCGGTACTTCCAAACCAAGATGCGGGAGCTCGGACTGTGGGATAAATGAGACGAGGCTTGTAGTTAGGATTAAGAGTATGTGTTGTATCTAGAAGAAAATGTAGCTATAAGTTGATTTTAAATGTTTCCAATAAAAGTAATAACAGATTCGTTAATAAAAACCATTGCAAGTTTCAGAAAGTGTATGTATGTACTTCTAAACTGCCTCTACGACGTCAGAATTGCATTCATATTGCCAGACTTGGAACTTTCTATAGTTGTGTCTGGGGACAGAGGGCACTCAGATGACATCCCCGTGTCATATGCTGTGTAAACATTAGATGTGCAAAGAAGGCATGGAATACTGATACAGAGAGAGACCAATAAGATCAAGAAGTCCCGGAATGTTGATGCCCGCAAAAAGGCAATAACTGCGATATAATATAAAACCCAAAAACAACCACCCTTGATTCAAAATAAAATCTCACATCTTTATTTGTACTTCAGAGTTTCGTTTGTAAATTTATAAATTCGACTGTGGCTCAAGCGAGATCATATTTCGTATTCACTCCGGATCCACCTGGGATTGACGTCTCGATAGAACTCGCAAAACTCTTCGAATACATCGATTTCGCATGGACCGTATATGAGATCAATGTCTGGCTCTGGTATAACATGTTCCAGAGGTGGTATCGGATCAAGAAAATCTCCAAGATCTGGGGTAGGAACTCTATTCTTCGATTTGATGTACTTACGGCGAAAAGATGGCTTCTTCTTCGGCAGCAAAATGCTGTCGTTGACATTAATCGGAATGAGATTGCGAAAAACAGTCTTGTCATGTCGAAAGTTGAGTTTCTGTGAGATCTAAATAGAAATTGAAACCATAAGATGAGAGAAATTTTAACATTTATAAAGAAAGAACTCACCTTTGGAATAACAACGGCCTTCGATCGTGGTGACAAGTCCTCAGTGCAGCCGGTTCGTATGGGGGCTCTCTCCAGTTGCATCTCTTGCATTTGCCGGCCCAATGCAAGGATTGTGTTAAGAATTGGCTCATCGTAATTACCGTCGTTTGCCTTGTTTGCTTTCGTGTAGATGATTCTGGTCATTTCATCGCCCAAATCGGCTGCAATAATTGGATGCCGGATGACGGTGCAGGGATTCGAAGTGTTTTCCATCGGAACCGTGCACGCACGATAAATTTCAATATTGGGAATGGTTTTTTTACTTTCTTTGGAATGTTTTTTAATGTTGGACATTGTTTTTGGAATGGAATAAATACGGGTTAGTTGGAAATAAATAGATCTTAGAGTTGGAGGAAAATCGTTGCTGAAAGAATGAAGTGAATGTGGGGGCGACAGATGTTTTATGTTTTTTCGACGTTCGTTTTTGTTGTTTTATTTTGAAAATGTCAAAAGCAGCTGTACGTATGCGAACTGGGAATAGAGCGCCACCTTAATGTGAGACTTCTACGAAATATATGTTCGAAAATATAAAACACAATAGATTCAGAGATGAATTATTATTCCATTTTCTTTGGACTATACCATATGTTCGCATTTGCATTGAACAAAATACATAATTTGGTTGGGTACTTCACCGAAATTAGCTTAAGATACACATGCAATATTTTTATTGATCTTCGTGCTTCGTTGTATACAGCAACAGCGTGAAATCCCACTGTTGTTGTAAACCATGAAAATGAGTTCCTCACGGGAAACCTACACGAAAAAACAAGTTTTGAAAATCTAGATCATATTTCGAATTCATAGAGATAGAATAATTATGTAAGAATTCTAAAGAACCAAATGCAAAATTTATAAGCGAGAAAAGATAAAAAATAAAATATTGAATAAAATAAAAAAAAATAGTTGGACTCCATTTTTCATTTACAAAACTTGCACTACGCCTCTTTCTATTTTAAAGTAAAGCGTAACACCTATCGTCATGATCTCGTTCTCAAATTTGGGATCGCGTAGGCACGATAGAAGATTGAAAGTCAAAAATTTTGGCTTTTAGGAAGTGCTGCACCTAACCATCTCTGCCGACTACTTATTACTAAACATCTCACTAATCGTACGTTTAAACATAAATACATATATCCACATTAATAATAATTGCCATACATGTTTTTTCGAAGATCCAAACTGTTGCCAAGACCTGACTCGCGAAGCCTCAAGCAACGTTGTCAGATTTCACCTTATTGGACAAACAGCTGTTCTACACAACCAAATTCTGTTTGAATAGACTTTCTGTAACACACACTACCAACAAAGTACATGAGAACGAGTTCTTTTCTGTCATATTTTTACCATACCTTCGGTTGCTTTTTAACGGATTTCTGTCTTTGTGTAGAGTTTCTCCTCGTCTGGTAGTGCCTACCGATTCTGCTCTGTTTTTGTTATTATTATTATCGGTGTTTTCGTCTATTTCGGTGTTTTTCGTCGTTTATTGTCGTCGAGATCACATCGCACAGCTGAAGCGTTTCCATTCCTTCGTTCCAACTCAAAAGAGTGCTAAAACAAAATTTCTGAGTGCATCTCTTTTTCCGAAAAGAATAACTGAAACAAATAACAAAATAAAGCCGCAACCTCAACGTCCATCAATACAATTTGAATTAATAAAAAAAAATCATCGTGGATTTAAAGTGAAAAGACCGCAACAATCGCGCTTCATTCGTGGAAAACACTTGTCAAAGTACACAGCGCATCTTAGCAACTTCCAAATCGCTAATGTTCATTGAAATTCAATTGGAATCACCTCCGACCTAGTTTTTCATTGGTTTTTCCTCTTTGTTTTCCCATTTATTTTCTACTTGTCGGTGAATTTTTGTCAAAAGGAAATTATGAAATCCATATAAATAAATCTCATCGCGTGTGTTTATTTTGGACTCAACTCAAACAAAAGAGTATCTAAAACGACAGGTATTTCAGTAGTATAACTTTAAGTTTTCGTTTAGTTTATCGTTCGGTCCCTTCTGTAGTGGGATTCGTTTTCTTTTTGTGCTAAATCGTGCGAAAAGTGTTGCAATTGAATAAAAATCATTAAGCTGGCTAAAAAAGATTCTTTTTGTTTAAAAAACACCTGTGATTGCAACCGAAAACATTTGGTCCTTCACTTGAATGGCGGTAGGTGCCGATCCAGTCGTCTGCTACATGGAATGAGAAAGGATTTACAAACTAAAATACGTCACACTAGTTCCGATCATTTTTCTGAACAGATTTCGGCCAAATTCATTGGCAACAAAGTGATAATTTGATTATTTCAACATTTTCTTTTAAGAAAATTATATTTATGCAAATAGTGTTACCTTAAATACACATGAATACGTATATACACAGATTTTGCAATACAAGAGCGTCAGGTTTTATTGTTGCCATTTAAGTTGTTTCAAGTGTAGTGTGCCCAGAAATCCTGTTTGATTTATATATTTATTTTTTTTTTTGATTGTGTATATTTTGAAAACACAAACGTGAAAAACTTGTTCAAGTTTCTTTGCACAAGAACTACCTATAAATTGAAAAAAAAGTGATAAAAACAAATTTGTGTAATTTTTACTTTTATTTTTGAAGTTTTACTAAAAAAAAAAATCTAAAATGGCTCCAATCGCTGTTTACGGAGAGGTCAACGACGCCCTCAAGGATGACAGTTCAAATGTTGCTGAAGAAGCCAGTGTATCCAATACCAATGGTAAGTTTTATAATGTTTGACATTCGTACAGATTGTAAATGGCCGCATTCAAGAATCTAGTTACCGTAAGTCGACTAGATTGGTCTGGATGAGATGTAACCTGAACGCAAAAACTAGATTAGTCAGGAACGTCACTTATCTGTGTCAGCTACATATGAGAGCTGTCAACTTAGTACTCAGTCACGAATTTCTTGACTAGATTCGTCGTCTACCCTTCCATAAACGTCAACTGAAACAGCTGTTCATTTGACCGATTTCCCCCAATCAAAACCGAGATACATCTAGTCAGAGAGCTGTCAGAGGTGTAATCCGCGCTTACTCAGGTTAGTCATGCCGGTCGAGGAAAAAAGTTTGGCTAATGCTATTCGCACGACGTTAAGGGCACGGCTTAGGTCGACGGCTACGGTCAAACGCGGCAAATAGGGGTAATGTGGCTCGCTTCGCTCGCTTAAAGGGATCTAAACTCCAGTATTTAATTTTCGGGGCACGAGCCTGTACGTTTTAAGGCCCAACTTATTTCTTAAAATAATATTTTTAATTATTAGGTTACGTCAAATACGTAGCCGTCGACATAAGCCGTGTCCCTAACGTCGTGCGAATAGCCACTTTGAAAAAGTTTGTCCCTTACCCGTAGTACCTACCCTATTCCTGAAGTCCTGTCGTTAAAATCTGGGTAGAAATATAATTTTAAATTGCCATCATCATTAGTTCCATTCCTTTACATTTTTTTACCTAGATCTTCTAACTTGAGTTTTTTTCTTTCGATAAGAACTTAGGGCTCAGTTACACTGATTTATAGCCAAAAAAAGCCCGCAAGGCTTTAAGGATAACGCTATATAAATATCAGCATGTTGACTTTAATTTGTAGGTAGGTATTTGAAAAATAAAATGGCGTCACAAAATCGTACTTTTTAGAAAGTGTTGTCCCAAATGACGAATCACAAATTCTACATTTCTGCAATTTTTGTTTTTGTATAATTTTTATAAATGTACCTAGGTACACACCTATTTACATATTTTGTTGTTTTTAAAAAAATATATGGTTACTATTTGTGGTGATTGATGTTTTTGATTGAAGAACCCCTATAAGTTGCCAAGTCAGTCAGGAAAATCGTCCAAGTATAGAAGACAACTTAGCAGAACGTCCTAAAGACGTAAAAAAATATTTTTCTTTCTTAAAAAAACACAGGGGGTTACCTACCTGCACCTTTGTATAAATTGTTGACTTGAAATATAAATATACCAAGCACAATGTGTAATTTAATACCTACCTAGCATTCATGTCACTTGAGATGGTTTATGTCGTATGTTGCACGTACGTTTGAATAGTAGATACAAATTCGAACACAACTTAATCCGATAACGCGGCAAGTTTGTGTTGAAAACATGCCGGTCTCTTTACATGTATAGGTATTTTTAATGATTATGGACAAAGGTACATGACCCAAATTGAAGCAAGTGCAAATAAATAATACGAAAAGCGTCTTTTTATTTTTGGCTTGCCAGTCGGATCTATTAGCACACTTAAAAGCTGTTCGCAAAGGACGTACTCAGCAAAGGCATTCGGTGAAGAATGTTAGGTTATTTTTTTTGGCAACAGGTGTCGTTTATGGAAATACGACAGTTAAATCAACAATTCTAGGCAACATCTGCTCTGCTAATGAATCGAATTCTTTGACTACAACCTATTATTTGAGAAGCTGTTAACAACCTGCGGAGTGGACATAGATTTGGGTTTTTTTTTTTAAAATGAACAAACAAATCTCGAAGGCTTTTCAAAAAGCACGCGTACCCAACCCGGTATACACGGATTTTCGGTGAAAGTTAACTTTGTAAAAAGTTGTCTTTGAGAATTCCCTTATCTATCAGTTTGTTTTGATGTCGATAAAGAAGTGACAAAGGTTTTTCGTATTTTTTGGAAACAGCAATCATGCCTATATTCAAAAACGCATTTCCAACCTTTTTCCAATATCTTTTTGCACTCCACACTTTTACGATGCTAAGCCTTATTGGCACTTCCTTGCTTAGCATTGGTCAATTGGAGACTAGTTCTTTAAAAGTTATCAACTCGTTATTCAGAAGTTACGTCAAATTTGTGTATGCTATCTGACGTCTACCAGCTAACTAACTTGAGCACATTTGTTTATAATTACGGGGGTTAGTGTTTCAGTATCAAATTTCTAAGTCAGCAAAACAAAATCATTAATAAAAACAGACACATTTCATGTTGAATCAAATTAAATTTTTATTACAATCAATATTGGTCATTTGGAAAATTCACTGGAACATAATATGGCTCGACTCTTGCGTTCTCCTTGTCGGCCTTCAATTTGCCCTGCTTGCGGATCTTGACAATTTTGCACTCATCAGCGCACTTTGACGTGATGGCCATGCGCACTTCCTTCTGTGTGACATTGATGCGACTGGTCACAAGGGAAACTACATCAGCAACCTTTTTCACGTCGAGCGGCATCTTCTCCGGTTTGTTCAGATTCATAAAAGCAGGCGATGGTCGGCCCGACAGACTGTGAGTCGCCAAAGTATTTCGATCAAAAACTCCCATCAATACTTTTCTTGTGACGGCTGGTGCGGCAAGTTTCCAATCGATTTCGTACCATCTTGCCTTCGATATCTGGGTTCCGTTGGGGCCGATAATCAATTTTTCGTCATCGTCTTTCGAGGTGTAGGGATACTTTGGCGGTGTTTGTTCCGGTCGTGATGGATTTAACTTGTCAGCGACCGCTGTCAGATTGTGCAACTCCTCGGGAAGGGTGTCGGCGGTTATATGAACGAACGGTTTCTTTGCAGAGGTCGGCATTTCAGCTGGTGGTGTATACTTGTAGGTACGGCTGCTGTTGTCACTGCGTATTAGGATGTCGTCAGACTTTTGGGGATAGTCTAAATCTACTTGTTCATAAACGTGTATTCCATTCTCGGCAAATTCTTCCATTCTTTGTTGAAAATGATTTTCCTTGGCTAGGATGCGTTTAATTCGGTTGCTGATATGTTCGAGCTCTTCCTTCGATTTTGGTTCTACTTGCGGTTTCGAGTCGGGGACTTTAAACGACGAATGTGGCTTAACTGTCATGTCAAGGGGCAACATTGGTTCGTCTGGAACCTCGCTTTTAACAACGACTTCGGTTTTTTCCTTTACCCAAGATGGATCGATTCCTATGATGTCGTAAAGACGCTGGATGTCAAGTTTTCCCTTGACATATGGCAATGGCTGAGGTGAAGTTGCATGGTTCATCACAACTGTGTTTTTAATTTTGTTAGCACGTTTAGCTTTTATAGTTTTAGTTGGGGGCTTTGGTTTGGGTTTTGATATGGGAGAAAGAGGTTTCTTATTTGGCTTTGGATTAGGGTTAGACTTACCTTGGAGGATACTCAATTTGGCTAGAAGAAGGGCCGATGGCTTCGAATCGACGGATGAATTAGTTTGCTTTTGTTCCATCAAACTAGTTTCAATGCTTTGCATCAATTTGGTTGCTATGTCTGCCCATGCTTCTGCTTCCTGCTTCATTAGTGGAGAAGAAGTTAAATCGACCGGCTTAGCGTCGTAGCACTCTGAGTCGGGTGTCAATTGCAGGGCGTCATTGATGGTGTGCATAGGCTTTTCGGGTGTATATTCTGTTGGGACATAGACACCAACTGGCTGGGCATCTTCTTTGACGGGTGATGGGGTCTTCGATTCAAGTGATGATGGCGACGGTGGAAAGAGTTTATGTTTTTGTTCGGCAAGAAACTTTAAATTCGTTTCGACCTGGTATTCTAGGATCTGTCGCTTGCGAAAATGCTGTTAGAAAAGAAGAGAAAAAAAAAATTAGCGAAGTCCTTTGCAATTTCACAGAAATCTTATAACTTACCATAGCGGAACTCATTTTTGTGCTGTCGAATACTCTGGTCACAATTATTTAAATATTCTGTCTCAGGACAGTGCTTATGCACTTAACTTGATCACACGAGTAATGAGATTTGGAAAAGGACCCTTGTCTTATATAGAAAAAAAAACTAAACGGTTAGAAACGGTTGGGACATTTTCGATAAAGGACCTGCGCAGGTAGGCTTGAGCCTTGAGGCTCGGAAAAATTCCCACCTCACTCATAATTTTATTGCCCTTCGCCTAATATTGCATATGCTGATCGAATAAAGTAAACAGGTCCGCTTGAAGGCAGAGCCTCCTACCTGATCTTTCCCTCGGGTACACATTGTCATAAATGGATTAGCGAAAATTCGCGAAATTCCATGTAGAACACTGTTTTAACTGAATTCCGGGAAGGGTTTAATTAGGTGTACCTTGGACTGATGGAAAATAATTGCCTAACAAAGAGTACCGGTGTGGCGACCCTCATTACATAAAAAGAATAGTGGTAGCGTTTTTAATTATTATGTGAACATGTTGCTTTGTCATTAACAAAGGCAATCATTTAACAACGGCCGATTCTGTCATTGTGAAAAAAATTATACATAGCAACAGTTTCTACCCTTCAACAAAAGTATGATCGCCTGGAAGGCAAATATTTAATTTTTCACATTTTATCTAGAATTAGAACTGCATTTTTGGGTAAAGATGACTCCAACCTAAATTTCTAATGTATAAACGAGTGTGTGCTATTATCCCTGGTTGGCCACAAATTACCGGACAATATGTTCCACTACAGAAATTGTGATATTTATGCGAGTCTTATACTTGGATTCAAACAATTATTTATTTTAATTGAAAAAACCTCAAAAATGTTAATTAAAGTGTCAAATCAAATTTTAAATGATTTAAATGAGATGTGTACATATATACAGAAATTATATGTATACTCAGCTTTTGACTATAGGCAAATGTAATTCACCACAATTGTGTCAAAATGTTGTCCGCGTGTTTTCCTTATTGTTCTAGTTTTGCCGAAAGCTAAACATGTGGGTTAAGCATTGCCAGGCGGTAACTTAATGAAAAGTTTAATATATATAAATGTAGCTTGTGCCTTAGTGTAAATTAAGATGGTTGGAAAAAAACAAAATTTAAATATTATTTTGACGGAAAGATCCTCCTTGCCAAAGTAATTAAAAACATTTTTAAGTTTCCATTTGCTGCATCATTTGCACAATCAAGTTTTCTGAGACCTCGTAGATTGAGAAGACGTAACTTACATAACTTAATTGAGCAATTAGCGTGTGGAAATTTAAATTTTTAAGATAGCACAAAAACTGAATTTTTGAAATTTCTTCTGCAATTTTAACCGCCATACTAAATAAACAAATTTCCACGACCAAAGCTGGCTTAAATCAAAGAGAATACAAAGAGTTAGCACATCAGTTTTCCAAACCTTTTGGTATGATTAATATGCCTCTAAAAAAGGATCTTATTGCAAAAGTAAACCATCATCTTTGTTCTTATTTAAATCCACTTGGAAGCTTCTAAGTTACAAATGTCAAGTTAATTTTGATGGGCGATCCATCCTGGTACATTTTTCTTATTGCTTTATATCGGTTTAAAATGTTTTTAAAATATGTACTTGTAAACTATCAGTAATATGGTAGTACGATAGGCATTACTTTCCATTATCCAGGCTAAGGAGTTGGTGTTCTTGGTGTCCACTTCAGAAAGTGGAGTCTCTTATACATTTTATTATAGCCTTGCGTATGCGTGAAAGGAAGTATCCAAATAACGTTGCCATCGGTGTTTAAAAATGTAATGACAACGATTTTGAAGTACATATAATTTTTGCACGTCTTCTGAGAAGAAGCTGATGACGTATACACCGCATATTGGGTCTGTTCCTAAACGATAAGTCAAACTTTCTTCCAATACGCAAAAGTAAGTAGAAGGGAACAAAGTTTGACTAAATTTTAGAAATGTTTTCAAATGCATTTTTGTTCAAGAACAGACCTACTGTTTAAGCCTTTTGCTCAAGTGAGCCACAGCAGTGCCACCAAATTCGAACCCACGCTCTATTTGGAAGAAAACTACTAAACAAACCTTGATAGGGCCGCTCTATTTGAATCTGAGGTTATAGTCGCAATTGTCTATTTTTATAATATTCAAGGATGAACATTTAAACGAAAAGATTATCCGCGATATGTACTAATAATCATTTGAATGTCCAGGCTAAATTTTTCGAACTCACAATGGCGAAATTTTCCCTTGAAAATTACCCATTGTTACCTACAAAATATTAAGCGTGGAGGTTAAAAACGATTATTAGTAAGACGTGATGCGATTTTAATTTTCAGTAAATTAAACCAAAAATACATGAATCAGTTATTCGAAATTAATAAATAATTGTTGGTTCATCACTTCCGAACGGCATTCTGTTTTATAGGAAAGCGAAATTTCGTGAGCCGTCGCTATAAAAATATCAACATGCGTAGCATTCCCATAATTCCTACCACGTAAACAAGATGGCCGTCGAAAAAACGTGTCACGTTTTTTTGCGTGTTAGGTAATGCCGTCCCTTTCAGTCACACGGCTATTTAGTATTTAGAATCCCTTAAATTTTCCGTGATAGGAATGTGTGACTGTGTAAATGCGGCATTATTCGTGCCATTTTTTTTACCGCAAGGCGAGTATCATCCGCAATGTTGTGTAAATTTCTCAAATTTGCGCAGATCCAATACTTTGCATTTTTTAAATATAGGTAGGTACATAATATAGCAGCCACAAAAAAAAAAAAATATTGATACCGCAACGATTGCGTTATACCTATGAATATATGATTATGCCCAAGGCATGGTGGGCGTGAATCGAAATAATCGAATTGTGTGTCGCTAGACGGAAACGACACATGGAGATAGGAAGCTCATTTCAGATAGACATTAAACAAACACACTAAACATGAGGTGTAAATTCAGAAACGTTAAACATTTGCGCAGTGATGCGGCATCACTGCTTTTTTGCGATGCTGATGCGATGCACAGTTTATGCTGATGCGTTGCTGATTGAATATGACTTTTGGGTTATAGAACGCATTGCTTACATCAAACATTTTAATGTCAAGATGGAAGTCGATAACTATGATCTTAAGACGATAAATTTATTTTCGTTTATTAGTCTTGTCGTTATTAAAAAAGCTTTACCTCCGCAGCGCTGAAATACTCAATGTAAAAAAATAAATGTTTGTGAGAAAAATTAAAATAAAGAATTCAACAAAAATTTATAAACTTTTCTGTCAAAAACATATCTACCTATTGATAAAAATGTTTATTTACTTTCTTTTCTTTCGCTTCCGACAATTTTCTCACTTTTCTGCCGGCGAATCAACAACGCATCAGGTATTTCTGTGATGCTTTTTTTCGATATGTTTGCGCATCAGTTTGATCATATTTGCAATAATGAACACTTGACGTTGAATGTGATGCCAAAAGTTGCATTAATGAACATTTTGCAAAGCATCATGAGCATCATGATGCCAGTGATGCGTTAATGAATTTACACGAGTATATTGCATGTGTGCGTACATAAAATTCTACTGCGTTTGCATTGCGATAAAACGATCAAAAAACTAACGAGTTCAAGGTCGGAAACATTTAGTTTCAATATTTTGTCATTGCGGTGTATTTGATTTTCGTCCCACGCACCACCACAAAAAGTGGCCTCATCAATACCAATATTGTGTAGACTCGATAGAGGTTCTCTCTGAAGTTTAACAACCTTTCTGACAATTGGTGTCATTGCTGTTGCATTTCCCTCGTGCATAATTTTGCAATTTCATTGCTTTTGTTATTGAAACACTGAAAACCGTTGACAGGAGATGTGTTCTCTTTTCTTTGGCCTCGTTGTCCCAGTCCACCGACGCAAAACGTGCCGGTAAATTAATTAACACGATAACAAATGTGCAGTCTTGTGCTTGCCTTTTGCGTGCGAGTGCAGGGTACTCGCATTTCCGCAAAGAAATAAAAGTAACTACACGATGTATGGCTGAATGTATGGAGCACGATGGAGGAAAGTTCAACAACATTGTTGTATGCAATTGTGACGATCACACTGCACGGAAAAAAGACAAATGCTATGGGTTTTGCTTTTTTCTTCTTCTTTTAACCTTGACTTGGGCATCGCATTGACTGGTTCTGTACTTGACTGCATCAGTTCAGTGGGCATGTGTAGGCCAAGCAATGGAGATAAAACAGAAATAGAATGAGTTTTTTGTAAACATTTATAATAGGTTATTGTACGATAGAAGAATCATTCCCTCATTGGCCGCATTCAAGAATCTAGTTATCTTAAGTCGACCAGATTGGTCTGGATGAGACGCAACCTGAACGCAAGAACTAGATTGGTCGGGAACGTCACGTTTTCTACGTCAGCCACATATGAGAACTGTCAACTTAGTACTCAGTCGCGAATTTCTTGACTAGATTCGTCGGCTACCCCTCCATAAACGTCAACTAAAATAGCTGCTCCAATGACCTATTTCGACCAATCAAAACCGAGATACACTTAGTGAGAGAGCTGTCAGACTTACTAACTCCTTACCACTGCGAATGTCAGCTTGGGGCATGTGTCAGAAACGAGATGTTTCTAATCTTTATAGTTAGTGCTAGAGATAGTCCACCTTCCTCTAAATTGGAGAGAAGTAAAAGTTCTTTCGGGATATACTGTCGCGTAGATCTTAGACCTATCAGCTAGTCATCATTCCCTTTAAAAGATTAAGAACAGCTGCTTGAAACACATCAATTCACACATTCTCAACATGCTTCTTGTAAAGTGACATCTTTGAAATCGGTAACAAGTTCCGTAGAGGATTCTCTTGATCAAATGGTTGCATTTTTAGACCTAGAAGTCAACTCATCTGTAAATTGTAAATTGCTCACATAGTGAGTTGACTAGTTTTTAGCTTAATCTCTTTTGGGTGGGACATACATATATACCAGGAGATCTGTCAGTTGAGGAACTCCGCTAGATGGCGCCCTGCCTCCCATTTTCAGGTCTGTATAGAGGGCGCTACAAGGTGTTTTATTATACGGATGGCGTTGCTACATGGATTGAGGCGCTAGATCCTCCATTTTGAGAGAAGATCTCCAACTTAGAACTTCCAAAAAAGGCTCTATTCCAATTGATTTCTTTGTTTTTTTGGAGTTCTAACTTCGTTGTGGAAAATTCGAGATCTTCTCCCAAGATATTAAAAATTTCTTTCATATTCTCGGTCTCAATGTTGCCTACAAATTTCGCCAAAGATTTCCGACAAGTCGTCCGCTCCCAACAGCAATTGAAAAAGCACATGGTACGCAAATGACAGCTTGTCATTCATCGACTTTGGGGCGCGTTCAGAGTTTCTACTTCTAACGTCTAAATACTTTGGTCTTATTTTCACCACAGAATCAAGCGGAAAAAGCGTAAGCGATCGAGTTCATTTTCCATTTTTATGAATTATTCAATTCGAGAAAGTACTGACTTGGGAACTCCTAATAGTTGCTGTGATGATAATCTATTCCCGAGAAATCAACCTTGAGTATACTAAACAGCTTTTGTTTACACAGACACAAGGTGCAAAGTCTATCGGTTTCACAATTTCCTTGCGCTCTCGTATTATATGAAAGAGTTGTGTAATTTTCAAGAATATTGTCAGCAAATGCTGAATTGGTTATGTGCTGAGGTCTTGGTTATTCAATTTACATTAAAAACAACTTTCAGTTGGCTGTTGACAAGTGACATTTTCTGTCACTACTGACGAACACAGCTGTGGGGAATTCTAAGTTCTATGACGCATGAATGTGTCATGAATATTGCTCTTGTTGAAGAATCCATTTCACCATAACATGGTCAAAATTTAGCTATGGAAAAACCGTAAATTCACATTTGACAGAAGTTGATTAGGTAACAGTTCCCTTAAACTTCTAATGTAATCTAACCAAGCTAGAGTGGAATATTTCAATATTCAAACAAACAATTCAATTGATAATAATAGGACAGACACTTGACGAAGGCTTGCCAAGTTGTTTACCTCTAATTAAATCGTTTTAATAGAGTTGTTGACAAATTTGATTCTATGCGAACTTAGTAACCTGTCTTCCCCCTATCTTATTGTGAGAAAAGGCTTTCTATTCTAATTGTATACACAACAATCGAATGTGACACCAACTATACGCCAAGGGAAACAACTGAACCATCTAATTTTTTTTCTTGTATCAAATCTATTTCCTATTAACCCCTGCGAGAGAATAAAACGATTCTCCTTGTGCTAATCATCATCAAGATTCTATTTTCAGCACCATTATAGAACTCACACGTCTACGCGGAAGAGTTGTGCCTTCTTTTGAGTACGTATTCGACATTATCAGGGCAGCAATGTTGTGGATGTAATTCGAAAAATTGCATCAGTGACTGGCGAAAGTGATTTAATAAACACATCTCTGTGTGTGCGTTTTGTTCCCTCTGCAGGGGGTTGGCTATGTGATGAAAATCGAAAGTGCCACATAAATGCACAATAGAAACACACAGCTAGCCAGTCTTAAGCTAGAATAAAGCGCACACAAAACTAGTGCACGCGTCAGCTTAGAAAATAAATTCCCCAAACAACTACCGCATTCAAATGGCTGTTTTTATTTATACCTCCTACACTTCCTATCTAATCTTTTATGTAAGCAGTTGGTTTTGTAATTTATTTCTGATTACTTAATCTGCTGCTGTGATGGCGCAATTATAGCTTATTAGCTGAATTAACTAAAGCATTAAGGGCGGGCGGGAATAGAATGTTTCTAGATAAAAACCTTTGTCATACCTTCCATTGGGAGTAGTGCCGTAATTACGAGACCCGTTTTATCTCTAATTGAAGGCTCTTGATAGCACTATCTGGGTGATGGAATACTTTCAAGTGTGTTAAACCTATTACATTCAACTTTAATTGCTTTTTAGATTTTCTATTTTATATAGCTCAAGACTATGACAAGAACAAATTTGTTGGATATGTATGTTGTGTAACCCAGATAAAAAATTGTTACAAAGTTCTTCAGTAAAATAGCTAATTTTAAATTTGTAGATTTGGATGAGTATTTTTATTTTGTGTTTATCAGAAATGATCCATTTTTCGCTTCGACTCTGTATTGATTGGTGGCTTGCAATTTGAAATTAATAACATCCCTGGAACTTGTATGCCCTAAGTGACCTTAACTTACGTCTCCATTTCATTAAAAGACCAAAAAGGGCTTTACTAGTAATCATTTTTAACATTCACCTTATACATGGTGGCTGAAAACTAATCACCCTATCGGAAGATGTTATAACTTTGCAAATGGCGTCGTACGTCAATCTTATTTGACATTTGTGAACTAAACAGCTGCAGTGCACAACAGACAAGCAACGGAGCGCTATACTTCACAAGAGCGTGGAATAATGGATATTAATGTATATTGTGAAGGAAGCGTTTCCTGGTCGCGTAATCTCCCGTCTTGGCGATGTGGCTTGGCCAGCAAGATCACCCGGTTTAACCATCCCAGACTTCTTCCTCTGGAGCTACTTGAAGTCGCGGGTTTATGCCGACAGAAATGCGATCAGTTATCACCGAAAATCTTGCGGATAGTCATGAAAATGCGAAAACGGGCGTAAATGTGTATCAACACTGGCGGCAGCCACTTGACTGAGACCATCTTTTCCACTTAACAGACAAAATTGTAAAGGTCCAACCAAATAAAGATTTAAATCACTAAAAACGATTTTTTTTTATTTAGTAAACAATTGAATGATTAATTTGCACCACCCTGTATATATTTTGGAGGTCACAATATGCAATTTAGTATGGAAAATTTCGCCTTTCTAAGTTCAAAATTTTAGCCGTGACACTAAAAATGATTATTACTATCGTCGAAAGTGAAGACGAATAGGAGTAGCAGCGCCCAAAGGCACCTAGAGGTTGGCTAGAAATAAAGTATCCATCAGCAGAACCGAGAGAGACTGACGAACTTTGTACCCACCCTCTGCCCCCAGGGCTACAGCTATAATTTTCCAAATATATGCTTAATGCATAATTCAATCTAAACAAAAAGTAATGAAAAATAAAAATAGCTGCCGCAACAAGCCCATAAAGGACCCTAAACCTTCTTTCTGATAATTAGCGTTTGTGGAAGTTACCTCCAATTAAGGCGGTTGAACTAAGAAGCTCTTTCGGGACGTTTAATCTTTCAGGCGGCTGCCAGACATTTGCAGGATAGGTGGCGGGCGCATTCCAAAAAAACTTGAGGTCTGTTTTTTTTTCGGCCGTTGAACCTCCCGCTTCCTAGGCCAACATACTAGTGGCTGCCCCCACGAAAATAAGTGCTCTTCTTTCTTCGAAAGACGGGAAAACTAAGTACAATAACGCAAGGTGTCTGTTGGCAGTACAATGGACCTGAAGTTTGTGTCTGAGTGCTCCATCGGATAGTAACAACCTCTGACAAAAAAAAAGGGCTCATCCTTACAGGACAAAACGAAATTCAGTCTTCGGATATTCCTTGTCATATGTAGATAACATTTTCGTTATCACAAAACCACAGAACATCAGTCTTATGTATATAATTGAACTAAAACGGTTACATCAGAGTTAAAAATAGCCAACCCTCTGCCACTCATACCTCCTGTGACGGTCTTTCAAATTTAATTTTGCATCCTTGGCGCAATTATCACCTAAAAACCATTTCACTACGTAATTTGCACGGAAAACGGCTGCAATTATATTTTGGCACAGAATGCGAAAGACAAAATGATGAATTGCTTTAACGATCTGTTTAATGCGAAAATTTTTTGTTAAAATAAGTATTGTGGGAGACATCTGTAAATGTACCTAATTTGGCATACCCTCTTATTTTGGATGCATTTCTCAACACAACAAATAAAACGAGGTTCTCGAAATTCCTATTTTCTCGTTAAAGTCATAAATGCTTGGAAAATGTTTTTAGTTTTTATGAACTGTTTTAAGTGTGTGCTGTGGTGGTTGAAGAAAAATTGAAAATAGAACTGCTAGTGACACACATTTGAATGAGGTTAGTTTTAGCTATTAAAAATAAATCACTAGTGTGGGCTCTTCTCTCGCACCAGTTCACTTTTGTGAAAATATAATCACTTGATTTATTGTTGAATAGGGTGCAAAGTGTTTGTGACTAATAATTTATTTTATATGTGGGTGAGGTTGTTCCAAAACACTTTACTTCGAATTTTGCAAAACAACAGGTTTTTCTTTTGGGATCAATGACATAATCAGCTTTATTACACAAACATCGCCATGACTTGATAGCCTCCAGAAAATTTTGTATACAAACTTACTATTAGTTTAAGACCAAAGGGCAGCGATTAAGAAAGTTAGTATCTCATTGCCGTCAAAGTCGGACTCTAAATTCTAATACGTCAACAGATTAAAGTGTTGCAATGCCGCATACATTGTAAAAGTATCTACTGCGGAAAAGAATGCAAACAACTCATCAACAAATGTTCAAATATGATACGCTTGTAGGGTTTTATAGTAGTATTGACCGTTTACAATCATAACAACCGAAGACACGCTAAAAAACTTTTTTGTTTTGGTATCTATCTATACAGGAAGCACTACTGGGGTGTCAGCACGTCACTTGATACAATCGAGCTCTGGCAGCACTTAATTTGTCTCAATCGAGGATAATCGATGGAGGATAATCGATTGGGACAAATTAGGTGCTGCCAGAGCTCGATTGTATCAAGTTACGTGCTGCACCCCTGTAATCTTGCGCCTATTTATCGTTGCTCCATCCCGACTTACTTATTTATACGTAGGTGGCGCAACAGTCCTAGGTGGACCTGGGCCTCGGAATAGAAGACCCTTTAAGTCGGAGCGTTGGTGTCATTCGTTCTACATTTCTTAGACGAATGATGGGTACTTTTCTGACAGGTCGATGAACAGCTCGTAGAGTTCGCTGTTAAATCTCCTCCTCCAAGCAGGACCGAAAATAACTCAAAGAACTTGGCGTTCAAAGTGACCAGAGATCTTCATCCGCCCATGCTTCTCTGCGGCATACTGGTCTTAACAAAATAGGGTTATATTTTTCGCCACTAGTGTTTTTAAAAATATTAAGGTTCTTTGATATTTTTATCGGAGATAACATACCAACCTTGGCTCAAAGTGGATGCGTTTATCACGCCCGTAGAAAAAAATTGTCGTTCTAAAAATCAGCTTTATATTAGCCCAAGGTATATTTTCCCTTCTAGTACAAATTTTGTTTCGGTGCGAAAATACATTCTTCCAAAATTGTTAAATTTAATCAAGAGAGGACTCAGTTTTCGTCAACTGTATAGCTTTTCGGATTTAAAAACAGAACACACGTCGCAATGTTAGTTAGTTAATTTTAAGCAATGGGAAATATAAAAATGCCTCTCCAACTGTCCACTTTGACTGTCGAAAGTAATAGAAGTATTAAACAAATTCACTTTATGACAGTTTTGGCCATAAATTAGTGGACAAGTTTGAAATAGCAATAATCCGTAAGTACCTTTTTTTAAGAGCTTTATTTCCATTTTTAATATTTGAACAACTAACTTAAGATTTTGTAAACAACTAAAATGATACACAGGCGAAATTACATTTGAATTTTAAGTGGGATTTATTTGTCTTTTCGTTTGTTACAAAATTCCTGTTAGCATATAAATTGTTTAATTTCAAAGTATAGTAACCTCAAATAAAATGGAGTAAAGAATGAAAGCATGCTAATTTTCACTGACAGATTGTGTGCGGTATATTGTTCTGTCAAGTTCACAGCCGTTGAGTCAGGGTTGTTAAAATTTATTTTAATTTCATTTGTAACCATAAAATTAAATAATTTTTAGGTAGGTCACTGTGGATAATATTTAATTGAAAATCGCGCCATTGTGAGTTCCTTAAATTTAACTGGGTCCTTGACATTAAAAATGATTCCTCGTAAATTTTCTAGCTTAAGTCTGCGACTAGGTACAAATCGTTTTTTGTTTCATTTATCCATTTATTAGGTTGCATTAGATTCGTTCGCGTACGCAGTTTGAATCGATCGCAAAATGTCATCAAAAATGACAGAAAAAGAGAAAATTAGGAAAATAACGAGTAACGAGCAGTTCCTCAATTGGCTCGAAACAGCTCAGAGAATTTCAATTGGCAAGTGCTGATAAATATGTCAAATCCACAAAGTTGACAAGAAACAAAATCAAAATCTGTTTTAAGAGTAATAGAGTGAATTCGGCTGTAGTCGAATGTTCACCCAGAAATTTTCATATGTTGCAAAAAGGTGAGTTAAATATTTATTTGCAATATGGATTTGATGTCAAAGATGAAAGTGGCTCAAAGTAGCTCAAACTCTATACACGTACTTGGGAGTATATTTTTCGTTTGACAGATGTTAAGTCTGGGGAAAGTACGCGAATAGACCTATTAAGTTACATTTTTCCAATGTTTTGATGTAAATGTGCTTGTCCACATTCTTTCGTTCGGCTCAAATCGACTAAATCCAGTTTTACTGGGCTTCAATTTAATGCAGTTAAGTCAGCAGCCCATACGCAACGCATGTAACATAGTGAAAGGAATTTGAAACATCATAAAATAAAAAGACACCGCATCTTGAATTAATTTAGTTTAACAATATCCACTTGAAAACATTCAGCCAGATGCGTTTTGCGTGCATTCACTTAATTTTAATTTCAAGTGGTAAAGAGGAAAAATAAACTTAAGTTAACCGCAATTACGATGACGTTTCGCGCTGCCTATGGTATCGTAATCGTAATGCACATTTATTCAATCTGTCTGGACTTTGGACTTCAATTAAATAGTCAGCCAACTATATCATATTCGGAATTAATTTATGCACTGCACGCGTATCTTTCGTTCTTTGTGTTGCCTTGCACTTATTTTATCATACAGTGTGTTGGTGTGGGCTGACCTGAAAATAATAACACGTTTGGCATGACTGTCAAAGCTGATTGTTTGAAAAGCTGTCGTCGTCTGCCATTAAAGTCGACAAAAAAAAAAAAAACAATTGTTGAGGTAGCTCACTATAGGAAATTGATTTTTAATTTCAATTTAATCTGCATTATGGAAACTAACTTTTTAGACTTTAATTATAGTAATTATTTGATGAGTAAGAGTGGGCTTCATTAAGCCTTTTGTATAGGGACTTTTACAACGACCTTTTAATTATTTATTATTTTTTATGTATGGGAAGGTAGGTACTAATGTTAATAATTAGAATGTGAATTTTTTTAAAAGCGTTCTTGGCCCCAACTTGTATTATATCATTGGTGTAACAGGTACCTAATTGAGCAATTTGTTTAATAATTAGCGATTGTTCAACCTGTTTTCAGATTTTAAATATGCAAAAAATCTTTTTCTAAATTATTCTGTTTTTTACTTTGGATAAATATTTATAACTTTTCGGTCAAAGAGACATTTTTGAGGAAAAATATAAATTTGCAACCAATTGAGGTGAGCTACTCCAGTAGTTTGTCTACCTTACTCTTTCGATAGTTGAACTTAGTACGACAAATGTAGGTTAGGTACGTATTGTTTTAAATACTTTACATTCATTCGTTTTATTTTATTTTCCTAAAAACATAATTATTATAATATGGTTGGCTGAGACATCGTGTACATGTCAAGTAAAACTGACGTTCTGTTAGAGGAAGCTGTATTTTTGACACATTACCAGGAAGAAAATACGATCGACATAATTGATTTTGTGTGTTTTTGAATTATATTTCAGTCGCAACTGTACATGAATTATCAACACATCTGACAGTTCTGTATGTTATGGCATTTTCTGAGAGAACATTCGCGAGAATAGACACATTCTGTCAATTAATATTAATCAGCTGAATTGACGGTTTTTCTTTCTAAAGTGAGTATTTCTATTATGAGTAAATTGAGTTAATTCGTCAAATGAACTGTCATTTTGAGTAGAACTATTTTTATTGTAGGTTTAATTGTTTCGGTTTCTTAACACCTGATGACATTTACGATTTATTTATATTTATATACCCCCGAATTAGTGAACAAATTTGCACAACTTGAAAAAAACTGCTGGTATCTATCTGGTTGATCATTTTGACGCAGTGTTTTTTTTAATATTCTTTAACTCATTAGGGTCTTGATTGTGGTTATAAACAAATTATACACATGTATAATATGACAGACGGGTATACAAGAATGTGTACATTTCTTCAAAAAAACACTTAATCAATTTCAATTTAATTGAAATCTCTTTGGGAATGTGCCAAGGATAGACAAAATGGCGTTCTTCATAAAACAGCCAACATTTTGCTTTACCGAAACAATTTAAACAATCAGATTTTTATTATTCGTTCTGGTGAAGGTTACACATGATTCTTTTTCGGAAGTCTTAAAAGTGTCGTTAAGTTGTCGAACGAAATCACATATCTCATCCGACTGCAGTCCCAAAACTGCGCAATGTCTGTCAAATCGGAACATAGTTTAGAGTATTTTCATGGACGTTGAAAAACAAAAATTAACAAACAATTTTTTTTTTATATTGATTCATCAAATCACATTCAAGAAGACTGTGACAAAAGTACCTACTACATGCCTCGATTTGATTAATGCACGTATTAGGTTTTTGTTAATTGAGACGCATGTATATTGTTATCAACAATTTTGTTATAAGCTTCAAATGATAAGAAAAAAAAAACAAAATTCCCCCAATTGTTGTTAACTTGCACGAAAAATGATTAATTGAAGCGATTTTAAGGTCAACTTTCGCAAGTTCAAGCGAGACCTTATCCGATAACCAGACAGTAAATAATTGAAACAGGTTTTTTTCCAAAAAAAATATTCTCGCTTTTAAATTCCAAACACATCTAAACTTGCGTTCTCGCCTCTCCCTTCCACAATCGCATCTCTCTGTCATTCAAACAGCCATTTAATAAAGGCGAAGGCTCGTCTGTTTGATTATTGTTGCCTGCTGTTTTTATTTAGTTATGTATATGGAAACATGCCCTCACCATCGCAACACATTTAAAAATAAAGCCACAAACAAAATGTTATCTATCTTGACGATGCGATGTCTGCGGTTGAACGTGAATGACAAAGACGACAGCGAACAACCTGACGGTTCATTCACATTGGCTTATTGTTGTTTACTTATTATTCTATCCAGTTTTTAATGCAGGTGACTTGCAGAGATAAACTTTAAATTTACTTGGATCCATTGGCGGGTGTGACGTCATGTGTCAACGAGTCTGGTATTTTGTCGTTTCAACTTTGAACAGCAAAATTCTGTTTAGCCTACTGAATAGAAAATATAATACTACTTTCATTTGTGTATGTAGGCGCTTCCAAAAATATCAGCACAACACGTGGCGTTGGCTGTCAGCAAAAAAAATTATAAAATGTTCTCAATTATTCGTTTTATACTGCCGATCAGATACAGACACAGACATAATGTTCTGAGCGACACTCAAACAAACAGCAAGATTTTTAACAGACGGAGGTCATTTGAATGTGAAAATATGAACGATGCAAGATGGCCATTGTATTGCAGAAGCACATCTAAATAAAGTTAATTTAAAAACAATTAAATGATGAGCACGCTTAAACGAACTTTAATTGCTAAAGGCCTTATCGAAATAAATTAGTTTCCAACACGTCTGTGGCTTTACGGATGGCTGGCAAGTACCAAAACTGGTTTGGGGGGTACATCCAAACCAGTCGAAACGAAGAGTAGTTAAATAACAATTGACAGTTGTTTTGCGGAGGGAACAGTTTGATAATATACTTTTATGGTACAAATTTGTGTTTTAATTCAAACGGATAATCATTCTCTTTCATATTTGTTAAACAACAAAAAGATTGTTCACCTAAAGGTAGATATTTAACTTCCAAGGGGGGGGGGGGGGAGACATTGCATATTCTATTTATTAATTCTGCATAATACGAGTACCAGCAAGCTCATTTGAGTAAAGGAAATTATCGACTCGTTCGCGAAGCAGTTGCAATCAGCTTGACAGCAAGCCGTTGTACAACTGACACATTCATATTTGATCGATTATAATTAATGTCATTATAGTTATTAAGTGTGATTACCTAATTTTTCAACATTCGTTGACAACCAACTAATCGTTTAATCACAGCACGTGTATTGGCAACTAATCTGCATATGAAATTGCTCGTTGCGAAGCAAACGTGCATAAGTACTCGTATCAAGTAAAATAACAAACAAAAAAAAGTTCGTTCTTCTCTTGGACACCTTGAAGGAGGTCATATTGAGTTGTTGATTTGCCCACCGAGATAATAGTATTTTTAACAACCGGTTTTTAAATTCATATCGCTTTATTTATGCGTAAGCCAGCTGAATCTGCATACAAATGAATTTTTTGAACTATTTGCCACAACCTAAGCTCTAAAGTATAAGGGCGAACGGGAACGTTTTGAAATGTTTTATTTTATGACGCTCTTGATGAACTTTGTACTTAAAATGATTTAATGTCTTTGAACAGACATTGGGCACATCACACATATAAGAATCAAGTTGTCTTAAGTCGACTAGATTGGTCTGCATATGATGTAACCTGAACTAGATTGGTCGGAAACGTCACTTTTTCTACGTCAGCTACATATGCGAACTGTCAATTTAGTATTCAGTCACGAATTTCTTGACTAGATTTGGCGGATACCCGTTAACTGAAACAGCTGCTCATATGACCGATTTCAGCCAATCGAAACCGAGATGTATTTAGCCAGACAGCTGTCAAAAATACTAAACTAGATACTTGAACGTCCCCATTGATTAAAAGTTCATAAGTACATAGAAATGTTATTGGAAAACATTAATGAATGCAGCAAAAACAAATTTACAAGGCTTGACTCGCTCTGCTGTCAAAATGGGAATGGATAAAAAAGGGGTTCAACAATTATCAATGATTATGTGGGGTCAAACAGAAGCCCCTCACGGTGGTAAAAAATTGATTTATCCTCAGTTTCGGGGTTTTTATGAAGAATTGAAAGATTGTATTCGACAATTGGCCTGTTTTTTTTAGCTTCGATCTCAGCAAAGCAAAGTAAAGTATAATTTTCAGCACGCAATTACAACAACTATGCTCTACTGGACACTTCGAGACTCGCAGTAGTTGTTGTAATATGTATGCTGAAAATCCTACTTTACTTTGCTTTGCTGAGATGGAAGCTACAAAAAACACGCCTCATGAGAAGTTAAGTTTCACACTTTCACTGTCTGGAAAATATTAGTTAACACCTTCGACTTATTGACGACTCGATTCAACAACAAGCTTACATCGCAGACAAGACCACCGAGGGCAAACGATTTCACGCCACTCGATTCTTTTTTTGGGACTAATAAGGCCTTTGGTGTGTGCTGATAAGCTGCAAACCGTTTAGACAATTGAAGTATAGATTCGGTGTTTTATTGGTGTGATCGAGCCTTATAAGACTGAATGAACAGTCAAAACAGGAGGCCATTATATGTCTAAAGTTTGCATATCGTTATGATCTTATATATAAAAAGGCGAATTCAAATAAGGAACTACTTTCACTGCCCTTTTTTGTTGGGAAGATTTTGCAGAGATGCGATGCTTTTCGTAATTTCTTTTCCAAAAGTTAGGTGACTAAAAATGATTGAATTTCTGTCACTGGGAGAACTCTAGCTTAAATAAATGTCGTATAGCTCTAAAAGAAACACCGTTTACAACCGTGCAATAAAAATAAGAAAACTATCGACTGGGAAACCTCTTTTCGTTCTTACTCTCCTTACATGGAAGACGACGCCCTCTATTTGAGGAACCCCGAAGCTGCTGAAAATAAAAGTTTGTAATTCCTTCTATATACTAAAGTCCATTTTTTTTTAAATCTAAATCACACTTAACTATTATATTGTACAGATTCCCCAATCTAACTAATTAAAGTGAGGCCATTTTAATAACATATTTAAGCTACCGATCAACTATGATAATGCACAGCAAGAGTGTTATTTTGATTAATTATTAAGCTCTAAACTCCGTCTATCCTATAATTTGAGCTGTTTGTTTTCCTTAATAAATAAACAGGGCCATAAAACATTAAATTGCTTATGCGCGATAAGTATCGAATTACAAAAAAAAAAAAAACCCTGGTCGCCATTCGGCTCGTTTTGCTTGTGAGCACTTGTAATCCAAAACAGAAACGTCACAGCCATAGTGCCTACGTGATTTGAACCGAAAAAGATATTAAATTTGCTTTTTTTTGTTTATGGAGTTGTACAACAAAATTACTTATTACATTCTGTCTGTCTGGTGACGTTCTCGTAATTACGCTACCAACCATCGGAGGTGTGGGAAAAGTGCCAAACATTTATAAATCAAATGCACGCCGAATTACGAATTGGATCATCAGGTGTTTGACATTCCATAGCCCATGCCCATGTTCGATCAAATGAAATTCGTGGAAAATCGCAATCACAAACAAAAAGTAGCTTTTCATTACGTCGCCACGTGATAACGATAGTTTGCTCTAATATTGTCCTTTTTTTGCTTAGCCGCTCTATCAGTCACACTAAACGTGCAATCAGTTTCTGTCTACAGTAATATATTTATAGATTATTTTGTATATATATATATACTTACATTTATCGGCGAAGTGGCAAAGTCGAAGGCTGTCTAAGTAAATAAAGCTGTGAAGGTAATTTACCCGAGGTAAATAGGTACTTCATACTCAAACACTTATTTGGTGTGCACATGTGCGAGGAAAACTAGTATGCAGGTAATTGTTTACAAATAATTGTAATTCTGGTACAATTTATTGCTCACATTATTGCCAAAGAGTGACAGAAGGCAAAAATCGAATGCATGGCATCACTGGAGTTTGTTGAATGGAATGGAACATGGTTTAGTTGGTGAACATCTCCCTTCATGGACATGTTCATCATAAACAGAAAGCTGTGTTTAAATTAAATTTGTTACATGAACATGTTTTCGAACTTAGAAAAATGTGTATTTCAGTTACTCGGATGAGCTTAATTTTATCGTTTGAGTAGTTTTTGTGTACGGCTCAATTTTAGCCACTTGGAACATTTTGCAGCACTTTTTAAAAACAAACCGGATACACATTTTGACAGACATAACAACAAACTAAAAAGGAGAAAAAAGAAAAAAAGAAAGAGCCGACAGAACGGGAAAAACTCTGTAAACAACAAAAAAAATCCATTACGGCTGTCAACCTCTCAATTGATAGTTGCTTTGATAATTGGCGACAAGTTGTGTGTATGTTCACCTCCTGTCAGAGAAAAACAATACTGTGTCAAGTGTAAGTTTGCTACATGGAATCTGATAAGTTTTTGCCTTACTAATAATAAATTGAAGTCTCGAAAAGAAACTCGCAGTTGCGAAACAGAAAACAGAAAAAATGTTCAGCAATTGGTGCACCGTGCAACAAATAAACAATTTAAATATATAAGCAATATAAAATTTAGCTGCCTGACATTTATAACCACCTCCTAGTGTAATCACTGACCCACTGATCCGAAATGGCACACGACTTTCTTTTGCAATCAGCTCTAATAAAAATATTTACTCTATGCAACAGCCATTATTATTGGCATAATAATCTCCATCTAACCTTTTTGTGTAAATTTCCTAAACTTGTTATTCCCAAGGTTCACTGTAGGTGGCCCATGCAATAAAATTCGCACAAACATCAGCCAACAACAAGCTGATTGCCCAGTGCGAATCTTATCAGCATCCCATATAACTGTAGTGGCCAAGAAAACAAACAACAAAATAATATTTCCCTCGAAAAATGAATACAAAAAAAAACACAAAACAAAATAGGCTCATTTGTTTAATTTGTCTTGTTTGTCGCTTATAATAATAGTTAAATTACCAAAAAAAAAATCTACACAGATCGATAGAGGAGAGAGAATTGAGAAGGGGAGTGGCTTTTCTCCTTCCACGGGTAGAAACTAATCAGAAATTTGAATCGTTTAGGCAGTCACACACAGATGGCTCTTCCTACTTCACATGGAAATACGAAAGCGGATTGTAGGGTGTTCTCGTAAAACGTTCTGGTTGTACGTCAGCTCGCAGGATCACCACACCGGAAGGATTGACTTTCACCTTGATTTTTGTTTGTGGGCTCAATACACCGTAGTCTACATCCTCATAGAGATCCTGAAATGATTAAACAAAACGTATTTATAAATGCAAAGCGGAAGGGGCTGTCTGGTGCTTACCTCAACTCTGTATCCGGTGGGTGATGTGAGACCGAGTTCGCGCAGTGTCACTGCAACATCTGATGGAGTGCCATCTGTGCGACGGTTCACGAAAGCCACAGCGTAGGAGTAGTAGGTCTGGTAAATGGGTGCAATTGGTCGTGACCAGATCTCAATGCCCTTGTGTTTATAGATTCGTCGTCCCTGAATGCCCAGAGGGTCCTGATCCACGGCAATGATCTTTCTGTTCTGCAGGATGGCCTTGAATTCTGGACGAATTGTTCGTAAGTCGACCGACATAAGTAGAGGCGCCGCTAGGATGGCCCAGATGGCAAATTGTGTCTTTGATTGTTCATAGCTTAGGCCGAAGTTTCCAATAATCAACTGGATGGGGGAGGGCAATCGTCATCATACATTTTGGGTGAGAAGGGCATATCAAGTTCTTACCATATCTGGATCGTTCCAATGTCCGGGACCAGCATTGGGTGCAATCACGTCCTGATTGTTGCCATAGTAGTCAATGATACTCTCAACCGACGCCCAAGAGTCTTGAATATCGTCAAAGTTTCTCCACAAGTTACAGTGCTCAATGATGGACGAGAAATTCGGGCTAATTCCGGCGTAGATTTGATAGACTGGCCAACTGCACGAGTAGATCATAGCACGGCCAGTTCTGTTCAAATGTCTTCCGAAGTCTGGATAACCGATGTCCATGTCTAGCGGGAGGGAATAGCAGCCGTCGAGCTTCACGTAGTCTACATTCCAATCGGCAAAAAGTTCAGCGTCGAGTCGTTGATAACCAATTATGCCGGGGTATCCAGCGCAGGTGTAGTTACCAAAATCCTCATAGATTCCGAATTTCAAACCTCGTGCATGGATCTATAAATTAAGGGAGCTATGTGTAACTAACAAGTGGAAGTGGATCCAGATTTATTTACTCACAAAGTCCGAAAGCGCTTTCATTCCAGTGGGGAATCGCCTGCGATCGGGCACAAGTTGTCCTTGTGGTCCGCGAGATTTCTCCAACCAACAGTCGTCGACGTTTATGTATTCATAGCCAACGGCTGCATATCCTTCCGATATCACCAAGTCGGTCATTGTACGGAAGAGATTTTCGCTGCAAAGGACGAGCACAAAATGGTCAATATATACGGGATTCATTGTGGACGTGTTGATATCTAATAAGATCGCTTACAAAACGATTTTAAACTCTAAATTGACATAAAACTTTGAAAAATTGAACGAAAAACAATCGCTATGCGCAGGCAAAAGTTTTAAATGCACTGATGCAATACAGCAATGCATGCTGGGCCTAAATGTATGCAATGGCTTTTGTTTAAATCATCGCTCTCTTCTTCGGCTTAATGCGAGTAATTTGCGGCTTATGGAAATTCGATTGTGGTTTTAAAGGCGTAAGTGGAGATGGCGATTTTGTTACCTATGACACTTGTGGTTTTCAAAGGTGACAGTCGAACGAAAATCTGACATTTACAAGAAGCGGGGTAATGAACGAATTAAAACTTAGTGCGGTGAACACAAATGAATTCATTGGTGGCCGCGAACAGAAGCAGCTAAAAAATAGTCGTGCACCTCCTTGGAAGTATGTCGATTTGTGCTTTCAAAAGAATGGAAAATGCCAGGTTTAAGCTGCAATTTATTGCAAACTATTCAACGAAAAGTGATTGTCAAAACATCCAGAAACATGTGTCCCTTTCAATCAATCAATCCGATATTAGTCTTGCAATAAATATGTAAAAAGGTTACTAAACATCCAAAGCAAAAGTGCTCCCTCAACGTTCTGTTTACTGCTCCAACTTATCAGTTATTTTACGTTTGTATGAGTATAGCACTTGTTTCTATTTCATATCTTTTATTTGTTTACCTTTTCGACAAATCCATTTATCGAACAATGATCTCTTGTGGTTTATTTATTGTTAAAATTGCACGCTGCGCACGAAAGGAAAACCACTCAAATTTGTTTAGTTATAGTTATTAGCGAATATTTATTCAAACTCATAATGCATGTATTTAGGGAATTTGCATACGGAAGCAAAATATCCCCATGCGGCTCGAGCAAAGAAAAATACCAAAAAAAGTTGCGTATCCGCCCCGTAGGCCGCAATATTTATTTTTCAATCGCTCATTCTCATTGAAAGCGAAAGTCTGACGTTGGAATAATAATTGACAGCGTGTCGAACGGTAGCAGAAATGTCATCGGACTTATGTCACGCAGAACAAAACTAGTTCCAGAATATCAATAAATGGCAGATTGGTTTGATCGAAACGACCTTCAACTTAAACTACGACACTGGAATCGATTCTTAATTAGATGTCATTATTGGCATTTGCATAAACTAAAAAGTTCTACCAACGCAACGGCTGACTGTTTTGGTTAATTTCTTTTTGCTTTCGACGTCTATTTTGAGTGTTGTATCTGCAAGCTGTCAAAGTAGTTTGTCATTGTTATTATAATTTGATGCAAAAATTAGTTTCATTAGTGTTAAACGAGTATTTGGGATACGCTAACTAATCATATGATTTGATTGGGATTCATTTGTTGAGGTTTTATTATTCGTTTCCACTTATCTGAAGACGTTTTATTGATTGCGTTTGCAATGACACTTTTAAATGCTTCATCACGACATGGCTACAGCCGCAACATTTTGCCGATTGTCGTTTCGATATTTTAGATAAATGAGGATACTTTTCAGCACGAAACAAATTTATTAACACTGAACTATTGTGCTCTATAGTGCTAATAGAGGAATGTGGTTTCTGAACACATCCAGAAAGGATGGAGGCATAAAATTTACTAAGCAGAGAGGTTGTAGAGGCAGGTCCGGTTTAATTTGCATATATTCTTGAAGATGACTGATACACCTATAAAGGTTTAGTGTGCGTCTGAGAAGCGGTCTTTCGATATGTTTTGATATGTTTTAGGGTAAAAAATAATTTTTTGATTATCAAAAGAATTGATCCAAAAATGAATGACTTATGTCGTTTTCCATTGGGACCACTAAAAATCTTTTTCAGATCTCAGATTTATCGCGGTTCATGGAACGTGCAACGAAATTGATCTGTTTTTGTGAATGGATTAGTGCGTTTTTTGACAGCAATATCAGCTGTTCAAATTGCATTCGCTTTTGCAAAAATCTGCTATAGATATCGACTTGAAATATGTTTCCCCTGTTGTAGACACAAATGGAGTAGTTTCGGTGAATCGTAGTTTCCACATGATGAGGAAGACAATAAAGATAATAACCCAAGTAACAATTTGACTTCGGTAAGGTTCAAATTTAAAATTTCTGTAGGCAACAGCATCGATAGAGCTTCTATAGTATTTGTTAACCGAAGTTGATCCATTTCGAAGTAATTGTTTCGATAATAACTTCAGTAAGAACTGTACAAAGCATACACACAGGTTTTATAGAGGGATATGAAATAAAGTTTCGGCAAGATCTCTATGAGACTTCTGAAAATGTGTCAGGAGATGTGTGGAAAGTAATTGCTTCCATAAAGCTTGTGGTTCGAAGCGCTTTTCAGATGCTTCTTTAAAACTTCAGATCGAAGGCATTATAGAAGCAAAGAACTGTCATGCAGTATTGCAGTCAACCGCTTGCGATTGGAAGCTGTATAGAAGCACTTACTCGTACTTCCTCCTATAGAGGTAAAAATTAATGTGTTATGAAATGAATCACAGCAGTCTAAAGAAACCATAATTTATTGAATAGGGGAAAAAAGACAAAAAATAAAACACTTTTAGCACAATGGAAAATATGTCACTAATATGATTTTAAATAAACACTCCTTGCTCATAAATAAATTACCTAACACTAAATGTCTTGCTGACAAATTCGATTGAGTAAGATGCAAGTTTATTGCAAGTCTTAGCGTAATTCTAAAATGTATCAAGTAGTTCAGATTTACCACTCCCACGGCAGTTAGCCCAGGGATAGTGTACTGGACTACTACGCAAGTGGACCCATGTTCGATTCCCAGTGCGACGCATGTAAGTAAAATGTAATTTATAACGAGTAGGTACGCAAACATAAACTGCATGAAAATTGCCGTCTTCGAAAAGATTAAGATAAAATAAAATAAAAAAATAAGAAAATGGAAAATTGAAAAATATAACAAAAAAAACATTTTCTTTTTTCTTTTTAATTTTTGAGCTTCTATAAATTTTGTATAAAGATTCGGTAAGATCTATCCAAGCTGTTCAGGAAGTCTTAAATAAGTAAATACCTGCATAAAGTGCGCCATATGTGTTTCCATTAGGCTTTATGCAGTTAATATTGCGGGATATGAAATAGCTTCGATAGTTCCTTACCGAAGTCAAATTGTTACTTGGGAATTCCTCCAACATTATATCAATTGCTTTTTATGTATTTCTTTATTTTGCTTTTCACCAAACTTTGCGCATTTGTTTTCAAAACAAACTTGTTTCAATGACGTGAAACAGCTGTAGGTATTTGTGGCAGTATGTGTAAATCTGAAAAATTATCGAGATCTGCAAAAAGTGCTCCGAATCGAAAAAAAGATTGATTTTTTTTCCCAATGGAACGCGAAAAGTGATTTAGATCAAAAAAAAGATTGATTTTTTGTCCCAATGGAAAACCACATTACTTATACCCAAGAATACCTACACCATTAGGAGATCTCATAAAATAAAAGCCAGACAACAAGCGCAGACTAAGCGAAGAAACTTTGACATCAAGTCACCAAGAGTGGCGATTTATGACGAGATGTTTCCTTAAGCCAGCGAACGAGTTCGCCTGCACGCCAGCGTCGTGGTATGCATTTTAAGATTTAATGAAACGCACTGCATTGAATTCTAAAAAATTCCTCGAGTGACATTGTCGCACTTAGAGTAGCTTCTTGATTGACGGTTGGCGCCGCCATTTAAAGATGAAGGTCCCTGGCGATGACAAAGCAAACATGCCGCCCAGTCTCTTATTCATACCGAGACGTAATCATGATTCCAATTGGCGTTACCCAACTAACACCGCCTTTAAAGGCCATGTGAACAAAATGAAAATCAAAGCAGCACTCCAATGTTCGTCTCCTTCTGCTTTTTGCCATGCCTGACCTAGCGCACTCTTGAAAAACTAAACAGCGCATAAAAAAGACTCTGGCTGCACTAAAACACGCCATAAACGTATTTTAAAACCAATTTCGCTTTCCGCGGTCGCCACAGACAGCTACACCGCAACCGTAGCCAATAAATTTTGACCTTTGCGGTTCGCTTCATAATAATGACGTGAAAATGTTCATTGTTACACGAAACCTGATTATCTCTTGTCAAAACTAGATCAAAGGGAATACAATAAAGCCAAACGCAAATAAAGGGGAAACAATTGAAAAATTGGTAGTAGACACGTCTTAAACGCGCCCTTGTTAGGCTTTATGCTAATTTGCGTTGATTTATTGTCTGCGATGCATTGGCAAGCGTGTAGAGTGTCTGCGGCCCGACACAATATAATGGCGAGGATATTACGAAACCTTGTGCACGGGTTATAATTAACCCGAAATATTTTTTTGTTCGCAATTTACTTTACAGTTTTCAGAGGAGGAGTACCTACTCATTTGCGCCACCCATTCTATTGTGATTTAAATTTAAGATTAACCTAATTTCAAATGACGTTTTGGAGTATATTCGCTGTCAAAATTGACTGTGTGTCTGCTGTAATTGCGGTTTCGAAATCTACCAAATTGGTTTTGAATTTATTTTCTAATTTTCCGATTCCGACAAGGCCAAGATGAATCGCGCTTGGGGGTAATAAACTTGAGTGGAACAAAACTCCATGGAAATCCATCAAAGGCGCGAGTGGATTTCCCTTCTGCTCTGAACCGCAACGGTAATTTGCAAGGTATTCCGTTGTTTGATTATATTTTCTGCTATGCCGGCATACTTTTTGGTGTTCGAGGGGCCAAATCAAGCGAAACCACTCTTCTGTTTTTTTTGTATGTGTTTCCGACCTAATTATGGAGCATTTACATTTTTTTTTTGCTTTTCTGGTTATAGACGGAAGAATGTTGATTGGTTGTGCATTTGTTCCGGGAGAAAATTTAAATGGGATATTTTTATTTATTGGAACAGAATGTCGGATTTGCTTTAAAATTATTGCAAGAAGTGTGAATGTATAATTGGAAGAACTGTAGAATTACTTTCCTTTTTTCTTCTTGTATTTTTTTTGAGCTAGTACTTTAATAGTCAAGTTATGTTTTTTGGAAGACCAAATTTAAACGGATGGCAGAATTCAAGTTGGAGAGATTTTTGTGAAAATGTTGTTTGTAAACAACAAGGCATAATGTGTTAACTACAAAAAAACTAGTTGGCGCGACAGTTCCGTTAAGTACTCTAGTTCTATTTATTCCTCGATCTAGTACATTATGTGCCAGATGTTTGGCGGTCGATATAAAGCGGTCAACCTGATTTGCACGTTTGAAATGTCATCTATCGTTGAATACAAAAATCAAGAAAATACAGTACTAGATTTTTAGAACTAGCAAAAAGCAGAAAAAATGTATAAACTTGTTCTTTAAAAGGTGATTTGTATTACCAAGTAGAAACAAAGATGTTTGGACTTTCGCGCACTGCTAAATTTTCAGGGGAACTCAATCCGATAACATAAACCTTACCCCCGAGTCTCATCACTATCACAGCATCCTCATCGTAATGTAATACGACGCATATGGCTACTATGGAACAAGTTAATCGCCGCAAGTTTTCCTCGTTTTTTTTTCAGTGAAAATGGCTAAAAAGATTAAGCAATACGTTGCAGTATTTTTACGCCAAGACACTCGAAAGTGCGGCCACAGTGAATTTCCCACGCAAGCCAGCCAATTATGAATTAAAGAGAACCACTCATAAAGATGATAGAGACCATCGAAACGTCTTTCGGACTCGCTGAATATCTTGTCCAATTATGACCGCTTATTGCGAAAATAAACATCATTTAGCAACCGTGTACATTTTTTGTTAATAATGCGTGTATTCCACAACCTTGCGGTTACCGCACCTCATTGCACCTATAAAACCTCGATTTAACTATCTTTTATTTACTAATGATGATCAACACTAATTGTTCTCCTCTATTCCAGGTCAAAATGGCTTCAAAACTGGTAAGAATATTTTTTTAACTCTAAATTAAGACAATCTCTTGCAACCTACTCTGTTCAGCAACATTAAAGTGCAATCATAGAAAATTAAATTAACAAAATGTCTCTCACCTTATGCAATTGTCTGGATCACCTTCGCAATCTGTGTTGCATCGAAATCGCTCCCACGACAACCATCCCATGGGTGGTGTTCTAGCGAGGCCATTCTCCAAGCCATCGGCGCGATGAATTAAATTGCAACCGAGCAGGAGAAGAAAACAAATTACAGACTTGTGTATCACAGAGGATTGCGGCGGCGACGACGGCGTTACTCGTCGAGTAATAAACATCGTTGTTTCGAACTTGTTGTTTTGTTTGCTTAAAAATTCCTCCAACGGGTGCTGATTGTCTGTAAGGAAAAGAAAATTTTACATAATTAAAATACCAGCCACAATTTTATAAGCTAACCTGAAAATGAAATATAAACTTCAACAATTGTGACTCAGTTGTGATATTTTCTTACTGAAGAATCATTCACAATGACAACGTTACCAGCAACTAAGGAGACAACAAATCGAGTCTCATTGCATTTTCCCATCTTCGCGTTCGACTTGCACTTTTCAATATTCGTGACCTCATATAAGTTGCACATTTTCATAGCTCCGTTCGAAATTTGCATTTTAAATGCGCATGCAACTTAGGAATAGAAAAAAAAAAAGAAACGAAATCGAAAACAAAACTAAGGCGCATTGGTTGCTCTCCGTGCTACTGGCATATTTCCTGCATTACAATTTATATGCGCTCACCATCATCTCTAAGCGAAGATCTAAACGTGACGTACGAAAATTACATTCGTGGTGAAAAGGTAACACGGAGTTGGCCATTTTATTGAGATTTGGAAATATCTAATTAGAAAGAGCTGTAGGTATGTGAAATCAGTTTTGTTACGAAATTTGACAGGATTACATTTCGTAAGCAATTATAAAAATGATGTTATAAAGGAACAATATGTAGAAAAAGTAATGGCAAAGAAAATGGCGACGTTCCAGTGTCTAGTTTAGTAAGTCTGACAGCTGTCCGACTAGATGTATCTCGGTTGTGATTGGCTGAAATCTGTCGAACAGTTGTTTCAGTTGACGTTTATGGAGGGGTAGCCGACGAATCTAGTCAAGAAATTCGTGACTGCGTACTGGGTTGACAGTTCGCATATGTGGCTGACGTAGAAAAAGTGACGTTACCGACCAATCTAGTTCTTGCGATCAGGTTACATCGTATGCAGACCAATATAGTCGACTATTCTTGAATGGCTGTTATTTTTTGGGAATTTTCCCAAAGGAAATGGGAATGTAATGGAAAACTCAAAAGTAGCTCGTGTGAGGAAAATGGGAAATGCAATCGCAGCGCATTGAGTTGGAATTTCTTTTATTTTTCATATAAGTCCCGTTCTATACTGCATATAATCCTTAGAAACCAATTCATACAATTGGGAAACATCCCAAATTTTACTAATTTTACAGTCTTTCACGAAGGACCGTTGAGTTTCTTTGCGAATATTTTTAGTTCACAACTGCATTTGCCTGTTTAGAATTCAAAATGAAACAAATGAAAATACAACCTACGGCAACACAATACAACTTTTATGTACATATTTCCACTTTTGTGATTTTATTAAGAAAACCTGAATCCTTCCAGCCCCAAAAGTCAAAGCCGAAATTTGTGTGCCCATTTCATGAACAGGCACAGTTTATTTTGTATCACCTATTTAATAGATTTAAATGCGCTTAATATTTCATAGTACACCCCAGAGCAACCTTTTCAAATATGTACTCGTATATCGTCGACCGCAACCATATTTATTGCCACACATTAGTTGGTAAATTTGTTAAGTGAATCTATTGTGTCTGTGTAAATCGTGAGTCTAATGCGCCATGATATAGATTCACTCACGAATGCCCTCGGCGGGGGTAGGATGGACCTTAGTTGCAGTTGAAAAGATCAACTACAAAAAATGTGAACACTGGTTGGGTGTTGTAGATGTGATTCCAAGGAAGCGGCACGTACCCTGCCACAGTCGACGACATTAAAAGCACAAATGGATTGATCTGGATGCAGCATTATGCAATAAGAAGGCAACTGCAATTTATTTGCCAACATAAGTGGGTGTAGCGTCTCATTTATCCGATTGAATTGTGAAATGCTTGACGAAAAGGTGTGAGAACTCGAAATTTTTAACTGGTACCCTTTTATCGACTTAGAAGATGCGGAGTAATTGATTACAAGGACTGACCGATCGAGTGTTTAGATCCTTTCGAAAGAGTCTCATCATCTTTAGAATCCCCCTTGGTGAATGGTGAATTTCTACCTCTGACATTTCGAGAAGTGATCGCCAAACAACTATCACGCAGCAGTGATCTCGATTCGAGAGGCAAACACCGGCAAAAAGACCACTCTAAAGCCATCTTACACCGGATGGCATTAACTACAATATACTTAGCCCACGATTACATGATCTTCGACATTTACTTCTTCAAGTTATCTAGAACGAAAGACTGAAAACAATCTTCATCTCATGTCTGTTTGTTATTTATTTATAACGATTTCCGATTACGCAACCAGCATGCCACTGCTGCTTCGACAGCTCTGCACTTGGTCAAATACAAAACGGATTATGTTGTCGGCAATGAGCAGTGACAGCTTATTATTATTACTCCCGCCGCAGATTATCGACTAATTAGTTGGATTGGATAACGAATAAATTCGAACAACGAGCAAGTGCCTCTTGATATCGATCGTTGGATGAATGTATCTTGTTCGTATCTTTTATCGTTGTACATTGAAGTGGATCACCATCAACGAAAGCGAACATAATGCTGATGACATTTCGATGGCATCGCTGTATCTGAGTGTGTATGCTGTGTTCGTATGGCGGATCATATTTTGAACCACAAAAATGTCAGCGGCAGCCGGAGTTATGTGTGGCTTTTGGCGGAGCGAAGCGCCATTGTTAGAATACTATTTGACAATTGAGCGCCTGCAATGACGGGTTTAACATTGTGAGCACGTATAGCTTAATTGTAATCGCTACCTTAAATGGAGTATTGTTCAAGGTATATACACAATGCTAACAATGCTTTGCTAACTAAGGTATTAATGTCGCCTGCTGTATGGGATTAGGTTTATTCATTCACTGTCATTTGGAATGGAAGTCAGCATAGTTACAGAGTATTGCTTAATAAAAGCTCAGAATTCCAAATCTCTGCGAATAATTAGTCAATCTGGCTGAGTTGGATGGTTGCAAAGATATGGCGGTTTGCAGCAAGAAAAAAAAACGAATCAATATGACATTATCGTACTTTTACGATAGTGGAATTTCAGAAATGTCTTCGTGCTAGAAGTTGGATTTTATTATAAAATGTAATAGACTAACCGGGGCCAGTGGTCTACTAAATAACAAAATTCAGACAAATCCAGTTATGGTTCGCATTGGAATGTTTAAGAAAAGTAGAAGTTAATGTTGGAACCAACTTAATTTAAAAATTACGATAGTTCGCTTACTGTCACCATTTTGTACTCTTCGAGTAAACTGACGTTTCAATTCATTTCACGTTCGCACAGCCTTACCCGCACACTCGAACTCGAATGTGTCGACTGTCGAAAGTAGATTGCCAAAAATGGAGTCATTTGCGCAAGGAATTTAATTAATTGCATGAACAAAACGCTATTTAAGAAAAAAGAACTGGTTAATATCTATACTGAAGCATTTTCAAATTGCGCATCATTGGAATGAAAAACGAGTAACACTCCAAGCGGTTTACATACTTCATTACCGACGTAGGTAAGGTGAGCAATTTTCTATTACTGAATCGAAAATTAGAATATAAAAATATGCTTAAATATCTTAAATATATATTTTTAAATATTTAAAATTATCATCAAATTTAACAGCCAGACTAAATTACTCGATTTAAGCGGCAACGCCTCGCTGCATTATGTATTCATTGAACCAATGTGAAACTCGTTTAACTGCACGGCGAATTGATATTTTGCACTTCATAGTTGCGCCGACTACGAATAAAGAGACAGCAACTGATTTGAATACTAACAAGTAACCACTCACAAAGTACTCATTCGCATTTGACATTTATGGTAGAAGACGGTTGTCATTCGATAACTAGTTCAAGGTTTGCGAACATATAGAATCTTTTATTATAGTCTAAATCCGTTAAATGTCAAGTTCAGGAACTATAATGTCACTTATCAGTTTTTATTTGATAGTGGAAACATAAAAATATTCCTTTTGCGGCAGTTCAACACAAGCCACAGAATGCTCTTGATAGAAGATAGACTTTAAAGTTTAAAGGCTAAATGTCGCACACTCTGGCGCCCACTTTAGTCCCATATTTATGCATGTGTGACATGTACATTATTATTCACATTAATCATCAGAGAATAAAGTGACTGTCGATGGGAATCTGTTACTCGCAACAACATCGTAACACTTACAAGTTACAACATTATGGTCAAATTATACTGGTTAACTAAATATGAGTATGTGTTGCGGAATAATGATAGAATCAGGCAAAGGCAGCAAAAATGCTGGAAGAGAAATGCTGGGTATCTACTCGCATCTCCCGTTAAATGTGACGTCGTCCGCTGACGGTGAATGGCTCAATACCGATGAACTGGTTCGTTTTGCTGATGGCTCGCAGTCCCACACATGTGATTTTGCCGTTGCGATGGGTAAGGTGGGTTTTTGTTTTACTGCATTTGCAGTGCTGCGAAATGTCAGTCATAAAAGAAAGGAATTTACAGGCTAAAACACACAAACAAGTCTTATTTGATGGTTAAAACGTGCAAAATGGAGCTAAACTCTGTTCAGTTCTTTGCTAACTTTCAAGTACAGTTTGACATTAAAAATACCATTAATACGAATAGAAAGCATTTTTGGTGTTAAGTGGTGAACGGTTGGTAGGTACTTAACTTGACGAGATTGAATATACATTCTGCGCAATTTAAAAATTGCGACCTAATTTTGGTTACATAATGCTAGTCACCTTTCTCTTAGAGTGTGCTTTTAAAAGATGTGTAGGCACAGGTGAGATACTCATTACATTGAAGTCGTTAAATGTAGAGTGCGAAAAAAGAGACAAAAACAATTTGACAATATATGCGATTGACAAAACTGTCACTGATGGCAGTTGGAAATTATATTCCAGGCTTAATTTTGGACATGCATTTATGTGATGAATGTACTAAAAGAAAACATCTCTCGCACAAATCTTGTGTCAAAATCTTACAGTTATATATTTTTAGAAAACTAAAAAAAGGTTAGATTTCCATTACTTAAATAAGGGTTCTACTTTGAACAGAAACACCCTGTAAAAAGTTTTCTTCTGCACATGTGCAGGCAAGAAATCAATCACATGTCGCATTTTTATAACAAAGAATGCGCCACTTAAGCGGGATTCACATTAGGCGCGAATTGTGAATATGCTTTTTAAATGTAAAAGATTTGAATATTAAGACAATCTTGACCGCTTGAAATGCTCCAACTGAATTATAGAACTGGCGTTAAACTCTCTGACTGACCGCATGTATATATAGTTCGCGTATCTAATTGACAAAACATTTTACTGTCGTGGGAAATATTACATAAACTCTTATTGTAAATTTGAGTGGATTCAAGAGAATGCTACACAAAGCCTATTCGACTAAACTCCTCCTTCGTTACAGTTTCTCCATGAGATAAAAACAAACCTGACCACATCTATCAAAATAGCATGTCCGTTGCTGCACAACTAATTCACAATGATCGCACATAAATCATTTCCATTGACAAAATAATCTTTTTCACAGACTTTCTATTTTGGCGCGTATCTCAATCGATTTTGCATTTCAAAAAAAACCAGATCGCTATCTTAATTGTCTATTCATATTGCGCGTTGTAAAATCTGACAGCCGCCGACACATGTTCGCACATTTGTCAGCCACAGCAAAGGTGAGAACTGGTGAATAGATTTCCCTGTTATTCAAATTTATCTAACATACAACTTGAAACATTGAATAAGCAACGTTGATCTATTACAATCGCGGCCACCAACATCTGTTAAACCATAGCGTGAAATGGCCTTCACTAATATATAATATCGTGTGCGGTTTTGGTTTGCAGGGTTTCGTTCGTTTTCGACTTCTCCTTGGCCCATTCTACTCCATATTTCACAACAGTAAACCACTTAATCAAATAATGAAGTTCTGTCGAGAAATATTCTTCCCAAACAATGCCACCGGTGAGACTGCCTCTCCCTTGTGTACAAACTGTTTCAAAATAACTCGACTTAAATATCGCTCGTTCTACGCGCTTACATGTCACTCACCTGCAGGCTGTCATCTGATATCTCTTACTGCAATCGTGCAATAAACTATCTCATTAAACCGTCGTCTCGGCCCCGGTCTCGTTTCTTTCGCACACTCTTGTTCTTGTGTTACTATGCGACAACAACAACTGCTGGTAGATTGCGCAAATAGCACTTCTAGTGCAACGGGGGTGTAACACAGTTTCCCAGAATTGTTGTAATTCTCATATTTCGTACTGTAACTCGAGTTACACTCGAGTGGGGGGGACACAGGGCAGTGTCGTTTTCTTTTTCGTTTGCAATTTTGCGCGCTTTTTATGTCTACCCATACCGAGTTGCGGCGTTGAATGTTACGTCATAATGACAGAGTGCACAGCGATGTCCAAAGGTTTTGCTTTGAAGTTTGAACTCCAGCCCAGAGATGTGGGAGTGGTGTGTGGAATCGTAATGTCTTGTATGTGCGGATGCTCCCAACTGGGAAAAAACCACTGAATCATATGTATTGTTCTTTTTTGAAAATGAATTCGATTCACAGTTGGTTTTTTTGCCGATGAATTGTGGACAAGTAGAAGCATTGTTAACCGTTAATTGTGAATGTCTACCGTTTGTCTCAGATGACTGCTTGATGGGAACTAATCTTACAAAAATATTACAGATGTGAGATATGAGGTAATTGCCTGTTTAAAGGCCATAATTCACTGCGATCATGTAACTGCGAGCAATAATGAATAGCGCGTAAGAAAAACCACAGATTTCAGATGGTAAGGTGCTCAATGCTGCCATTTATGCGTTGTTTTGTGGAATTGTTTAAATAGCAGTTGCATAACAGAGATGTTAGTCGTGCAATTATTGAATTGCAACTGGGAAAAACCGAAGACGGGTCCTGGGTAGAAAAAAATATTTGTTTTCGCATGAGTGTTAAATACGTTTGTTGGGCGTAAAAGTGTCAGATGCAAAAGGTTTGAAAATAGTACATCAATGTAAAAGCAAAAAACGTCTTTAAAATTAAACTCTCAAATGAAAATCTGTCTGTCGTTTTTTCAATATATTGCACATCTTTACCCAGAATAAGTATTATCAGCTTTTGTAATAATTTTTGCTTACTTTGTTTCAAGTTAACTGTCAAATTATTGACTAAAGCACCTGAGAAAGAAACAATTTAGTTTAAACTAAACTGTTATGAAAGAAAATAAAGATTTCAAAACAATTTAGCTTTTGAAAAGACTTTTGAACTGCAGTCAACTTTTTAAACACACCCCGACGAAACCGTTCAGTTCCTCTAAAATGCTTCACATTTCGACACTAAATCCTAATCATGCGATTGAAAAACATTCGTTATCTGTCTACACAAAGACATTATCGCCAAATCACATACGATTGCACTCAATTAAATAGCAATCAAGAAATATGTAATAAAAAATACGAAAGAAATACTAACAAACCCAACTAAAAATAGATCAAAAAACACATCACAGTGCAAGAACGCTTGACGCCCTCACTAACATTGCAACAAAGGATTTTTCATTATTTGCTTTCAACATTTTCTACTGCATATACGAGAATTTCGAGAGCATCTATTTTGGATTGAAAGTGACAATTTATTTTGATTATTTTTTTTTGCAGAAAATGTGGTAAACAAAGCATTTTTATCTCTCTTTAATCGAAATAGCGACACAATGAGAAAAGAGATGTTATCGATGAAAACAAATCGATTAAGTAAAAATTGCGATAATTAAACTTTGGCTGACACAAACGTTCGTAATTAAATGAACGTTTTGTGTAAACAGTTGTTTCTATTGTTCATCGAAGTGCACCTTTGTGTTTGATGAATCACAATAACAAAGAGGCAATATCTATATTTGGGGATTGATATGAGTTGTTGTTTCAGTCTAGGAGACTTGTGTGAAAAATAGATTAAAATTAGATGGCGCAATAATATGGTGTTTTGGCAAATTTTGTGGCGTGGTATGTGTGTAGAATTTGTTTCTCCCTTTATCATTAACAGAGTTTGTTTATGAAAAAAAACGAATTTTAATCATTTATGTCCATACCGGATTTGATTGATCAAAGCTAGTTTGATGGTCAAATTATTGCGATTTGATAAAATCGAGAGTCGAGTAAAAATCTGTCACCTTAACAAAATATAGTTCATTTGTGACAACTAAAAGGTTAACGAAGAAGATTTCGAAAACTACGCTACTCTGGAAACTAAGAATGTGGACATTTTTTGCCAGTGTAATTTTGGAATTCGAGAAAGGCTAGTTCACAGGATCATCCGAATATTGTAAAACAGTCTTTTACTGTGTTTTTATTAAAAATTTGCCAAGACAACACTTTTGGAAACCGATAGGTTCGTCTATTCCTGAAACCTCTGAGCTGCTCAAGGTAATACTGCTATCGACAGACGTAGTTATCTACACCGACAGTCAGTCAGCTATAAAAGCACTCAATTTACCAGTAATAAAATCTGAATTGGTCGTAAATTAAAAAAAAAAAAAAAACCTAACGCTATGGTGGGTTGCTCACAATAGAGGCAGACCGAGCGGCTTAGGAAGACATCGTAGCGAGGGAAGGTAAGAAAAACGAGTCGACAAGGAAAGGTAAGCTTTATGTGTAAACTAGATTTTCGTAGCTACTGGCGCTGCAACAGGCTAATAGAAAACTCATCTTAGCAACTATATTCGACAAGCGTCGTCAAGGTGCAAAACATAAAAAAACCTGCTATAAAAAGCAGCAGTAGTAACACTGCAAAAATCATTCTTGCTAGCCACAAATTCTTCATTTAATAAAGAACGGCCTACCCAAAAAAACATAATATTTGTAACATATGCCCTCCATTACTGGGTTATCACTGAGGACATATACAAGGTAAAATTGAAAACATTCGACCTATTACTAACCGACTTTGATCACCTTCGTAATAAAGACAAGCCCCTTACAAATACTTGTAGTTTTTGTTTCCCTTATTCCGAACATTCAGGGCTATAAAGTTGGTGATAACGACGAAAATATAAATATTGTCATTACAGATAAAGAAATGACTGATAGACCCAAAAGAAGAGAACAAAAAATCTACAACACGTAGGCGTAGCCACCTTATTTTACCCTTTCAATCAAATTTCAAAGTATTCTAAAATTTGATCAAAACTTTTCTTAAAATTTTCTTACGAAAATGCCACCTTGGGCGTACCTACTACTTTTGCTTTGTATTTTACGTGACTATATAAAGCACATTTTCTCACCGAAGCACATTATTTGTCAAACATTTCGATTTCAAACGCAATCACTTCATGTATTTGAAGGCGGTTTCTTTTCCTTCACACAATCAAAAAACATATTCATTTGTATAGATATGTGAAGTGAACATTGGTTTTCATTTCCTTCCCCCTCCTGTCACTGAATTAGGGTAATCTAATCAAAACAAAAAACAGAACCAACACAACAACAAAAAACAGAAAAGGAAAAAGTTCGGGACAACTACTTTTGAAATGAAGATTCTGCATTCGCCCGTTCGGTTTTCACCGCGAATGTCACATCGTGATCGTGCGGAAACGCGTCCGTCAAAAGTTTATAAAAAACAACTTCCTTCACCTTGTTGGAGCAGTAATGGGTGTTTCCCTCTAACTTGGCTAAATGCCGAACGCACTTTTTACATAAATACGCGAGTTTTTCTCAACATCCACACTTGTTGACGTTTTCCCAGTTGCATATTATATTTATAAAATTTACCACGTTTTCTCCTGAGTACAGTTTAGTCGTGCAATTTTTGGGTTTCGCGTGTCGATTTTCTTGTTAAGTATTCAAATAACGTGCGTGTTTCACACTTCATAATGAAGATATTAAGTAAGTTTATCTGTGTGTTTGACAGTGATGTCGTGTGAATAAGTAATTGTAGTTTTATAATACTTTTATTTTTCTATTCGCCACTTACAATTATTTGGGGACTAATAACGTGAAAGCTGAACGACCTTCAATGCACTGTCAACAACTAAGTCAACCGCTAGCGCATTGACACTTGATCGAAGACTAAATGTCATAGCACTTATGAACTCGAAAAAAATGTCTGCTTTGTCGACTGCTATGATAAATTTTTTGTTGTTTTTGTTCTGTTGATTTGCAATTATTTTTTGCTTATCTACCGTTTGTTGTACTCAAACATATGTGTGAAGCCGTATATGGCTACGAAATTACAATAGAAAACATATACATAGAGCCACGTGCAAGTGATAAGATGAAAGATGGTCTTGCACATGACAAGAGTGTCGTGTGGAGAGCGCGTTGGGTGGGTTCTACTGATTAGTGGAAATGGCAAACAGTTTATTATCTTAAAAATATTTATTCGCTCTTAATTGATTTAAACTGCGGTAGGCAGATAATATTTGCAATGTTTATTTTTGTTGCTAGGCTCTTGGTAGCGAAAATGTCACCACAGTAGAAGAAATTCGATAAAAAAGGGATGATGAAATTAAAAAGGCCTGCCATTTTGGTTATCATATACTTCCGATAAGGCGAGGCGCGTACAAATGGACATGTATAAGTGTGTCGGGTTTACTGCCGTAAAAGTGGAAATCAAAAAATGGCACGATGAAAACAATAACGCAATCGAGCTTTCATAATTTGTGAGCGATGAACTTTTTGAACACACCAAATTTTTAAAGTTCACTTTGTCGTTTGTTTTGTTGAGCAGAAAAAAAATATATATGTACATCATTTTGAGTAACAATAACATGTAGTTAAAATGGAGCACTTGTTATCAGAGTTGTTTCATTTGTTGACGCTAGCCGGCTTGTCTAATCAAGCAGCAACTTGATATACTTGTTTACTCATAAGAAATACCTACCGATAAATAACGCGCGAACTGTTGGGGCTTTTGTTTTACTCTGGTTTGGTGCAAAATAAGAAGAATAATAATTCGGCATGACTGTTTCGCATTATTTGTGCGCTCGTCTAACGCCAACATAAGGCACCAAACTTCGAACCATCTTTTTGAAACCAGATTTGTTTCTAGAGCTCTTGAAACTCTAGACGTGTTTTTTGAGCTTCGACCTCAGCAAAGCAAAGTAAAGTAGGATTTTCAGCATACATATTATAACAACTATTGCGAGTCTCGAAGTGTCAAGTAGAGCATAGTTGTTGTAATTGCGTGCTGAAAATCCTACTTTACTTTGTTTTGCTTAGATCGAAGCTCAAAAAAAAGGTCTTGTGTACGCCAGATTTTTAAAACAAAATGTTGGTATATTTTGAGTTGACGTTGTTAACAGTTCATCTCTAACCTCTAACGATGCTGATGAGTTGTAATAAGCTGGAAATGACGACTTGGTTCCCCAAAACTATGCCAACATTTTATTAAGAAGAATTAAACGCAGGCAATTTCAAAATAATAATGAAATGCCAAAACTTTGGTTAAAAAATTGATGTATAGGTATAATTTAAAAAATACCACTTTCTGGTGTAATTTCGAAATTTTGTCCTTCAAATCAGACCAGAAAGTAAATAAATTTGTATTTTATATGTTTCCAAAATAACATGTCTTGAATTTGGCATGAAAATATTAATTTCTTAGCTTAATTTTCATATATTTCTTGTGTCTACAACTTATCTGGAATAATTTTAAACTTTCTAAATAAAGTTGAGTTTTTGGGGTCTTTTTCTGAAACAGAACCTTCCATACAACAGAAATACGCAGCTAACTACACGTATAGCCGAGCAAAGTTATTAGAAATGGGGCGTTCCAATTTAAAAAGAGAATCATGCGTTTATTTAAAAATTTCAGCTTTCAAAAATCTGAATCTTGCTAAGTTAACAATTTCTCACTTGAAATTTCTCGTGGAAATGGAAATAAATTCAGGATTGGGATACTGTGGAACATTATCTACATTTTTGTCGGTTTAATTGTCGCATTAGCATTGCATTTACTTAAAGTGACACCTGGCGTTAGGTGCGTGCTAGCATTTTCAGTCCCTCGATTATGTGAAAGTGTTGCGATTGCTAGGTGTCATGTGCACAGGTTTTTATTAAAAGCTACTAATTTTATGTCTTATATACATTATGTATGTTTTTTTTTAAATTGTTAAAGTGGATAATTTCTTTTTAATTTCAGGTAAGCACTATGCACTACAATTTAGTAAGTAAATTACTCTATGGTTATGGTTACTTTTATAGCATTTTGTGTTTTTTTTACAACTACGTGTCTATTTTTTCACTTACATCAAAACTTGAGTAGGATCTTCAGGTCTGAAAAAAAAAACAAAAAAACGTTTATTTCGCGAAAAGTTTTGACAGGATTTGGGTGAAAAATGTATATAAATTAATTGTATTGATTCCATTTTAATATTGACAACATATTTCGGTTACACATTGTGCCGAAAGCCTACTTCAGTGTTTTACTTCTATAATATGTGACTCAAACCTGTGCAAATAAGGTTGTAATCATTTTTACATAAAAATTTAATAACCCACGAATTAAACAATTGGCACCTGACTGTACAAATTAAAAATGAAAACATAAACATGTAGAACGCCGTACTAATAGATAAAACGTCAATCTATTTAACATTACTTCAAAACCATATACCTACCCCCGTATTAATAAACGCTGAGTAAAAGTTATCAACTCGTTATTCAGCAGTTACATCAAATTTTTCTTTCTTTCTGATGTCTACTTGCTAACTTACTTGTGCACATTTGTTTATTAATAATGTGTATTAATCTTTTATCAAACCACCTGAAATGGTTTTAAAAATTCGATTAGACAACATTAAATTAGCGTATAAATTAAGAACAGTTCTACGTTATTTCATCGAAACAGTTTTCTTTAAAACGCATTCCTTTAAACAATAATTACTACCACCTCGCTAATTGCGTTTGTTGAAAATGTGACAGCTAGTCGGGTTTGAAACATAGTCACCTACTTTATAAACGGAAAAGTAAACATTAGGTTGACTGCTTACGTATTGACCGCTAAAATATTATGTATGTATTGCATTCGTCTAACTGATGTAATAATTACCGAGCATTCTTGAATATTCAATTGTCAATAAGTTTAATGGTTACAAATCGAGTTTGGTGTGCAACACTTCCTCTTTGGCACTGTAAACGGGTGTTATATAATATTTTTTTTTTTTGGGAACACTCCTGGGAAATGCTGGCTGCCGTTTCGTAGCCTTAGGGAGCCACATTAAATGCAAAAGTCGTGCATACGATTTAAGGTGGAAGAAATGTGGCACGAAGACTTTTCTTTCTTTCTGTTATCTTTCCACAACCACCATCCACCACCCGCACCTTTACTACGTCTGCCATTAAAGCCAAGTCGATTGACGTTTCACGAAGGTAAAGAGAATCGTTTCAATTGCTTTTTCTTAGACCATCATCCCAGAAGATGCTGCTGCGCCACGATTTTATTTTGTAATCGTATTTTATATAGCAAGTAAATTTTTTCTTTTGTTTGTCGATCCGAATATAGACTCGCGAATTTATTATTGCTATAAATGTGTATGAGGGTGTTTGTTAATATTGACGCAAAGAATAAGCTTTGAAGAGAGTGGTTTCCTATTTTGCAGTTGCAATCATGAATCATTTTATACGATCTACTATTATGTTGTTGCCTACCTGTATGTTATCTGTTGTATGATTTATGTTCATTTTAAATGTTAATCAATAGATGAGGGTGAGGCCCGCATCTACAAAATTTAACAAGTTTTACAGAGGCATTACAATTTTGTTGTTTCACCACTCTTTTTTTTTGAAAAGTAATTGCCATCTTCATTTGAGTTTTTTTGTCTCAAATGCTCGAGTTACATTTGTTTCAACAAGTGCCCCTTCTCAATGTAAAGAACAAGGTGTATGAATAAAAAAAACCTGAGTAAAGCTTGCTGTCAGTTTTATTTGCTCATAAAATGGATTAGTCTCATGAATGTACATCGTCAGAAGTTCATAAGAAAAGTATTCGCTTATTTGTTCTTAAACAACAACAAAAGAAAAGAAACCTTGTTAGGAACTTTTAGTAGCAAACGATGTCCCTACGATAACAAATATTGACTATAAACTGAAGCATGAGGTCACGCATTTTATAAATATTTTGGTCGTTGCCAATGCAAACATTCAAGTTTAAGAAATATTCGACATCTCTATGCCAAAAATATTAATTTTTACTGCTTGTTTCATTGCCAGGGTGTGGTTTTCCCATTTATGCATTGAAACCGACCTTTTGTTTAGTCAATAAAATTTATTATTTCGGCATTCGAATCGCAAAAATTCCACAAGCCATTTTAATCTTGGTTTTTGTTAAATTAGTATCGTGTTAGTCTTTCTGTTTTACAACTGTTTTTCCAATAAAAAAATATACGAGTACAACCCTTTAATTTCAAACAGGGTTCCCAGTCGAACATAAATTTAAGAATAACAATATGAATAGTGAAAAAAACCCAATGCAAATAATAAAAATCAAGACGAATACACACATAAAAAAATATAGGTATTAGGTGCACGATTTCTCAACAACTTCCGCGTCATCGTTCGTGCAACGTTCTTACTTTCATTCGAGTTGCACAATTCGTTTTCTTATCTACAATCTATTGTGTGCCTGATGACGCAAATTTGTTTCCTTACCTCTTGAATTTTCTCTGCTTCTTGTCTCAAAACTCAGGCTCTTCAATTTGTTAATTGAGATTTATTAGCAATTGAAACCGAATATCTAAACATAACTTCAATGGATTTTTTTCAATCGGTGATTACACCGTATTCGGAGACATCTGCATCCCATCTTTGGTTAGCTGAACTGCCAATTTGCCAAGTTACAACATCAATAAATATGTTCGCTAAGATATTCCGTACAATTTCGTGACGTGGATTGGAGGTCTTGCGAGTATTATAATCCCCTTTGTATAGTTTCCAGTATGAATACATTGTTTGCAATCAATTTATTTGTGTTGTCTTGGGGATTCGCTTTGATAAACCGGACTAAACACAAATTTAGAAGGGAAAGGAGTGATTACAGATTAAAGAGACCAGTTGCCATCGGAGTTTCTAACAGCTTCGTTTTTGCATTTCAAGCTGTCAATTAAAGCGCACTCAATTCACCAGATACCAGAATCGCTGAACAATGTCAGCCAAGCAAAATAAACCACAATAACGTGATTAGCAGTCATCCATGGGTAACGACATTGTACCCAGCGACCGACCAAGCAATTCAGGTTCATAACTCCCACAGATAGCAGTAATTGTTATTTGAGTTAAATAGCGAATAATTATTGTCGGTTGTGAATTATTTACCAAAATTATTTAGACATAATAATGCAGAAAATTTGTGGTAACACCTACGGCGTAAAATCATTCCCAACATTTTCCTAGTCGCGATTCGCAACCCATGAGTAAATGACAGACGAGTGCTGATCTGCTGATGACGAACAAAGCATGAAATGTGAATAACATGTTAGGCACTTGCTGCTCTTTGATGTCAAAGTTCTTCGGAAAGGTTTTTTTTATTATGTGGGAGGTGAAAGGGTCACTATTACGTGACTGAAAGGTACTTTTAATTTCGATGGCCTTTATATTTGTGCACGTACGGAATACGTTTATCACAACGCATTAGTACACTGTGACACACCTTATTGTAAATTATGCAATTCTCCGATATAGTTTGATAGCTATTCTCAAGTGCTGTCACATTTTCGGTGTTACAATAGCTGTTTTTTATTATCAGCTATGATCCATATAGATCATCGATTTACATGCAATTACAACAACAGCACATGATCCTGCTTCTCATCGAGATCATGAAACATGATCTGAAAATTATTTCCACTATTTCCCACTAGATGGCTTGTTTCATTTTTAAGTGTTGGTGTGCCTGCAAACGATAGCCACACAATCACGTTGCCAGACTAGAAAGTGAAAAAAAAATCAATTGATTTTTTCGCATTCGAGTTCCGAGTTATTTTTTTTCGTTCTTTAAAGGTATATTCAGACCAGCCAAACACTTGATAAACAATTAAATACCTACATATTTCATAAATATTTCTTAAACATTTATTAAACAAAACAATTTTTATGAAATGTGTTGCTGGTTTGAAAACATTTATGAAATGTTTCACAGTTTCCCAATCGTGATGGGAAATAATTTCTGTTTTACAAGTTTTTCTGCAGAAAGTAGGTAAGTGCTGTTTTTCGATTATTTTTTTTGTAAATAAAATACAAATGTTAAGAAAAGCTTGGGATACCTACGTAATGAGAAAGTGATGAATGAACAATTATTTGAATTTAATTGCGTGCCGCGTGATTCCCTAATCTAATTATAATCCTACCACATATTTTTTTTCTTATCCAAAAAAGGATGAAACTTAAATATTTCATAAACATTTAATAAATGAATTTCAGAAATCTTTTGCAAATGTTTATGAAATGTGTCCGATTTGCTTCATAAACATTTCTGAAATGTTTGGCTGGTCTGGACACACCTTAATATGCCAAAATGAACTCAAGTGCTAGCTGCAAAATATTGTTCATGTGTTGCATAATTGTAGATATATGAAATAAATTTGTTATTAAAAAAAATTTGGAAAAGATAAATTATCCAAATTCCATTAAATATGGTAACACCCCGATATTTCAAGTGAAATGTCAAGTGCGTTGTGTGACGTCACGTTGAGCAGAATATTTGCAATATGGCTGGCAGCAATATGAAGTTTGTAATACCCATCTATTATCTCCTTTGTTTTTGAAAGCAACTGGCTGGTAGCAATATGAAGTTTGTAATACCCCTCTATTATCTGCTTTGTTTTTGAAAGCAACTGTTGCCACAATTCAGAAAGTAAACTTTTCAATGATCCGTAGTGTTTTATTATCGTGATCTGATCCGGATCAGATCACGCTGATAATAAAATACGGCTAATGAGCCCTAGCAATAAACAATAATACCTATTAGTGTCTTTAAATTTACAAAAGCTCACAATTTCAAAACAGCCACTGTGAACTACGAAAATTTAGAAATGACATTCCGTTTACATTTAAAAATAAAATAAGAGTCGGTAATAGTGTTTTAAAAACAAAATGTCATTCTCAACTAAAAAAGCGCGATTTCTGTTCACCCTCTTAATCATCCCTGACTAATCATTAAAATGTTCTTATCACTCGATTCTCGAAATATCTCCTCTACCTACTCAACAACAAAACGAGACAACACACGCACACACAGCAAACAGAGTAGCACCACACAAGACTGCCTCTTGTCACTGTCAACATACTCGTTTCAGTAGTAAATTTTTGGTTCACTCGTCAGGTCGGTTTCGTTGTTGATTTCTCTGAAAGAAATTATCATTTTCTCGTAACCAAATCATTGAAAATTACAAATACCACTGATATTAGCTATTTTAAACTGTATATAAAAGTATAGAAGTGTGTTTTTTGCATGATCTCATTGCTAAATATCGAAAAAAAGTGAAAGAAAATCGGGGAAAAAATTCTTCATGGTAGACGGCCAGCACATGGCATGTATGTCTGTGCTGTTCGCTCGCTTCAAATAAATAAAAAGAGACAAATTCGCTGTCACACCAAAATTGAAATAATTCCTTTCCTCTATTTGTTTTGCACGAATTGTAAACAAACTTGATTTCAAATATGGATTCACAACGAGAATGCACACCGTCGTCGTCGACATCGACTCCAACAGAGGGTACACGGCAGAATAGCCTTCAACGTATCCAACAGCGGAAACAGAAAGTATTTAATCTACCTCTATCACAGCAATTGGCGAAGTTATCTATGTGCTCTGCTTGTCAAGCGGATGGTTGCCGATGTACGGGATGGAAGACACCTCAGGAGAATCGCCACCGCGACGTAGAGAGTTCCTACTGCCCAGAATTCACCGAGGAGTGCAGGAATGTCGCCTGCATGCACCCGCTGCAGAGCCATATTTCTCATCTGAAAGGGATTTCTAGTCAACAAATGAATGAATTGCTGGGTGCCATAATCGATACAGAGAATCTGTTCATGAGCATGCAGCGTGTGGAGGATGACGACACCAAGAAGGTGTACATGTATTTGTTTCGACTACTAAGGCAGTGCGTTATTAGTCGACAGCATCCAGTGATTCGAGGGCCGCTGGGGGATCCGCCATTTGAGGCGCCGTGCATCGCAAAGGCAATTTCAAGTTTCGTATTCTACAAGTACAATCACCTGAGCCAGTCGGAACTGACCACAATGACGGAGGTAGCGAAGACATTTTTAAACTTCCTGAATCACTACAACTTTGAGCCCCCGTCAGTGTGGAAAGGTGATGTGACCCACGAGGATGCGTCGAATTACAAGATCAACTACACCAGGTGGCTTGTGTTCTGTAATGTGCCGGCATTCTGCAATTCCCTGCGTCATTTTGAAACATCGTTGGTTTTTGGACGAAATTTGCTAAGGACGGTGTTTCAAGGGCTGGCACAGCAGCTCAAGAAGAAGTGTATCACAGAGAAAGATCGCTTTCCAGCCGACAAGAGGGCCATCATCACACAAATGCCAAAGTTTTTAGATGCCCTGAAGGTGGAACTATTGAAGGATGACTCCCCGATCTGGAATCAGTCGTATCGCCCACCGACCACATTTCTTACCCAACAACGGAAACGGCAACAAGACGCGGCTGCCGGCAGCAGCTCAAAGCGATCGGCGGAACCCGTCTACAAACGACCCAAGAAGGATCCAGAACGGCCAGCTGACAATGAAGACCTTTCTGATGAGACAGTGCTCTTTGCCATGAAAGCAATAACCGAAACGAAAGCCTCGAACAAGACTGAAGTCCTTTTCCCGGAGAACGTGTCACGCGATGAGATAGTCAAGGCGGAAGAGCTCAAAGGAAATATACAATTTCACGTTGTCGGCAACTCACTCACCCGTCCGGTGGAAAAGCAAATTATGCTGTGGATGTTAGGTCTGCACAGTGTTTTTGCCCATCAGCTGCCAGAGATGCCAAGGGAATACATTAGCCAGTTGGTCTTCGACACGAAGCACAAAACTCTTGCACTTATTAAAGACAATCAGCCAATTGGAGGCATCTGCTTCAGACCCTTCCCCACCCAAGGCTTCATAGAAATTGTCTTCTTGGCTGTTGTAATGAGCGAACAGGAGAAGGGATATGGTTCGCACCTCATGAATCATCTAAAGGACTACAGCGTCAAGCGGGGACTTCGTCATTTTCTCACCTATGCCGATGAGCACGCCATCGGTTACTTCAAAAAGCAGGGATTCTCGAAAGACATCAAGTTGGCGAGGCCAGTTTATGCCGGTTTCATCAAAGAATACGATAGAGCCACTTTGATGCACTGTGAGCTGCATCCAAGCATCGTATATACTCAATTTATTTCTGTGATTCAGAAGCAGCGCGAGATTCTGAAGGAACTCATAGCACAGCGTCACGGTGATGTGCAAAAGATTCGTCCAGGACTCACTTGTTTCAAGGAAGGAGTTCGATCTATCCCGGTCGAGTCGATACCCGGCCTGCGAGAGATCGGTTGGAAGATACAAATGCGAGCACAGCGTACGTCCAGACCGCTGGAGGAGTGCACTGATCCGGACAAGCTTGCAGCATCGTTTGCAACTGCCCTTCATGCTGTAAGACAACACGCCGCTGCGTGGCCTTTCCTGAAGCCCGTCAATGCAGCCGAAGTGCCCGATTACTATCATCACATTAAGTATCCAATGGACTTGAAGACCATGGGCGATCGCCTGAAGAAGGGCTACTATGTGACTAGGCGACTGTTTATGGCCGACATGGCAAGGATATTCTCGAATTGCCGTTTCTACAACCAACCCGACACGGAGTACTATCGCTGTGCGAATTCACTGGAACGATATTTTCAAACAAAAATGAGGGAACTCGGCCTATGGGACAAGTAAAAAGGCAGTCCACAACCAAAGCAATTGTAGTTAACTGTTAAAAATAAAAAAATCAACGACTGAAATGAAGTAAACTGGTTATGTGTTGACTTTTTCTTTATTAAATTGATTAGGATTGCGTAGCTTTTCGGATGTGGTTATCTGTAAAAGGATTTCTGCAAACCGGAAGGGTTTGTATTTTTCTTGCATAAGTTAGATAATGTTTTAATTGTGAAGGAAACTGACATGTGGCACAGAACTGGATTAAAATGGCTTTCCTGCAAAAAGGCAAATTGGCGATTATGTTCGAGATAGGAAAAGTAAGTTATATTAAACAAGGCTATGTTTATGTGATAAGTGGCCAACAGATACGAGCAATCGGAGATAATAATGTATGCGTTCACAATAGTATGATTGGGCTGAGTAGTTAATTCCATAAAAAACGTTTGTAAGGCGATTTGGTTCTTTAAACATTTTTACTTCCTGTTTTATCCAACATGTTCAGTTTGAAAAATCGAAACAAATACATTATCGGACGCATTTTACTGAACGCTATAACTACGTAGCATCCGCTGCAGCATTAAAAGGCTTAAAACTAGTGTACTCTTTGTACTCTTGAGGAACTGCTTGAACAAATTGCTAATAAGCAAGGACAGGATTTTGTAATTCGATGAGGTATTAAAAACCAAGAAAGTACTAGAAACGTTTTCAAATTCTTCTCATTTGCATTTCTCCTTACGAACATAATCTAAGTAATACCTACTCCCGGCAAAACTCTTGTGTCTATATTTTTCCTACCGAAAGATGTTAATCCTATTACCTTTTACCAAATGTACCATTCCACACTCTCAAAACAGTTCCACTTTTCCTACTAAACACGCATAGATAAGTTGCAATAAACTGCAAACAAAAAAAAATGATCCAGTTCACCAATTCACCATGCAATAATTTCAATTATTTGCCCCAGTTTCATTTATTAAATGGCGAAAAGCGATTTGAACTTAACACTAGTTATGAAACCTCTATAACTCAGATCGAAACTATCTGTGCCAATTCCCAACATTAAAATTTGCAATAAAAAACAATGACACCCTATCTCACCGCTATTCAAACTATTTGCAGCTATCTTAACGCAGAAAAACATGTTTTTCCATCGCCATTAATCTACTTGCATGCTTTTTACGGTGATGACAAACTTTACTTGCTTAGAAAAAGACAGTCGCCAGCGGCTAGCAAACTACTCGATATACCTACAGCTGAACGTTTAACTAACATGAAGGAAGTGTTACGCAATACTTTCTTTTCCATATTGCAGCGCTGCACTAGCTGTGGAATGATTTGTGTGTGAAGTGAAGTTAGTCACACAAAACAGTTAAACTAGTACAATACGCACAATCATATAAAATTGCTAGCTGATCGGAATGACTGCAAAAGGGGTGCATGCCAAATGCAGTAGACGTGAAAAGAAAACTCAAGAAATGAGAAGAAACTCGCAAACAGAAAAACTGTCTTCCTCTTCGCTGAAGGAGAGAGGTACACAGTACACAGTACATGGCAATGGTGTAGAGTTATCGTTTTTGTTTTTGAGACTATGCGGCCGGACTATACTAACAGAGACAGACCAAGCTTTGACTTGACACAGGCGGGCTATCATACCACTGCATGTGAGTGCAGCTTAAAGTAAAGTGAAATGCCAGCCAAGTGCAATTACCTTTTCTAGAGTTGGTCAATTTTTCACTTCTTAACCGTTAGTTGTAGTTGGCGAGATTTTCGCAAACTGAAAGAAACCATTTAAATGCTATTAAGTGATTATATGCTTCACATATATTTTCTTTAATCTGTCAAATGAAAATCACAAAATCACATGACTGTCATAATGGCATGCACTCATATGTGACTAATGTTACGATTACATGTTTAAAAGTTATCTCCTTTCGACAGAAGTGAGCAAAAATTAATTTGTTTTTCGCAACCAGTTTTGCGAGATTGGTAGATAGATGTGGCATGGCAATTGTTTTTTTTTTTTTAACCAGATTTCAAAGCAAGGAAGAGCTTCAGCAGCTGACCAAGTGATCTGGTCAGTATTTCTTCTATGGGTGCTATTTTTTGTTTCTGTGAACGTTAAGGGATCGATCGATCGATCAGGTCTTGTTGCAATGGATTTGTGGGAATTTTACCTACCGGCTTTTTAATTTCCGGTTCGCAGTAATTGTTGTTTGCATTCAAAGCTATGACGTTAGGCAACGGCTATGTTGGTTGGTACAAATATTTAATTTGCTCTGCGTATGCAATTGATTTTAATTGTTTAACGGACATGCCCCATTAAGATTGTAGGAATGTTCGTCGATAAAAATTAAGTGATCAAACTCCACAGATAAATGAGCTCTTGCCGTTTTAAAAAGGAAAAGGAAATGCAGAGAGGATATTTTAAATATGTACGCAAACAACTTCGTTACGGCATTACAACAAGTCGGTACATAAGTGTGCCATATTATTCGAATAAAAAAGCCTTTTAAATGCTTTTTTCGCCATTTTCCTTTTAACAAATAAATAATATAAGTAAATGAATTCGAACAGACCTGATCTGTTAATGCGTGCAAACATTTGAGTCATATTTGGTTGGTCATGATTTCCGTAAGTGTTCCCAATTTGGCCATTTGTTTAAATTCATTTTGCTCTTCTGAAAAGTTCGCTAAAGGAAATAACGTCTGTATTTGGACTTTTTAAAACTATTTTAAAGCAATAGTACAAAATTATCTTGATTGGAAAAAAACCATTTAGTTGTATACAAAACAGTAACCAGTCACTTTAGTTCCGTTCCCATACATTTTGACACCTAATTTAGAAGATGTAATATTTCTTCGCGTGGCATGTTCAACATGAGGCAAAATTATGAGCACAGCTTTGCGAAATGTGGAGGGACCAAAAATATGAAAAAAAAAAAAAAAAAACTTTGTCGATTTAAGTTCGACTCAGCGCGCCATTTTCTCCTCCATAGACGTTAGCCTAAAAATAAAAATGGACACATTCAAGAATCTAGTCGAATAGATTGGTCTACTACGTCAGTTATCAGCTACATATGCGAACTGTCAACTTAGTACTTCGTCACGAATTTCTTAACCAGATTTGTCGGCTACCCCTCTATAAACGTCAACTAAAACAGCTGCTCATATGACCAATTTAAGCCAATCAAAACCGAGATTCATCTATAGTCAGACAGCTGTCAAATTAAACTAGATACTTGAACGTGAACTTGAATCGGACTAGGAGCTGTCCGATTGTCAGTAAACAGGAGGAACCATTTTTGTTTCAACTGTCAAATATTATACACGGCAAATAACTCTCAAAAATGCTGTTAATCGCAACTTGATTTGACCAGAAGACAACAAGTTCAATGATCACCATTTCGCTGGGTAACATTTCCCAAACGGTCCTTTCACTAGAGACTTTCATTGACATGTAAAACTTAAAAAAAAAAAAACTAAAACAAATACATACGCCAATAGCAACAGTCCAAATATGTAATCAAACAGCAATTATGTAAATTTTCTTCTCATTATTGATTAAATCTCTTCGTTGGCATCGTGTAAACACAAGTACTCGCCTCCTGGGAAAGTAACGCCGAAAAAGTCACAGACAGATTCTAAACAAACACCGCATCCACTCAATACTTTCGTTTTTTACGCATAAAGATGTGTTTACATTTTCATTTCAATTCTAATATTTGAATACAATTAATTGTATCGCTACAAGTCGAGTGGTAATCTTCCGTCAGTAAGCCACGCTCAAGTGGGCGTCAAAATTATCCATGTGTGTTTAATGTTTCCCACCTTTTATTCATTATTCTCACTAAATGCATCCTCAAGTTGCCAAAGAGGTGAGCTTAATTATGCTTGATGTGTCAACAGCAGTATGGCGACTTCCGAGTTTATGGCTTGTTTTTCGAAAGATTAATTGCGTGTCCATTGCTTTGTGGCATATGGATGTGATTGAAATGCCAACCCAGGCCAGTATTTCATTCGCAACATTATGTGCTCGAATTGTAAATTGTTGGCTAAGGAAAAACAGAAACGTTCAATCACAAAATAAATCAGTGAATGAGAATGGCAACCGATATTTTAATACGAGTACGAACAGCCACAACTTGTACAAGAACTTTCTATTTAACCTTAAAACAAAGCGTGCATAAATCTGGCAAGCCAAACAAGTGTTTTTAAGCAAATTCGGTTATCTGGAATTTGACGCTGTTTCCGATCTTACTTACCATCGCTCAATGGTCAATTTTTTAGTAGCTGCGGACAGCGGGTTCAATGACACCTTTTTGGACTGGTGTATGAACGCGGCTCTCGCATTTTCTTATGAAGCAAAGCACATGGCACAAACATACACAGCAGTCGATAGATGGGCATTAATAATACAACGAAAAAGTTCATATAAACTTTGTGATCTCTTTTGACGTGACGCGCAGTCTGAATGTTTTAAAATTAGCATTTAGCAGCTTGCTTACTAGTCGTGCTGCTCACTCGATCTTAATTGCATCAAATTGATACCGATTGTAGTTGCTTGTTGGTCGCTGGTCGTCGCTCAAAGCAGAGACGGTAGTTTCGAACTTTGTTCTTTGTTTTTGTTTCCTTGAAAAAGGGACGATGATCTTTTTAAAAGATGCCTCAGGAAATGGGTCACACATTTTTCGTTTCGATATTTGCAGTCTAACGAATCTGTAGTGTCGTTTTTTTTTTTCTATTCTCTCTCGCTCTGCGAATGTTATAGTCTTTGGGTTAAAGAATGTGGGACATCAGAATTTAGCATGCTGACAGTTGCTTGTGGTCTCTTACGTACTTCAGGGGAAATGGAAAAGGTAAACGCAGACAGACTTGAGTTGCTAAAGTGGACTTTTGAGTGGTATACACTTGGTGAAATTGGAAATGAAGGCAAGTTTGAGGAATCCGCCTAAAGCTTGTCGGTAGCCTTCATATAAACTCCACTTACCACTTGTGTGCCTATATTTCAAGTAGCTTTCCATAAAATTGTATTCCTGGATTTGATAAACGGACAGATAAGTTCTTGTTTGTTGTGTATTTCATATTTTCTTCAAATTGCGCATGTTTTGAGTTTCGTTAAATTTGTTTCACGAAGATTGCACAATGAACCGACGTCAGAATGAACAAAAACAACAAAATAAGTACTCAGGGTGTCAACTAATGTCTTGATCCCATGCTCAGCAAGATTCACTTTCTACTTCATAAACAATGTTGTATATTGGTTGCCTTGTGCACAAATAAGAATGAAAGTGACGACTTAATTTTAAGAAAGGCATCGCAATGTAAGTCTGCTTCGAGATTGTCAGTTTTTTTTTATTAAACACCCGAATTCTAAAGATTAACATTTTGAATAAGTGGTTGTAAAGGGTTTTGCAGTGAGAGATGTTATTGTGAATGGCCCGCTATTTCGGTAGCTGTCACTTTTAAAGCTTTTATTCTTTGACATTTGACAAGTAGAAACTACGCCATTACCAAAAATGGAACGATACACGCTTCAACAACGCATTGAAATTATTAAAATTCACTACAAAAATGGTGAAAATCTTGCAGTCACAGTTCGCAAAACTAAAGCATTTTTTGGTCGTCGTGAAGCACCTTGTCGGACCGCGATATAGAAATTGGTTGAAAAATTCGAGCTGTTGGGACAAGTTAGTGATGAGAAGAATAAAACCCGTGCACGTCGCTCAAGAACAACTGAGAATATTGCTGCTGTAGCCCAAAGTGTTGAAGAAAACCCAGGTTTGTCCATTCCTCGTCGTTCTTTGGAATAGGGCTATCGAGAGAAGATTAATGATTTTTTATGGTCGGAGTTGGATGGTATTGATCTGGACAACGTTTACTTTCAACAAGACGGCGCTACGTGCCACACAAGCAACGAAACCATTGATCTTTTACGGGAAAAGTTTCCGGACCGTGTTATCTCTCGAAGAGGTGATCACAATTGGCCACCGAGATCTTGTGATTTAACACCTTGCGACTTCTTCCTTTGGGGCCACGTGAAAGATAAGGTCTACGCCAACGATTCAAGACCTCAAAGATAAAATTCGTGAGGCTATCGAGGACATAGGGCAGCCACTTTGCTATTTGGTTATGGAAAATTTCATGAAAAGGATATGGTCCTGTATGCGTGCTCGTGGTGGCCATTTGGCTGATGTCATTATTAACGGCATACCTTCCTCTTTATTATGAAATAAACATCCGATCATTTATCTCGAAAAATGACATTTTTCTTTGAATACCAAAATAACATCTCTTATTGGAAAAGCCTTTATATTATGAATTTGAAAGTAAATTTCTTCCTAGAAATATCAGCTGACATTTTACGTTTAATACATTTTCTTGACTATTTTCGAGAACGATTTATTTTCCTAGTCTAAAGCGGGTTTATACTCTTTTGAAAAGGCCTTGTTTCAAAAAGATGATTGCAATCACTTTATATTTCCGAAGCACTGATATTTCAGAGAAAAACAAAAAAATCTTTTTTCAAAGCAATGAAATTTATCAATTTTTAGGCAAAGTAAAAGACTCCTTATAAATTACATTATTAGCCTTGAACAGCAATATAACTACTGTCGAATTACTGCTTCAAATGTTTATCTCATACTTGCTCCTTCTACTAATTTCAACCGCGTCCTTCTTTTAGTTTTTTTTTACCAATATCAAATGAATCAGAACGATAACACTGAAGTTATATTTAATCTAAATCAATTAAATTCTCCTTCTTTACTTGACATTCATTACCTTTGATTTTGTATTTAATTTGAAAGCGAAAAATAGTAATAGACTGTGCTAGTCCCATCACGACATTCAAGTCACAGAAAGCTATGTAAGCGTGTGTCCTTTTAGTTTTTTAAACACCCCTATAAGGCGCAACGGCGGTAATCAGAGATGATCTAAATCTATCAGATCTTTTTTTTTAAATCCGGAGTAACGCCAAATACGTTTACAACTCAATCACGAATGCCATTGCTAAAATAATTATGTAGTGAACACCGTTTCCCACATAAAATTAAATCACACATTTAAATGCTCTCCATTTTTAAAGCCTACCCATTGAAACAACAATTTTACGGTGCCCACTTAATTGTCCATATAAAGAGTTTGTTTGTGCATTGTTCTAGAAGTAGTTCGTGTTAAACTAGACAACTAAGAGTCTATCAAAAAAAAAGCGCAAATAAAAATTAAGTAATTCTTTTATTACTCGTATCTTTATTCAATGAAATCACCCCTCGGGCATTAATCTGCATAATTATACGAACAAAACCGGTGCAAACCGACAGAAGACGCAAACAAACTCATCACAAAAAGCAGTACAAAGAGATTGCCTGTGGAAAATCTTCGTCGATTTTTCCATTCACTTTCACCTTCATTTAAGAATCTGGATACACATAATATATCTTCACCGAGATTCAGCAAAATGCATTACATAAAACAAAGCAATATATACCTTGGCTACAAGTTTTTGTTTTTTTTTTACCTTTTTTATAAACAAACTAAAAATTGGATTTAATTTGAATAATTTCCAGAACACGTTGCACAATTAATTTGAACAAATATTCCACTGAAATAAATTTTCTTTCAATATCTGGTATTCGCTTTTCGGACACAACTGAGAATGCACTTGTTTTTATGAGATTTATTGGGATTATACAAGAACAGCAATGTGACGCTGGATTTAAACAATTTAACTGACACTTGACCGAAATTGAAATAAATATTCACACAACGAGTTATGGGTACAGGCAATTTAGAGGCGGATTGGCGCGTATATTTAAAGATTGTGTATAGTTCGGAACTCGATGAAGAGGTTTCGAACAAATGCGACCGCCAGCGAGACTGTCTTAACTCTGTCTGAGGTCTTAACTCTGGCTTAAAGCGCAGCTGAGGTGCTGCGATGGTTTGTGGTTTGTCGGTCGGCCGCCGGTGAATATCTTTGGGATAAATTTTCTCTGAAAGTGCTCACGGCGAAAAACGTGTGTGTAGAGTGGATGAGTTTTTTTTCTTCTTTTTTTTCAATGCTTCTTTATGTTTTGTATATTATTTTGCTTCATCTTCGGCTTTAGCGGTTGGGATTAGAAAGATAGATTGATTGAAGCTCTCCTCGCAGCGGAGGGTTTATTTTTCTTTTTTTAATTTAAGTTGCAGTTGCAATCTCACTCAATTTAGAGTGAGTTCGATTTTAACAAAGTTTTGTGATGGAGTTTGTAGTTTTTTGGCGGCTCGCTTGTCAGTTTGTTTAGTTCATTTTATTCCTCGCATGGGGTTTGTATTTTATTTGTAATTATTATTATTATTTTTGTACCTATATGTATCTTCGCGGTTACTTTTGTTTGTATTGAATTTCTTCGTTGCACATTTGTGCTTCTTGTTTGTTTTATGTGCGTAAAGGTCAAACGCAAATTGTGGTTAAGATTGAGCTTGTTAAAAGTGTGCGTTTGATTAAAATATGTTTCATAATTGTGAAACTTTGGAATAGTATGGGTAGTTTCGTAAATGATCTTAAAATGGAGTATCGTGTTGGAACAGGTAATTTTTCAAGGTTTTTGTTTCCTTAGAACGATTTTTCAAATATATGTTAATATTTGGAGTTAGGCAAATCTTAAACTACATTTCTATAGAGATTGTTTGTTATCTAAATTATGTTAATATGTTTTTCTGTCAAATGCCATTTGAATAAAGAAAAATCGTGCATAACTTTTAAAATTGAATTATAGTTTAAAGTAGTGTTTTTGGTAGCCTATGAAGACAATGCGTATTATGTAATGCAAAAAAGGTGTGTAGGAGCATAAACAGACATGTTTTCATCGAGAAGTTAAACTCGTTTTATTTTATGTTGATCGAGTTTTACATTTTTATTGTTCTTCGATGGGTGTGTGTATTAATGTGAATGTTAATCAGTCATAAAGTTCGGTCTGCATCGTGTTTAAATTTATTATTTGTGAGTTATGTTTCGTAATATTTATTTAGGACTTATTTCAGTTAACATATTTCCCATATTAGCATAATCAATAATAAATTATATTCTTTTTATTTCCAGGTAAGTGCATTGAAATGCAAAGAAATCGTAAGTAGTATACCACATGCCTTTGTCACTGGCCTAAAACGTTTAAATCAAGATTAATTTTGTTGGGTAAGACCGTGGGTCTTATGTATCTTTTTTGGACTTTCTTTCGTGTTATTTGCAGGCCTCAAAGCAATTTGTCAATTACTCGTAGTGCGTATAGTTTGGCACTCGCATTTTTATCTCATATCGCATAATGTTGCGCCAACTGCCAAATTAGGCCGACAGCGTATTACTAGCAAGCGTGTCGCCTTTTCGCGTAACTATACCAGTAAAAACTAATCTTCAGGCAGGCATCTTGAATCGAGGTCCACAAACATCTGCTCTTTGAGTTACTTAGTTTGAGTTTTTATCCATCCCAATCATTTAGCACAGTTTTAATAATGTAAGCTACATGAAAACATGGCTGGAAAACAATGTTTCCCTTGTAGAAATTAAAATGTAGGACTCCAAAATGTCCGTCTAAATTGTTATGTTCACAAACATAAAGGGTGAACTTTGAACTTGCAAATAACTTACCCCAGACAGATTTGTTTGAATAAATATAACCGCAGCACGATTAGATCACGCCTAAGCAAATGTAGAGATATGATTAAATTTCCCATTTAACAATTCCAAAAATTTCCGCGGCAAACGAGTTACACTTAAATAAGACAGTAACTGTGTTGACCTTGCTCAAAATGAACAGAAACGCCCTAATCTAATTCTTAGTCAATGACTTTAGACCTCCGCTCTATATAAAATCTTTATACAACAATATGAATTCGAATTAATTCTATAAAACAAAAAAAAATCACGCATACGCCCCACGAGCCCCACCTTGAACCAAATCAAGCTAAAACAAAACCTATATCTCTTAATCTTAGTCGTCAAAAATGGTCTACCGTCCTTGAAAGTGTTTCACAACACCCACAATGTACCGAAAGATTACGTTAATTAAATAAACATCTCACATAATCCACCGCAATCACGTTTTTGTATCCATCATAATAACAATAATTGTTACACATTTTCCCAAAGTCTTAGATACACAATCCACAGCCAAACATAAAAAAAAAAACCGAGTTCACACTACCAATTTCAAATTACGCCCCAAATGGGACTCCCAACAACAAAAGAAAAAACTGTTTCACACAACTTGTAGCTGCCGTCACTTAGCCGTTGGAGTCGGACACGAAACGCGTGAAAAACTTTTGAATTAGAAAACATTTGTTCGGACGCAGTCGAGGTCATCCCACGACATTCGGTGGAAATATAAATTTATGAATACGGAACAGTTGCAAAAATCCAAATTCATTGTTTGAACAAACCATAAATCCTGATCCACAGAACCACATAAAACAGATTTATCCCCAAATTTCAGTTTCTATTCTTTTTGTGTCGAGTTGCACTGTTTAAATTCACTTTTTATTTAGGAAGTTTTTTCTTTCTTACCGAACAGATTTTATTCCTTGAAAATGGGTCAACGAGATGAGTTTTTGATTCTGACAGCCACTGTTTAAGGAATCTAATTTTGGGTGCAGTAAAATCTTATCTGATCTGTGGTACCTTAAATGGATTCTCTAATTGGATTTGTGCTCTGTGCATGTAAATTTGCTGAGAGCTGTTTTGTTTTTTGTTTTGTGTGTATTTTAATTTGGAGAATTGCGGAAATGCTGAACGATAAATTACCAAAATTTTACCTACCAAGCTGTAGAGATCCCAAGCAGTTGATATACGAAACTGCTTGGGATCTCCACAGCTTAAGTTTTGGTAATTTATTGGTGGTGCTACTGTCTATGGTACGAAAGAGCTCTTTTTTGGGCACATGAAGTGTAATTTAATTAGTGAATAACACACTTTTAAAGTAGGTTAGCATGTACATGTCGAATGAAAGGTGCAACACCAGACTTGTGATAGATAGACACAAGGAATAGACAAATGCACACTAAAACTATCGCAAGTTAGTTTTTCTTAACCGGTGGTAGAATCACATAAAATCGTGTGTAAGAGTAGTCACAGTCTTTGGAAATATGAAATACTGGAACAGGGATTGGAACACCCTTACGATTTAGAAAAATTGTATAAATCAGTTGTCAAACTGATCCACCAATGTCCCTCAGTTTGTATAATTCAATATTGCACCTGATTAAGATAAATAAATACCCTTCTCCGCAGGCACGTAGCCAGGCACTGTATAGTCAGACGAAAAATTCGACTTCTTTGTCTCAATGAAACAAGATTCATTTAAAGCCATGATGACAGTATTTCCTTTGTAGAGCTCTTCAAATGCTTCTCAATAAGTCTTGAGGAAATAACGAGCATCAACACTTTTGGCAGCGGTTCAAAAAAGTGATTTCCTAGTAAGCCTCATTGAACGCGAAAAACTGTTCAGATTAATGGTGCCCTTATAAGTTTTTCAACAGAATAGATCCTTAGATTTCATTTCTGCAATCGACCGCACAGAACAAATTCGGAATTCTCTTAAGAACATCAGAGAAAATGACGACGAGGCTTTTCAATCCCCATCCCAACTTGCCCAGGACTTATTTCAGGTTCAATTAATGGCTCCAAGAACTTCATTGAAACAACGCGTTCCAATCCAAAAAACCTATTCTACTCAAGAATATTTTAGAGTGTCTATACTGATTCCTTACATAGATTCCTTAATACAAAATCTTACGGACAGATTAGTGGTCAACGAAGAAGTTTTACCATCGTTTCAAGCTATTCTCACTGCTAAATGGAAAAGCTAACTTATTATGCAATGCAATTTCGTTGTCAGCTGTGAAAACTGAGTACCTACATTCTTTGGTGCGAAAAAATATCATCGAGTGATCCTTCTACCGAAGTTTTGAAATTGCTTGATATAAATGTGACAAGACTTACTTTAGAGAAATAAACTTCTTGCTTACGCTTCCAGTGACCACAGCTAGTGTTAAAAAAAATGTTCTACTATGAAAAAGATTAAAATAGTGTCCCGGAATGCAAGATTAAGCTCACTTGCTATAACATGTAAGACATTTCTAATATTAAATGTGCTTTTCATTTTGTATAACGATTTCGAATTCATTTAAATGTCTCTTGGCCACCCTGTGCTCTTGTTTGCTAATGTTCGTATACATAATTCATTATAATATGCTTTTATATTTACATGAAGAACAGACAATTCTGTCTTACAATGGATAGTTGTAATGTCGAATGATTGAACCGCACAGTTTTTATGTAAACTATCGATTTTGCTGTTTTGTAAACCGTAAGCTCTTTTTCTTTATCTGATCTGATTGTTAAGTAAGCTGAGAAACTTAGTCTGAATAAAGATCTCGTGGAAACAAGACGTGTTTTGAGGCGATATATGTTTTTTTTTTATGTCGAATTGTATGTTTTTTTTATGTTAAACGTAATAATTTTGAAAACTGGACTACAAACATGTGTTTATTCTAATATTAATGTGGATCCAGGTAGGGTGATTGATCACATATCAAAAAAAGAATAAAGACGTCTTCTGCTTTATGATTTGGAAACTAATAAAAATCTATGAGTTGGAATATATACAGTTTTTTGTTTAAAGAATTCCTCGTGAGATTTGGAAGCAAGCCCCCCCGGAAACAAAATCCTGGCTACGACACTGCGTAAAAGTTATCAACTCGTTACTCAGCAGTTACGTGAAATTTTTGCATGCTTTCTGACGTCTACTAGCTAAGCTACTTGTGCACATTTGTTTATTAATACGGGAGCTACTGTGAAGCTTAAAGCTTCAAGTGAGGTGTATTTTTTTTAATATCAGTGTTGAAATATCTACTTTAGTTTGTTTAACTGAAATAAATATTGAATCAAATAGAACTGTCGTCGACAACTGTCAACAACTTATTCCAAGGTTTAAAAAATAAACCCGATTTAGGGCGGTCCAAACAAAACTAATGGATTTAAAATTTTGGTACTAAATTTGAATTTGAAGTCCAGTAATGGTGGTGACATTTCCTTTTACAATAAAATGGCCACAGCTTTATCTCGAAGCACAACGATCCTATCGATTTCGCTTTGCCTCCCAGTTTTGCAAAACTATTAATACAAAAAAAAAATACAACAAACACTTTTTTACAAATTTAATGAAAACGAACATACACGGCAGGTATCATTAAATGACTCTTTCTTTGCATATCGTTAAAAAAGAAAAAAAACTTAGAAAGGGTTCAAATGTATGTCAGATGTTGAACAGAAGTAATAATTGGCCCCCTTTTCGCACATTAACTTCCAAGTCTCAACAACTCTTCGAAAGCATCATTATCTTACATTTTCTTATTTTTTTTAAAATAGAAAAAAAAACATTTTGCCAATATTTCTTACACTTGACCCACACTCTAAATCGCCACCTTCAAGCCGCCGTCACACTTTGTTCTTGTAAATCCGAAAGTCACCATTGATTGGGGCACACTTTTACTTTCAAACAAAACAAAAGATTAATACAGTCTGAAGTACAGGAGATAATCAATTTCGTTTTGGGGAAATTGTATTGATTTTCCATTGTGTATCTAAAGAAACAGTATTTACACAGCCGGGCTTCACCATTGAAGCCCATCAAGAGTCTGTGGTATGAATCAGCAATAGAAAATGTCTTATAAAATATTCATGCATACGAGTATTATGGTGATGAATGATTTTTTTTTTTGATTTGAATTATCTTGTTACAAAGAGCCGGCTTATTCAGATGGTAATGCAGATAGACTAGCGTGCTGTGAATGCACTTGCCCACACTTTTATTTGTGTTTGAGGTGTAAGTTATGACGATCACCTGGATAGTTATAGTTTTTTTTTTGTCGAAGAATATAGGTACCTATCTATCGTCACGAGTGTTGAATACGAACACAATTTGAACTTGGGTGGACACCATATCTGGCGACAACTTTCCCCTTCACAATTACCCGTGGAGGTATACATTTTTTTTATCTTGTTGACTCTGAATTTGCTCTAACTGCGAATAATGGCGTGGAAAATAGAAAATAAGAAAAATATAAGACTTTAATGAAGGAGTTGTTAAAGTCGCATCGCATCGAGAGGACACAGTTTCCCATTATAGCTTCGATTTGAATAAACCAGATCAAGTAGGTGGATGGCAACTGGTTGTGAAATGAGAAGCGTTCAAGTGCGTATTTTAAATTAATGTTTTTTTTCGCATACGGGGACAATCATGTTAACAAAAAATTGGAAATGAAATTCTCGTTTAGCAGATCTCCGGATTAATGTGATGGTTATCCCCTTTGAGTAGTTTTATATAGAGTTTAAGTTGTTATTCGCACTATTCTCTATTTCCCGTTTGGCAAAAAGTATGACTGGCAATGCTGTATACTTCAGGCAAATGCAATGTAAATATATGTATTATGTCATAATGGTATTCGATTGGGCTCCGCAGATCACCTTTTGATCCTCTAGCTCTAGGTCACTTTTTGTGTTCGATTTGTCAAAAAAAAAAGCAATCTTTTTTCGATTTCAGAGCACTTTTACGAATCTGGATTTTTTCAATGCAAGTGCGTTTGAGTTTGACAGTTTGTTTACGTTTTCATGCAAAGAAACGCATTGCATCGGATGAATCTTTTCTTGTATATTTGTACAAATGTTTAGAAATCAATTGGGGGCAAATTTCAAATGATTAAGTTCCGTTTGCTCATACGACTCTTAACGATTTAAGTTCTACTTAAATACTAATGGACTACTTTTTTTAGGGCATAAACTGTCATATAAGAGTTTATATGGAACTTAATTCGGTATGAGTCGTATCAGCAAGCGGCCCTTAATATAAAATCTAAGCAGTGAATTCAAAACGCGTAGAAAAGCGTTCATGTACACATATTCCAATCGCACGAATATCCACAAAAAAAAAGAGCAAGTGACGTTTTTATGTTCGAATATAGCCACACGAAGTCTGAAATCTAAGAACCCCAATCGAATACCAGATTATAATTTACGAAATTAACTTCGAATTTGCACTAATTCCGCTGAAGCGACGAAATTTCGACAGTGTGACACTTGGTTTGCTATGTTTTTAATAAAATTGCTAATGGGATTGTGTTTGTTTCACCAAATGATGACAGTTTGCAATGAATTGATAAATAATCTGTCATATTTTATTGAATTTGAATGTACAGTAAAAAAAAATCGACTGAATGATAAAAACAAACTGAAATGTACATTCCAGATAAAGGTATTATGTACTTTTCTATTTTTTGTTTATTGGCTTAAGATTAGGCTACATTTTAATTGGAAACATACATTTTAAAACCAATGTAAGAGTAAAGTCTGTTGTCAGTTTTAAACAGTCCACCATGGCTAAAAGATTTTCTTAAATTTGTATAATAACTACATTATTTGTTTGAGTTGGACTTGAATAGAATTATTACTCGACAATAAAAAAAAAACTTGTTTCTGCTAAACCCATCAACATTTTATAGCAGATTTACACACTACATGCATTTAGACCTTAAACGTTATTGATTGTAGTCAGTTTAGTGTCCGTTTCTAGTACAGAACAGGTCACAGATAGATTTTGAAAGAATAATAGCTTAATTTGTAATAGCACTTACCGACAAAATATGTTTTGCTCCAACTGGCAACACCATATACGAATTAAACAGTTTTCTGCCGCCTAGTACTATACTACGGAAATGAAAGCACATACTCTCTGGCAAACAGCAATTGGTTTTCAGTTTGATTTTATTGACTCGTTTGATTTTCTTAATTCAACGGTAGATATCTGTTTGTGCATTCAGAAAACTGCACCACGTATTTTATTGACTCTCTTGTATAACACCACCCAAACCCATCACTATAAATGTCAAACAATCTAAGGAAAACACACAAAACAAACTTGATGTTCAGCGCACGCTCCAGTTTTAAGTTTATTTACCTGATAATTTTGTCTCTCTCGGTAACAACATCCACCAAAGTTTCCATATTCGGCTGAGTATCTAATAAATTTAAACAACAGTCATCGGCTGAATTATGTTGCGTCGTCTCGTACTCGTTGTCGGTCGTCAGCACCTCAGCGTCACTCTCATTTTCCTTTGAAAACGAAATGAAAAGTTACCACAGCGAACAGTGTCGTGCGCCGTGTGAGTTGTGACCGCATTCCGTCAGTGTACACAAATATGCAATTGATTTCGTGAGTTCTAAATGATTAATCCGGTTATGAGCCGCTAAAATGTTATTTAACAAAATCAATGTTGGTAATTGGAGAAAGTGGAAGGCAATGCAACAGTCAGCGGAAATGCTCCTTTTCGCTAGGTTTATACTTGCAGCTTGCAGTGATGCAGCCACTTTTGCGAAATCTGGCACAAAATCAGGACAGTGTTTCCCCTGCCACCTATCTCCCCTGTTAATATAACATTTCTATTCGCATCCTCTCTTGGGCGGAAAGTGCGCGTGAGAAAGAGAGCTTTTCTTATTTATACAATAGCCGTTTTCTAAAATTTGGCGAACGCGCGCGTTAGCAAACGCCAGCCGTCATTCCAAACCGTCACTGTTCGACCTTACACAACTGAGTAGAGTAGTACAGCCGTTCTCCGTTTGTTCCGCTTTGTGGTGTTTTTGGAATTGGAAAAACCAAATCAAAACAAAGAAGATTTTGTGCAAAAGATATAAAAAAGAAAAGTGTTTTTTCTTCGGGCGAAAAAAAAAAACTGAAACAATCTGAAAAGAAATTCATAATGGTACTCGTTTTTGACAACACCTCTCTCGTATATACGCACTTTTCAAGCGTCAAGTGGCATTCATTTTCGGCCGTTGACTGAATCCGGGTCATTGTTAAAAAAAAAAATCTATCCACAGTGTTTTGATCAAAGTGTTGGAGCATTTTATCGCGGCTATTAATGGGGCGCCATTGGGAGTTTCATTGACAAATCATTCGCTTGTAGAGAGAGAACATTTGATTGGTGTTAAATTTTGAATGGTTTTTGGAAAGGTTCTGTCAAAATGTCGAATAGTGCGGAAGCTAGTAACACCAACTCGCCAGTTGAAAAGAAAGAGAAAATGGACGACTTAAAGCAGGAAATCGCTGAGGACGGGAAGCAAATTGGTAAATTTCGCTACTGAGTATTACTTTGTGGTTTTGTTTGCTAAAAAAAAGCTCTGTGAGAGAATCGTTTTGTTGGGCAAGTGGGGGGATGATATATAGTAAACAAAGGACATATGAAGGGTATCTACACATCGTTTGGGGTAAGACGTTGTTTGGAATGTTCCATCAGTGAGTAAACAATTTTTACCGTTTTTGTGGGCTACTCCTTAATGAATGAAACTTCCGGTCTTCTTATGGGTCCTGTTTCAGAGTCAATTTGAAATAAAAATAAGAACAACACAGTCGGTGGTGGAAAGATTTACAAAGAAAATAAATCATTTACAATATACCTATCTATGCATAATAATTATGATAAAATCGAGACACTTTTTAAAGGATGAGCTCACCCGCAAATTTATCACCAGCAACCAGAAATTCCTTTTGTATAAATACTAAATAAATAATGTTCACTTTTATTTAAAGAATATTTATTCGTCATTTTTATTCAGCATGTTTCTAGAACAAAGATAAAAACTACGTTGTTAATAATTGACAGATGGGGTCTTGTTTGTCTAAAGCGGACACAATCGATCATAGTGATCGGTGGTTCATAGTTTTCGAAAAGTGCCACCAGAGGGCGCCACCAGTCTAAATAAAAAATCACGTGTATTCGTGTCTCGTGGTTTTCTATTGTCTCGGCCTAAAGAAAAACCTATATAAGTAATTTTCCAGGACTACAAACTTGGGCGAATTGATTGTCCCATAATAACCAAAGAAAAATTTTCCGAGGCATTCGGCTTTGAGGCTGCTTTTCCATTGGCTTTAAGTGCAGTTGCAGATTGTAAGGCTTAATGGACTTATTTAAAAAAGTTTTGGCTCGCTTAAGCGTATTTATTTTTTGGTTGATTAAGAATTATTTCAGCATTTTCGTCAAAAAACGCTCCTAGAAGTAGGCATTCCAAAAAACAATAGAGCTAAGGAACTCTTCCAACTTTCTTTTACCAAAATCTACTCAGTTCCTTTCACTTCAACCCCAGACAGACGTGGAAGTGGAACTCCTACCCTTTTATTGGAATTGAATATATTTGTTGTCAATAATTGACGCTGTTTCGTTAACTCAAATATTCACCCATTTCAGTTTTTTCTTATATTAAGGCCGGTATTTATCAAGCGCTCTTAAATCAATTACATATTAGTTTACGAGGCTCAAAAATGTAAGTTTTTTGACGTATTTACCAAGCACTATTAAGGTTGAATCTATGCTAGTTCGAATATGCGAAAAAATAAAAAAAGAATTTCCAAACGCGTTCTAAAACGAGTTTATGAACTCTTTTTCGAAAGTTTTAGTTGTCAAAATTAGTGGTATGAATATAAACTAATTATTTTCAATTCATATGTTAATATGAGTGATCTTCTTGGCACTTTGTCTAGCAGTTCTTCGTCCTCGGACACCAGCTTAGATTAAGAGGAACTCACCAAATATTTGGAGGAAGCCGCAACGTCAACAAGAAAGAGGAAAACTCTTCGTGAAAGAATCGACTGCATGGAAAAATTTGACGATGCTGAATTCGAGAAGAGGTTTCGTTTGCCAAAATAAATGGTAAACGAATTTCCGAGCCGCATTGGTTGTGAACTGGTTTACTTGGATAAAAACAACAATACCGTTTCAAGGCCAATTACTTGCTCTTTGTCCTTATCGGAAAGATTTGGCTTCCTTCCCTTTCCTTCCATTTTGAAAATGACAGCTGATTTCGAATTTTCGAAGTTGTTACTGCTCTCAGCTTAAGAGTGGTCGGGACCACTCTTCAGCCTTAAGAGCGCTCCTAAATTTATGCACTTATAACCATTGATGAACAGGCTTATGAAGCTCTTCGTTTAATATTGATCGGTGAATACCGCCCCAAGTCTCCATAGTTATTAAGACACCAACCCTTAACCTCATTAAGTTGAGTGATAGTGGAAAAATGTTTAGAAGCAACAACTTCTGCAGTGAGAAGTGGCATAGAAAATATAACGTACAAGTGTCATAAACAAGTCTGATAAACCACATGGTATTTGCCAAGCAACTAGTTCTAAGACCACAACCCTTTTCTGTGCACACACCGTTATTTAAAGTCAATGCATTTACCACCCATTTTTATGAAATGTATTGCGATTACGCCATCAAAACAACATTAGTCTAATAACTCTCCTGTGTTTTCTTGTTTCTTGCAGACCTTGGAATTGGCGGCTTTGCTAAAACCGTGACGCCATGTCCACTACGAGCTCCGCTTGTAGTTACCATAGTTGGACTGCCATGCCGCGGCAAGTCATTCGCTGCACACAAGATTGCCCGTCATCTCAGCTGGAAGGGCGAACTGGCTAAAGGTAAGTTAAGATATGATCGGGATAAATATATGAAAAAAAAAAAAAAATGTACACAGGGGACACCCGGGTTTGAACCGGGGACCTCTCGATCTGCAGTCGAATGCTCTACCACTGAGCTATATCCCCACACAAACACCCAGTGCTAATGTTCTCAGTTGAAAATGTTCTATTCTTATCTCGTGTTCTTTTGATGTTGTTATTCGTGTACTGCGAGTGAAATCAGCAAAAGTGTTAAAGCAGCGCAGTAGGTACTCCAAGATAAGATGCAATGCTGGAGTTGACGTAAAATTCTTGGAACCAATTTTACAGCGGGGGATATAGCTCAGTGGTAGAGCATTCGACTGCAGATCGAGAGGTCCCCGGTTCAAACCCGGGTGTCCCCTTGGTAGCTTTTTTGAATGTTCCCCTTCTTATGCGCATAAAACTGATACTTCCAGCAAGGAGCGGTCAGTTACAACAACTTTCGTTTGACCTTTCGCCGGGTAATAAGTTGATTGTCGTTGTCATCATTTAACCCTCAGACGCACCTTGAATTTCTAAAAGCAGCACGTTTAAGGTTGTATGTTTACTTTTGCGTGATTGTGTGTAATCATCGCGGATGGTCTACCAGGAATTGAGAAGCACTTTCTTTGATACAATTTTCCTGCAAACGAAATTTAGAAAACAACAAAAAATTGATAAAACCCCCCCTTTGGAGGTAATAGTGGGCTAAAAATACCCGCACAAGAAATCAAAGGAAACACTTGATAAAACAAAGCACAGTAGCGGGTGTCAAGCACGAAAAGTTAATCGAACAAAATGCGAAGTTGAGTTGGAAGAAAAATTAACGTAAAGTTTGTATTTGTTTGTTTTGACAATAAGGTACTGCGTTAATAAATTTAATAGGGCTTGGGTTTAGGTACTGAGTTAGAAATTTTAATAGGGCCTTTTACTATTTCAATTGACTCATGTTGAATAAGCTTAAAAAATGACATACGTGTGTTAGCTTTAGGCTCGTGACAACCCTTCATCGTCAAATCAAACTATTTTTAGATTTCAATGGGTATACGAATACTGTATCATATATTATGCAGGGAATAGCTGCCAACGGAAAATATCATTAACTTCTGTCTTGTTAGCTACATGTCAACAGTCAACGGAGAACGCACTAAATTTCAATTCACCTAGTGGTAGTAATTCATTGACGATGGATTACGGTTGGTGAAATCGATATTTCTTCCATTATTTATTTACAAAGCCGTTTGACATTTCATTCATTAAGGTTAGCTATATATCCTTAAGGGCTATGGAATGAATGTTAATTGACGTTTAGCGCATTTGATTCATCGGCAATTGTTTCTTCGTTTATCTTCAATTATGTAAAGAATTTTATTATGCAAAGGGCAACATTTGTATGTGTAAATGCCTCCAAAGCTACTCCGATTTCACACAAATTTTAACAGTTTGTTGCTCTTGGTGCTGGCAGTGTTTACAGATCGATTTTTATGAAGTCTGGAAGTTCTTTCCTGAGCTAATATTAGACCTGTTTTTTTTTTAGCTTCGATCTCAGCAAAGTAGGATTATCAGGACACAATCACAACAACTACGCTCTACTTGACACTTTGAAACCCACAGTGGAATCGCGTGCTGAAGATCTTACTTTACTTTGACTGTCTTAGATCCAAGCTAGAAAAACACGTCTATTGCGAACCACTTAACAGGTTTGGATGCGGTTTCACCTGGATTTCTCAGGAATACATAAATTCAAAATTGATATATCACTTTAAGCATTCAAGGTCGAAGACCTAGCAACCACTTTGGAAATGTTCGATCTTGCACAAAGTCTATACACGTTCTTAAAGAAAATAACATAGAAAAGAGCAAATTAGCAAAATAACGAGTAACGAGTAACGAGCAGTTCGTCTCTGGGCTCGAAAAAGCTCAGAGAACAGAGAACAACCGGCAAGTTCTGATAGATAAATTATGTCACATGCACAAAGTTGACAAGAAACGAATTCAAAATTCGTTTTAAAAATCACTTGCGCACAAAAATAAAAAAACAAGAAAATTCGTCGGTGGTCGAATGTTCTCACAGAGCGTGACATCTTCAAAGATGTAAGTGGCTTAAGGTAGCTCGAAGTCTATCCACGTACTTTAGAGAATATTTTCAGCTCTCTGAGAAAGTTTCGCTTAATTTTTTGAGTTCGATAGATTTTTAGCCGGCTCGGGAAAGTACGCTAAAAAAAAGACCTAAACTGGGGCGCAGGCGAAGAAAACTGTCAGTTTTCATCCAAGTTTGTACAATATTGAAGGTTATCGTTATATCTTTATCAAGCTGAAATTAATTTATCCAATTTATCCGAAAGACATTTTACAATAATTTCGTACTCATGATTCTTTTCTGTTTGTTTTTCTGTTGTTTGCAGTTTTCCCAGTGGACCAAAACGCTACCTCAGACACCTTAACTGACATCTCAAATTGGTTCCTCGGCGGCAACAATGTGGCTGTGAGTCACGAAACAACAATCTATTTTGTTTGTTTTTTTTTAATTCATTTCTATTCTAATTGCAGATCATAGATGGCATGCACTTGAGTCGCCAATCTCGCCAATTCATTTCCACCTTTTGTACTGAGCACATTTATCATCATTTGATCGTTGAAATCGATTGCGACGAAAAGAGTCTCGAATCGAATATTAAAGAGATGGTCCGTTACTTCGAAAGGACAAGCAGCGCCAATACAGACTGGAAGAAGGTGTTTATTGAAAAGGTAAGTCGTAGGACATGCATATATCCTTATACAAAACGAACAAAAAATAACAAAAAAATTTTTTATATTTGCAGCTTCGTGAATGTTCAACGAAATTTGAAAAGTGTGTGCCACACGAGAGCCCCCTTATCACTGTCAACAACTCGGAGAATCCCTTTTTACATTCAGTGATTGCCCGAGGTGTACAAGGAGCCTTACAAACTTCCATTTTGGGTGTCCTATCACACCCAGTGATCCGGGAGCAACTTTTCTACTTTAGTCGAGTGAGTTACAGCAATTGATATCCTTGCAGTCTTATAAGTACAGTCTTTTATTCTATATTAGCATGGTGAATCGGACTACAATGTGGTGGGAAGAATTGGAGGCGATGCAGATCTATCGCCTCGTGGTTGGAAATATGCTGAACGTTTGACGCGTTTGTTTAAGGAAAATCAGTTAACCCTACCTGGCCCTCAGCTGGTAAGAACTCGGTGCGAATTTACTCTGGACATGAACTAACGTATGAATCCCTTTAGATTTGGACCTCAGAGTTCCAGCGAACTATACATACTGCTCGTGATATTCCTGGACCTAGAGCTGCCATTAACGATTTGAATGAAATAAACGCTGTAAGCTGACACCAATTTGGAGTGTTCCAGCAACTTCTTATGTGCATTTGTTTCTTATCGTTTTTAGGGAATTTGTGAAGGACTAACATATGAAGAGATTCAGGAGCAATTCCCGCAGGAATTCGCCTGGCGTGATCAGGATAAGTTTAAATATCGCTATCCGCATGGTGAATCGTATTTGGATTTGTTGCAGCGTGTCGATAGCGTCATTCAGGGTCTGCTAACCAAAACTCAGGTGTTGGTTGTATCCCATCAGGCTGTCTTGAGATGTGTTATGGCGTATTTTAATGGCACTCGGCCAGGTAAGCGTTTCTTTTATTCATATGAACCAGAATCGAACCAGAATAATAGAAATGTAGGCGTGTCTTAAACGCCAGTACAGATCAACTTAAATTCAACTAGCCTCAATGTCTGAAGAGTACGTATCAGCAAATTGCCTCTTAGAAGGTCAAGTCTAAGGTTACTGAACTTATTTTCGCTGAAGCAATATTCTCGCTGCTAATTAAAAGAAAAATCAAATCATTCCCGGTGGTGACTTTGTTTTTTTGATTGCTAAAAATAATGCACAAAAGTCAAACGCTTATAATTGGACCAACTCGGATAATGATATTTTTAGATTCTGTTTCATGCATATTGTGAAGTTGTGTTTCACAACTTCCACTACGTTACACGTTGAAGGAGAACGACAAATCTATTTGTGGCATGAAGTGCATCTTCAGGGATAAATTCCTTGCTGCATGTGAAATGAACGCGGTAAAAACTCGAGCATAGAGTGTACCTTCGATAAAAATATCCATTCGAAGAGAGTTTTTATTGAAACGAAATATTTTATTACAAGGAAAGCCCTTCCATTCGTTGCAAAATAAAAACTCACACAAATGATAAACGAATTATTTTTAAATGAAAAAGCACATTCCACTAAATGAATGTCAATTGCTTTTGTCCACTTGTCCAGAGTTGTCTTTCCTATGTGGAATTCATCGCCAAAACAGGGTCGACTGCTTCATGGTTCTATAAGATAGATCTAAATACAAATTCGACTTAGAGGAATATTGTAACAGGGCAAGAACCAAAAGAATATGTTCGAGTTAGAGGGACTTTCGACTTAGAGGATGACTTTTCTATGCAAAACTGAAGGGAATACAAAAATTGGGTCGAAAAATTCCAGTTAGAGGGAAATTCGAGTCAAATGAGGTTCGACTTGGAGGGATTCAACTGTATTTCTGGGCTTAAACATAGTATTTTTGAAACTGACTTTCGTTTTCAATAAGTGCCACTTGTGATTTCAAATTCGTTCTATAAAATAATCACCCCTATCGGGAATAAAATTTGCCTGGGAATGTTTCCCATTCAGCAATCTGATTTACATTGCTGACAACGGAAACATTTCCATCGGAATTTATTCGCGATAACCCTGAATACCTTACGTATCAGATGCGTAAAATGCCACTGTTCCAATTTTATTATTAAATCTAATTCTATAGAAGATTATTTATCAGTTCTTCAAAAATGTTTCACAGCGAAACTAAATGCACAGTTGACGCATTTAATACCTTGCAAGAGCAAAATTCACTTTATTCAAAGTGTTGAAGGCATCAAAAGATTCGATTCACATTGCTTGCCGCCCTTCCCAAACTAATAACTCCGAGTCATTAAATTTGAATCAATTTTTAACTTATTTTTGAATGTTTTCTTTTTCCAGATCAAGTTCCGTACATCAATGTTCCGCTACACTCACTGCTTGTCGTGCGCACCAATGGTTTCAACTTCGAAGTCGAGCAGATTCCCCTTCAAGTGGAATGCGTTGACACATATCGTGTCAAGCCTAAGGTAAATCCAAGCAGCCCCCACTTCAATATCAAATGATAAACTAATTTTGCAAAATTTTAGAACTGCGACATAGAACGTACCAGTTCTGATGCCCTGGGTACAGTACCAGCTCACTTTGATGCACCTCTGCCAAATGTTGTTCAAGGCCTTACAAGCCGTTAAAAAAAACAAACAAGCTCCCATAGGATATCGGTCACAATAAATAGAAGAGCAACAGCACAACAAAGATAACAAATGAAAATTTCATCAAGTTTTTTTTTTATTATAATTAAAAAAATTTATTTTAAAATGTTCGTCAGTGTTTTTCTCTGTTCACGCTTAATTTTAATTTATTCAAAAAAACAACATTATGCTATTTTTACACACATATCTTATGTTAATCTCTTAGTTTAGGGTGATAATAGTTTCTTGAATGTGCGAATGTATACCTACCACCTTTCGGAAATTATTTCTTGATACAAATGCGGGTTTTGTAATTTTGTAATACCTCGAAATTTGCCTGAATCGGGCATTTTTCTAAACACCACAAGTGTTTAAACCCCATAATGGAACTGCAAATGTAATTGTAATAAGTCAAAAATACATAATACCGCTATGTACGAAAGAGAAACAAAGATTCTTATGCATGTGGGAGGGGAGTTCAAGAATTTAATTGAAATATCACTGACATTACATGTTTTTCTTTTCAATTGAAAATAAATGTTAAAGTAGAAAATTTTGAAAGCAAAACTTACAAACTGAAAGTCTAAAGTAAAGGAAAATACTAACATCGTCAATTTTCTACATTTTTATCTTAACTACATAATTTTACAAAAAAAAAAAAACCAAGACAAAATAATGCATTTTTTATTACCTATTTAGAGTAAAAAATATACTAATATAGTTGAAAGATATTTGAGAGAGTGTCGTATATTTAGAGAAAATAAATAACAGAAGCAAATTTGTTTGTTATTCAAAAATAGTAATTAATAGAAGAAGTTTAGAAAATGTTCATTATGCATACCAACATGCAATATTGACAATGCTGTCTTTTGAAGAAAAAGGAAGAAATATTATTAAAAAATGAGATGCGAACAGCTCTTTAAATTATGTATTCTAAGTGTCTTTGTTAAATGTATATTAAAGTAATTCTATTTCTAAACTCTATACAATGAAGCTTTTTTCCCTACACAAAAGTAATACAAAAATAAATCGGTTTTCTAACAGTAAACTAAACCATTTGATAATGTCAATATATTTATATAAGGAGAAAACAAAAACAAATATATTATCTGCTTTACTGCATACACAAAGTAGACGATGATGATGATAATAATAATTATTGTAATCCCATTAACTGTAAGCAAACGACAATTGTTTTCCAGAGTTAATAAACACATTTTTTAGTAAACAAGAATTGTGATTTTTTGTTCTACAACATTTTGGTGCCTACAAGTGTATTGAATCTTGTGATGTTTGTTGCTCAGAAGTTGGTGGCGAGGTATTTGGCCTTTTGCAATATTAAGAGTCGACCTTTGCCAACACTGCCAAACCGTTTAGAACAGTTTATTCTTCAAGTTCCTGAGAGGTGGCGCAGTGTAAAAAAAACTTAAGATAAAATATGTTTTCTTTTCAGGGAATAAAATTAAAAAGAAAACATCATCAGTCGAAATAAATTACGATGTCCTTGCCGCAGCGCAGTGGTCCCAGATTGAAGGGAAAAGCGCTAATTTTGGCGCTTTTTCAATAAAAAGGATGAAAAAGGGGAAAAAATAAAAATCTCTTTGAAACATGAATTGCTTAGAAGTAGAATTTAAACGCATTTCCATTAAAAATAAATTTCAAAGTTCACTCAGAATGATATGTTCACACTGAATATGAAAGAAAACAGCCCATCAAGCATTTCAAATTCACATTTCTTCTAAAATATAGGCAAATTTCACTTAGGGGAAAAAAGGGGAACTTTTTTCGAATTCGGATGAAAATTAGTGCCTTTGCTGATAAAAAAAGGGGATAACAGTCTTCACAGTTTGGGACCACTGCCGTAGCGTAAGTAACTGCATTCAGAAAAGCAACGATTGACGCTGTAAGGCAAAGAAGGGGTAGGTATACCTAGTTAACCATTTAACAGAGTTCGTTAATTAGGCAGAGCCGCCTGACAGTCCACACCCTAGTTTAATTCAAAATAATCAAGGGTGTGGAACAGACTGTATTGCGCCATCAAAATATTTGGACAAATTTGCAATTATGAAAAAAATATTTAATTTTTTTAGTTGCGCGTCGCGAGTGGAGAGTGGTTTTTTATTTCTTTCGTCAAAACGGCATATTGCAAGTGTCAAGCTACACAAAAACAAACTGGTAAGATTCTTGTGCCACTTTGACATTTTTTTAATTGTTTTGTATTTTGATTTCAGGCCATAACCGCACTTTTGCAACATAATAAGAAAATAAATACTTTAAAAGCTGTCCGATTTTTCGCAAAATGTCGTAAGCCCGAAGGATTTTTTTTTAAAGCTTTTTATAAATATTTGTATACTATCTGAAAGAGAGAGAAAAATACTTCAATTGTTTGAACCTAAACGAACTTTGTTATTCTTTTTAATTAACAAGAAACAATTTTTAAGTGTGACGCAAAGCTTTAAACGTCTCTCCTGTAAATCATACATTTTCGATTTAGGTAGGTACCTACCAACCTATGCCAATTTACCGTGAAAGCGCCTATATAAATGCGTTGACTAGTTAACTTAAATTATTATTGGGTATTTTCTCGCGGTTTATTTGGAATTTGACCCTTCGAAATATCAAATGAGTATTCAGGCAGGATTTTCTTGACTAGATTTGTCGGCTACCCGCTACCGCTACCCCTTCATAAACGTCAATTCGAAAAAACTGTTCACGTTACCAATTTGGGCCAACAAAAACTGATGTGGTTTTCCGTTGGGACAAAAAATCAATGTTTTTTTGATCTAAATTACTTTTCATGTTCCTTTGGCAAAAAATTTCATCTTTTTTCGATTCGGATCGCTCTTTGCAGATCTCGATATTTTTTCAGATTTATACACAATGCCTCAAATACCAATATACCTACCTACTTTGCACAGCTGTTTTACGTAATTTTATGAAGTTTGTTTTGAAAGAAATGCGCAAAAGTTTCGTGAAAACGAAAATAAAGAAATACTTAATTAGCAATGGATATAACTTGGGAGGAATTATTATCTTCATCGTCTTCCTTATCATCTGAAGACTAGGTACGAATCACCATAACTAGGTACCTACTCCATTTGTATTCTGAAAGGTGGTATCGATAAACTTGGTTGATTTTACCAAAAAACGAATGCAATTTAAAAAGCTGATATTGCTGTCAAATAACGCACTAATCCATTTACAAAAGCAGATCAAATTTCGTTTTCGTTGCATGTTCCATGGACCGCGTTAAATCTGAGATCTGAAAAAGATTTTTGGTGGTCCCAATGGAAAACGACACGAAATACCTACCTACAACAAGTCAGTCAGCTGTAAGGCTTGTCAAACTAGAAATCCGACCGTCCCCTATATTTAAAAATAGAAACATTTTAGGGGTTTAATAGTTAAACTACATAGGTACACCCAAGCGATGATTTGCTTAACCAAATTTTAAAAACATTATAGGTAAGTAGGAAAGGTAGGTACCTACAGTCGAATCCCTCTAAGTCGAACTTCCTTTAACTTGAATTTCCCTCTAACTCGAATTTTTCGACACAATTTTTGCATTCCCTTCAGTTTTGAAAAGAAAAGTCATCCTCTAAGTCGATATCCCTCTAAGTCGAAAATCCCTCTAACTCGAACATATTATTTTGATTTTTGACCTATTACAATATTCCTCTAAGTCGAATTTTGCCTTTTTAAATTGAATTCTTTATTAAACGAGTGAACACTGCAACTTTTGCATCCCAATCAGAAATAACTATTTTTTAAAACCTCTAACTCGAACTAATTTTTATCTCCCGTGAAAATTCGACTTAGAGGGACTCGTCTGTATCTACAATTTCAATTTGTTGCAAAATGCATTGCCTATTGGTATGTATGTACCTAGGCCTACCTACTCTTAATTGTTTTTAATAATCATATTCTTATTTAACGTTTGCATATAACATCTTGTCCTCGCAGCAGCTCATTTACAAATAAATACGTACCTAGGTAGATAGGTAAGGTATATAATTTCGAAAATCTTATTAAGGTAGGTTGGCATCAATCAATACAAAAAATTTTTGTATACCTAGGCCGTCATAGAACTCTTACTCTTAAGAAATTGTGATTTTAACCCCTCAAGTCTCAATCGATCAATAAATCCAACATCGAACCGATTTGTCTCATAAACTGTTACTCACCAAGCAATTCTGCATTACTCGTTTGTTTCTAAGTAAAAAGGCATTTCAGTAAACAAATCTACAATTTCATAAGCCGATTCATAATATTTGATGATAGGTAGGTATACCAATTTGAAGTGACGTTGTCATGTCAAGTAGTCAGTAGTACCTAGGTGGGTAGTGAAAGTATCAAGGTGACACACAACTTCCACATCATCTGATGGGAAATTACTTTGACCTTGTCCGAGTGTCCTCTGATGTTGTGTTTTGTCTTGGCTGGATTTTGGTATTTGGTATACCTCCTTATTGTTATGTGCACGCTTGTTCCACCCCCACCCACTTCTGAACTGAACGGTTTTTTTTTAGCATACTCTTGCGTACGTTTCTTTTCTTCAACTATTAAATCACTCATTCTCTATCTCGCTTCATATGGCGTAGTTTTGTGTTTTCAAAGTCAACGAAAGAAAAAGGCAAAGCTTTTGGGTTGGGTGTTTCAACTGTACCCTATGCTTTTTTTTAAGGACAGTCGATTTGTCTCTTTCTTGCGAAAGAGTTTGAAGCAAATATTAAAAATTGGAGAACGATTAGCATAGCACATTTCAAGTCGAAAAATACAAAATGCGTTTTTGGTTATTTAAAAAAATAACTTAAATCAAAGAAATAACTGAGAGTATAGCTGTTTTTTGTTAAACTATCAAATGCTCCATTTGTTTATATGATTTCCAAAAATACAATTCATTACTTATTACGGTTTTCCTCGACATCAATCGTTTCACACCTAAAATTTTCGTGTCAAATTGGATAGAAATCTACCTCCGTATCAATAAACCCTGAGTTATAAAAAGTTATCAATTCGTTCGTCAGCAGTTACGTGAAATTTTTGTATGCTATCTGATGTCTACTAGCTAAGTTACTTGTACTCATTTGTTTATTATTACGGGGCCTAGAGAGAAAAATGCTAAGGTATACCTACCTACCTATATTTGTTTATAAACTTCTTTATGCACTGTTTCTTTGCAAAATAGCGTTGTTTTTTGTATTTAAATAAATAGTTGCTGCGAGGCAGTACCTTCTACAAACAATTCGTTCATTTGAGTTCTAATATTTGGGACTAAAGAAAGTGACCTAATAATATTAAGGCCGAATTGAGAAGTTTTCTCCAGGATATTTATCAGGAGGTGTTGGAATGGGTTGAAACTGAGCCGATTTTCGTTTACAGGAAGCCCAATTTACATCGACAAAGTCTGTCACTTTGCACTAGAAGAAAAATATTTTAACAACGTGTCATTTTAACAAATAAGAATATGCTACGGCTACCATCAGGACTCCCACTGCTCAGCAGAAAAAACTTTCACTACCCCCTACTGAAATCGGAACAGTTATAGTTTAACGAAAAGAACAAAAACTCAATTAGAGCAAGAAGACCAACTGCACAAATGAAACGAGAATATATCCACCTCCCCAAGGAGTTTCGTTGAAAGCTCTTCGCCAGAAAATAAGATGAAAAATTTGCCCTTGATTTGACACTCGTCGTCTGATAGTCGTGGAGTGAAGTTGTGTTTTTTTGTCGGTTCTACATTTGAGTGAATTTGGTAAGTACCAATTTAAGTATATTATTGCTATTTTTTTTCATGGATACCTCTAAGAATATACAAATTTATTTATTCCTTCAATTTGAATCAGTAATTTGTTTATCAATATTTCACCATCTTTGAGACCACTATCTAATCGAAACTTGTGTCATTGACGTAATGGAAGCCGCTTCTTGAAGAATTGCTATTTCTATCTGATTCAAAATTGTGGTAGTCTTTAAATATTATCAAGTATTTCAAAGAACAGTTCATGTTCTAAAACTACTGTTGGCGATTTGCGCAAGTTTTTCTTGATAACTCGGTGGGTTATTGCAATGACCTTTAATGACCTTCCCACAATGGCAAAGCAGTTTCGCCTCGCCTAAGAAGGCATATGATGTGATTTTTTCTGAATACCTTAATAGTTTACTTGGAGTTTTACTAAAGACTATGAAATTTCATTTTATTTGTTACTATTCGAGTAAAGTAAATTTAAATTGCCGGCTTGGCGTTTTTTTTTTTTGCAAATTTCTTTTCTCGTCCCATTTTTCTCATTGTATCGTCCTCTTTTCAGTTTCATTTCTCATGTTATTCCAACTAAATTGTAGTAGTAGCGACAGCGGGCGTCCGCAAATACAGGGTGCACGTTTATATATAGACTTTCGTTGTCGAACTTTTATTAGTTGAGATGAAATACATTGTCAGCCTTATTGTGAGTTTCGCCCGAACAATATTCCACCCGAAAAAAATGACATTTCGGAACAGAAATCTGTTTTTTTCGGGTGGAATATTGTTCATTTTTTGTAAATTGAAAGGTTTATCATCAAATGTTTGTTTAAACTTGTTGGTAGGTAGTAGATTTTCTGGTACAATCAGCAATATTTTATAACAAGAATATGCACATTTATTTTGAATTTATTTCATTACGAAAAGCTCATTTACAACTCGTAAGTCGTAACTCGTAAGGTGTCTATAAATTGATATCCCAAAAGGGAGAGTTTTCGCTGTATACCTATATACATCAGCTGTGTATAAATAGGTATACAGCCAACAATATTCCACCCGAAAAAAATTAAATTTCCAAATGATACTAGGAACCAACAGTATAATACGGATTTGACCTTGCTATCACTTTCATACAAATGGTTAACAGTTTGGTGGTGGATATGGCAACCTTTTTAAAAACAATAATTATACATGTATGTAGGTATATATTTTTTTTACCTTAATCACCATTGATTAACCTGGTAATTTTAAAAGCTGGTATGTTTTACTAGGTTCGAAAGTAGAAGGCATTAGTTTGGAGTAGGTACCTATAGTAAGTAAGATGGGCAATTATTTTATTAACCTGCGTTAACTTTGGGCGTAGTCTAGTAGCTCAATAGAGTGAGAGATCAGATGTTCAATCTTCAATCCCCAAAAAGAAACGACAACGTGGACTTCTGTCAGAGAGGAGAACACTGTCCTATGTTATAAATTTAGCGGTCGATCTGAGTTTGTTCAATTTGTTAATGGCTTGAACCTGCACCCGTCAAATCAACCCACCGCAATTAAACATTTTACGTAGTTTCTTGCGCATTTATTAGAGTTATTCCTAATTTTATTACACTTTCCGATCTCGAGATATCGCCTGCTTTTTATAAGACAAACATTCGTCATAATGGATTTGCACTTTTAGCCCAGCCCTTTGGTTGAAATTCAACTGCGTCGAAAGTTGTAGAGTGAATAAAGTCACTGAATTTGTTTGCGACATGTTCACATCTACATTTTCAAACGGTTTTAAATAAAATGTATAAAAGAACGTGAAGAAAAGCCTTTTTTATGGTTCATCACTTGCCAGCAAATATTATTCACTTGATTCACTTAGTTTGGTTTAATTGATCTCAACTGGAACTCATTGGAATCGAAACCATCTTCATCTTCATAATGAAAATATTTTGAATTTAATGTCACATTTTTTAACGCTTGGCCGTTTTTATTTTTTTTGCAGTTTACAACAAGCCATCATGTCGAAAATTGGTATTAACGGATTCGGACGTATTGGACGCTTGGTCCTCCGTGCCGCCATCTTGAAGGGTGCCTCCGTCGTTGCTGTCAACGATCCCTTCATCAATGTCGAATACATGGTCTACTTGTTCAAATTCGATTCGACTCACGGTCGTTTCAAGGGAACCGTCTCCGCCGAAGGTGGTTTCTTGGTTGTCAACGGACAAAAGATCACCGTCTTCAGTGAACGCGACCCCAAGGATATCAAATGGGCCAGCGCTGGCGCTGAATACATTGTAGAGTCGACTGGTGTCTTCACCACAATTGAAAAGGCCTCAACCCATTTCTCAGGTGGTGCCAAGAAGGTCATCATCTCTGCCCCATCCGCTGATGCACCCATGTTCGTTTGCGGTGTCAACTTGGAAGCCTACGATCCATCAATGAAGGTTGTGTCCAACGCCAGTTGCACCACCAACTGTTTGGCTCCCTTGGCCAAGGTTATCCACGATAACTTTGACATCGTTGAAGGTTTGATGACAACCGTGCACGCAACTACCGCCACCCAAAAGACTGTCGATGGTCCATCTGGCAAATTGTGGCGTGATGGCCGTGGTGCTGCCCAAAACATCATCCCAGCTTCCACTGGTGCTGCCAAGGCTGTTGGCAAAGTCATTCCAGCCTTGAATGGCAAACTCACCGGCATGGCTTTCCGTGTCCCAACCGCCAACGTATCCGTCGTCGATTTGACTGTCCGTCTTGGCAAGCCAGCCTCATACGACCAAATCAAGCAAAAGGTCAAGGAAGCCGCCGAAGGTCCACTCAAGGGAATCCTCGACTACACCGAAGAGGAGGTCGTCTCATCTGATTTCATCAGCGACAACCACTCATCGATCTTTGACGCCAAGGCCGGCATCTCATTGAACGACAACTTTGTCAAGCTCATCTCATGGTACGACAACGAGTTCGGCTACTCCAACCGTGTCATCGACTTGATCAAGTACATGCAATCCAAGGATTAAGCAGCCAACACCTTATTGCTAGATTCATACAACAAAAAGCTAGAAGACACTGCGAGAGACATGTACACAACAACAGCAACATCCATCAAAACCATTGCGCTCGCATTCACACTATAAAAACTGTTTTAACAATTTAAATTCACTTAGCATTGTTCTGTTAACAAGTAATACGCATTCGTTAGAGTTGTTTTTTTGTTTTTAGAAAAAGCTATCACAGAACAAGTTGTTGATTCAAATTATTAATATTATTCTACTATTAAAAATAAAATTGTACTACCACCACAAGCATATAAAACATGGAAAAAAATAAGATCATACTTGTAGATGATACGTTTTAAGTTTCTGTATTATCGGAAATAAATTATGTGTCGTAAGATAATCGTTTTCTTGTTTATTTTGTTCCGTATCTGGTAGTGGTTGCCGTCTGCGCTCTTTGACCTGTGCGTTTGCGTAGAGTTGGCAGTAGCTGAGTAGCCGTGCCCCCGGAGCGATAGTGATGTGATGCATATGGCTATCTGGGAGGCTATTCCCAAATGCGCGGCGGATCGCTTTTGATGGCGGATTTGAATATTTGTATTTCTATTTGACAACATTTTTATTAGGTTCGCAAACAATCCGCCAGCAATCCGTCACCTAAACACCTATCGCTTTCAATGTAATCATAAAATGACTTTGGAAAGTGCTTTCGCTTATACAAAAATTCAAATCCGCCATCAAAAGCGATCCGACGCGCATTTGGGAATAGCCTCCCTGTTTTTATATTGAAGCCGAAAGAGGCGGTTCAAAGGTGGCCGCTGCTTATCGCTGCTGTTAGAAGTAACGCCCGATAATCTTGTTTCTAAATAGCTTGAAATAGTCCAACATTGCTGATTAAACCATCCACAGATTATGCAATATAATTGTTACCCTCTGTGTCTTGGACTTAAATGTCGCCTAAGAAGTGCTATAGGCAGCCGGTCATATTAATAGACAGGTCCAAAGTCCTCGGTCTTCGAAAATAGCTCAGAGGCAATCACCGTTCGTTTATGTACACTCAAATCACTGCAACTTAGATGAATGTGCACGGTAACCTACGAGAAGCTCTAATGTACAATTTAGAAAGCATTTACGACAACGGATAATGAAAAAACTATTCGAATAATGTAATCACATCACTTGATATGCAAATGGTCTCGGTCGGGAGTGAAAATGACTGTTGGCTTCAGTCCCGGAAAGCTTTTACTTGTACAGAAGCGAAATTGAATTTAACGAAAGTGCCATGGGAGAGAAGGCATCAAACGTCTGGCCAAGTAACAGTAGACTACGTACCCTCCGAGTCTTAATCATTTTCTGCAAATCCTTTTAAGTGTAGTATTGCATCGTCAGTCAGTGGACTTTAGTAATTGAATTTGCTGATCCACTATGTTGGGGGCCAAACAACATCGACACATTCAATACGCTCAGAGATTTAAATAATTCAGACAACGACACTAACCCTGAGATTAATAGAAGAATAACACTTGCAAATTCGATCATCCGTCTAAGCTCTAAGGTGACTGAGAGACGTTGGAGTGGCCCCCAACTACAGAGCTGTCAGATAACTAATTCAAATGGATGCTAGACATGTTTCCGTTTCGTTTTCTAGAATGCGAGAGAAATATTTTAAACTTTGGTAAGGTATTACTATTAGATCCGATCCATCGATTTATTCCAGCAGGATTCCCTAACCTCTTCCCTTTTGGGTTATGTATGAGCAAGATTGCCGGTAACTGGAAGCAGCGTGCCCGGGATCGCAGAGGATGGAAGGCTGCAGTGTCTCAGGCACAGACTCTCCACGGGTCGGGAGCCCGTTAAGTAAGTAAGTAGATTGCCGGACTCCATTCAAGTGAAAAGTAGGCAAAACAACCGGGCATACAAACATAAATAATATAACAAAAACGCACTTAGCTTTCTTATTTTTATTCATTAATTCATGGAATAAATATAAACAACTACCTCCAGAACTTAAAAATCTAAACAAAAACAAACCATCTAGTCATCTATCTACTACAAGATCAAATTAATCGTTATTTTCGATTTCTACAGCAAAAACGTCTAAATATGTACGTAGGAAATTGTTCAACAATATAATATTTGGTTAATGGAAAGAAAGTACTGCCTAAAACCGTTTACGGCAGTAATTTCCGTCAAGGATAACTTAAACTTATATAAAACACTCCTCGGTGTCAACTGTATTACGAAAGATACGGTGTTTGCCGAAAACTAAAGCGAAGTTTGTGCTATTGATCGATGATCTATTTCTACAGGACTGGTGGCGGGGGGGTTGAATGACGGCTATATCCCATCTTTTAAAGATGATCTTTTATTTATGTGTCGTTTTTGTAAATACTTCTTTTTAGTCGCGTGTGTTATTTGGAACTAATCGAGCTCAATGCGGCTGTCCGTAAAGAGACTCCCCGTGTGCATTTTGGATTCTTTTAATTTGTCATAAGACTTCATCATGTCTTCCATTGATATCGCAAGCATTTCATTGGGTGTTGATGCTTGCAGGTCTTGCGTTGTTGTGGCTGCATTAAGAGCGTTCTCATTTGAGCGCATGAACTGCCGCATTCTATAGACGGAGGCGTTGCGACACATCTCTCGCAGATCGGAGCCTGAAAAGCCGTTTGTTAGTTTGGCTAGACGATTGTAGTCGACGGAATCGCTAATGTTTTCGGATTCGAGAACAAGTTTTAAGATCTGCAGACGTTGTTGGTCTGTTGGAAGTCCAATATGGAACTGAGCGGGCATACGACGAATAATAGCCTTATCGAGATCTTGCGGACGATTTGTGGCGCCCATGACGATAACAGTTGAGCCAGCTTGTGTACTTAAGCCATCCCAGAGCATCATGAACTGAGTTTTCATCATTGCAGTGGCTTCATGATCGTTGGAACTGCGACTGCGCAGGAATGAATCAATTTCATCGATGAAAATGATGCAAGGCTGCAATTTGATAGCGAGTGAGAAAACGGCTGATGCGAGCTTCTGTGACTCACCGTACCTGAAAAAGACTGGGATTAGTGTTCGAAATGCAGATTTTGTTCTCATCTATGATGTTTAACAAGTTTTTGCCTAAACACTCTCACTGTAAAAGTAGTCAACTCAGCTGGAAACACGATATCTTAAACATTAATCTTGGTACAGTGTTTAGACAATAATCTAAAACTAAAAAATATATATAATGCCACACACTAACCATTTATCGGTGAGAATAGCCACATCCAAGTTAATGAACCTCATGCCAGCCTCCTTGGCAGTCGCCTTTGCAATGAGCGTTTTTCCACATCCAGGTGGCCCATGTAATAGAACTCCCTTTGGGGCTTCCCACAACTTTGACTTGTTAAACAGGTCCCTGTGTCGGACTGGCAGTACAACCGACTCCCTCAATTCTTGAATGACATTGTCCAGTCCGGCAATATCCTTCCAGCTTACTGGAATATCGTCGGGCACCACCAAGTGTGACGCAATCATTAGTTCATAATCACTGAGGTTTTGAGTGTTGATCTTGAAACCATCTCCCTCGCCAAGTCTATGACGAGCAAACAATTTTTACCACAAAAACGGTTATCATTTATAACGCTCACCTTTTTAATTGCTCTTCGGCGCGTACTTTTGCTTTTCTTTTGTTCTTGCTAGTGGGGTCCAATTGGTTCATCATCCACTTGACCGAATAAAAGGTGACAACGGATGCAAGCGACACACGGATGACCAATTGAAGGATCTCATTGCGGCTCAATTGCGAGCTACCAAGACTAAAGTTGTTCATTTTTGTTGATAGTATAATGTATTTGTGTCCTTAAAAGCAAAGTTGGCAACTTTTCTGTACTTTAATGAAGTTATTTTGAAAGATTCCTATTTTACCTTCACTTCAACTTCACATGTTTTTACAACCATAAAAAGGCACTTCTGTCAAAAATTATGACATCTGCTGGGTATGTTCAATTTAATGTACAAAAACTCTCCTTCAAATTTTATATATTGCAAACAAATAAAAATGCGAAAATTTCAATGACGTAGGATAAAATGAGAAAAATGTATGCAACATTAGAATTAATGCTGAAAATTGGAAATCTCTTTCCCTTTTAAAGTCTATTATTGAATGGTATTTATTATGCTGACAGCACTTTTGTATTTAATTAAATGGAATCGGCCCTTATTTATTCATCTCAAATCAAACAAACTTCAAAAAAGTTTTATTTTTATCTATTGCGCTTATTGCGGAAGGATGCAGCAAAAGAAACAGAGACCGGATTGGGTACGTACCTAAAATAGTCGACGGGAGGGTTTACGGGTTTTCATTAAATTGTTTGCAATATTCTAATTCCAGTGAAAACATGAACAACTTTAATTTTGGTAATTCTCAACTGAATCGCAGTGATATTCTTCAACTCATCCTCCGGGTTTCACTTGCATCCATTGTTACATTTTATTCCGTCAAATGGATGATGAAACAGTTGGACCCAACCAGCAAGAACAAAAGAAAAGCAAAAACACGAGCCGAGATTCAATTGAAAAGGTAAACTTGATGATTGATATTCATCTTCGGTATTTGAAAATTCTTTGTAGGCTCGCTGAAGGCAATGGGTTCCAATTGAACACGCAGAATCTCAACGACTATGAGCTAATGATTGCATCGCATTTGGTGGTGCCTGAAGATATTCCAATTAGCTGGGAAGACATCGCAGGCTTAGACAGCGTTATCCAAGAGTTAAGAGAGTCGGTTGTTCTGCCAGTTAGACACCGCAAGTTATTCAGTCAATCGAAACTGTGGGAGGCTCCAAAAGGAGTTCTTTTACATGGTCCACCTGGCTGTGGAAAAACGTTGATTGCAAAGGCAACCGCCAAAGAAGCTGGTATGCGTTTCATCAATTTGGATGTGGCTATTCTCACAGACAAGTGGTAAGTCTTGTTTATTATGCATTTGAGATTATTGGGTATTTTTAAGTAAACAAACTGGAGGGTGCGCCGGGAATTCCCGTTTTAATATGAGATAAGCTGTTGGTGCAGGCACATTAATACCGTTTGCAGTGCCAGTCCCCCCTGTATGCTGTGAAGTTAAGTTGATGTTTTGAAAAAGCTTTCATAATGCGAGATGGGACGATCTGAGGAAAGTAAAGTATTTTGGGACACACGTTAAGAGAGTCTCATTATTTTGCGACGGCAGATATTTACGTTAGCAAAATTCTCAGATAACCAGAATTCTGACAACGCTTGCTTTGCAGTAGTTTGTTTTTATTTGGTTTCATACTTTTAATATAGCCCACTACCAAATATAAAAGATTATCGTAGAAATGTCATTATTTACGTTTCAGGTACGGTGAATCACAAAAACTAGCTTCAGCTGTATTTTCACTAGCCGCCAAACTACAACCATGCATTATATTCATCGATGAGATTGATTCATTTCTTCGCAGTCGCAATTCGCAGGATCACGAAGCAACTGCCATGATGAAAACGCAGTTTATGATGCTCTGGGATGGATTAAGTACACGAGCTGGCTCGACTGTCATTGTAATGGGTGCCACCAATCGCCCACAAGATCTCGATAGGGCTATTATTCGTCGTATGCCTGCCCAATTCCATATTGGTCTACCAGACCAAGCGCAGCGACTGCAGATCTTAAAACTTATTCTCGATTCTGAAAATATAAGTGATTCCGTGGATTACAACCTTCTCGCAAAACTGACTAAGGACTTTTCTGGATCAGATTTGCGTGAGATGTGCCGCAATGCGTCCGTATATAGAATGCGTGAATTCATGCGCACGAATGATAATGAGAACAACGCCTCTGTAACACTTGAAGAAGCCCATGCATCAACATCTAATGATATACTTGCCATATCAATGGGGGATATGGTGAAATCCTTTGAACGATTAAAAGATTCCAAGAAGCATACCTCAAATACGTTCTCAGAAAATCGCATAGAACTTGATTAAATCATCAATATTAGTGTTTGAATGTAAAGAATGATAATATTGTAACATTTTTATGTAAATGACTGTTTCGATTCTAATAATAAAAACACATTTTCTATTCTTTCAATCATAACCTCGCATAAACCACAATTTGATCTATGTTAGACATCAGGCGCGTTAGCATAGAGGAACTAAACTAGAGGGCCAACTGAGAGCAGAAACGGGAAATCTGCCTACAAGCTGCCTGTGTAACCTTAAATTGCATAAGTGTTCGTGCCTGTACAAATCAAAGGAGCGCCATTAATGCCGCACGCATACTTATACAAAAAAAGGTTACAACTTTATGTCAATCGAGCCGCCATTGGGCGACTGTGTTCGTCATATTTTGTGCCATTTAGTTACACGGCGTTCACATCACAGTTGAATTTAAGAGTTTTTAATGTCTATGAACTTTTTGGAATCAAATGGAATTCCTTTTATAATTTCGTTACAATAAAATAATAATTTGTCAATATCTTGCAGAAATTTGACTCATAATAACAATCAGAGAAAAATTAACGTTTTCTTCACTTTTGTTAAAAGAGATTTTGTAAATTCAAGTTTTTTTTGTATATTTTAAGGAAAGAACATTTTTTTCGTTGATTTTAATGGTTATAATTTCGAAATATCGAAACAAAATATTTGAACACCGTTTAAGAAAATCGTTTATTTTTTTTCGCGAAAAAGATTTTTTAGTTTTAGCAAATGCATACTTGTACAGTAATTATATCCAAGTATGCACAATGCTAAATTAAAAAATAAGTTCGATATTTTTTTTATTTTTTTATACTATATTGCTCTCAAATTTAACTATAGCCCTGTTTTTTTGAGCTTCGATCTCAGCAAAGCAAAGTAAAGTAGGATTTTCAGCACGCAATTACAACAACTACGCTCTACTTGACACTTCGAGACTCGCAGTAGTTGTTGTAAAATGTGTGCTGTAAATCCTACTTTACTTTGCTTTGCTGAGATCGAAGCTCAAAAAAACACCATTTATGTATGCGCTCGGCTTTTTCCGGTAAAGGCCATAATATTAAAATCCTCGTACATCGCCCTTTATTTATACCTAAGAAATACTCGGAACAATAAAAAAATGTTTTGATCACTTTTTGTATTCCAAAAACACAAAGAACGCACTTGTTTTTGTTAATTAATAATTTAAAGAGGTTTGTAAAAAAAATCGGTGCACATTTCAAAATGAATTGTTATACAATTTGTAAAAGAATATATGCACAGAAAACGAAATATAGCATGCAAATACCAACAATTAACAAAACAATATATATTTTTACGTTCGATTGAAATACCAAAGTAACATTATTCAACACTGTAAGTGTTATTAAACTACAGAATTTCCAATCATATTTTGAATTTGTACAAATATGGTGTTAAATAAACGAATTTGAAAACATTCACCAAACCTTATAGAAATTTATTGAATGTTTATGAACATTTTAGAAAATTCACTTGTGCCCTAGTGCAAGCTTGGGTTTAATGCATAATTTTTGGAACAACCCCTTTTATGCAGCAGCATGAATTTTGCTGTCAAAAATAGAAATCATACAAATAAAATTAAAAAAAAACTGAAATTTGAATGGATGAACAGTTTTTGGTGACGAAAATGGGTAGAGAAGAAATTATGCTATTTAAAAAAACCATAATCAACATTTGCTTTTTTACATTTATTGTTATAAGTCTATTTACAAATTGTTTGTTTTTGGAAATAGTTCCACCCGGCGGCCATTAATACACGTATTCACAGACAGGAAAAAAAGAGCGCGCGAGAGAGGGCTGTCATTCAAAATTTGCGGGGAAAATCGGGTAGGTGTGCTGAAAGTCGGCCCTCTAGTTTAGTTCCTCTATGCGCGTTAGGGTGTCCTGAGTTCGCCAAAAGACCTTCTTTCTATCAGTGTCTTGTTTTCCGTGGAAAGTTCTATCTACTTATTCTTGCGTCGATCATAGACGAGAAATACTGTATGGTTTGTCTATGGTGTGGATCCTATTCAAGTAGTTGGTATCCCTTATTTTTACGAGTCGAAATCTTGAATTAAAGTACTGTTGCTGATCTAGTACTTTCTTCAAACAATCATTCATAAATTCGGTATTTATACAAAATACGCTTGCAATAGGTACCTGCGTTAGTATTTTCTTAAATAGAGAAGCAAAACTAAATATTGCTTTGTCTATGCATTTATCTAAAAACTAAAATCTAAAATTTAGTAGCCCCGACTAAAATATGTATTCACTGCTCACATTCGAAAATCAAGCCTTAATCGGCTAGATTTATTTTGGGCATCTAGTTCCCTGAACGAAAAAACTAGATTGGTCAGTAACGTCACTTTTCCTACATTAACCTCATTTGCGAACTGTCAACTTTGTAATCAGTCCAGCGATGAACGTACTTCTATTCCCCCAAAACCCATTTGTTTACATTGTAATTTTAATCCCTGTCTGTAAATACGTGAGAGCTACAAAAAAACATGTTGCTAATGACCGGCCCTCAATTAGTTATCGTTTATTGAATTTGTTTGGTTTTTCTTGAGGCTTTTATTAATTTGAAAAAAAAATTGGAAATACGCATTAGAGTATTTCGAACTCTTGCATTAAAGTCCAATTTATGAACTCCCATGTTTCAAGAAAAGAAATGAGCATCGGTGCGTAACTTCATGAATTGTCCGGCGAAAAAAAGCTTGTAAGCAGCCGCCTTTAAACTGGAAAATTATTTATCTCTGTAGTTCCATTAGTCTGACAGCTGTCTGATCCGAAAAATCTTCTCAAAAATTCGATACAGTGCTAAGTTGACATTTTGTATATTTGGCTGACTGAACTCCAGTTTCTGCGCTCAGTGAACATCGGATAATAAGATTTTTGAAAAAAAAAAAAAAAAAGCAAACATTTTTTAAATAAGTTTTATGTCATGAAGGCAATAACATTATGAAAAGTCACAGAATTTTTAGGTACATTAAAATTCCCATATGTGAAGCATTCTGATTTCAAATAGGTACCACCTAATAGCCTCCATGGTGTTGGCATCACTGTACATCAATACGACGACTGGGTTATTACAAAAATTGAGAAGTTTTTCCCTCTTGCAAGTGAAGCCAAACCATGTTCATATTAGTTCGATTCCAACCTGACACCATAGAAAAATTGTACTCCATCGCGCAAAGGCAGCACAGCAACTCCAACCAAGCCATCAACCAAAATATGTGTGTATGAGTAAACACCCAAGATCTCTGCGCTTTGCCAATTGCCATAGCCATTCGAATCGAATTCGAAATGATGGACGCCATTCGTGTAGAGTGTTCGCAGTAGTTGAAGTGTTTTTTTTTTTCTACCCATGGGAGAAATCAAATATTCATCGACTAAATAGTTTAACTTAGCTAATAACGTTTCCGCGCATCTAACGCGAAATGTCATGTGCTCATTAGAAAACTCGATTAGGTTCAGTGTGTGTGCTGAAAATCGGAGACAAAAAAACCAAGAGATTTCTTCATAAAATGGAATAGCCTACAAAGAAGTGAACAAGACGGTCGGTCGGTGAGATTCAGATTCAGGAGCACAGCGAGCTGTGTGTTTAAAGAGAGACCGAGAGGAACATACTCGTAAATGTACAAGTCACAAAGAACGACAAAAAGAGAACGATAATCACATGAAAAAAAGTCTCCAATAAATACGCATACATATAAGTTCTTGTTTTTTCTTATTGCCTCCTTTGGTGTTTCTCCACGATTCGCTTCTGCTCCAGGAAAATGGATGAAGTTGCGGTTGCGGTGGGTCGCTATATTCGTGTGTGTGCTCCGAGTAACAGCATTTAAATCGTGAGTGGCTGTCAAAAAAAATTGTGGAGAAAATCAGTGGTCATCTTGCCGATTGTGTAGAGAAATAAAATTTTCTGTGTGCCAATGTGAAATGTGCGGCGTTTCGGAAGCAAAATAATTGCCAGGGAGTACGTGCTGACAGAGAGGGCAAATACTCAAAGTGAAAAAAGAAAACAAAAAAAAAGGAAAAAAAAAATGAAGTAAAATAAGTAACGTAATACAGGCAACAACCATCCAACGTACACATTCACACACTGTGTAGAGACTTTGACATTTCGATCAAAGAGTGGGTACAACGATATGTCATTGCTTAATTATTAAGTGTGGGCCAGACAGAGATGGCTATTACTCGAGGAAAATCGTGTGTGCGCTGCTATAACGAATGGTGAAGAGAACTTTTTCTTTCGTTCGTTGTTTCTTTATAATGTTCTGTGGCTGTGCAATTTATTAATGTTTCTTTTTTCCAATTCTTTTTTGTTCAATGTGCAAAGGGAACAAAAATATTTGAAGAAAAAAGTTACAAATTGTGTGTAGAGTGTGTGAAAAAAGCAGATTTCAAAGTGAATACGAAAAAAAAAACTGATGTGATATAGAATATTATATAGGAAGAGTGAAGTGAAAGAGCGACAGCCGCCAGATCTTCAGTTTTTTTTTTTTCTTACAAATTGGGATTCGGCAGCAAGCAACAGCAACACCAACTAGGAGGACAGCGACCAACAGAAATGGTATGCAATTTCTTATAATTTTAACTATACCAACATGCCAGTCGTATGGGATTCTGTTATTTTTTGGTACATATTTGCCCAAAAGATGTCGGGTAATTTGTTAAAAGCTGGGGCACATGGTAGAGATTTTCCAATTATTCTGTGTAAAGTGTGTGAATCTTTAAAGAAGAAGGGGATAAGAAGAAAAAAAATCCGTGTATCCAGGCGAAAATTTCCTATTTCCTCTTTGATTTCTATATTCGCTGTGGCTATCTCCCTCGCGCATCGTGTTTCATGTTCTTTGGCTATATTCATACATACCACACAGTCTGAGCTCTGAGGTGAAACGATGACACCTCGGGGAGACCATCTTTTTTTTGTGTTAAGAAAATTTCTTCAATCTGATCGGGTTTGTTTTTTTTTCTTGTTTTAAGTTGCTGTGGTTTAATTAAAATTACAACACTAATTTGACGGTGCCTATTTGCTAATTGGCAATGCAGGTAATCTGAGATCTGTCAAAAGTCCATTGCACTCGCAGTATGTAGGAGTAGGGAAAGATTGGGAAAGTAAGTACTGCGAAGATTTCCACTCGATGCTAATCAAGTAAAAATCCAATAAGCTCTGTTTGCGGAAACTATTTAAAGCTATTAACAGTGCTTTGTTAGGCAAGCAGTTAGCTGTTGTTAGGTATACTTGAATTGATCGTTAAAGTGTGTTCGTACCTTAACTCGGCCTTCTCTAACGTAGGGCCAACATCTTGCGAACTGAACTTGACGCTTTCGTCTCACTGTTAAAAGGGGTTACCTATTTATTTTTGATAGGCAAATTCAAATAACCCCTTAAATGGGGCTTGAAATGCGTTTTGTATTGGTATGGTTTGCCTTACAGGTTGGGAGCATTCGACTATGTGTGAATCTCAAGGTCATTGACCTTTTTTTTTCGTTTACTCTGGTGTAGATATCTCTACCTAGGGAGTTATTTAATCGGATCGGAGGGATGGGGTTCTTTTATTTAATCCGTCATTTGACCTTGTAGCAGATATTGGCAGGGCTCGCCTTAGTGTTATAATAAGCCTTGGTTTTATTTAAAACCTTCTTCCGTGTTTAGTCATTCATGGTATACATCGTAGCTAAATATGTATTTCCAAACCTCATAGAAGAGTTAAGGGGGTCCAAATGCCAAAAAATATACATAATTAAATGAAAATGAATGTCAGCCTTAGGTTAGGTTGGGAGGGCAGTTTTGCATCAGATGCAAATTTTCACCTGGAAGCCGTGCAGGCCCATTGTGAGTACCCTGTTTATACATGTAAGGACATGTGGCTAACAAAACCGCTTCGATCTGTTGAGGAATAGTTTTATGTCTGATAGAGGTACCGCAGCCAAGTCGTCCAAACTTTCGAAGAACCTTGCTCCCATACAGGATGAGCGGCGTTCCTGTAAAGCTGGGCAGTGGCTTAGAAGATGTTCCACGGACTCTATTTCCTCTTCGTCTCTGCAGCTTCTGCGGAAGTCATTTGCAAGAACTCCCAGCCTTTTAGCCATGTTTCCTATGGTGCAGTGTCAGCCTTAAAGGGGACATATTCATCTAACCCGAAATAAGTTTCGCAAAAAGGTAAAAAGCACATATAGGTACCTATAGCTGATCAAAGGCAATTACTTTAACACCTATAAGGCTATTGTGACTAATGTCAATCAAATAAAAGTGCATTATCTACCACCTATTTGCTCTGTCCTGCATTAATTCTAAACCTAAAGGAATGATGTGTAGGTACGTAGTCTATGGCTTTATCCGAATAAGTGTGCTATCAATTGCACTACAAAATGTGATACAATAGATGATAATCAACATTTAGTCAGGTATGTACCTACTTTTAAATAGGTACCTATAGATGGTTTCTGATTTGATATTTTGGATTTCCAATCGAAAACAAAATCCAAATTGTGTTGATGGTTTTGGTGGTATGTACACAGGTTCTCTAAGAGTATCTGTGCCCGTTAAGTAAGTAAGTAAGTAACGATATCAGTGCATCACCGTTAATATCATAATTCGGAGGAGTAACTTTGGCTCATTCAGAATATATACACTTTATGAGGTCTCCGGTGACTCCTTCTTGGCGTTACAAAGGTAATGACAAAGTGAATTTACCTTCCTGTGGAGGGTATAAAAAACGAAAGACGAAGAACGATGTTCCATTGTCTCATTGAATTGTGCCGTGGTTCTGTAAAGCAATATCCCTTCAATAGTCGGAGCTGTGGCTTAGTGGTTAATGTGTTGGACTACTAAGCGAGGCGTCCCAGGTTCGAATCGCGAGAAAACCCAAATTTCAACTCAAGGTTTTTTTTCCACTGCGCCACCTCTCGCGAACGTCTGACAAACATACGAGAGTATGACTGTCATGAAAGAGCTTAACAATTAGCCGTTTGGACTCGGCATAAAACTGTAGATCCCTTGCATTCGTCCCAAAAATGAAAAACTCACACAACACGAATGGTTGTGAGAAGCTTGGCCCATTCATTTGGAAATTGAGTCTTCTACATGACCGCCATGTGGACCTCATCAAAGCGGACATTTTTTGTAAGCATTTCTAATTACATTCCTTAGAATTTCTAAATGTACTTGAGTTATTTTACTAGAACTTCTGAATAGTACCTAGATTGCTTGTTGTAAACCTTCTCTTCCTTTAAATTTATTACGCTGCTCGAGCTAAATTTTCGCTTCCATACAAAATTATCTCCAAAATTAAGCTGAGATAAATCTAAGCGAACCCATTTAGCTGAGTGGTACGCAGCTCGAGCTAAATAATCAAACTTTTGTTTCAGAATGTACTTTATGTGTCTGTCAAAATTTAGCGATTTGACAGATTTGTTGTTCTGTTGCAGAAAAGTATATGCAAGGATGAATTTTTTTTAATTATTACAGAAATAATTGAAATAAGAGAGAGTTAACTTTTTGAAGGAAATTTTTTCAAAGAACAACTGTTTTCTGTGACACTTATCCACGGCATACTATGTGTCAAAATTTAGCTGATGTTTGGAGAGAAAAAGTTGGAGACCAGATAAAATTTAGTTTCGCTCGAGCAGCGTGCTACGCTTAAGGCTCTGGTCAATGCCACCTTGGGAACAGATTTGTTTTTTCTCTTCGTAGGTACCTACCTATACATAAATGAAAAAAATTTCTTCTTAAGACCTAGGGTAAGTTAGTTCTGCAGAAAGTCCTTCCACTTGCATTAGTTTATTTACTACTTTTTTAAGTTTGAGTTTCGAAGATATGACCGGAAAAAAAATAAATAACACTGAACAAAACAAGAAATGGGTACTTGGGCCTTGAGTTTGGTCAATGGGTCCGTGGCTTTAAACCTTGGACTAGTCAAATATTCTCTGATACTCTAACCTATTTACAAATAACAATGAAATTAGTTTTTTACTAATAACTTTATCAATAAGAAATATTGGACTTCAATAGGTAGGTTGACGTAATCAAAAAGCATGGATTTACTTTAATGTTTAGGTACCTTCCTTTCAATCGTATCTGAGCTGCCTTTCAAGCAGAACTATTGTAACATAAGAAAGAGCGATTGTTTTTTGGTATCTTTAGGGAATCTGCGAAAGCTTTTCTTACAAAACTAAAGTTCATCGACATGGGCTTACACATATTCCGTCTAACCCTAACCTTAAATATATTGTGGGTCACAACATATCGGAAATTTTATATGGACAATTCCGCCATTGTGAGTTCGCAACAGTAGCCTGGGCTGGACACTAAAAATAATTATCAGTACCGCGCAATGCATTCAAATAAAGAGCAACTCCAAAAGTTAGACCTGGTCTTCCCATCCAATCTAGGTTTAGTCAGAGGGAGTTAGGGTGTGGGCACAATAATGATAGCATCAAAGAAGAAGTAGGTTTTCAAATTACCAACAGTAGGTAGGCAGGTAGGTACCTATTACCATCAGCATCACTACTTATCTTTCATTTAGGATGTCGCTACCAAAAACCGCATAAGAAGCCTTCTAATCTTGTAATAATTCTTTCGAACAATTGCACCTATCCTACCTGGTAGGTATTTTGTTTCCTTTCTGAGTAGATATTATATAGTATTGTTCCTATTGTAGACTGGTTACTAATTCAGCAAGACAAAAGCAATAATAGGTATAACGAACTCACGGTCGAAAAAAAAGAGACGGCTCTATAATCTCTTCTTTTCCCTGTATTATCAACCGAATTATGGTATGGAATGGATAAAATTGCATTTCCCAAAACGACTTACCGCTATATTATGTACCTACCTATTTAAGGTAGGTAGGCATAAATGGTTGGGTTCGTTCGGATATCTCGGTTCGGTCTTCGCGGCACCCTCTCCTCCCACCTCCCATCGAACGTGAAATTGAACAAAACAGAAATCAAAAGTATACAATGGTCCATATTCACATATTGGAAATAAATAAATTGAAAATCAAAATGTGTGGTGTGCCGCGTCAAGCTGTGAATGTGTACCAGGAGACGAGAACACACAACCATGAACCATGTCATAATTACATGTGCTCACTGCTCAGTTGCTCGATGCTCGCTTGCAATTGTGTTTAGTTTTTAATTTTACATAGCAATAGAACAGGACAGATAGCATATAGTTGGCGTTGATGAAAAACGCAAATTCTCTCCAAAGGGAAAACTCGACAAAAAACATATGTTTGAGAAGAATAGAACAAGAATACGAAGAGAGCAAGAATGAAAGAATTTGTAATAATACAGGAAAAACGAAAAGAGCAGACAATTTGACACTGACAACGACAAGTGACAGCACAGTTCACGTTCGAAAAAACATGTGAAAAATAATAATTCGAGTCGGTATTTTCTGCCGTTCTAGCTAGCATTTTTTTTCATAGCTCGAATCGAAAGAAGGGTTTCGTTTTCCGTATGTGATTTGTCGAGTTAAATTTTTTTTTGTTTGGCAACTTTTTCTGTCTTATTCAAACAAAGTTGAACAACTCGAATGTCGATGCTGATCAAAATCAATCCGCGATACTAATCAGAGACAATACTGAGACCACCAACTTCGGCCGATATCCCGTTACTTAGCCTACAAGCTATATTTCTATGGGGTGGCACATGCTAAGTGCGCTTGTATTGATACATAGAAATTCGTATTGACAAATGTCACGAAACTTCAGAACCAAATACATTCGCACCTTGCATATGCCACTTCCGCTTTGGGCAAAATGCCTTGCAGCGTTCATAGAATTTTATCCGTTGAATTTGAAATTGTTCGTTACGTGTGAATAATATTTTTTTTAGGAAAAAGTGTACATTTGCTTAAAATATTTACGAAAAATTAAGAATGTAGGTTGGTTGAGGGAAAATAAAAACATTTTGAGCAAATTTTCCTTATTATTTAGGAAAAATTTACACACGAAATCGAAGTTAATTATATCCAAAAGCGGAAAATACACAACCATTTTTGTCCTAATATATTTCTAGTATATAAAACATCTCCTTTAGATAGTTTTATTAACCACACAAATCAAATTATTCACCTTTAAAAAATTTATAATAACTAACCAATGGCATTCAGTTATGCTAAAATGTGGTATTCCCGAACTCTTTCACATTTTCCCACGGTTGCCGAGGTTGGCAGCATTTATTTTTGTAGTTTTTGTATGTTTTTGCATGTCACACGGATTCATATTTGACATAACACCGATAGGAATACAAAATGGCGAATTTGAAAAAAAACTGAGGGGGCCAGCGGCAAGAGGATTGTGAGTTGGGGGTCTCAGTATGGTTTGTCTATGATACTAATAATCATTTTTAGTGACGAGTCTAAATTTTTCGAACTCACAATGGCGAAATTTTCTATACAAAATTGCATATTGTGACCTACAAAATATATAAGCTGAAGGTTAAAAATGATTATAAGTAAGGCCCGATGACTCTGTAGGAATATTGAGGTGCGAGGGGATAATGCACAGAAAAATGTATAACTGCATTGTGGATGTATAGGCACTTTTAACTGTAGGTATCAGAGACAATACTGAGACCACCAACTTCGGCCGATTTCCCGTTACTTAGCCTACAAGCTATATTTTTCGGAGTGGTCACGATTTATTGCGCTAGTATTGTTACATAGAAATTCGTATTGACAAATGTCACGTAACTTCAAAAGTTCTGAGTCACCAATACACTCCCAAAAAATATGAGCCACTTCCGCTTTGGGCAAAGTGGCTTGCAGCGTTCATAGAATTTTATCAGTTAAATTTGAAATTGTTCGTTACGTGTGAATAATATTTTTTTTTGGGAAAAAGTGTACATTTGCTTAAAATATTTACGAAAAATTAAGAATGTATGTTGGTTGAGGGAAAATAAAAACATTTTGACCAAATTTTCTTTATTATTTAAGAAAAAATTACACACGAAATCGAAGTTAATTATATCCAAAAGCGGGAAATACGCAACCATATTTGTCCCAATATATTTCTAGTATATAAAACATCTCCTTTAGATAGTTTTATTAACCACACAAATCAAATTATTTACCTTCAAAAAATTTATAATTACTAACCAATGGCATTCAGTTATGCTAAAATGTGGTATTCCCGAACTCTTTCACATTTCCCCACGGCTGCCGAGGTTGGCAGCATTTATTTCTGTATTTTTTGTATGTTTTTGCATGTCATTCGGATTCATTCGGATTCCGAATTGATATAACACCGATAGGAATACAAAATGGCGAATTTGAAAAAAAACTGAGGGGGCCAGCGGCAAGAGGATTGTGAGTTGGGGGTCTTAGTATGGTTTGTCTATGGTAGGTATACCTATACATTCATAATGAGGTTTCCCATAATCAATTTGTTAGCGATTATTATAGGTATTTAGCTATAGAAGTTTTAGCCAGGCTAGACATTTTGGAGGATTTGTTTGTTTAGGGCACCATAATATTTTTATTAATCGCTTTAAAAGCAAGAGGGCATCATCTAACTTTGTCAAAATCTTAAAATGTAAAATGTGAATGTTTCCTAATTTGGTTCTATAAAAGAGATAGAACCTTCAAAAAGGAATACCTACAATATTGTCTCCAGTTGGAACTGCCTTTAACTTGCAACTGATCACAATTTGCTAACAAACTTGGTTATATGTCACAAGCCAAACTTACTTTCATCAATGTGCCCTAATTCTTTGAGCGAAATGATTTGTTTGTTAAAGCCGTTAACAGTCTTTTCTTTCTGTTTAAAAGGTATATCCTTTCAAACACTTCTGCGACTTGGAATTTTTTCCGTCTGAATAACGTAAAACACCTGTCCTTGCCTGATATGAGTATAGGCGTGTTTTTTCAGTTTCGATCTCAGCAAAACAAAGTAAGGTAGGATTTTCAGCACTCGGTTAAAACAATTATTGTGAGTCCTCAAAGTGTCAAGCAGAGCGTACCTAGTTGTTGAGTTGTTGTAATTGCGTGCTGAAAATCCTACTTTACTTTGCTTTGCTGAGATCGCAGCTAAAAAAAAAACAGGCCTTGTGTAAAGAAAAGTGTAGTAGGGACCTTAACCTTTGACTGTGAATTATTTCACATAAAACGAGAATTTCGTATTCGAATTGGGCAGAAAAGAACATTTTCTAAATCTATATATGACTTTATGTGTTTGAAAAATGGGAAGATAATCAACTTGCCGAATACTGGACTGAATCCATAGGACAGAGGCAGGCAAAAAGATTCATAAATCCAGTTCGTAGTAAAACAAAAAAGTTACTTGAGCTATGCAAAGAAGATCTAAGGATCCTAACGGGTTATCTTACTGGTCATTGGCCAATAAGATACCATCTCAAAAAATGGGACTTTCCGACGATGACTCCTGTCGACTCTGCGGAGAAGAAGAGGAGACAACGGAACACATACTCTGCGAATGCCCTGCTGTGGCAAGGGGCAGAGCAATCCATATGCAAGGGGCGTTTTTAAGTCCTGCAAATATAGGAAACATGGAACCAAGAAGGGTACTGAGGTTTATAAAGAGCCTCGACAACTCCCTGGGTTAAATAATAGAGGCCAACACAATAGATCTCTTCTGGTCGCACTGTACAGGGCCTATCACTTACATTACATTATGTGTTTGATTGACACAAAAATGCAATCTTTTTGGAACTTAGATCCTATTTGTCTGAATCTGAATTATATGGTGCGCATAAGGAAATTTTAAAATCTAACCATTGAATCCAAATATTTCAACATTATGTATGTTTAGGCTCGGATTTTTCGTTTAGTAAATTTGAATTGATTCGTCGAATTGGAACTTCCTCAAGTGCGTTCTTCCTATCTAAGAGTTTCCAATTTCGAACTTCTCTATCTTCAAAAATATTTTAAAATGATTTAGCTATGCATCAAAGTGTTGGGGTCGTTTTGTCTCCAGAGAAATCAAAGGGCACATTCAAAAATCTTGTAATCTTAAGGCTAGATATAACCTGAACGCAAAAACTAAATTGGTCGGCAACGTCACTTTTCCTACGTCAGCCCCATATGCGAACTGTCAACGTAGTACTCAGTCACGAATTTCTTGGCTAGATTCATGGTCTACCGCTCCATAAACGTTAACTAAAACAGCTGTTCATATGACCGAACTAAGCCAATCAAAACAGAGATACATCAAGTCAGACAGCTGTCAGACTTACTAACCTAGATACTTGAACGCCCCAAATTCTTGACAGCAGCACATTGACATGAATTGACTGTGTTGATCGATGTTACGCAGTTCTTTTTTGACGTCATTTGTCGAAATGTAAAATTTTGAATAGCCAAGTCAAAAATACAGTTGCTACCTGCTAAAAACTGAGGAATGCCTAAAATCCGAACTTGATCTTTGTTAATTGTTCTAACATATAAAACAAAATTTTTTATAAATTGAGGTATGTATATTTAAATATTTTCGTCAAAATCCTTGTTCTTGTCTTTCTTTGGCGGTCCACAACAAAATGAGCACCCGCCACCTCAAAGCTGAATTGTTTCTGATTTTCAACGCCGAGTCTAGCCTTATATAGCACGTGTCATTCAGTTTGAATATACATTTCCTAGACGTGCCCAAGGAAAGTAGTTCAGCATCTGCATTCTTTGGACAACTAAACGGTCGAAAACGGCGAAGCCAAAAGTGAGCGCTCATCGACTAAACGTCAGTCACGAATGTGACGAATGATTCAACAGATTACTGGCCGTTGAAAATTGCAACAAATTCGTTAGTATTTTCTCCCGCTGTTGAATGTGCACACTGTCGGTGGAATGCCGATGTCGCTGTAGCGGTCTGCCATTTGCCATTAGGCGTTCACACTGCTGCTGACGTCAGGGGTGACGAAACGTTAGAAAACGTGACAGAACTCTCGTCGAAACCTTGAATTACTTACATAATGCCATTAATTCTTTTATTCTTTGTTATTATTCTCCTTTTTTTTGTATAATTATTAAGTTATGTCAGTAAGAAGACGCAGTGTGCTCAGCGAGTTCTGTCTTATCTCACCGGCTCTCAGGGGAGAACAGAGCGTGGGCGGAAGGAGTTGAAATGGGAAAGAGGAGGGCATGAGGGTTTTGGTCGGCAGCCGGCGGCGGGTGTAAGGGCAATTAACGAATAATTTGAAATTATAATAATTTCACAATTTTTCCGTTTGGAATTGGTAAAGGAGTTGGTGCTGCTTGTGCTTGAAATCAATTAATTAAATTTTGCTATCTGTATGTGAAGATTGCATGCGAAATACATTTTTTTTTGCTCAGCTGATTGTATTGGTAAAAAGAGATACCAATCGAAACCAATATCAATAAAGAAAAAAAAATAATAATAATAAAATGCAATGCGAGGGGGTGGTGACGCGAGAGCGGGCCTCGGCTGTTGGGTGAAATGGAGAACAAATGATTAATGAGAATACTTAGCACATTTGGAGTGGCCTTCAAATCGACGGTCGTTATACCTTTGCGGGGGTAAGTGTGTATGCTCGGTTAGAAACAGTGCATTTGAGTCTTTTTCATTTGATCGATGATCGCGATGAGATATTTTAGAGATTTTTCAATAAATGTGCACGTATTGACGCGGTGTGCGTAGGATTACCTGCAAAATGTTTGTAATTAAATTTGTATTGTTTATCCGATCGATATTAAATGATTTTGTTATCGGTTTTTGATCCGTCATTTATAATTTTTGTGAGTGTCAACTGATAAGTTTGTAAGATTTGAGCGGAACACTCTTGAGATTAGATTCGGTTTTGTTGGGGGTTGTACCTATTTATGTACAACTGTAATCAATGGCCATTTTTGCAAGTTGTATGCAATTGGTAACTAGGTTTAATATGGCCCAGCCGATGAATCATTTTCGTCGTCTAAACGATAGAACTCCAAAATTAGTGACTCAGTGCAATAGTTAAAGCTTTGAGACCTGCGCCCACTCTCCGCTGTAGTTTATCCTGTTACGAGTGGAACAAAATTTTTAAATTATAAAGAAGTCAAAGAGTTTTTTAGGAGAAAATGAAGTAATTTTAGGGGAAATCTCTCTTTTGAGATTGAGTTTGGTACAATCTCTTTTGAATACTCTGGGCAAAATAGTAAAACGTCAAAAAATAAGCCATTTGTCCAAGCAGAGCTACCCTTTGTCTCTATAAAGAGCAACAGTTGCAGTTGCACTATTTGTTAAGCATTGTAAACTAGGCAAGTCCGATTGAGCTTTTGTTGTTAATGATCATAACTACCTATTACTGCCATAAATTGTGTTACACAATTGTCAGCGCCCATTTCTTCAAATTTCCACTTGTAACTTAACTTACTACTTACTTACTTAACGGGCTCCCGACCCGTGAAGAGTCTCTGCCTGAGACACTGTAGCCTTCCATCCTCTGCGATCCCGGGCACGCTGCTTCCAGTTATCCAGACCAAGCGCTCTGTTATCCGCGACGGCTTGGTCTTTGAAACGGAGATTCGGTCTTCCTTGTAGTCTCGAACCTGGCGGCTGGGATTCGAAGATCCTCTTAGCTGGAGCATTATTGTCCATTCGCTCGATGTGGCCGAGCCAATGTAGTCGACGTATTTTGGCCTTTTGGACTACATCCACATCTTGGTACAGCTCATAGAGTTCGCGGTTGTATCTTCTGCTCCATTCGCCCTCCTCGCACACAGGACCAAAAATCCGCCGAAGAATTTTTCTTTCGAATGAGCCCAGTATCAGCTCTCCCTTCCTGCTTATCGTCCAGCACTCGGCGCCATAAAGCACAACTGGCAGGATAAGGGTTCTGTAAAGCATACATTTTGTCCTTCGAGTTAGGAGTTTTGAACCCAATTGCTTTGCCAAACCGAAGTAGCAGCGGTTTCCTAGGGTAATTTTTCGCCGGATTTCCACTAGGATGTTATTTGTGGAGTTCATGTTTACACCGAGGTAGATAAACTCCTTAACTACCTCGAAATTGTTGCTATCAATAGTGACGTTCTGTCCTAGGCGGTGGACAGATGCTTGTTTGGTTGTTGATAGCATGTACTTAACTTAACATGATCGATATTCGTGCTTTTATTGACGCAGAGGATTGGATTGAACGTCAACGATGTCCGTGGAAACAGTACCTACCTACGTGCGGCATTAGCTCAATGGCCAACACGTTTGAGAGCTTGTGTTAAGGCAAAAGGTGGTCATTTCGAGTGATGTATTTTTTTTTAATTACCAATATTATTGTTTAACAAATGGAGAAAAAAATCAAATCAAAATGTTTCCCCGTTTTTTTTCTATGCCGCTTTATATTTGTAACAGAATTTATGGCTGGACTAGGTATGCCAACTCTTCTTACCCTCTTGATGTAAAAATTTTATCATCGGTTGTCATTTTGACTTACGAAATCATTTTATTTTTTTATTTCATTTCAGATATTCAAAGAACTCGAATACAGCCAGATTATTCGTAGTTAGCAGCTCAGTTTTTTTTAAACCTCCATTCACATATATTGTGAACTCATCGCTTAAATTTGTCGATTGTCTACGAGAAATCAGTAATGATGGCTAATCGACAATTAAATTCGCCAACAGATAGTAACCACAACTAGAGAGTTCCCCCAAAAATAAACCAATAGAATAATAATCATAAATGTTTAGACATTTGTCAATACAATCGTTGCCGCCACCACCACCACCACCACCGCTACCAAAATCGTTGTCGTCTCTGGTGTTGTTGTCAGCGTCGTCCACAACATTGCCGTCGTTTCTTGAATCATCATCTGTAATAGCAGTATCATTAGTATCAGACAAACTGTCTTCTATGTCACCGTTGCCAATATTGTCAGAGTGGTTACCGCTTTTCTCGTTATCATTGTCGTCGTCGTTATTTACGTCATCATTGTCGCTGTCGTCGTCATCGTCGTTATCGTATTTGCTGTCGCTGCTGTCATTGTTCTCATCGGTAAATAGAACAAATGAGTTCCTTTCAAAATGCTAAATTCAATTCAACAATAATTACTGAACAATTCTACAAGAAGCGAAGAAGAAGTTTTGCATTTGCACCAGAACAGCAACAACAGACCGATAAACCAAAATTACAAAAAATCAATCAAAACTCAAAAATTGTGATCAAATCGAAGCAAACCAGAAGAAGAAGAAGCAGAGAACAGTATAGAGTAACATCAGCAATAAGGATTAACGCTATTTGGACAAGAGGAGGAGGAGGAGGAGGTGGTGGAGGACGAAAAGCAAGAAAAGAAAAAAAATATTTCGAATAGTTCCTCGCGATAATCCCTGAATTCCTCGCAAATATTTTTTTGTTTTGTTTATCTAAAGCATACAGAGAGAGGAGGTTTACTCTCTAAAGAAAGCATCTGTGTACTATCTCAAAATCCACCGTCCTCTGTCCGAGAGAGAGAAAAGCATTACAAAAACAAAAAACAAAAAAAAAACAAAAACAACTATCTTCAATATTGTATATGTAAATGTATATATTTTTAATAACCTAAGGAGCAGCACACACAACAACCACGACGGAGAGAAACAGAGAGAACGTATTTTTAATTTTTTACAAAATGGCTAATACTTTATCGGTGATGATACGAAATGTTGTTAGCAAGAAGCGTCGACGGTACACCCAAGATGGCTTCGATTTGGACTTGGCTTGTAAGTTGAAATTTTGTGCTTTTAATTTTATATGTAAATTGAGGTTTCCAAGCTTTTTTGATCCACAGCTACATGGAATTGTCGCTTATGCACTAGATAATGATACAGTTCCTGTTGTTAATCCTTACAACATTGAACTTGTTACTAGTATTTACATTGAAAAATTCCTCACTTTGGTAGTAGAAGCTTGTCTTTTGAACTAGTCCGCAAGTGGCCATTAGAGAAGCATTTGTAACTCTGTGTTACGTGGAACAATAGTTCAATTTATATGGTAGCACCTATTGGGCTGTGTTATGCGACCCTCGGGGCACCATTCCACTTAAAGCCTCACTCTTCACAGTTGAGTGGTTTCATGGAGTTTTGAGTGGTAACCATCTCGTGTCTTCCAGCTGTTTCTCAGAGTCTTCCATTTTATAGCTGAACTTCGGTGTCAGCTTGAAAGCTTTGTAGCCATCTGCGTCAAAGCTCGGCTAAAGGCAATCTCCAACAAATCTGAAGTGAAGGTCCACCTTTGGGACGCCCTCTCTATTTCAAAAGCCAAACTATCCAGCTGTCTGTTCCAATTCTTTCTTATGAAATTTGGTTACCGACCGAAAGAACAAAATCGCAGATATAAGCCGCCGAAAAGAGAGGCAGAGATCCTATGAGGGATACCAGAATTTGTGAGACACTCAAAGTGTAGAGCGAAGCTTTCCAAGCCTTTCCAATTGGCTCATGGGATGTAATTAATTTTCTTTTAAGCCCATTTATGGTCGTTCTCGATTCCGATGCAACTTCTACCAAACAACCATCTACTGATGACTTGCCACTAAATTTCTTTGCAGATATTTGTGACAATATAATCGCTATGGGCTACCCAGGAGAATATATTCAAGGCGTTTTCAGAAATCGCATGAACGATGTTTGCCAGTTTTTTGAAGTCACACATCCAGAGCACTACAAGGTCTACAATTTGCGCTCGGAAAAGGCCTACGATGTGAATAAATTTCATGGGGTAAGCTGTCCTTGCTTCTTCAATTACCAATAATTAACTGAATTTTTTCCCTCGGTCAGAGAGTTTCAGTGTACGCATTCGAGGATCACAATCCGCCAACAATAGAACTGATAGAGAAATTTTGTAACGACGTAGGTCGTTGGCTGAACAAAGATCCGAACAATGTCGCGGCCATTCACTGTAAGGCTGGGAAAGGACGAACTGGTAAATGAAATATTTCCCCCAAGTCGTTTAGTTAATTTCTAAACAATTTTTCATCTTCATTTCCTCTTTCTCTTTTTCAAGGAACGATGATTTGTTGCTATTTGTTATACAGTGGAGTTAAAACGACAGCTGAAGATGCACTCGCTTACTACGGTGAGAAACGAACGATGAACAAGAAGGGCGTAACGATACCATCCCAGAGGCGTTATGTTAGTTACTATGCGAGACTGATACGATCGAAACTAAAATACGAGAGGCGAAATCTTCAGGTGAGTTTAACAGAAGAAAAAACAAAAAGACTGCTTTGAAGCTTGGGTTTTCAACAAAATATCGGTAAGAAAAAAACTGATCAGGATCAGTTAAAGCGCTTTCCGGCATGTGCGAGAGAATTGTGGATTCGCTTGGGTATTGTGCTTCAATCCGTCATCGTATTTGCCTTGAGACTTTGAAGGTATGTTAGGTTTTGTTAGGTTGTGCGATCATCAAACGGCCCTAAGTGAGCGAAAATTAGCTCAATGCTCAACTCAACTCAGCTTTTATTAGTGGTCATGGCCTCTTTCCTAACCAACTGTCACTTGTTTGTTTTCTTGCAGCTATGCGAAATTCGATTCTCACCTTCGACCGCTTTACAGAGTCAGGGTTCTGTACAATGTGTGATCTCAACAATGGAAGAGATCGACTGCTCGGAAACTCGAACATCTAAAGTTCACGATATCGACTCTACGGGATCTTGGACAAAAGTCACAGTCAAGGTATATTATACTTTCTCGTTACATAAGACCATCTTGTTAACTTTAATCGATTGGTGTCTCTTGTTTTACAGGAACTAGAACGATTTCCCATAGATTTCCGCAAAACATTCACTCTGGAATTGGATGACCAGCGCGTGGTACTAACTGGTGATGTTAAAGTTGAACTGAAGAAGCTATTTCACTTTTGGTTTAACACGTATTTTGTTTGTGATAGTGCCGGTAAGACTTGTTCTGTTTTGATGGTGACATTGACTGATGATTTTTCTGTTGTTGCAGCATATGAAGGCGAAGGAGAGGATATGAAACTGATTTACACACTTTCCAAATGGGAACTGGATGATGCTCACAAGGATAAGGAACACAAATTGTTTTCGGAAGAATTCAAGGTAATCATCTGATCAGTCGGGGTATACTGCAAGTGAATTGTCGGCATAAGGCAGTGAATTGAATTGAACAAGCTCTTGCGATTCGCAGAAAACAAAGTGACTCCACAGGAGATGTCAATTTTGCCCTGTGTTACGCGCTGGGCAAAGAATGTCGTAGTGATCAGAAACAACACTTTTTTGTGTGTTTTAAATTGGAGTCTATATTTGGATGGTAAAGAAAGTGAAGCGCGATTGTTGGCGGCTCCAGGCTGCCTGGCATATTTTTGTGACAGAAAACAATTCATATAATCAATTGCAAACTTTATTCAATTTTCCTTTAAAACTCACTGGACATTTTCAGTGTCAGAAATAAAATCACATTTTCTTGGTCGTCTTCTTCTGGTTACGCCACTTGGCCATTTTGCATTCATCAGCGCATTTTGTTGTTATAGCCATGCGCACCTCCTTGCGGGTGACATTAACGCGGCTAGTTACGAGATGAATAATGTCGGCCACTTTAATCACGTCTAGAGGCTTTTTCTCCGGTTTGTTCATATTCCTAAAAGCTGGCGATGGCTTGCCAGTGAGAGTGTGAGTGGCCAAAGTGTTTCGATCGAAAATCGCCATCAGAACTTTCCTGGTAACAGATGCAGTTGCCAGAGACCAATCGATTTTTGCCCATGCCACCTTCGACATTGTTGTCCCGTTTGGGCCAATAACCAATTGGTCTCCGTCATCACCTAATTCTAACGGGTATGCTATAAAATTCTTTGAAGTGGACGGAGTTGGTGTTGGGGAGAATGAGGTCAGCGCTTCGGGAGTAGTGTTTGCGGTTGTATGAACGCAGTTTGTTGGCGTTTTGTTAGTCCGCTTAGATGTGGAAGGAGACGAGTTGTTGAAATGTTCAACTGATCTGTGGTAGATCTCTGCTTTTTCATAGACATTTACTCCTTCGTTCGCAAAGCCCTCTAGACGCCGTTGGCAAAGCCTCACAGCTGCAAAGACGCCAGTAATTCGATTGACAATTTGCTTGAATTCCTCCTCAGAGAAGCCCTCTTGAGGCCTTGCTACTGGTGGTGGATCATCCTTCACCACCGAATCATTGTCAACAAGTGTAATGATGTCGTTGACTTGGGGAGTGTATTCTGGATCGGTTTCGATGTAATTATTCTCCTCGACCACGTAGCAGTCGTTGAAATCAACTACACACATTTCCTCAACTACAAGTTCTTCCTTCTCATGGCCTACGAGGGCAATCACTTTGTTCACCTCGTCAATTTGCGTGTCTGGCGTCGGCTCTATAAAGGAAATGGCTTGAGTCTCTTTCTTGGGAACTATATCCCTCGGCTGGATGAGGGACTTTTGCTTGAGTTCATTTAACTTGGCGAGAATAAGAGTGGATGGTTTCGGCTTGTCTTCATCGCTCTTTTGATTCAAGTTGGTTTCGATACCTGGCAGTGCGTCGGTGATCTTGTTGGTATGAGTGGAAGAAGTTGGTGACAGAGTATCAATCGGTTCGCAGATTTGCCTTTCCCCTGTTGATGTCTCAGATCCAACGGGTGATGATTTTCCAGAGTTCAGCGATGAAGGTGATGTTGGATATTCAATTTTGATTGTTTGTTCATCTGCAAGTTGCGAGTTTAGCTCGTGCTGGTATGCCAGTAGCTGCCGCTTGCGAAAATGCTAATAGAAATAGAAAAGGGAATGTGTTAGAATAGATCCGCTAATTTGGTTGCCAACTCCTTAACTTACCATTTGCGTTTTCATTTTTCGTCTTCGAAACCGCCAGATGTAAAACACTTTCAATTTCAACCAACTCAGCTAAATACACAGACTCGAATAATGAGTTCCGTTTCCAAACTCTTACTTAAATAGGGCATTTTCCGAGTTTGCTAACTAAACCATCTGGAAAGAGACAGAAAATAAATGATTTTATTGCCTTTCACCTAATATTGCGAATGTCGATCCAATAAATGGGCGTCTTCGGGTATATGACTTGAAAAAATTGCTACCTGCGGTACGTGTTTCGAGCAAAACTTGGAAACTAATTGCCTTTTTCTGAGTAGTGATTTGCGAAGATTGACTTTATTAGGTGCATACTCGGAAAAGGGTTTTTTTTTTGTTGGTGCTGATCGAAAATATTGTTATGCTAATTACAGAGGATTCCTCGAAGGAATATACAATATTCAGGTTGCTTGTAATGTAGTTCTAAGGCCTTCACAGGTGCATCTTTCTTTAGTTTTGGAAAATGAAAACACCTGACTTTCAGTGCTTCTTCGTTTCATTTTAGTATTCGAATATGCATTTTACAGAAGTGTTGCCAGTACTTTGCAATATCTTATCAGTTAGGTTATGTTGCATATTTTGCACATAGAACCTCTGGGATATTAGATTGCTATCGTCCCTTGTCACATTTTGTCATTTGTTTTACTGAACTCAGTGGAATTCTTACGATATTTTTACTTGCAGTATGCTATTCTGATCAAACCGCAGGTGGAAATCAGTATTCTTAGATCAAACAGAACTCTGTTGTAAGTTTTATTTGTTTCCGACCGATTTTCTCGTGAAGCTGCGGGTTACAAATGCATCGGTTAACGATTCTAGCTGCTCTTCTATTTCTTCCATCTAAGTGATCATTTCTTAAACTTTGGCCGATTGCTAAATAATCAGGGGCAGATTCCGTATAACAATACTCGTCGGGACGATATCGTTTTTGAAACTTTGATGACCATTAGAAGTTAAATTCAGCCCGAATTTGTTTCAATATCGTCAGCTTTCACTACATTTGTGGAAAACGAACTGGATTAAGGTCTCAAAGTCGTAATTTTTGCACTTAGTTGCTACTTTTGGAGGTCTATTGTTTCAACGATAATCGTCTGAAAAATTACGGAACTAGTACCCAGTAGTTTGGAGTCCCTCATGGATGATATTGATCTCGATTTTGTCAAAGTATGCTGCCAGAAGAGATTCAAGTTGGCAAATGCAATATTTGTGAGTGCCCAGAGCACAAGTATTTTTTTTTTCAAAAACTGTTTGCCGCTTAAACAACCAATATTATATTTATAGATTTCTGTTACAACATAGGTAAAAAGTTAAAAAAAAAACCTCTTGCTTTCAGGTACAACTAGTCCTTAAACCGATCCACCCCCATAACAATGTTGATGGCAGTGAAAACATCCAATTGCGACCGCATAACCTTCATAATAACCATGTGAACAGCTTGACGCATAATTCACACAACAACGCCAATATGTTGCTAAACCAACAGCTTAACCATGGTGTAGCAGCAATACCAACGTCTAGCAGAAGTGGTGATCCATCGTTCGATGCTTATCATAGTTTAATGCAACGTTCGATGGACCGGAGTAGAAAGCCAACGAGCTTGCAACCGTTCTCACCTATGCAAAATGGAATGCAGCGTTACCACGAAAATCAACAACAACAACAACAACATAAGCGCAGCAGTGAACCAACGCCGTCCGTTAATCCCGAAGCGATAAATCGTTCAAATAATAAAAACCACAACAATTTAAGTCACCACCAACAGCAGCAGCCCCAACAACAACATGCCCACCAACATCAGCAGCACCTGCACCACGAACAACAACAAAAACAGCAGCAGCAGCAGCAGGTTAAGTCACAACAACAACAAAAGCTACAACAGAATACCAGCAGTAGTAATATCAACAATACGAGCAGTAACAGCAACAGCATCAGCAGCAGCAGCATTAGTAGCCAATCATCCTCATCTGCGTCATCAGTTGGTGTGGGTGGCGGTGGTGGCAGCGGAAACGGTGGCGTCGGCGAGGAGGACTGGGAATCCGGTGAGTCTTCCACCATTACTACTACTTCTACTACTACTACTACTCCTACCACTACTTCATATTTTCCATACAAACGCTTAATAAGTAGTCAAAATGATGATGATGATGATAATTCTCAAAAAACTGATAAACATGATGCTGATGATAATATAGATGATGAAGGTGTGGCGAAATTCTCAGTCACCACAACAGCCATCCTCACCACCAGCACCACCACTACAGCAAACACCACACCCAGTCGTGTCGAAGCTAGCATTGATCATGTACTTTCTTGTGCCCCTTCTCCATTTTCGTCACCTGTAAATGCTGGTCAAGATGATGATAATGATGATGATCGAACGCTTCACATCACCACCAATAACGGGCAGCGAAACGAAATCCCAGATAGCCTTCCGCTTCCTATCCCTTTGCCTCCCCCTCTAACCTCAGCGAACGGCATCCATCAAGCTTACCCATCACTCTTTACGACGTCTGTCAAACCCCGCCATATGAATTTTTTTAACAAAACCAAATGTTACGAACCATCCCGCAGCGAGAGCAATAACCACAAGTCCTTGGACACCACAAAATGCACAACAGCTCGTAGTAAATTTCTGAAACTGATCAATAGCCAGCCGTTCAAGGCGAAAACCATCAGCCAAGCTATGGGCTCATCTCTGGCGCTGAACAGTAATGGCATTGGTTCCACCTGTGCTGTGGCACAGAACCAATTGCTCAAGAAGAAGAAGGCAAAGAGCAAACAGATTCCACCGTCGAAGACGTTTCAATGGTTGCACAGCTATTTCCGAACAGATCCGGATTTTCATGAAAATCTCTCGCAACAGACGACCATACCGATGGTGGGACGACGGAACAGTGCCGGCAGTATCTGCAGTCGCAACCATTTGAATTCCGTTGGTAGTGCCAGTGGCCTAGGCATTGGCGGCAGAGCTGGTTCTGTTGAGAAATGCGCTGGCAGTGCACATGCACATAATGATGATGATGATGATGACGATGATGAGGTAGGCTGTCACTTTGTAGGTCTTACGAAAAAGAATTTGCTTGACAAATCCAGTGGCGCTGTCAAGAAATCGGGAGATAATTCGATTTTGATGGAGTATTGCATTGCAGTGCCTCCGGACGATTTGAAAATGAAACTTAGTCTCGGATCCTCTCCGATCGACAAGGCGTTGCGCAATGTCGTCGATGTTGGAATTCAACTGAGCGCTATAAGTCCCACCACAGATAAAGAGTTCACCTATTCTGAACACTCAAATGCGGCGGCTTTACTTACAAAGAACAATCTTAGACCGGACGCCTCAAATTGTGATGAAAAATCTCCTCTTTCTCGAGTTGCATTGGGCAAGTCGTCGCTACCTTCGTCCAACGAACAGACCACATCGATCGGAAGCACAAACTCCACGTCAATGGATCACTTATGCGTTCCCTATTCGAATATGTATCTACAGTCGCATACGGCGGCAACTCAAGACGAGGACACCGAGGTGTACCACGGTCACGATGATTACTACTCATCCATATGTGATAATCAATTGAGTTTCAATAACTCACCATGCAAAAGTCCACGTTCCCTCTCGGATATAATCGATCTCAAGACGGCCATAACACATCGGAGTCTTCTGGTTAAGTCGGAGGCGTGCTCCCCTACAAATGCGAAGGCAAAAGCGAGAATGGCAGCCACGTCTGCCATGACAACTGTTGCTACGAAAAGTTCAACAAGTAGCGATGGCATTGTAATCGCCAAGCCAGTTGAGTCTCATTCAATTGGATTTAATGTTGAACTTGCCGCAGCGGCGGGCGCTCCTTTCTCTCCTCCCTCCCCTTTCCCTCAAACCACCGAAAAGTACAACACGGATATACATTGTGATGATGCGTCGTTCAATGTCAAATCAACAACCACAATCACGACCACTCCAACTAGGCGAAAATCGCCGGCTGATTCCATCCTCAATCTTATAATCATCAAATCTGATCACGAGCCAGTCGGTAATCCGGTCGCTCGTCCTCTTGGTGATAGTAGTGGTGGTGATGTTGGTGATATCGATACCGATTGCGGTGCAACGGGTGATGTTAGTCCAAAAAATCCCAAAGCCAGTGGCAGCAGTAGCAGCAGCAGCGGCTACTGTTGCCCCAGCGAAGGAAGTTCGACTAGCAGTTGTGTGGTGGATACCATCAGCAGCAGTGGCACCGCCTTCAGTTTAGAGCGTAACAATTCCGACGGTGGTGGCGGCGTCGGCAACCCTGTGGTGGTGATAAATTCTAAGAAAAAACTCTCTCTGCCAACGCCTGAAATTGAGGTCAATGAAATCGGTATGACGAAGAATCGAAGCAGTAGCGTTAGTAATAATAATAATAATAATAATCATAGTAATATTAGTACATTTTTAGCGTCGTCGTCGTCGGCGTCGTTGTCGTCGTCGCCGCCGCCGTCATCGAGTGGTAGTTCGATCGAAAATAACGACAAACATTAGTAGTTGGTACTCGTAATATATATTTTATAATTTTGTTTTTAAAAAAAGAGAACACCTATCCACTCTCTTTTACTCCTTCTCTCTCTCTCTCTCTCTATATATATATCTCTCATCCCATTATTTTTCCATTAAAAACGTTTCCCCTCTTTTCTCAAACATAAGATAGTAACGAAAACGAAAAGAAAAAATGTTGTTTGTTTTAAGTTTCTCTACTTAACCGTTTGTTTAATTTTTCTATTCTTGATTTTGTCGTGGATACAGTGTTGAGGTGTTTTAATTTTTACTGTATCTCTTGAAAAACTATATAAATTCATATATATATATATTTTTTTTTAAACAACACACACAAAAATATGAGAAAGAAATAATTTTGAATAACGTCACATGTTTCAATATTCATTTTTTTTATTATTCTATTTTTATTGCTATTATTTTTATTAATTTAATGAAACAAAAAGTTTATATTCTATTATAATATATGTATATTATATGTTTATCTCTTAAATGTATTCTTTATATATATATAAAAAAAAAATCGAAAACATAAGGCAACAACTCTATACAAATGTAGTTTTTAATTTTTTCTTTTTAATTTTAAACTTAGTGCAAGTTGATTGTGGTATTTTAAATATAAAATAAAGTGAAATAATGTGAAAGAGATTTAAAACAAAAAACAGTGCCGGATAATGTTGAAGATGCAATTGAAAATACGTAAACAAACATAAATTAAGCAAAAAACTTTAGAAAATACATTAAAGATATGAAATTAACCACTTTTACGTTTTGTTGGCTGTGAGGGGATTGTTTTTTTTTTTATTGTAGTGAAACTGACATTCTGACATATTCTTAAACACATTTCTAAAAAAAATATACCGGCCTTGCTACAGTTGAACTCCATTTCCCTACCTTGTGGAGTAATGTGCAAATCGAAAGAGAATAAAGAGAAATACACTGTCACAAAAGGTGTTTGTACCTAATGGACTTAACCGTTTACGATGGTTGTTTTTTCAACAAATTTAATCTCCCAGTTTTGTTAATCACATACCGACAGCTTTAACACACAGTTGCCTCAAAAGTTAAAACTTAATAAGTGCATCAAAAATCGCTGTCTACTTAGTCGATATCAAACGTTAAACAAATAATGTAGTAGATTATTTGTAGCAACACTATGTAAGGTAGCAGAACCAAAGTTTTAAGGTCGAATCGCGTCGTCCGTGAACGAGCATTACGTGACGGAATTTGTTTTTGTTTCACATGCAAAATCGACATGATTCCGTAAACGTATAGCTCTTTCACGGACGACGCGATTCGACCCCTGGTTTCTGTGCTCAAGGATGTGCATATTCTCGTTGTATATTCTAATTAAATAAAATGTGCAACAATGATATTTGTATTCCCATTTGGTACGATAATTTGATTTTCCGATGCGATTTTGATGTTTTTCGACCCATCCGTCCGATGAAATTGGCTTCTCTCGATTCATGCCACAGAAATGTGGACTAAATCCGTACCACGATTTATATCGCATCTGAGGATGATCTTTTCAACAGCTTCGTTTCCAAAGCAATCGTGCAGGAAAGGCGCCTTAGTTGACAGATTTTACTATATTTACAAACGAATGGACCGTTTCTGCACTAAAATACTAAAATCCACGCGTTAAGTTGCCGCGATTATGTGAACTTCAGGTTGGCACGGACTCTTTACTTGACATGACTCATGACAGCTAATAGATATTCTAGGCGATCAGATGCGAACGCCAAAAGTGATTGAAAATGATTTCCCATTCCACGCTGCGGAAAATGTCCTGATATTTGATTTGATTTGAATCTCATTGCATAATAGAAACAATATATACACGCATATAAATGCGTTCTTTAAAAAAAAACGTTTTGCCAAGTGAACAGAGACCGTCCTGCAAAATCCGTTTTATAATGAGCTGTGATTGATTTGTGTTATCCGTGAGCAGACTCGGAACATACAGCTTCGTTCCTGAATGCAGCGATTCGGCGCAATAGTAAAGACTTATTTCAAACTATGTAACTCCGTTTGTCAAAAAAATGCGAATAAATCGGTTTTCTTACAAACCTAACTTGAAAAACAGCAATACGAACAGAACCAAAAAAAGAATCACGAAAATCGGCCCAGGGATTATCGAGTTCTAATGTACAATTAGCCGTACAAAATTGCACATTGTGACCTAGAAAATATTAGTGAGATCCATCTTTAAAGTTTGAGTTAATCACTGCCTGAGATAAGGATTGGATAACTTTTCCACCGTCAATCAATTTTTAAACATTCAATTTATAAACAGATAAAAAAGCATTTGGACGATTAAATTGTCCGAAAAAATCACGAAGTGCACGATATGTATCTTGATTTGAATGACCATTTTCATAATAAGCCTGAATAACTTTAACGCGTTGCTCGATTGCGTATCTTTGCATGGTTCAAATTGAGTTAGTCTGAAATTGAGAAATGTCAAATGAAATGCAGAAAAAAACTTGACGTTTAGGTGTGGTTCACATTCAACATCGAACCACCCTTTAAATTAATTCGTCAACTCTTAAAAAAGTCAACACTTAGATTTGAGTAATTGTCATGCATGTGATCGGGTTTCTTTTGAATTCAACAGAGATTTAAGCTGTCAGTTACACTACAGTCGGCCTGCCATCTACCGCCTTAACCAATCCCCTCCCGAAACGAAACAATTTGAAGCAAAAAAATATTATATTCAACAAGAAAACCACAAGCTATGAATAAATAAATCAATAAATGTGTATATATAAAACTTAGCAATAACAACAAGAAAAAACAACCCTAACCGCATACATATATATTTGGATTAAAATCAAACAAATTATCAAACAAAGAAACCCCAAGTAATGTGTACATATACGTAAATAATCAAAGCAAATAACCATAAAAACAAAAATAGTGATTAACTAGAAACTACTTTTAAAATAAAATATTTTCACTATACATTTATAGATTATAATATTGTTGTTTATTAATAGTTCTTAATCTATTTAAATATATAAACATAAATACTATATTTTCCTTCATCGAACACTTAAATGAAAAACAATGGGGAGCTTTTCACACTCTGTAAAAATGTCTCAACCGAGAAATACCAATAACTTTGAAAACCATGTAAATTTTGTATTCCCTTTTTTGTTTTGCTTTATTTTTATTATCCTTTCTTAATTTATTTAACTTAAACTAAACTTTAATGAAAGTCATATGAATTAAAGGTTACAAAACAAAATAGATTTTTAGTTCTTTTTGTATTAAAAAATAAAACGAAAAATCCAATATAATATAAACTAAAAGAAGAAGAAACAATTTTGTGTATATTTTTTAAATATCTCTTACCTCTTAATTTTTTTTTTCTGTTCTGTTCGATAGAAATGTAATTTCTGTTTTATATTTTTATTTTTTTTCAAAACTTAGGGTAAAACTCTTTATTTTTTTTTTTGTTTGTTAAAGAAATTTTGTTATTAAGTTTTTATTATATGTAAAATCATTTTTTATTTTGATTCCATGAAAACAAAAATAAGAAAGTGAAAGAAGCCGGTAGAATGCAAATTATGTTTTGTTCAGCTTTTGTTGTAATATGATCGAATAAATTATTGATCGAAAAAATTTACAAAAAAAAAAAATACTTATTTTCTGTTTTACTTTATACCTATACTATGTTTTTATTTATGCTCTAAGTAGTTTCAAATATTTTTTTGACTAAGAAATATTATTTAGAAATCAGAAAGAAAGCTCTAAGTTTAGTGTTGGTCCGCTGCTTCTGTGTTTTTAAATCTCAATTTTGGGGAACTATAACTTAGGTTAGGACATTCGTAGAAATCTATCCTGCATACGATGTTGGATTGATGAATAGTTCTCTGCTATTATATTCTTCGTTTAAATTGTAGTTTCTAATTCGTGACAGTCTTATTTCCGCATACATTTTGTTGGGAAGACTTTGGCCTTTTCTGCCGTCAATTAGTAGATGTGATCGCCAACATCAAGGATAGACCCATAAAATGCTTAATCTCTGGAATTATTGGCGCGCCATTGTTGCCACAAGACGTTTTTAGTTCACAATGTAATGAGAAACACTTGCCACTAATTTTGTTTGTAAAAAAACGTACGTCCATGCCATGTGAATTAAAGCAGACAATTTAGAGAGAAAGCGGAATGAGCTTTAGGCCATTAATAGTAAGAGCCGGACAGACCCACAATCCATTTCTGTTGCTTGGTCTATTCACGTAACTTTTCAAACTATCGACAGAAGCAATAAAATCCATTTGAGCCAAGTTGAAGCAGAGTTCGGAAGCAAGTTTAGTCCTTACTAAAATCATAAAAGTTGCCGCTGCAAACAGTATCGTCCAGGCGATGTGTGGCATGATTTCTTGACTCCTCCTCCATTTCTACGCCAGCAGTGACAACTCAACAGTTGTACAAGAAAAAAGGAGTACTCTTGCTTTGACACGTGATCATTTCCACTCAATAATATGTCACACATTTTTAATTCTTTTCCTATAAAGTATATTTTCTTTGCTTCAAGTTCTAGGGCATTAACCTCGGCCGAACAACATCACTGATCTAGTAAACTCTACATGAACGCGGCCGAGGAGACACATTCCCTACAGACAAGTTTCTGCCGAGTTCTTTATACTCTTTCCCTTGTTTCTGCTGGCCAGACGATCTTAATCCGCCAGACTTGTTATTCTGGCCACAATATTTGCAGTGTACTCTGAGCGAGTTCGTTGTTTGCTTCTATCAACTAGCATCTCACATTTCTGCCGTAGGAGTGGTCCTCTTTGACACCATTGCAAAATGTCTGTGGGAGATCCGAATTTTACAAAGGTTTCGCATGAGCACTATCCCCTTTTCGTTTAAGTCTAAGTTTTAAGTTAGTAACGATCCCCAACTCTGTGACATCTTTTTATTGACTGTATTTTTGTTTGGAAAGAAAGTAGCTAACAAATAACAAACTTTCCTTCAAATGAGTTTTTTTTTTTTTTTAATAAATTTCTTGTAGGAAATCATCAAAAAGAGATTCTCATCAATAGCATAACAAAAACATCAACACCAGCAACAGGTAAGACATCAAAAATAACACCACCTATATCACCATCATCATCTTCTGAAGCAACAGCATCCTCTAACAATTTTCCAACAACTACGAATTTTCTACTAGCAAATCATCATCATCCCCATTTAAATTTGAATGATCTCTATAATGCGGCAAAATTCAAAGAAGGCAGCAATAATGGCGTCGTTAAGAAAAGAAATTGTACCACAACTGCCACAACACCCATCATAAACGATAGATCTTTGCTATCTGCGCCACCACAGCTATCAACAGTAGCAGCAAATGAAACAGTGACCGGAGCACTCTGTAGCACTGGTCTTAAATCGATTTTGTCGAAAAGTTTCAAAGCTCGTCCAAGACGAGAATCGACTTAAAACTAAGAAAAGGAGTTTGAAACTTTCTTTTCTGTATATTACTTTTTTTTTTCTACTTACTTATGTTTAAGCAATAAACATTTGAACATTTGTGTCAATGTTTTGTTTTCTATCTAAACTATATTTTGTTTTTTTTTACGAACAACAATTTTTAGAATGTTCTTTGCAAAGAGTAAAATAACATGTGTGTGTTTTGACTGTGCTTAGGAAGGAACGAAAACAAATTAAAATGACAAAATTATATTTTGTATTTGTAAGGATATGAAAAGCAAAACGATTTCTTATTAAACAAATAAAAACAAACAATTTATGTGAAAATGAAAAGAAACTAGTGATTAAGTAAAATTTTCTGTGGTAAAAAGCATAGATTTAGTGAAATGTTGTAACACAAGCCGTCTAAACAAAAAAAAAAAATAATAATTAATTAAAAGAACAGATTGTAGAGTATACATACAAAAATTACTAAATCAACAAGCATTTTCAAGAAAATATATATGAAAAGAAAAAAAATCGCAATTAAATTTTGTACTTTAATTGAAAAAGAAATTTACACACTTGGGTGGTTTGCTGGTGGCGTTTACTGTAGTCTGCAAGTTGTTGTTTGGTGTTGGTCCGGGAATTAGACTATAAACAATGGTGTTGGGAAAATCCGTTGCCAACTGTTTGCTAGACAGTAAAATTTATAATTTTAGTCCTGATATGCATTTCCAATGAATTTGTTGAACGTTTTAAGTTATTTTTGTCCAGACCTGCCTCGGAGGGTTCTGCTATTATTTCTGATAATTTGCAGCCAACTCACGGTCCAAGTTGTGATCGATTTTCTCCTTCAGCCGGAGCTTTTTCTTCTCCTATATGTTATTTCAAACTATTTATTTTATTGATCTTTTAAACACTCGCCTACGTATTGAGCTAAATGGTATATTTTGCAAGGCTGGAAAAAAAGCCGTGGGTGTAAAATATTTTGCTAAGAGACAAGAGCCGCGAACTTATTTAATTTTCGTACAATATGCGATTCATTCAGCTCTGTATTCGATGAATACAACTTTCAAACGACTGAAACTGTTTGTATTGTGTCACAAGCCAAATAAATGACTTACTCTCTCGCTTCAATGGATTGCATCATGTATTCGGTCCACCAGACATGCAATAATGGCAGATCCTTTCGTAGTCAATAATAATTTTGTAATAATTTAGATAATTGTTGCAACCAAATTCAACGTGTTTCTATGGACTGGTCCATGCAAATCACCTTGTTGCGCAGCAACTCCATGCAAATCACCTTGTTGTGCAGAAAAGCATTTAATCGACCCAGCATTATTGTGCTGATAAACTAAAAGAAACAAAAATATAAGTATATACATTAGGGGATAACTAAACTCAAAATTGAAACCGAACTAATTTGCGTAATGATAACCTATTGATTGTTAAATATATTTTAATTTTTTTTTTATTGTTTTTACAAGTATTAAAGTACAACCTATTATTTGCCATTACATGAAATCGCTTTATAATTTGTATGTAGTGACAATTTTCTGTTGTTCGTAGATCATCATCGTAGATAATAAAAAGCATTAACCTCAAATCTCATCTTTTTACCCCTAACTGAAATCATTTTCTTCCTTTCACCTACATGTAATATAATAAGGGAAATTTAACACATTATACTTGGTGGTATGTCGATGGTATTAACTAAAATGAAAGGATTCTCTATACCCTTCGTTATTCGTTCACTCTTAAATATGAGTTTTTTGCATCCAAAATCTTTGCCCAACATGTGTGTCAACCATTACACTCTTCATTTTGTAACTTTGTCAATCCCAGGTCTAAACGAGGCCTGTATGGCAAACATTTCCAGTTTAATTGAAAAAAGGAATTGGTTGCAGGAGCGGCCACTCTCCTTCTCAATGTCAGCATAATTAGTCCAATTTTGGTCTAAGTGCACCTAAACCAATCTAACCAGGGTTCGAATCGTCACTTCCGTGAACGAGCTTTACGTTCACGGAATTAAGTTGATTTCACATGTAAAACAAAACCCAATTCCGTCACGTAATGCTCGTTCACGGACCACGCGATTCGACGCCAGGTCCACTTTGAACTGTACCGTCACCTAAGCAATTTTATCAACCTCGGCTTGTAGTCTGGGCCATTGAGAAATGTGTTCTCGGTTTAATTTAAGACACAATCACCCCTATCGGGAAGAATATTTCCCTCAAATGTTTTCTATTCAGCAGAAAAACATTTCCATCGGAATTCGTTCACCATACCCCTGAATGTGCAATTTATTGCTGGCTTTATTGTAACTACCATAAATGTTGACCAACAATTTAGTGTCGTAGTATTTTCCATTCTATTCCACCATGAAATTCATACAAAAAGGTTTTTAAAAGCCACTCTCTGATACCTATATTCATGAATCATGTATTTTAAATACTTCTACCCAAACATTACAAGTTCTGTCCTCAAAATTACACATTTTTCGCGAAGGTGACAATCTTGTATTTTTAGTTGTGTCCATCGTCATTGCCCTTAAATTTTCTCCCCTTACTGTCTACCACTCAAATATTATTTCCCAACATTAAATACTAAATACTATTTCCACCTAAAAGAAAAACAAAAAAAATATTGAACGATAAATTTATGTATACATATTATTTTGAATGTTTTTATTTGTTTTCATTGTGTTTTCTTTGTTTAATTCCATGCTGCCGATATATTTAAACCAAACAAACAAATATACACTATTTACGAACCTAAAAACTATACCCAAAACTAAATAACCACGCAAATGTATGTATTACTATAAATTTTCCTAAACCAAAAACATAAATTAAAAACCAATATCGAATCATAAAATATATAATTAAATAAATCACGTTTGCTTTCATTTATTTGCTTGTATTAATCTCTCTCTTTAATTTTGTTTTTCTTTTTGTTAATATTTTTGTTGTTGTATATAAAAGGCCACTTGTCGTCACCGAATAGTTGCTTAACTATAAATCGCTATCGATTGTTATCGGAGAACGATTTTAGCGAAACTTCTGATATTGTACCGGCATGAATAAAACACACTAAATGTAGTATAAGCCATAAATAAAAAGTTTTCGTTAAAAAAGAAGTATAGGTTTGTTCGTTAATACTTTGAAATTAGATTTAAGTTCTAGAAAGCTTTAGAAATTCCATTAAATTGTAAATAGCTTTAGAAGATTAACAAATTCAAAAAAAAAAACTGGTACAATTTGGTACCTACCATGTTTCATTTATTTCACAGAACAAACCTGTACCTTCAATATATTTTTTGTTGTGGAAAACCTTAACTTGAATGCATGCATAGTTTTTCTTATTTCCTAACCTTTAGCGCCCTATTTTCCCCACTCGATCATTCAGCTGCTTGTTTCAGGTTCATTTGCATTGAATCATTTGAATGTGACATGTTGTCAGTGTACATATTTATATCTTGTTTGATTTTCTTAGAATTGAAATCATCCTCATCATCGCCTGTTTATTAACAAATATTATTTGAATTGAAAATGTATACATTATTGGGATAGTTTTAGAAGGTACCCTTTGTATTTAATATGTGTGTGTCTCTGGATCTGTTTACCCACCAGTCCAAAAGCGTTTTAACATTTTTAAGGTTATCGCTGGAAAGAAAAATTCCAAAAACGTGCTTACACGTACATATTTTTGGAAAACTAATTTAGGAAGGATTTTGACTATATTGTAGACAGCTACAAAAATGAATTGTGGTCCATCTACTTCTTGCTGTTTATTTTACCAGTTCCTCATACCAACTTCCAGTCAGTATCGGTCGTGTTAGGCCTAAGTGGGTAGTGGCCATTATGTAGTATCAAACTAATCGAGTTATCGACTGTTACAAGCAGTCGCGAATGGCAAAGTACTACTACAATTACAATAGCAGTTCAAAGGAGCAACGCACTTATGGCCTTTCTATGTCCCTACAGCCATACAGAAATATTACGTCGTGTGTGGGTAGTACTATTTTACGTCAGACGATCGTAATTTTAGTGGAAAAAGTACTAAAAACGATCGCCCAAGCTGCAAATGCAATACTTACCAACTTGCGTAGAACAATAAATTTGATTGCGGTTAACAATTACCGCAAATAATTTAACTATGAATTAGACTCCTTGATTTACATTTTCAAAAGGCTTTAATTTTTTTTTAATTGGGAGTCAGCAACACTGTTTGTTTTTCACATTTGAAATCAGTGTGTAGCAAACCACAAAAAGACAAAAACCATACAAAAACAGCATACAAACTGCTGGGAGTGTTGTATATTTGTTAAATGCGTCTCCCACATTCAGTAGGTTAAAAGTCGCTATTGCGGTTGTCAAATATCGACATGTATAATATTTGAGAACTATCAAGAAAATGAATGAAATGACAATATCGTGAGCGTTAAATTGCGTGTTTTTTTAAATTGATCAACTGCGAAAGTTATATCTCCGATCGTCGGTCAGTCACAAATTTTTCGTTGACGAATTATTTTTAAAGATCATTCGCAACATTTGGAAAACGACATGTCTGCATATGAACAATTCTTGTTTGAATTTTCAAGAAATCTGGGCTCGAATCGCAACATTTGTGAACGAGCTATACGTTCACGGAATTATGCCCTTTTTACAAAAGAAACAAAAACAAATTCCGTCATGTAGTGCTCGTTCACTAAAGAGCCGATTCGACCCCTGTTTGTACTTTATTCACATCTAATATTGATCATGATGCATACTATAACACTTCGCATGTGCGATGTTATGGCTTTTCGTGTGTTATCTTTTCTTTTCACTTCGAGGTGTCAAATCAAATGTCATCTTTAGTCAATGATTTATCTTTGGCATGCGTAATAACCTACGTTTGGTCTCATTACTAATGCTGAGCTTCTGAATAAGTGGTCTCAGACTCTACCCCTTATAAACACAATTTGCATTATTCAGCCTTATTGTGAGTTTCGCCCGAACAATATTCCACCCGAAAAAAATTACGTTTCAGTTCTGAAATTAATTTTTTTTCGGGTGGAATACTGTTCGGGCGAAACTCACAATAAGGCTGATTAGTTTTGTGTTCACGCCTTCTTTAGTGTGTTTCACTTTGGACTTGCTCAATTTGTAGAAGGTTACGATAGTGTTCTCAGTGGCGCAGCTTTTCTTTCGCGATTTTTTGAGAAACATACGAGAGTACTGTCATGAAAGAGCTTCTCAATAAGCTGTCCGGACTCATCATAAGTAGGTCCATTCCATTCGTCCCAACATATACAAAAATACTCACACAAAACGAATGGTTGTGAAAAGCTAGGGTACACGAAACTGTTGCGCCAACTATTTATTTATTTATTTTTACGAAAGCCAGTCTTGGGTAAGGTTAGAAATAAACCTAAGGAATGTCATGGGGAAAACGTAATGGAATAGGAACCATTTCAAGCAACGACAATTTGCTTTTAGGCAGTTGTTGTTTTTCTCATTTCATTCCGTTTTCTCCGTGCCTTCAACAAGAATTTAAGTTAACTCAAAACAAGAGCAGACCCTACCTTACATCTGAAACTATCCCAATAAAATTGTATTTGAAATTATTCCTTCCGTAGCCATTTTGTTGTTCAATTCAGTGTATATATTTTATTTGATTTTATTTGTTTGTTGTGTCCTTTCAGGTGAATCCACTTATCTTTAAAAAATATATATGAAATCAAATCCAATTTGAATAATACAAAAAAACAACTCATTCACTCATAAATGTAAATAAATAAAAAACAAACGAAACAAATTTACATTCTCTAAAAATATATATTAATTGTATATATTGTTTATTTTTTACTATTTAATTATTTGATTTAATACTTCTATTTTGTACACATTAATGCATAAATCAATTATGACTTGTTCACATATAATTTTATTTTATCAGCTAAATCATCTCTTTAGAAAAGAAAAATACAAATTTGCTAATTTTAAAAATGTCTTCTTTACTTAATTCAAGAAATAAAAAAAAAAACCAATAGAAGATAAATACCAAAATAATAATGAAACAATAGGTTCGACAATATTCCTCTCTTTGTTTTTTTATTTTGACCAATTTTGCACTTTTATTTCAAAGCACAAGCGTAAAATTTATAAAATATTCATTATTCTCCTTGTTAAATTTGTTTATATAGCGATTTTTTTGACATTTGATACAGTTTACCTTTGGAAGTATTGAAATAAGCGCCCATTCGGGTGGGGTAGAATTCCTGTCTATTCAAGAAAGATTTATAACATATTATTGTTTCAGACAAGAAAAAACACACAAATAAGCTCTGGAAATGCACGAGATACCGAGTGAGTTCTCTTCTTGTAAGTTCCATTGCAAAAGTTATACTTATGTATATTTATTTTTATTGTTTTAAAATAAAATGCTAAATGAAAAGGCAGAGGGCGCTTATGTCGATTTACGCTGCTCGTGGGTAAGCGCGTATTCTTTTTGAATAAAAATGTGAGCAGGTTTTACTTTTCTTTGTTGTCTTTCAAAATTGTTTTGCTTATGAACAATTAAATCTTACATCATCAAAAATCGTTCAAAATGAAAGCATTTCATCTGTTTTACCAATAAAAATTGGAAATCTTTCAATTCGGTCTAGAAGGACAGCAGGGGGGCTAAAAATAAAATGGCGTCTCGTGTCAAGTATGGAAGCTTTAGAAATAAATATTGTTCGATATGGTTCCAAGCCTTGTAGATGGTCCTAAGTCGGTTGCCGGTAAATTATTTATGAAAAAGCAAATTTTACTTACATTATTACTGAAGTGTCAAAGTATGCAATGCGACGGGTATATAGAAACAAAACAGCAGCTACGCGATTTACTAAATCCATAAAACCAGTGACTTAGCTTTCTTTGAAATTGAGACAGTATTCGGAAAAAATACAAATTAAACTTAACGCTTTTGGGAACCCTGTCCCACCTCCTTTGCATGTCTGCCAAACATCCGAGGATATAATTGACCTAAGCTCAATTCAGCCGTTCGGGCAGGATAAAAAAATCGTCTTGCTATTGCTTTACAGTCAAAAACAGTGATTAACATATGAAGAAAATTTTAACCCCGAAGACATAACACGCCTGATGCCTTTTTCGCTCCGCTATTAAATAAAATACAAATCAATTCTGTCCCAAAACAAAAAATCATTTATTGTTCATGATTCGCATATGAAATATTAAAGAATTTTTTAGTTCGATGATTATTATTACTTTTTAAATAACTTGTTAATTTGTACATTATAGTTTATCATAAATGTCTAGATATACGTATTTGTAATATCTTGATTTACCTATGACTTAAGAATAAAATTATAGATCTATATACATAATTATATTTGCATACATATACACATATGTGTGTGTTAGGCTTAGTAGAGTATAGAAATGAAATGATAAAAAATTTAAAAGAAAACCCAATTTGTGATATAATAAGTTAATGGAAAATGAAAAAAAGAAGTTTAATAAGATTTTTTTATATACATATATATAAAAACAACTACTCACAAGAAAATATATATAAAAAAGAACGAACACAACAAATAAAATTTAATTATTTTTTAGATAGAGTTTAACAAAAGGCTATAAGTGGATATAATGGTGAGACGAACAACAAACTCAAACACAAATAAAGCAGAGGAATGATAAGCAAACTATGTATTATCAATTTGCGTACTGAAACAAGATTAAAAAATAGAAACTATGAAAATAACTCAACAATTCTAACAAAAGAAGATGTTTTTCCCAAAGCAGATTTCTGTAACCCGACTGTTTAGGTTTTGAAGATCCTATTTGAAATCAGTCTCCTTAAACAACGTGGTGATGGAACTCCTTCTCAAAAATAAGGTTCACGATTTGTTCTGAATAAACTGACTGACTTTCGATTTGTTAAGTCTGTTTTTAAGATTCAATTTTATTACCAGATATTGTTGTTCTATAAAGGGTGGAACGGTCACAAGGTCCACGACAAGGCTTCAAATAACATCTGCATTGCCATGTGAAAACTTTTGCAATCGGAAAAAATGTTTAATATAGCAGAATACCAGTTTTTCAAACATCGAAAAATGATAGTCCAAATTATTTCAATCCGAAATGTGAACCACTGGCAAAGAGTTCACATGATTTGTGAACCTAAATTCCAACGTTAGGTTTTTCGCCACCTCTCGCGAACGTCAGACAAACATCCGAGAGTACGACTGTCATGAAAGAGCTTCTCAATTGGCCGTTAACTCGGCATAAAGTTGTAGATCCCTTCCATTCGTCCCAAAAATTAAAAAAACTCACACAAAGCGAATGGTTGTGAGAAGCCGGGCCTAGGGTCCCTACGGACCTGTTGCGCCATCTATTTATTAATTTTTATGATTTGTAAATTATTCAAAAACTCATCATCACGCATAAAATACCAGCCACAAACAATTCAAAACTCCAACTCAGTTTTATTTCTGATCAATTTTGTAAATAAAAAAATGTGCTCTGATAAATGCTCTCTTTTATGAAGCTCTTAGATTAACATAACCAAACAAAAATCACAAATTCTCTATCAATACCACTCGCATAGTTTGTTGTTCATTTCTATTTATGTTTATTCAGTCTGAACGATTACTAAAAATCGACAACTTTTGAGTAAGAGCAGAAAATCCATAAATATCCACACAAACAAATTTCAACATTATATCCAATTATTTAATGCAAAAAAAAAAAACAAAACCATTTGTAGTACTGACAAAAATTTCATATTAAAAGAAAAGTAAAAGAAAACCAAAATAAAAATAATTTAATTAAATAAGAGGAAAGTATTAACTAATAAAAAATAAAATAAATGTCAAATGAAAAGGAAATCAAAAAAATAATATTTAAAACACACACACATTCATATACATTATGTAAAATAAGAGATAAAGGAAAACATATGTTCTGTCTTTTAAACGTAAAAGAGAAAAAGTGGATATGAAGCAAGAAATAACAAAACGATATGATTTACCTATAGAGTACAAATCAAAACTAAAAGAAAATACAACTTAAATATTTAATTGCAAAGGAAAAAAAAAAAACAAAACAAATTGATATAAAAAAGTAAAAACAAAAAAAATATAAAAAATGGTCAATAAAAATTCTAAAAAAGTATATTATATATAAATATAGTCAAACTGTCTTTTATTTCAAAAGTTTTGCTTGTAAATGTAGCAGTTTACGAGTTCACGAGTCGTGCTTTTCGATTTTACTCATTGGCAAATCAGCAGTTTGTTAAAAGAGCAAAATTATATGCTAAGAACTAGCTACACTCATATGTCAAAAATGCTGTTGAGAGAACCCAACCACTCCGAAAACTCTTGGAAAGCAGGCGGCTGTGAGTTCTCCATCTACCTGTATCCCTTGTGTCAAATGTCCATGTTGCCTAATGATGCATCATAAATACATCATTTTTATGACAAGTGTGTTGGAAAACTTCCTGTGCCTTTTCGGAATATACGTCAGTTTATATATAAGCCCACTTACATTGAAAAACCCCGCTACAGTTTTGTTCAATTTGCCATCGGCCATTTTTTGCTAATTACTTCATTCTGGAGAAACAAGAAAATGCGATCGTTGTGCGCGACTCGCACTGAAACAGGTAAGCGGATTAAGGACTTGCATTATTTTTGATTTTTGACCTACAAAACAGTAGGCTGACTATAAAGTACTCACTTGTCGCATGTTCGGCATATTGCATTAAATCACTTCTAACCGGCGGTATCAGTGTCACTTTCAATCCGAAGAAGGTGACAGCCAACAGACAGATAGACGTCATGATGAAAGCATCAAAAAACTCATCAGAAGCCGCCTGCCGTCTGTCATGGCTTCTGGTGGAAGTTGGTGAAGGACAGTCGGCTGCATACCATGCAATACATTCAGTGGAAGTACTTGGCGATTTCAATGAGACATATATCAACAGAAAAGTGAGCTTTGCCATTGAACGGACAGAATGCACAGGAATAATTCGCCTGGCATCAGATGACCTCAAGATAGTCGAAGAGGAACGCGATCGCTTGTTGGCGCTGAAAGAGGCCCCATCTAACCAAATTGAACCGCTAAAACCTGATCTGTGGTGTTTAGTTCGGCAAACTACAGACGACAACAAGATACGACTGATTATTTGCAGCTGTAAGAAGCTAACATTCGTCGAGAGCCCGGATCTGAATCGCAAGCATTTCCTAATGCAAAAGGACCAAGCACAACTGCCCATAACTCTGCTGCATATACTCGATTCAAAACAGCAGCTATTTGACGAAATGACTTTCCTTAACGACACATTCGTACGGCACTTTGTGGTAAGTCAATATCGTCTTTCAAAATTCAAAATTTCCGGCACACTATACCTAAATTAATTCTGTTTCTTTAGTGCGAAGAAAGGGATCGACTTGTGGAATTGGGCGGCCTTGACAAGGCTTTCTTTCTCATACAATACTTTGAAGACACCACGAATCTAATTTTCACTATTGTAAGGTACAGGGACACGATATGGAAGGACAAAAATCTCTTCCCCAACGTCGTGGCCTATATTACCGACGGAAAAACGGTCAGCCAATGCGTTGTCCTTCGGAAGTCGTATGAAAGAGCGGAACTTGCAGCCCTTTTGTTACAAATAAAAGAAACTTGCGATAAAACCGACTACCCCGTACTCCATTCCAACTTGAAGGTAAAAGGCGACTTTTCACTTTTATAAAAACAAATTTTGGTATATCTTGAATTTTATCCTAGAAATCGATTGTGAGTACTGGTGGTAACTAGGAAACGCAGTGCGAGTTGCATCTCTTTATGACGGCGTTGTCCCGATTACACTTTTCACGATCACACAAGATGGCGATTTACTACAATTACTTACGAGGAATAATTTAGAGAAAACATTGTAAATAGGAAACACAGAAAAAATAGAAAAAATGTAAATCTCTTTTTTGGCTTATTTCGAAACTCGCATAACGTGTTACGAAAATTAATCACCTGCCTTAACTGAAGAAAATATATGACTTGAAATGTTTTTCATCAAATTGTGTATTGTTTTTCATTTTGAAAGTTAGTATACTCGACTTACTAAAGTAGGAATAGCTCAGACGAATTCCTAATGACTTAGCCACATGAACAGGAAGTTTAAAAAAAAACGAATTAGTGCACTTGAAGGCAGCTTCTAAAAACACTTGAGTGTTTTACTTGAAACGCATATCAACTCAAACGAATTATTGTAAAATTAATGTAGGAATGGGATCCATTTGAATAGACAGATTCCGTATGACAATAATTGTCGGGACGACATCGTTTTCGAAACTGTGATAACCATAAGAAGTTGTATTCTGCCCGAATTGGTTTCGCTATCGTCAGCTTTCAATACATTTGTGGAAAACGAACTGGATTAAGGTCTCAAACTCGTAATTTTGGCACTTAGTTGCTACTTTTGGACGATAATCGTCCGAAATATTACGGAATGAGTGCCCTGATCTAGCATAGACACTAACAAGCAGGTAATCTTCTGTGCAGCTGGCAAAATGTTCTTCAAAAATCTGAACAACATCTCCAGCCCCAAGCAACTCCTTCTCTATAAATCAGTTTTGCTTTACGATGGCTCTCACGAAACTTTACAAATAAAGGTTTTTCCAATAAGAGGTGTTATTGTGAATGACCCGCTATTTCGGTAGCTGTCACTTTTGAAGCTTTTATTCTTGGACATTTGACAAGTAGAAACTACGCCATTACTAAAATGGAACGATACACGCTTCAACAACGCATTGGAATTATTAAAATTCACTACAAAAATGGTGAAAAAACGTCGCGTCTTTGCTGATTGGGTGATGAAAATGATCCGGAATTCCATCGATCTTGACTGATGAGGTCCATTTCCACCTCGGTGGCTACGTCAACAAGCAAAATTGTCGCATCTGGGGCTCGGAAAACCCAAGAGTTATTGTTGAGAAGCCTCTCCATTCTCAACGTGAGGCTATCGAGGACATAGGGCAGCCACGTTTGCGATTTGGTTATGGAAAATTTCATGAAAAGGATATGGTCGTGTATGCGTGCTCGTGGTGGCCATTTGGCTGATGTTGTTTAACGGCATACCTTCCTCTTTATTATGAAATAAACATCCGATCATTTATCGCAAAAAATGACATTTTTCTTTGAATACCAAAATAACACCTCTTATTGGAAAACCCTTTATAAAACAACAAAAATGTTCCTATCGAGTTTGTACTCAAATAAGTTCCCTTTGGTAAGTTTTTCCTGAATTCATGGAATATGCAACGAAATTGATCTTTGTAAATGTAAATGCGTTATTTGACAGCAATATTAGCTGTTCAAGTTGCATTCGTTTTTGAAAATATCAATCGGACATCGACTTGAAAAATGTTTCCCCTGATTTAGATGAAAAAAAAGGTTTCCATTTTTGTCCCAATGAAAATATTTTCTCTAAAGGATTTTGTAATTGAAATCTTGAAACAGCCAGTTGTCAATACAATCGTGGGAATGTTGCTAATACATGGCTAAAGTAAGCGCCTTTCCTAAACTCTATAGTAGCGTCATTTCAAGAGAACATCCTTCAGGAAAGTATGCCCCTTTTCCTTAAACCTCCATGCAAGCAAGTTCCTCAAACCATTGCATGCTGATAATTTAGTACAATTGCCATTTGCACTTCGTGCTCCAAAACCAACACATACGGACACGGACATATCCCTTAATTGTTTACATTTTCCCGTTAGACCATATACAGTTGGATTTGCCCTGACTACATTTTCAGTTGCATAATTTACAATCTAATTGGTTGGAGTTTCATCCGTTCATCTGGCTCCCGACTCCCTATTCGAAACCATAAAATCCTAAATTTTACTCAGCAAAAATTCTAATTGCATCCGTTCGTTATCCTGATTATACATACAGACACAGAGCACAGTCACTAACAAAAGCAAATGAATTGTCTCGACATTCAACCAATCACACAGAAAGTTCTGAACATTTTGGTTCCTTCTGTAGTAATTAAGGAACAAAGGCGAGTGGTACTCTTGGGGGTTGCTATTGAAAAGAAGAAAAAAAATAAACAATCAAGGATATTTCGTTAAGGACTTCTTCTTTGGTGCACTCGGTCTGCCGCACGGTGTCAGTGGAACAATGCTTTCTGTCTCTATTGCTATTCGCCGAACTACGATACCACTAAATTGAATTGTTTAGTTCCTTCGAGATCGCTGCTCGGCTGGTATTTCTTGGCATTTTACATCCCTGATGGACATTACAAGTGCATTTTAAAACGTCACGCAGGCGGCAGGGGGATACATTTTGCTGTGGAGGTAATGAAATCAAATGGAGCCACCATTGTCCAGAACTTCAGTTTTGCGTTCAGCCCTTAGTGGTGTTGCCTGAGGGAGGTTGATTTTGTTTACCAGACTTTCATTCCCACCTACCAGAAACATAACAGACATTTGTGTAAAGTTATTACCAGGTCCAGAATGACTGGGACAACTGTGTGAGGGCAACACGGCCCTGGAACAATGAAAACATAATTATCATTGAACGTGTCGTCTATCAAATATAGTGGAGTTGGAGTTACTTACAGCAACTTTTCCAATTTGCTTGTCTATCTTCGTGGGAGTGGATTTTATAACCCAGCCGTTTCGCCCTCCATTCGGGGAGTTGCTATACCGCGGTACGTGAGTGAACTTTTAAAACTGAATGACAGTATGGTTCCATTTGTAGCAACGGAATGAACTGCTGTCTTAATGGGAACGAAGAATCACGGTGGAAGAAAGTTAATTGAATTTATTCCCAAAGTTGGTGGAGTATTTTCTTTTTGTTAACCAAAACGTGTGAGTGAAGTGTGAGTTAATTTCGTTTTTACACGCTGCAGATGAATGGTTTTGAAAGGTTCGTTGGATGGGTTTTTCCATGGGTGGGATTGCTGTTATAGTTCTGTGTGAGTTGATCGGAATTTTCGCAGCACTGGATTTTGAGTGTGGAAATATTGCGAGCAAGTCAACAAAGTGACTCCTTCTGGTATAGTAATTCACATGCAGTCCAAAAATCATTTCAAAGCTTTATTATCATCTTTTTGATAGATAGGTAGGTAGAGTGGTTGGCTGAAAATAGTAAAACACGCTTAGACCATAGATTTGCTCTTTTGTGGTACCATACACGAATCTATTACCAAAAAGGGCGGTAAATCTACCAAAATAAGTCGGTACTAATAGTAAAGCTACGTATAAAATTTCGTCAAAAGATTGTCAAGGAAAAACGCTGTAAAGATTCTTAGGGCTGGGAGCGTTTCCCTTCAGTCTGCATCGCATATTCCAGCCAAATTAGAAGAATATGCTACTCAGGACAACCCCACTGAACACCTTGTAGGGTTTGCCATTAAATCCTGTCATTTCTTAAAGAATTGTTCGTTCAAAACGACAATCAATGCTTCCGGTCTATGGCACGACTGGAAGAATTAGAGTGGTTTTCGGTAAGACGTTTCTATTCAATTGCCAAATAAACAGTAGACCGATCCTTTACTTTTGAATCTTACGAATTTTTACTCAACAAATTTCTTGGTGTTAGAATTGAAAAAGCTGTCACCTAACAATAAACAGCTGATTTAAAATGTGTTGTCCTATTTGACATATGAGAGTATTTGTTTCGATTTATTGCATATTAAAATGGTATCAAAAGGCGGGAAAACAAAATTGAATGTTCCCCTTAGGCCTTAGAGTCTTTTCGAAGGTGGCGACGAAATTCTTCCTCGCTGTAAGGAGTAAGAAAGGAAGATCTGCTCCACGTAATTTTTAATGCTGCGGCGCTTTTTCCTCTTCTCGAATGCTTGTAGTTGAATCAGTACAAGCTCTTCTATATACTCGGATTCATGAAGATTCCAAATCACTTTCATCGCTAGGTAGTTAAACCAACTAATTTTGTTTTTAATAACAGCAAATTCTGTGAACAATATTTAAACGACTTTTCGTATCACTTTTTTGAATTTTGAACATGCGCAAGTCTTTGACCAAAATTCGCCTTAGGGACGACCGGCCGATGGCTAATTGCGAGGCACGGCGTCTGGTCGATGTTTCCGGCGACAGCTCGACATCCTCGTCAACAGCGGCGATATTCTCTGCACAACGGGCCCTCCGGGGCCGGCCACTCTTGGCAAGGCCTCATGTAGTCCCATACCCTTCAAGGTTGCTGGCCAAACGGCTCAGTGTTTGCGCAATCGGTGTCGGACGGCCGTGGAATCGGCGACGGAATTCGCGCTGCGCCAACACTACAGACGAATTGTTACGCAAAAAAATAGACACGGGGAGTGTATCGCTCCATGGCTTGTTCACTTGTATTCTACATCTGTCTAGTCCACAAATATCAAAACAGATTACACATTGGCGGCCATTTGCAAAAATAAGAGCACCTGGTATCAGTCATTTTCATAACTTTTTCGTAAGTGTCTCTCTCTCTCTGTTAGACAATTTTTTACCCCCACCACTGCCATTTTGACAGTCTTTTCTATTCTTATTTCAAAAGTAACGGCACAGACCTAACCTAGTGAATAGATTTCTGATCCTAGAAGCTCAGGTTATAGCAAGACAATGCAAACAATAACAGATGGCGCTGTTGTCAACTCTTCTGTAAATTGTTAATTCGTATTCATAGGCTATTTACATTTACATTGTAAATGAGTTTAAAATTCAGACATTTAATTTGTGTGCACAGCCACAAAAAAATCTGCATTTGGAGTTCAAATTGTTTGAATTCGTTAAATGAACTCAACGCACACATCATCGGTTTATAACAATTATTGTCGACCACCACTGTAGGCCCACTACAACGTTGTTTTTAATACTTGTGGTCAGTTAATTAAACCTTTAATGGTGCAACAAATTTAAACCGCTATTTGGCTACATTTCGAAACTATACGTACCACTACCACTACAATGGTACAGGGGTTAGATCCTATTTTCTGGATCAATGCAAACGTTATTAGTGGCTATTAGTGGTTAGGGTGAATCATCCGTGGAATCTGCATTTGCAAATGAACAGACTGGATTAATGGTCAGCTAAATGGGTCCCAAGCCATGAGTTATTGTCGCAGGTTCTAGAATTTCATAGGAAACGGATCGAAAAACAAGAATTTACGCACTCTCTGCATTCGTACGCATACTATTGGAAATATTGCCGTGATTAATGAATGCCAAAGCATTTCCATAATAATGGTTGTACCTACTGTACATATAAAATTGCATACGTAGTCAAACAAGTTTTTCTGATTGTTGTTCTGTCAAAAACAGGACAGTTGTTTCTATTTTATATGTCCACAAAGGACACAATTTATCAATTGCCTAGTTGTGTATGCACAAACTAATTCCCATGTGGATACTATTGATTTTTGGAATTTCTGGTATGCAGCCATGTGCAGGAGATTAACATTCTTTTCTTTTTGTAAGCAAGCCACGCCGCATACATCACATTGTTGTAATTATTAACATTTCACATGTTTTCATAAATAGAATGGAATGGCGCAATTTGTCGCAATTATTTTCACGCATTGTGTGCATTAAAAAAATTATATAATAGTCGTTAACGAGCGCAGCATACAACAGATAAAATGGATTTAATTTTTGCTTTTTAATTTAATGATGATTAAATTTTAAATTTTGATTTTAAAATCTATACATTTGTGCAACCAATTATTTCATGATTAATATTCGGTAATACACATCGAGCAATATGATAGTATTGTTTGGAACGACTTATAACAATGAATCAAATCATAACTTAAATACACAACATGAGTTTAAATTGGGAGTTGTTGTTAATTTTCCAAACTTCAGGTTGCTAATTAAAGCGGTAGGAATTGTATTTGTAATGATAATGAGAGAGCGTTTTTAAGTTCCGACGGACAGCATTTTTTTATACCAAAGTTTAATTTAAAAATTAAAAGAAACCACTTCACTTTGGTCGTTTGTAAAAAGTGTTAGGAATTCTTCTTCAGATGATGGCACCCTCAGTTTGTCGAGTCTGTTCTTCGGCTATGGAGTGACAGGTGGCAACACTGTGTTAAGCACATCGAATTGACAGCGAAAAAATGTTTGGAAAGCAAAATGACTAGAATATGATTTATGTGGTATGAGATTGGATAACTGGAAGCAGCGTGCCTGGAAGGCGCTACAGTGTTTCAGGACTTTTCACGGGTCGGGAGCCCGTTGAGTAAGTAAGTATGAGATTGGGCTTCTTCAAATTCGCTCTCAGATTTCCGATTTCGTGTTTCTAATCCAACATTAAAACGTCACTTGCTCTTTTTTTTTGCTGATATTCGGGCAATTGGAATATGCGCAGCCTTCAACACTTTTCTAAGCGTTTTCCATTCACTGGTTCAATTTTATATTTAAACATTCGAAAATTGCTCCCAAATCGATTTCCAAACATTGGTACATAAATTATTGACAAAAATCAATCCACCCGATGCAATGCGTTTTGTTTGCAGTTGAAAAATTTCACGAAAACAAACTCCACTGGTTGTTAAACTGAAACGCACTTGTATTGGTAGATCAGAAGCAATTCTGAGAAAAAATAGTTTTTTCGTACCTAACGAACATAAAAAGTGATCTAGAGCATAAAAGTGCTCTGAAAGTGCCCAATCGAATACCACATTTTTAGTACCTTCGAAAGTAGTGCTGTTCCTAGCTAATCACTGCTTGGGTCTCCTAAATGAACGCATTTTACTTATTTAAGAATTGAAAGAAGCCAACAGAATGTGTGATCATTGTACTTATTTATTAACCTGCGGTCACAAAGTGTGAAGCACAGAAACACGAGTATAGTGACATTTGAAGCAACTGTGCAAACAAATAGAGACCAAGTTTTGTACCTGTATAGAATCGGTTAAAATTTTGAAAGCCGCAACAGAAAAAAATACAAAGCTCAAACGCCATTTCGTTTACTGTTCTCCTATAAGCTCGCATTGTATTTCCGCGTAAAGTTGTATATACCTCTCTCTGACGTTCGGAGAATCTTCCTGCATGAATTCGTATTTTGCTCCTCCGCTCGGCGTTTTGACAAATCAGCCAATTTTCCGACTGGAATTCGCCATATCGCGAATCATTTCTCATATTCCATTTGTATCGCTTGGGATTCTCAGATGAACTCGCAGGCAAACGAAAGCTTCTTGGTTATATCGAAAACGTGGGACATTGCAAATTAAAACAACAACGCGGTCCATAAAGAGATTTTAAAATTGACGAACGAACCGCCATCCACACTCTTGCCGATGTCGACACTTTCTTAAGGCACAAAAGCAATATTGATGGAAATACATAAACACGTTTAGTTAACGCGTTTGCCTCACAATTGCTTTTGGGACTCACACAAACGAATTAACTTAACATTTATCTTTGATTTGTTTACCCCACCCCCAAACCAAATCAAAACAAACAACTGAAACTAAACTAATTTCTGAGAGCGTGTTTCATCCTTTATTCCTGCTAGAGTACATTATTATATATTTCGCAAGGACCAAATGCTTTGGCTTTCATTATGCAATAGCTACAAAGCCGTATATGCACTTCATGAGTAGCTCGCCATTTGTCAGTGCCTCTGTATGTGCACCAATATACGTTACGTATACCTGGCGCACTCAATTCGTTTGATAAGATTAATTCCGCCTCAAATCCGTCGGTAGCTGCGCTTCAAACGCCAGAGAAGTACATATAAACAATTTCATCGCGAGTGCACAAAACATTCCCGACATTCCGATAACACAAAGTACTCCATCCCGACAGGGCAACAAAACAACCAAGCGGATAGGCGGCATTCGAACTCAGGCTTCCCTCCCACCCATATCCCATTACATAAAAGCTAGCTCTGGGTACGGTACCGCAAAAGCAATAAATCTGCGGACTTAGTTTTCCGTCCCCACGCTGCCGACAGGGTGGATAGTAAGCCGCTGTCGGCTTAGAAACCGAAATCCCTGCCAAACGGACAGTATAGCTCTGCACATGGATCAGAGATTGGCAGCACAGACTTTTATCCGGTGTATGCGCTGAGAATTCCCAATTAGGCATTTTATTGCCAACTCCATGCTTTAGTGGGTCACGGGTTGGAATCAAACGGAACGCATCCCACTATAATGCGAGTGATGTGTTGGAGGTTGGAGCTTCAGTGTGATCTACTCGCAGTGTAGATGAGTTGACCCATATGGGGCCTGTCAATCCGTTTAAATCGTTCGAATTCCCTTATTAATTCACATACGCGACGCAATGAGACGAATACGAAATTCGAAAATTCGGCTGCGGATCATTAAACTTCAATTGACAGGAGAATTTTACCCTTCGGTATGTATTCCCTGAACTTTGGGCATAAATACTGATTAATATGAAAATCCAATAGAGATTTTTCGAAATTCAATGCGCACACCAAACCGGTTCAGTTTTTGATCCCGTTTTGGATTGCGGCCCACTCAACTGCATATGTCAAGGGGGTATTTCCGTTTTGTTTGTGAAGTTTTCACAGTCATTGTCATTTTTTCTTCCCCATTCCAATGTCCAACAACACGGAGCCATCGTAATGCATTTTAAAGTACCGCACATCGTACAATAGCAGGCATTCACAGAACGATGATGGAATCGGCCATTAAATAACAGTTTCAACAGCAGAAAAGTAAGACCAAGTGCACTGTATATAACTCTATACGTGGGAAGAAGTTATATCGAGGCAATATGTTTGCCACGAATCATATACATGGTGGAAGGACATTAACGACAGTAAATTTTCACTCGTATGATCAAAAATTTAAAATGGATTCTGTTAGGTTTGCTGCTTCAATGTGTTAAGATATAAAAGATTGTCCAGCTGTGCCCGAAAATGGGTTTTCAGCTCATTTTTTTCATTTGTGTGTGCAATTGATTTAGTTGCCGCAGAGATGGTTAGTGGGTCGTACCAATGAACATTTTAAGTCGCGACTCTTAATTTCAGTAGTTCGCAGTGGCTATATTTTCCGTAAAAATTTCGCAATAGTGAGCTTCCGTAATTTTAAATTAATTGGTATCGCGCAGTGTAAATAGTTGCCGCAACAAGTCCGTATATAGACACCGTAGGTGTAGCACCTGACAACCATTCGTTTGTGTAAGTTTTCACTTTGTGGGACGATTGACATACAATTTTAAGGCGACTCCGAACGCTAGAATTGAGATGCTTTTTCAGGACAGTAACACCCTTGGATGTTTGGCAGATGTTCACAAGAAGTGGGGCAGTGGAAAAAGCCTCGAGATGTTATTTTGTGTTGAACAGTAGTTGAATTTGAAATTAATCCATGGATAGAACAAAATTTATTCAACTGGGTATAGTTGTAACTCGGCTTAAACCAGTTGACAAACTCGAGGTGACACATCACTAGAACAAATCACTTTATTTGGATAATTTTACTTAACCGCGCACATGACGGTCCAAGCGTACGCCTCGGATCCCAACTGACAATGGGGACGTTCGGATTTCTAGTTTATTCAGTCTGACAGCTGACTGACTTTTGGTGTAATCAGTTTTTATTGGCGTATAATCTAGTTTTTTTCAGTTGACGTTTGTTGAGGGGTAGCCGACAAATCTTGTCAAGAAAATGGCCGCATTCAAGAATCTAGTTATCTTAAGTCGACTAGATTGACAAAAACTAGATTGGTCGGGAACGTCACGTTTTCTACGTCAGCCACATATGAGAACTGTCAACTTAGTACTCAGTCACGAATTTCTTGACTAGATTCGTCGGCTATCCCTCCATAAACGTCAACTGAAACAGCTGCTCATTTGACCGATTTCCCCCAATCAAAACCGAGATACACTTAGTGAGAGAGCTGTCAGACTTACTAAACTAGATAAATGAACGTCCCCAATCCTTCCTTCATACTTAACCATCCCATCTCAATTTTGTCAAAAAGGAGGGTTTTCCTTCCAAATTTAGCCAAAAAGGATGTTTTTTTTTGTCCAAAAGGAGGGTAAAAGGAGGAGCAACAAATTTAATGATGAGAACAATTTTTAAATGAAATTTTATTAAAAAACTGAAAACGAAATACATTGTCTGTATCTTATTCTAAGTCCATTTCCCCAAACTCATTTTTGTCAACTAATTGTTCGTCGCTGGTCACATATTTAGTTTTCGATGAGATTTGGTAGAGCATATCCGGCTGCGATTTGATAAACGAATAGAATTCCAGGCACGACATATTCAAATTCATTTTAATGATAAGAATAGCCTTTAGTGTGCTGATTTGTAGTTGAGTTTTGTCTGTGGTCCACGTCTTATTCATCGCAGCAAAAACTCTTTCAGCGGAAGCTGTTGAACCGGGCAGGCATAGAATGTACTCAACTATTCTACCCAGAGGTAGTGTGTTCTGCTATGTTTCGTGTATTAGATTTCGCAACGTGTTGCCAATGGTTACTGCGGTGTTGGCGTAATTTAAATTGATTTGTTGTTGAAAAAATTCGTATTTTAATTAATCGATAGGAAAGGAGGATGAATGGAGGGTAAAAGGAGGATTCTGGGCGAGAAAGGAGGTTGGGAGGTTTTTGAAATTTTTTGTTCAAAAAGGAGGATTATCCTCCCAAAAGGAGGATAGATGGGATGGTTATTCATACTCATTGACATTTCGAAGCGTAAACATTAAAAATAAACCTCGTAAAAAATATAAAAACATTTCAGCTGATTAGTCAACGATTAGCACCTAATCCAGACAAATCTAGTTGACGTTTTACATGAACTAGGTTTTCGAACGTCCCTCATATTTGTTCAACGACGTTTGATCCCAACGCTAATTTCGATGTTGCCATAATTGGTTCCATCCTTTAAACTTCCTATTCGCCCCATTATTTCCCACAGGAATTGTTTCTTTTTTTTTGCGCAATTAAAAGTAGAAAATGGGTCAAACAGAGCTCCACCAGCAAATGAGGTTCCTTGTTTAATAATGAAACAGGAAGTGATAATAAAAGACCACCAAGTTGAAATATTTCAGTCCAGTTCGTTTTGTGTCCTCTATTTTGTTCGCCAAATACCATTTTCTATACAAACCGTTTCAATTGAAAGACAAGAATGCAAAAAAAAGAGAACCCAGCAAACTGGGAAAAGAAATGAATGGCAAATAGTTGAGAATGACAAGCGGTAGCCCAGAGAAGCGAATGTGCTGGGTGCTGCTGCTGCTATTTCCATTTCCTTCTTATGAAGAGAAAAATACGAATTGTAACGAAGAAAATCCCGTTCGCTGTTATTACATGCGATGTAATTGAAAGAAAACACTCTTTGACTTTTCGAGTATACAAAGATGATTAATTTTAATTAAATTTATTATTCACTTGGTAAGTCAGAGGATACACATACAGACAGGCGATAGCCAGTTGATGTACATATGTGCAGTTGTAGCTTCGGAATTCCCCTGCTCATGGCTAAATTGCATTTCAAAGTGGCCAAATTGCCGGGGATGTGTTTTTTACTTCTCTAATTCGAGCTGAGTAGATGTTCTACAGACTACAGGGTTTCTGTTTTCATTTTACTCGTAGCTTGTGTTTTTCTGTTATCCTTTTGTCGGTTTATGGTAGACAGTCGCCATGTCCTTATGGCACATAATGGAATGCAAATTAGTTACATTTGTGCGATTCCATTTTAATATGCGTACATGCATTTGTGTTTTTTTTTTTTGTTGTTGGTTAAAATTGCCTGAATTTAATTGCGGCCAGTTTCTAAATGAAGTAATACAAATGCATAGGGGAAGAGGTAGAGTATTGGATGGTGTGGGGGTGGGTTTTATCCTGGTATTTCTGGCAAAAGGGTGGGGATTAATTTAATTGTTCTTTGTGTGGATGCAATGGATTGTGTGTGAAAAGCGTATCACATTGTGCCATGGCCCGGAGGAATGCAGTCCCTTATCGGTCAGATAGACAGAAACACAAAGGAACCTTTCAATTGGTTGTGCTTTGAAAATCAAGCACAACGATAAAGTTTAGTGCAGTTGTAGATTTTACAGCAAATTCTTTTTGAATGTTCAACATTTGGTACGTGTGTAGGAAATTATGCGCACATGATGATAATTGTGGTAGTATCTTTCCCATTTGTGCAGAGAGAGTTTAAAACGAATTTCAGCAAAATGCTGAAGAAATGCTGGGGGCAGAAGGACTTTTCGATTAATTTTATGAAACGATGATGATGTATGTGCCAGCAAGGGGACTTTCAGAACACTTTAAAATTGTCCACCAACGATGAATTTAAGACTAAATGTGGCTTCGTTAAACTGTTTGTTATAAGTCTGAGAAATTGAATTGATCCAACTTCACATACAAGGCCAGTCTTATTATATCGTGGGATTTATCTCTTTTTGTGGAAATTTCGTCTTCCTAAAAGCCTTGCGGGATACAGGGAAAAAGCATAAAAATCATACCAAAAATTAATCATAATACCTAATGTTACACACTGCGGTTTTTAAACTAAAGGTTAATTTAATGTGATTTTCTTTCTGTGTAATACAAATTTTACTTTTAAAAACTTGATTTTGACCCAAAAAGTACTGTGGGATTTTAAAGGGAATTTGAGTACGGTGAAAAAGGAAAAAAGACCACGATTCGTGGGATAAATGAAGAGAGAGTGCTAACAACACTGAAACATGCAAACAATAATATTAGTTTAGCGATGTTCATTCATCTGCCAGCAGTTTAGATATGATTGGCTTCTAAGTTCGAAGTTGTAATTGTTGAAAATTTCAGCCCAAATCACCGAGACTAGAACAAGTTTGAGGGGCTAGCGAAGGTAAGTCACCCGTGCCGTACTTAGATCAATAAAGATGTTATCCTTTAAAATATTTATTGAAGCTGAAATCAAATACTTACGGCTATATTATTCACTATCTTTAATCCGGGTTAAACGTTACACCCGGGTTTAAGTGAGTTTAACCCAAAACTTAAACCCATAATATTCAGTCGTTTAACCCGAACATAAACCCATTTTTTTAAACTTAATCCGATTGGATTTAAACGCGCTCCGGAAACCAGTTTAAGTTCTTTAACTCGGGTTAAAGCTCAATTTCATAATTTATGAAAAGAAAAGAAGAAAAGTGAAATAGATAACAAAAAGGAGCAAAGAGGTAAAAAAATTGTATTTCATCCATGAAATGGAGAGTTGATAGTAAATCAACGTCGTCCTCGATTACGATGTGGTGGATTTTCGGTAATATATCCGACTGAAGAATGCCCATTTCTGAAGGCTACATACATTCAATGATTCGACTAATGCACTAAAAACTAAAATCGGCACACTACAAATCAAATCAATTTCCAAGTGACAAACAATAAAACAAACATGCCATTATTTGTGAATTTTGACATTACGTGGGTTTACAACGGAATTAAAAACGGGTTAAAGTGTTTTAAATCCGCATTTAAATCCAGCGGGTTTAATGCGTGTTTTTCAGGTTTAAATTATCGGGTTTAAAAAATGCGGATTTATGATCGGGTGTAAAATAAACTTTAACCTGAGTTACACCCGGAGTGAATAATATGGCCGTTAATGTGCTGCTGCATACAAACCAAACAAAAGATCTGATAAAGCTCACTACCAGTGCCATCCATTGTATAAAATTGTGCACTAAACAATTTCCTGAAATACTCAGCTACGATTAAAACAACCTTTTATGTTTTTATGATATCGTTTGGTTTTATTATTTGATTGGATTTTATGAAGCATTTAAGGGGAAGGTACAGTATATAATATTTCTTTTTGTTTTCTTTATAATACAACACATTCAAAACATCGTTCAAAGTTTTCCTTCTTCTTTGTTGTAATATTTTCAGTAGCAGTGTATATATTTTAATAATATTTTGTTGTCCAATTTTTTCAACTAAAATACGGCAGACCTCTGAACTTTTCTTAGTATCCTACAATAATTTTATTTGAATTTTATTTAAGTTTTACATTTAACTTCTATGCTATGCTGAAAGGTTCTCGTCCCAGTAATCTCATTTTCCTTCAACATTTTACTAATATAAAACATTTTATTTTTATTTTGAACACCCTGTAAAAAATTGTTTTGGTTTTTTCTTCTTAAATACTTTACAAACTATTCCATATATACTATACATAATTTTGTAACATTTTTACTATGTAATTAATTGCAGTAAGTTTTTTGTTTTATTTTATTTTATTATTAAATTCTATTGTGAATATGTTAGGCTTATGTTGTATGTTTGTGAATTGGTAATTACATTAATAAATTGTTAGATGCTTAGAATATTTAAAATTGTTCTAATTTGTTATATAATATATTTATATGTGTTTTTGTTTTGTATACATTTTTGGCAACATTTATAAAATTTCTTTTGGGAAAGGGTTTCATTTTGTATAGTTATTGTTTTGTTTTTCAATGAATCAGCTATGTTTTGGGACGTAGATAATCTGTGGGTGTTTTATATTTTTGATTAACTGTTATTAATAGTATGATGAATTACCTACCTGGATTTTGTTAAATCTTTTGTCAATTTCTAAAAAGAGAAAAAACTAACTGAGGGTGTAAAATTAGAAGTTATGGATCGATGCTATCAGTTCTGTTGGATGTTTTATTTTTACAAGGATAACGATGTAGGAATAAATCGTGAAACACTGCTTTTCCATTTAAGAAACGTTATCAAGTCTTTTGCGATAAATTGGCATTAATCAGAGTAAGGTAAGGATTACATTGGAGAGCCTTATTTGTTAAGAGGGAACTTAGACTTGTGGTGGATTGTTTTTTATTGCGTTGCCACCGGATAATGAATTAATGTGCTCGACTTTGGCTTGAAATGCAACAAAACTGCAGGAACTAAGAATAAACCTTAGCAAAGTTACATCGGGCAAGAGCGAATTTCTTCGAGCGTATTCCAGTTCCGATAGGGGTCGCCATATAATGAAAACTTCAAATGTGTATTTTATTTGCAACAATGGATAAAATATGGAAAACACAAAGGACTCTTAAAACAAAATTGTATTTGCATCAGTTAAAGAGCATTAAAGTGCCCACAGTTGAATGGACGGATAAAAATGTGAAAGCAGAATGATTTTATATGAGTTTAGTGTAAGTAGGAAAACCCCAAAATTAAAACGTACCTGTCACTCTTTTAGGGACACATTTCAAATAATATGCCTCCGAACTCATGTGTAGAAATTAAATACAATTTACTTTACCAAGTTCCTAAACACACGAGGCAAGTTAAAAAGATCTGTCGACACTACGGATACACCGAAAGCTTTGACTTGTTACTCTTGTCATAAAATTGAAGCAATACTTTTACAAACATTTGCCCAATACAAATATTAACGACAATTTTTAAGAGATGATTTTTAAATATTTATTTCTATTTTTATTTTTTAAAAAGTAAAACAATCGTGCAAGCGAACATCCCTGAAAATCTGAGTCTAGGCATGTGTCATCTGAAATGGTTCTGGAAAACCAATATGGGAGAACAAAATGCGAACATCTACAGGGTGATTTCGAGAATATAAAGCAAACTTCCATGGAAATGATAGGCAAATTTACGGGGGAGAATGAAGCGAGGAATATGCGAATGGGGGATTTGTAAAGATTCGCAATATTGAACGGATTTTTCGTTTAAAATAAATGCTCCTTGGGCTATCAGCTGTAGCTATGTCAAAATAACAGATCATCACATTTAGTAATACCTATCTTTTTGCAAACGACCAAGCACACCATCTTGTTAAATATAAAAATATACTTTTCCAAATTGGACCACAATAATTTTACTTATTTGTGTCACAAAAATCTAAAAACAAAGGCCGGATATTAAAAAGTACAAAATAGGGAAAAAGTAGTAGCACAATAAACTAACCAATAAAATATGTCAACTACCTCTTAGATATAAGCGGGTAATAAATTTTTAATTTCTGGAGCCAAATGTAGTTAGCTTTGAGAAAATTAATAAATTAAACATTTTTGCAACCAAACAATACCGTGCAGTGTAAATTAACAGAGATTTTAGAGGGTTTCTGTGAATAGGCCTTACTTTAAAAAACTTAATAAAATAGGGATTTGCGAGGAATTGTAATAAGAAGGCCATAATCACATTGGGCCTTACTAATAAACATGGTTAACCTTCAGACCAAATATTTTCTGGGTCACAATGGGTAATTTTATATAAAAAATTTCGCCTCTATATGTTCGTACAATGAAGAAGCCTGGACACTAAATATGATTGTAAGTATTGCGCATTACTAATAACAATTCTCGTCTCGAGTTTATTTTTGCGGAAGCTCACAATTGCGAAATTTTTATGAAAGATAAATATAACTATTGTGACCTCCTTAAATTCAAAGTCGAAACTAAAATGGTTATTGGCTTGAAGCAGTACACAGCAGAATTTATTAAAAACAAAGACCCAATTAAAGAAAAAGATAGAAAACACTGCAGCCATAATATTCCTTTTCGATACCCACCTTAAACCAAAATGGCGCCACATTAAACTCGACAATATGAGTTAAGGTTAACATTAGAAAGGCCTACGTGTCCTAGCACCTCATTTTTTAAACATCATTCCGCATAAATATTTATTTTTCGATCTGTTTTTCTAATCTTATGCCCTAATGTTAATAAAGTTTATTTATACTTAAAATTAATATTTTTCATCATTTTTCGTAAGCTTACCCTAAAAAGAAATATTTTACAAAATCTAACCACTCGTTGCTCTCTCTGCGTAAAATCGTTCCCGTTTTGTTTATCTTTGGCGTATCGAAAGTGTTTGAGAAAAAAAATCAAAATTTAATGTAACGTGAGATGTATGATGTGATCGACTCTTAAATTTAATATAACATTCATATTATACTCTCGTATATCTATATATTCGTCTGGTTTTTTTTTTTTCGATACTCGAACTTAAAACTGTGTACAAAGGCAAAAATTAATAAACAAAGCATCGCGCGTGATATTCACCACAGGAATGTTGACACTTGTTGACTCTGGGTACCTCACAATCCGATTGCGGATTGGGTGAACTGCCCCCGACCGAGAGGTGATCGACTGAACTCGTTACTTAGGAGGACAACGGCCATGGAGACGAACAGGGTTTCCACGGCGGTTAGGATACTTACACCACGTGGAGCTCCACTTGGCGGCTCAGTGGAGAGGGTGGTGAATTTCTCGACTCGGGTCCAATCACTCAACCCTGCGAGATTCTTTGAGGCAGCTCGCATTAGGTAGGTAGTGTTCTGCTCCAAGTTGTTGATGAGGAAGGTTGCTCCTGGAAAGCACAAACGCACAATTTGGAAAGAGAAATATACAGATAAAGCGGATTAAGCTCACCATCTTCGAATGCGAAATCCTTTCGCTTGGCATGGCTCCAATTGCCAGCGACTGACTTGAACTCATAGTCGGTCATGTACTCGATCCGAAAGCCCTTGATATCCATTAAATTTCGCACCGCCGAGGTGCGCACCGATCCAACGTCAACGTCGAACGTGTTCGAGTTGAAACCGCGAAGTTGTAGATGAGGTGGTGGTGGCGGCTTTGTTCCCTTCTCAAGCTGAGTGGACCGTTCAATGGAACCCTGGCTGTTGGACGCCTTACACTTGTACGTGTCGTAGACAGTTTCGTCCTTGACGTCTAGCACCAATGTCGACATATACGGCTCGACATGAATGGTGTGCTTGTCGGAGTGTAAACGTTTCTTGTTGCGGTACCAAGTGAAATTTGCCGGTGGTTCAGCGATGGCCTCACATGAGATACTGGCCCGACCGCCCACATACCCATACTGCAGACTTATGTGTTGTTTGTGTGTCCAATAGGGCTTATCTGCAACAGAGAGAAAGGAAACACACAGTCATTTACGACCAATTAACCCCCCGTTGCATGGGTTTTAACTGCTGCCTATGTACGAGTACCATTTGCGGATTCTATGAATTCGAAGGATTTGTCCGCATAAGTAACTAAGAAAGTTCATCTTCAGAACGCAGTATCTCTGCGAAATGAAATCCTGGGAAATACGTACCGTACATCCAAGGGCGCACATGTGTGGGGTGGAGGACTAACTCTACCAATCTTGCAATTTGCATGGAATCTCTGCTGTAGCAGCAGCAGCTTGAATGGCGTTATCCTTTGTTGTGAAAATTGAAATTTCATTGTTATAGCAGTGCACCATGAAGTAATCGTGGTTAATCTTGCGGAATAAAATTAAACTGTGTGAGCGCGGGACGAAAGAGGAAAGTCTGCTATACGCCCGCTGGTGATATGCGGAGTAGCTTTCTCAGGTACAATGCGGTAGGTGGATGTTGGATGTTGGATGATTGGATGATGTATATGGATGTAGGATAAGGGAGATTCTTCAGGAATTTTGTGTAAGTTTAGACAATAAAGTGCATATGGTGGCGCAGCTAACTGATAACAAGGTAATAATGGCGCAACGTTTAAGTCTTGAATTTTGTATGGCGGCAAAGCCTAGAAAATGGCTAAGGAAGTTCCATTTGGTTGAACTTTGTTTTAAACACTCCCACTTTTGTACACAGTTTTGGTGTCGAGTTATCGATAAATTCCAATCTAAGGGGAACGCCAATTCTTCTTCTGTAACCATAGGTACCTTTTCCTTGCAAAAAGTGAAATAAAGCAAAAATTAGACCCATCCTCTGAGAAAAATTTGTGTTTATTGAGACTGAAAAGTCACTCCTCTGTTAATTTTATAGTGCGAATAATAACAGAACATCCGAGATAGCTCACTGCTTCCACTGCTTCCACTAAATTGTATACATTTCCATTTTGAAATACCTTTTGGACCGTAACTCTAAAACATAAACGTCCTCATTGACAGGGATAAAGAGCAGCACGCAGATACAGCGAGGAAGATGCCCAGCTGTAACAAGGATGTGCTCTATATAAAAACAGGTCATAAACCCCCAACAATCGTTCATGTTATCAGTCAACGTGCCCCCCGCCACACGCTCGAAACTGTCAAAATTCCCGCCATGCTCGGCATCATTAATTCCTAGATAATCCCCTGAGATAGAGCTTCTCAGCAATTAGAGGACCATTCATTTAAGACTCTCCTTCCCACGGTCAAATTAATTCAACCTCGTAGCCATGCAAATTTTGCATATTCCACTAGCGAACCCAAAAATGTGATAAATGAGTTAATTTTCGCAGTTCTCCCCCCTTGTCCACCAAACATTCCGAGTGTCAACGAATTGCCCCCCCTCTAGTAGTCAGTTAGTACTTTCCAATAAAATAAAAAAGTTTTGCCATCTCTGCTGGTCAACAGGAACAAAAAAAGAAAAAAACACATCCGCGGCCAGAAGTACTCGTAACAAGGAGGAATGCCCCATTTAGACGAAAATAAAAGAAGAAGCAATTACTCACGTTCAATTTTCATCAGGACGGTACGTTCCTGTACGTCAGAGATTTCCGGTGTAAATTGATACGCCTTGCACGTATACTCCCCTGTGTCGTTCTGTGTCACCTTGTGGATGAGTAATCCATCAGCCAGCTTACGGAACTTTGATGTGGCTGCTGCAATGGGAAAAAATAACTTTTATTCCTGTGCACAAGCAACGGACGAAACTACATGTAAGGATTCAATTTTAATTCATCGCTCCAATGCAACAGGATACTGGGATTAAAGAAGATTCGTATACGATTCGACTTTATGTGTATATCAACCTACAAAATTCAATGGGTTGGCCGTTCAGCTGCCAGGAGACAGTTGGCTCCGGGTCGCCCTTAACCTCGCACAGGATTGTCGCATTCCGGCCCTCTTTCACAGTAAGTATTGTCGCATTCTCAGTGAATGAGATTTTTTCTACAAGAGGGAGAAAAGCAAACAGATGAGTGCCACTCGAAGGACTCTCGTGAGATGAGCGCCCACTTACGATAAACGATGAGGTTAAACGTCTTGTTGGCGGCTGTCCCGTCGGCATCTTCACAGCTCCAATTGCCCTTATCGGCGAGTGAGATATGCACAAAGACCAGAGCCAATTGTCCTATTGTTGCGACAGAATTGATGAGATGTTTATTGCAAACGAGATTAGGAGAATGTCTTTTTTGTTTGTACTAACCTGGACTTTTCTCCTCGATGTGGATGCGTCCTTTAACGTCTTTCGTGACCTCACCCTTTGGTGACTTCCAGTGGACCTTCATGTCGGTGGGCGAGTTACAGAGTACAATGTGCGACTCATTGGTGAAGCGGACAACTTTATCGGTGGATGGACTGAGTGTGAGGACATCTTGTTGCCCGGCGACTGTATAGGCTGTGAGCGAGACCAAGTTTGGAATTTTTTTTTTATTAAAATTTTTTCTAAGAAGAAAAATTGAATGATGGGTATACAATTTTATAACATTTTTCAGATGCCTACGACCCTACGTGTGATGGGGGATCGATGCAGACGCATGGCTCGATTGCAGAGAACACCGCGTACGGTATTGTGCAGCAAATGGGTTAGTGTGCTAGACCCAGGACTAGCGAGCTACGATGCCACAATTTAATTATACCTAGAGCTTTAGACGAGATATAAGACTTGAAGAAAGATATTGACGCAAGACAGCAGAGATGGAATAAGCCTCCAAAGGGAAGGTGCAGACGTTGTTTAATAGCGAAAACTTAAAACAAACTCGACCCAGGACATGGATGACTTGCTTCGTACTTCAGCTTGTTTGCAGTAAGAAATTCTGCTGCTTTATAGCGTAGACTGATCAAACCAGTAGGAGCAATCCACAATCCATCTCCACAAATAAGAACCAATGTTGCTTCAAATAGATATCGTCCTTGAACCCAAAATTTTAGCCGCTTCATACACCCACACTGACGCACACTCACTCCAAAAGTGTTTCAATAGTCAAAGAAAATCCGACAGAGAAACTTTTCGCATATCGTTTCCGACATGCCACTAAAACCAAATATATGCCCCCAAAGCACACACACAAATCTGCCCCCGCAAACATGATAGATTGCACTGTGATCGGAAATGCATTTTATGTGTACCAATAATAAGGGCTCGGAGGGACCTTACGCCTGCAGAAGACCATGTGAGTGTAACATCTCTGCCGACGATGGCTACACAAACTTTCCACCTCTTTCATGCTTTTTATCGGATTCTCGTTATATACCTACATTTTCGTTTTAATTTCATTTTAATGTTGGAATGGAAAAAGTTCAACTGCATGTAAATTTCTTTTAAACGGAAAGAGTAGAAAGGAATAAAACTGCAACTGCAACTGTACGCGAGTGGGACAGGAGAAACTGATTTTATTTCGCTGTGCCATGTAATATATATTTATTTTTCTGAGTCCGTCTCGGAAAGGCAACAACATCGCAGTGTAGGAAAAAGAAAAACATCCTTAATAAAGTTTCCAAGGATGCTGTTCTTCTTCGTCTTGTTGAGAGTTTCTTTTACGAAACTATACACATTTCTTTGGAACTACTTTCCGAAAAGGTTTCAGAGAGCTCAATACCAACCTACACAGAGGTAGATACTTTTTATTTTTTAAGGACCTATACACATAACAAGAAGCAAAGCAATGTGAATAAAGTTTTCTTTGGCAACAACCGCCGAATACTCACTGGGTATTTTTTTTTTGTAAAAGTTTTACGCTTTTATCCGTTTGTTGTGATTGTACCGAAAAAAAGTTTTCTTTTTCACGCGACATACAAATGGAACAGGAAAGCGTTATCTTGCAGTTGTGTCGCGAAATATATTAGATTTTTTTAGCTTTTCTCGATGTGTGTTGCCACATGAAACAATTCCAGTTTGGGCGTTTTGCTGACATCTGCGGAGTTAAGTTTTGTTTTTTTCTCAAAACATGGAGCAAAATTATTTTCATTCTGTCAATCTGACAGGATATTGTAATTTGATGTAAAACTATTAAGAAACAAAGATGAGAGAAAGTATTTTGGTGGCTCAGTATGCAAAATGTAGTACACCACAATTCAGAAGTGTGGAAATGTTTTTTTTTATAAATAAAAATAAAATGAACCTTTCATAGTGAAAGGTAAGCGCTGCTTGACATTATGTATATCAACTTTAGAGAAAAAATAAGAAACAAGCAAGTTGTGTGCGACCCAGTATTGCACATTTTCCTTGTAATAAATTTGCAAACAAACTTGGAGCTTTATTCTAGATGTGCCTGAACTACGAGGTGTGTTTGATTGAGCTTCTATCTCCAGCAAAGCAAAGTAAAATGTAGTCTTTAGATAGCAATTCTATTTATCCCAAGCATAGGTGACTTGACAGATGACAGCAACAGTAGATGTTGACGTGTTCATCGCATTGGTATTCAACTGCTTTCACCGCCATTCACTGCGAGAGGTCGTAAATCAAACTACATATCGAACAAAATAACAAAATATAATTCATATATAACAATTTATACCACTTTATAACAAATATGACTGTGCAGTTTTATTGCTGATTTCTCTGCTTCGTTTTAGTTCGCTTAAGGGTTTGTTCAATAAAACAGGCCTTTTGTCTTGCATTTGTCATTTTGCACAATTTTTAATTTTAAATGGGGACGTTCGGATTTCTAGTTTAGTGAGTCTGACAGCTGACTTCATTTCATTGGCCGCGTTCCACTGCCCGCTAGATGACTAGCGGCATGTCAAACTCCATATAAAAAAAATTTACATTTCACCATTTGCGCTAGACGTCTAGCACTTTTTGTGAAATACCAATTTCAGGGAAATTTCCCAATCTAGCGCAAAATTACCCGCTGCATTTGGAGAAACAACAAAAAAAAAAACGACCTGTCAAAGGAAATCGTTCAAACGTTTGCAAAATAAAATTAAATACGAAACCGAGTATGTGGAATTGTGATAAAATTGTTAATATGGCAAGAAAAATAGCAATTCAGATATCGTTTTTATAATATATTGTATCATTTCTTTGATTATAGTGTGGAAATAATTAGTGTTAATTGTCACTTTGCCGCTGGCGTTAGGGTTCTAGCGCGGACGTTCCTTCATCTGGGATATTTTGTGCTAGACATCTAGCGGGCAGTGGAACGCGGCCATTGTATTTTATGTTTTTAGTGGCCGAGAGTGGTCACATTAATAGTTTTTGCAGTTGACGTTTACGGAGGGGAAGCCGATAAATCTAGTCAAGAAAATCCTGCCTGCATAATCAGTTGCCATTTCGAAAAGTCAAATTTTAAATCAAAAAGACTGGCCGTAGTTAAATTGAAAACATAAAAATGTAATGCCCATGCCACATTAGTTACGTCATTTTTGTAAGAGTTTCAAAAATTATTTCGTACTTGAAGTGACAGCTATTAGGTTTGACACAATTGACTGCCATTTTTGGGCACTTAGTAATGAGATTATTGTTTCTCTTTCCGTATACATAAGTCATGCCAACTAAGAAATTATCAAACACCAATCGGCAGAATAAATTGATTTGATTACAATTTCCTTTATCCTGTTTATCTGTCATATGAACCGAGTTTATACCACTTTATAACAAATATGACTGTCCAGTTTTATTGCGCTTTATTTTAGTTCGCTTAAGGGTTTGTTAAATAAAACAGGCCAATAGTGCATCGAAAACCCCTATTTGTCACATTTCAACTCTGTCATCGTCACGAGAAATTGTTTTTGTAGGTAGGTATTTATTTTTTATTTTTCCGTCTTCGTTGACACCCTCTTTTTGGGTATGTTCCCCCTCTTTTATTTTGCGTGGATCGGAATTTTTGTTTTATTCAATGCAAGCGGGCGCCGAACAACTGTTTTCCGTTTAGTGGTAATTTATGGACTACCAAGGAACGTTTATTTGAATTCAGTCCCATTTCACTGGGAACCAGACCAGTTAAATCGTAAGAAAAATGCGAACCGTCCGTAACCTCAACTATGGTTGCAATAACACCACCACCATCGACACATTGCACTGCCCTATACCGCCATCATGGATGGGGATGTAAGTATTCGCACCTCTTTATGGGATCTCATTTGCAGGGATATTAATGCATGTGTGGGTAGCAACCCTACAGCGTGCACGTGCATCCAAATAAATTTGCGATTTTATGGCTTCCCTTCTGGTCCGCATGGAGGTTGAGATTTTTACTGCATCCTGCGGTTAAATGTACTTCACGCTCCAATATCCGTTCTTTTCCCTTTTGCTCATACCCGCCGCTGGTGGTCATTAACTACACATGTTGCGGCAGAGCACATAACATTTTATTGACCAGGTAAACAGGTTCCGGCGACACAGCCAGTGCGGTGGGCGGGTGCGGCGATGGTGGAGTCAGTGTAATAGCATCCATGCCCATTTGTTATGGTCGTAGCTTCATAATTGACACAGAGAGCACGGTAAGTAGAAGCTGAAGCTTGACAGTCGAAGTGCGAGTGCGAAGGGATCTTCCTTTTTTCCGGCATCCCTTTGCCGGGCTTATAAATCACATGGGATACTGGGACTCTCTGATGCTAGAAAGTTGAAACGCTGCTGTAGCACAGGGTGGCACTGTGGCAGTGGCAGTCTCGCTATTTACTGCGGTCAATACAGATCCAAGGTGGGACAAAGTGTCGTCGTTTTTTTTGTTGTTGTTGTTGTTGTATGTTTGTGTGCATGATGTTGCGGCCTTAGTGATGATTTTTGTTTTTTTGGAAAACACTGCGGTGGACAAATTGCAGTGCAGCAGCAGCATGCAGGGTTGTGGAGGTGTCTCATCCCTGGAACGACAGAACTCTCTTCGAGCGTTTTCAATTAATTTCAGTGCGGTTGACAGTTGAACTGCAAACGAAACGAAATGCAATTGGTTTCGTTCTATTTCTGTTTTTTTGTGGTCCGCTGATGAACGAGAATGTTTATGGATGTCAAAGTTGAGTGGCAGGAACAGGCGGGGCAATAATATTTTACACATGTAATGTGATACGCAAAATCAAAACGAGAGTAGTGAATCAATTGCCGGCGTAAAATGAGGGGTCGGGCATTTGAACTGAATCATTGGCTGCGAGTGGGTATTTGGCCCACGGTCCAGTTCAAACAAGCGTGTGTGTGTAATTGGAATCGATTTGGATGAGTAAGTCGTCATAATTTGTTGACTGCAATCGATGATGTAAATTATTGATGACAGTGAAAATTGAGCTAGAATTTGTTATAGGAAGGAGCGGTGAAATGTGCGCAGAGGACCGTACTAATAATCAATTTAATCCCTCAATCTAAATATTTTGTAGATCACAATATGCAATTTTGGATGAAAAATTTCGCCATTGCGAGTTCGAAAAATGTAGCACGGACACTAAAAATTATTACTAGTACCGCGGAGAGTGTTGAAAAGGATTTGCAATCGTAAACCTCAACACGGAGTCATTTTTCTGTAGTGTTTTAACAACATTGATGTAGCGTTTATTTGTCTTTCAACGCATTTTGTTGAAACTCTCACCATTTGACAACAAAATTGTATTTTTCCCAAAGCAAACGAGCAAACAACTTTCACTTCTAAAATCAAAATGTTAAACCAGGAATTCTCGAGTCGTTTTCCCATTGTTGTTCTCAAACATTTAATATCGCAGGACAATACCTAAGACTATGTATACATTTCAGGGTCGGAAGTTGAAGTCCAGACGAACATTGGTTAAATTTAAAATTAATTTCCCACGACCTGCTAACACTGTTTTGCATTCTTTCATTTTGACACGTCTGCAATTGGGGAGTACTGAAGCAACTGTCGCCCGAAAGATTTAGTTTTACTTTGTCAGAAACAAAAGGCCTGTATAGGTCCGTTTCCGCAGCTCAACTTAAACGCCCAACCTAAATCAGAGCTTGCCGACAGGCAGCTAGTTGTGCCTGAGGGATTTCTGCGCCAAAACTAACTTTGAATAGCCGCTTGCTGTTATTCTCAAATCCCATTTCCCATCTCTAACATATCACCACCATTCCCCCATTACCACCAAAGTGTAGCCAATTATAGGAAGAAAGCGAATCCTCGATCGAGTTAAGTTGCCCCAGTGGTGAGTGCAACTATACATACTCGTACAAACCACTTTGCAGCGCTGGTTCTGGTTGTAGCTGTACCTGCGATTTTGCGCCCAACCTGAATGAATTTTCTTAATTCCCGTTTGTAAACAGTACCAGGATTTCACGGCACCACATCCTTACCCTATCCCCTATGCCGGAACTGCAACGAGCAAATTCCTGGCTACAAACTCGCAAAGGAAAAACTTTTAATTGTTCACTGACTTGTGCTTGCCGAACGGGCCCGGGTGAGAGAAAGGAGCATTTTTCGCTTTCATTTGCATGCCGGGCAACATTCAGCTCCGCCGAGTCCTTTTTGCTGGCATTTTGTCATAATGAGGGAATTATTCACAGGCACACGGACTAACAAAACAAAGCGTGCAAGCAAGAGCGAGAGCGAAAGATGTTGAACTTTGTTCGGGTGTCCTTTGCTGTTTCCACTGGCGTTGGCTACTTTCAAAAGTCCTTTTATCCCAGCAGGAAAAAAGAAATGAACGAAACATCACGTTAACGTTGTCCCTACAGCTGGGTTATTTTTTCCAGCCGCACTTTGTTCATGTGTTCATTTGGGGATGGATCCCAGATGAGGTTAATTCGGTGTTAATACCGATTTTGAAAACGGTGGGTGGGCGGATGGTATTTCTGTTTGGAAATCAGCACTTTAGCAGCGTACCGTTTCGGTGGATGCCTTAAGGGATTCATGTGCCAATAAATTTGCTGCTTCTTTCAGGAGTTGTACATTTCGTTTAGAGTGTGATTAATGTGGGTCAACCCGCCAGGGCGAGGAGCACTTGAAGTCTGTTTGTTTTTATCAAATCGCTCGGCTGCCCCTATCTAGAGTTAAAAGGGTGGAAATGTGATTATTGTTTTAATTAAAAGCGGGTTAGGTTACTCTTTAACAAATGGTTGGAGGATATATTTCTGGCAAAGAGCAAGGATGCAAAATTAGGGGACAGTTCTTGTCCGTTTATCCAACGGCGGAAGGTGCAAATGAATGTGCAGGTATCTGTGTAGGTATTGGGGGGGATTTTTATAAACAAAGAGCGTTTAAAGAACTTCTGCAGTTGGTCTATGGTTTTCGATATATTTATAAACAATTTTTGTCTACCTTGGCTTGGGAATAGACTGTCAACATCATGGAAATCACTCTTTCTTTCGCTTAAGTAAGTAAAGTAAGACGTTCAAACTAGTAAGACCACCTACGGAACACTTAACAGACTCTATACAAGGCTCTCAATAACCAAGTCCAGCTTTTTAGCGGACGAATCCGGGTGAAGTATGATTCTTGGATGCTTTGAACGAAAAATGTTTCAAGTGATTTTCAGTTCGACAGACTAGATTTGGAGACGAAGATTCAAAAGCGAGCTCTACATGGACCAGAAAAGTGCTATACCCTGTCGTCTAAGATGGCGAAGGCAAGTAGGACCAACTGAAACCGATTATCGACCTTGAAGGGACTCTGATTCCGAGACGGACGGGAGTAAGCCACACCAAAAGTGGTGACTGGAGGTGAAGTCTTCACCCACTTAATTACACGGTTACACCTCGGGAAAGTCTTTCAAAAACAATTCCTGGAGTTTGCAGCTTTCAACAGTTTAAGCTCAGAACTGGCATCTGTATGGAAGCATCTCGGGGAGCTGATGTCTTTCGTGAGAGATGTGTTTGTGGGTATCCGCTTGAACTTGCAACTTCCCGGAGTTGACAACATTTTGTTGTGACATTTCACTTGATTTATCAAGACAGCACTTGTCCACCTGTCATAACAAAGAACTGTCGCAGGCGCTATCACCCTTACGATGCCGGCCACTATCTCCTTGTTTATTGGAATTAACCCTACAAATCTGAGTGCATATCTCCTGTCAGTATGTAAGCCCACACGGGAGTTATATGCCACATTTCACTGTCATTGATATACCGACATCGGTAACTGATGTAGATAATTACATAAATTTGCAAGCACTGCTTCCCTCTAATTGGTAACTAATTCATTTGATTAGTGTGTCCATGTACGGTCATTTGCCTCACCCCCAACCTCCGACTTCTGTTGCTATGACCTATTGTTATGAAAGCATGTCCTTTTGAAGCCAACTCTATTAATCCCTCATTACAGTAACGCACAGGCATTACATAGTTGCCCAAAGTACATGAATTTGCCCCAAAACAAGCGTGTAAATCAAGGACTTTCATGCCACAATTCCCAATATCCCACAGTAAATTTTCTATTGAAAGCCTCTTGATTGTACACAAATATTCAACGACAAGGACCCCACACTGTAATGCATACCAGTAAATATTGTCCCCAGGCGGAATTCCCTCGAATGGGAAAACTTTTCAAATCGCAATTAATCTTCCTAATAGATTTTTCCTTTAGTCCTTACGGTAGACATATGCGCACGGTGCAAAAAAAACACTGCCCAGGAGGGACTTTTATTGCTCCTTTTCGGGGCCGAAAAACTTTAACTTTTTAGCAATTTTACGCAGTTTATTACGTCTACATAAACCGGGCATTTTTTCTTCATTGTCCTGGTGTTGTTTTCCACTTGATTGAAATTTTCGTCCTTCTTGCAATGTTTTCATAGTGAGTGAAGTGAAATGCAACTTGAATTTAACAATTCTCAGCAGTGAGATGGAATTCATAGTTAAAAATACTGGTCCGCATTATAAACGAAATAGAATAGGAGTTTCATAATTACCCAAGAAATTGCAAGGAAATTTAATTTGGATGAGCATGGCCATTGGCCAGTGTGAAAAAAAAATATATTAGGTTTAGGATATTTGAAAAAATTCCATTCTCATGGAGAAGCTTGGTAGGCTTAGCTGAAGCACAAATAAAGGCTACGGTTTACACATAGAGTGGCAACCTCTTTAACGGTTTAAAGGAAATGCCTTCAATATCTGGACATGGTTCGAATCTTTGTATGATCGGATAGAAGGTATTTATGCTTGTTCAGATATTTTGACACGAATGGCAGAGACCTGCAGTTGCAAAGGGTCTTTGAGGACTTGATCTTCTTTTTAAAATGAAATGCTTACTACTTTCCAAAAAAAAAATGTTTTTGGCTTGAATTCCTATTAAAACATTTCTGAATTAACTTCGTTGAACCCAATTTTCGATGACTCGGCCGCAGATTTTGACCGAAGAAAAATCTAGAGGCGTTAAATCACACGATCTCAGCGGCCAATAGACGTGTCCGTTTCTCGAAATAACGCACGTTCATTGAACTGAGAGTTTAATAACTCGATTGTTGCACCGGTTGTGTGACTTGTGGCACCGTCTTGTTGGAACCACATATCACTGATGTGCAATTCATGAAATTGCTCAAAGAAATAACGTTCCAACAAGTTTCTGTAGAGAATACGATTTATCGTAGCGTATCGCCGAAAAAAAACGGTCCAATGACGCCTCCGGCATGAAAACCCCACCAAAATGGCGTTTTTGCGGATAAAGTGCTGTTTCATGAAGCACATAAGGGTTCTCACCTGTCCAGTAGCGCATATGTTGCTTGTTGACGAAGCCGTTTAACCAAAAATGCGCTACATCGGTGAAGATGATTTTGCGATGAAAATTGGCGTTAACGCTCTTAAAGTCGCGAACATCGACTCGGAATTTCGGTAGTAAGTTCTAATTGCTTGTAAACGTTGTTTCTTCGTGTACTTCACCATGACGAAAAAGTTGATTTTACTGAATATTTTGACTTTGACAGCTCGGTATTCAGTTGAATTGTGCGTTTACACTGAAAGTTTGAAGTTGTCAAGTCGCTAATGGAAGCTCCTTCAATAATAAAGCCTACAAACTCTACTTTATTTCTGCTTCTTATAACTTGTTTCCAATTTATTCCGCTCTGAACAAAGATCGCCAGCGCTGGAGCCAACACGAAGTTTTCTACTAGCCATATATAGTGAGTCTATTAGAAGGTCTATTGAACTTGTATTATTGTTCTGCAAATGTGTGCAGCTTATGTGCGCCGACAGGCATCGATTTCAAAACCAGACGTGTTGTAAAAAACGTGCTAATCCTTCTGTGAAACATGCTCTCGAAAAACTAGATAGCTGAGGAAGCTCTCCCACGAGGTTAGAAGACACATCTGATCAGAAAATACCTGACTAGAAGTGAAGCCCACTCTTTCCACAATCAAGAAAACGCCTCCTATAAGAAACTCTTAAATATCAATTTAACTTTATTAACAGCTCTTGCGATGGGGACACGGGGGAAACAGGAAAACTAATTTCCACCATAAAAGTCCATGAAACGTTCATCAATCATCCTGCATGTCAAATTACCGGCAACAACATGAAAATATGGTTTCTCCCTTCATATCTGCCACCTTTTATCCACGTGCCCGCAAGCAATAGAGTTTCACCTCTCCACGCTCCTCTCTGCCTCCACCAGTGAAGCGTAAACTTTGCAATGCGATTTTCCCCAAAAGAAACCCTTGTGCTCCCGTCTTGTGGATAATGCCTTGCGAAAAATCTGCAGCACACTGTTCACTTGACGCGCGCCAGACGGGAAGGTGTGGAGTGGATGCGGGTTGCATGAAGAAGCAAAAAAAAAGTGAAATAAAACTCCCAAACTAATGTTCATGTGAAAATTTCCCCATAAAACATAATTTTTGTGGGCAGAGCACACAAAGGCATTGCCCCGTTTCAAGAAGCCAACTTTTCGAATAGAAGATTTATGGCAGGAGGTTTCCTGGGTACTAAAATCACATTTCCTTCCTCCTGTGGGCCCACAACTTCTATACCACATCGTCACCAGCACCGCAGAGTTGTGGTCGTAATGCAATTCATATGCAGGTCGCAGGCAAAACCATATAGAGTAGGGGACGTCATTATGATGGGGCGATTATAACTTGGGGAGGGTCACATCTGCACACATACGTGGCGAGGAGAGGTCCATTAGTGAGATATCTCCTTTGTTCGGGCGACATAAATCCTCAATGAAGACGTTTCTCTTCTTTTCCTGCACGGAAAATGGCGTGCGCTTAACGATTTTTGTTTACCCTCCTTTAAGGATGCGATGATGTTGTTGATTATGATGTGTGTGTGAGGTATCTATCATGAAGCTCGCGTCAATGTTGGCACAATTTAGATTTATGCCAGAATACCGTGCGTACCACTTTGAGGCGAGTTAAGTTCAGAAACACAGACCCTGGGTATCGGTAAGCAACGACTCGACTTTCCTTTTGGAAGTGACGTTTTGAGTGTGACTTTTGAAGTGTCTCTTAATTGCGTGTGCGAGTTCAGCTCATTTGCATTTCATTTGCATGTGCTAGCAAAAGTTTGCCAATTTGTTTGAATCTATTACAATGGAATATTAATGAAAACCTCCAAGGAAGCGAAAGGTAACGCTTGGCACGCATCTCTTGGCGCTGCAAAGTTGCGAACGCAACTAATTGCAAGTGTGGTGCAGTTGGTTCCTTGAGTTTCTTCGCAAGGTATACATTAACATTGATTTAAGTCGAACAATATAACTGGAGGAGGTACAGGAATTGCTTTTCAATTTATTGGAGCGTGGTTGTGGCGTAGTTACTTATGGGAAACAGTGCGTGTTGGGAAATACATACACACACATTCCTCGTTTGTATACTGGGAGTCCAATGTATAAAGGAAATTCACTGCAAGAGGATGTGAAATGTGTGTGATGTTGAAATCCAAATCTGGCCAACAGGATGGACAGCAAACTATACAAGACGTCGGAGTTGTACATTCAGTAGAAATCGGCTTTTAGTTCTAAAGGGTTTTCCAATAAGAGGTGTTATTGTTAATGACCAGCTATTTCGGTAGCTGTCACTTTTGAAGCTTTTATTCTTTGACATTTGACAAGTAGAAACTACGCCATTACTAAAAATGGAACGATACATGCTTCAACAACGCATTGAAATTATTAGAATTCACTACAAAAATGGTGCAAGTCTTGCAGTCACAGTTCGAAAAACAAAAGCATTTTTTGGTCGTCGTGAAAAACCTTGTCGGACCGCAATACAGAAATCGGTGGAAAAATTCGAGCTGTTGGGACAAGTTAGTGATGTGAAGAATAAAACCCGTGCACGTCGCTCAAGAACAATTGAGAATATTGCTGCTGTAGCCCAAAGTGTTGAAGAAAACCCAGGTTTGTCCATTCCTCGTCGTTCTTTGGAATTGGACTGTCGAGAGAAGATTAATGATTTTTTTATGGTCGGAGTTGGATGGTATTGATCTGGACAACGTTTACTTTCAACAAGACGGCGCTACGTGCCACACAAGCAATGAAACCATTGATTTTTTACGGGAAAAGTTTCCGGACCGTGTTATCTCTCGAAGAGGTGATCAAAATTGGCCACCGAGATCTTGTGATTTAACACCTTGCGACTTCTTCCTTTGGGGCCAAGTGAAAGATAAGGTCTACGCCAACGATTCAAGACCTCAAAGATAAAATTCGTGAGGCTATCGGGGACATGGGGCAGCCACTTTGCGATTTGGTTATGGAAAATTTCATGAAAAGGATATCGTCCTGTATGCGTGCTCGTGGTGGCCATTTGGCTGATGTTGTTTTTCGTTATCAACGGCATACCTTCCTCTTTATTATGAAATAAACATCCGATTATTTATCTCAAAAAATGGCATTTTTCTTTGAATACCGAAATAACACCTCTTATTGGAGAACCCTCTATAATCTTTACTTTCATCATCAATTGTAGGTCCTTTGCTATCAAAATTACGAGTGAAGAACCTTTTTAAAAAAATCGACCTTCCATCGAAATCGTTTTTTCTCCCTCTTTCGCTTATGAATATACCCAACCCGATGACACCATTAACCTGGTACCCGCGACGCACATCGCCTACCATTATCAATGTCAACCGGGCAAAGCACACCGAATGACAATGCACCACCGATCTTTTATCAACTCGAGGCCTTCCTGACACATCTCACAACAATCAGAAGCGACATCGAGTTGATGAGGTTGAGCATTAAATTTGCACCGTGATTCCCTCTGACCCATCCGACAAGAACTCAATAAGTGGAAATATTACCATTTCCACCTCAGAGGGTGCACTCTGCTTGAAATTTTTGACATGTCAATCCGACGCCAAAAGCCACACATGCCATACTCCACATGTCTATAGCACAAATCAAAGTAATCTGCATACTCAAGCCGACATGATTGTAATTCGCATCCTTTTCCATCATCGGGATGTGCATCTCTTTAAGCATATCCATCATATACATCAGCGACGCAGGTGGAACGACTTCGAACTTCTGTTCCTCGCTCGCTATTCTGCTGCCTGCTGCTGCAGAATTTAAATAATTCCCAATCGTTGGCATGTATTTTATATCCAACCCCATTACCATATCCATTCGAATGGGTAAGAGCCAATTTCTGCGACGGTATTTCCAATCTGTATTCAAATTCGCAGACGCACCCTGGGTTGGGTTTGATGCGATCTGCAGGCCTGAGGTGTAATGCTCCTAACAAGTAACCAAAAACTCAAATCGTGTTGCCAAAAGGAAGCCGTGCGCAGTGCATCACTCCTGGAGCAGGAGCAGCGCTCCAGATGCAGCACACGGCATCGCCTTCGCCTGTCATTCGATTGCTCATTGAAGCGTACTTGCCTGCATTGTAGGCCCCAACAAGAGCTATCTACCGGGGAACTCTTCAATATGCCAAACCCGTAGGAGAGGATCACAGTCAGCCACTGATGATGGGGTAAATTTGAGGCGACGTTCGACCCCCGGTGTGTATGCCCGAAACCCAGAGGGGAACCACAAACGTGCCCGGAACCCACAATGAGGATGCCTTTCTTGACGTAGCTGTGTGTGCCCCCTTCTTTTGGGAAGCGATTTATTATGTCGAGAAATACAAATAGATGCAGGAGTAAAAATTCCCCCAGCTATAAGGACTACTGAAAACAAGAAAATAAGGGAGACGTACGACGCAAATCGCTTTCCTTATCCCTCGTTCAGGTCGCTTCCTATTAATTTTTCATGTGGCATTTGTGCGCGAACGGCAGCAGTCGGGAAACCAGCAAGGATCTGATAAATTATTTTCTTCTTATTATTGCGGATCCTGCTGGAGATTTGCCACTAATTTGTCCTAATGCGAAGTTATTCCTTGTCGCCGCCATTTGTCATAGCTCGGAGGTGATTGTACCTACCTACGTTCTTGGGTACAACTTGTCATAAGCCGGCTCCTTAGTTCCCGCTGGAGTATGACTGATATTTTTCTGTATCTTTATTCTTTGTTCGGTAATAAATGTGTCTGTGCATGTAGGCATTGGGCATTGCTCCGCTGGTAAAGGAGAGACTGCCTATTGGAAAAAGGCGAAGACAGACCGTGAATGGGGATTAGTCCTCAGGTGGCAGTTGGAGGTTGGCGCAAAGAAATGAACATTTTGGGAGCAATCAATTGGGGCCAACTGCGCAATAAATTGAGACGGATTAGGCTCATGAGTGGATTATGGGGGTGGTCATTAGAGATTGTGTAGGGATGCGGTAGTTGAACCGATTACTTTGGAGTGGAATATTAGAGTCGAGTGTACGAATGATGCAATCACAGGCGACTCGCCCAAGAGAACAGAGGGGAAGTTGGATTATTTAACGATTTGATTCCAAGGAAGGATTATAAATTGCACGTGACTAGTACCTTTAAACAAACAGGAACTCACAGAATGAAGAGGGTGAAATGCATTGCAGTGTGTTATCATTCAAACACACTTTGGAGGGTTGTTTACTGCAAACGAACTCTATCGCAGGGCTTAATTCATGTTGCGCATCATGTTGAGGCTTGTCTGTTGAACGTCTAGCAAGAGGTTTCATACGTTCAGAGTTTGAAATATTAGATACCTCAAACCAGTACCTGACTTTTGGGAGCGTTTGAACATTTTCCGAGAGTATTGCACCTTCTTTGAATAATATAAAGGGTCTTTCATTGACAACTTTACACTTCGCACACCCTTAAACCGATTACCGAACTGTCAATGTCAAAATATTCAGTAAAATCAGCATTTTCATCATGGTGAAGTACACGAAGAAACAACGTTTACAAACAATTAGAACTTAATACCGAAATTCCGAGTCGATGTTCGCGACTTTAAGAAGCGCACTTTTGGTTAAACGGCTTCGTCAATAAGCAACATATGCGTTACTGGACAGATGAGAATCCTTATGTGCTTCATGAAACAGCACTTTATCCGCAAAAAGTCTATTTGGTGCGGTTTTCATGCCGAGGCGTCATTGGACCGTTTTTTTTTCGGCGATGAAAATAACCGTCACGCTACGATAAATCGTATTCTCTACAGAAACATGTTGGAACGTTATTTCTTTGAGCAATTTCATGAATTGCACATCAGTGATATGTGGTTCCAACAAGACGGTGCCACAAGTCACACAGCCGGCGCAACAATCGAGTTATTGAACTCTCAGTTCAATGAACGTGCGTTATTTCGAGAAACGGACACGTCTATTGGCCGCTGAGATCGTGTGATTTAACGACTCCAGATTTTTCTTATGGGGCTACAATAAAAATCATTGGTCTATGACAACAAGCCGGCGACGTTAAAGGAGCCAGAGCCAATATTAAACGAGAAATAGCGGCCGTATCGGTCAAAATGCGCGGCCGAGTTATTGGAAATTGCCTCCAGGATATTTTCCAGAGTTATGAATCCATCCGTAATATCATTTTGAAAATTTGTAAAACTCTCCATAAAACTTCGCTGATTGAAATATGTATACCTAATGAAAACGTGACATTAAAAAAAAAACAAATTCAAAACAACAACAGATGTATACGAAAATTGAGCAATTTATGGCGCAATAAATGCATTACAAAAGGGTTTTTCGTACAAATTTTGTTGGTATTATTAGAAATTTAAACTACCACAATTAGATGCGAAATCTTTTGTAGAACATTCAGCAACAATTTAAATTTGAACCGTTTAACTTAGCAAATCTAGTACTACCACCCAAAAGGTGTCTCTAGCATTCTGTGGAGAAATCCAATATGGCTGACATTTTGTTACAATTTTTCGCTTTAAGCCTAGACGTCATTTGCTGGGCAGAGCTTGTATGGAACTGACATTTGACTAGCGGTCCATGTATACTACGTCAATGATTATCCCCTCATTGACAGCGAAAAGTTAATTACATGCCCTGAAATGCCCTCCCTTAGCTGTATTCAATAAAGCCTCTAATGCATTGCAAGTTCATGACTCATTTCGGTATTGGGAAACCAAATTCCCCGATTCCCCCCACGGACAGGAAAAGAAAAGCAATATCCTCATGCAGCATGAGCACAATAAATTTGCGGGTAATGTACCCTGAAATCCCAATTAACGCCGCCTTGTCCATTGTAATCTCAAAGATCTTGTGTGTAATTAAAGCGCCAGGGGATTAGTTTCTCAACAAAACTCCGCATTAAAATTGATGTATCACATGGAGTTCCGCAATCAAATTTACGACTCAAACCTACAGTGCTGATGAATTAACAGGAACAATAGAGCTGGGGGGGTAGAAAACGCCTCCCTCAACACAAATCGCACTGACCTCAGGCCATACATGTACCCCCCCCCCCCTCCCCGAGGCAGCGCATCAAACATGCATGGTCGAAGAGTAGAATTTTATTTATTCAGCGCACGCTTCGGGCATATTCCCTAAATAATTACTCAATTACTCAAATGGCACCTCGGCCTTCGTTCACTCGAACTGGGTCTCCTTGTCGTTTCCGTTTACACCGAGTCATGGCTGACTTCCGCACAGATTGCAAAGTCAAACAAAAGTTAGAGCCACCGCTCGTCTATGCGCTCCCAGATGCCGCCGCGTTCCGTTCGTCGGCTTCGCTCGCCGAAGATAAATAGCAACTTTGTGTATAATTTTGTCGCTCGAGTGTTGGGCTTATCCAAACAACCGGCCACTTGGAGTGAGATCCGCCATCTGGTTTCCGTTTTTCAGAAAGGAAAGTCTTCGTTGTGTTTGCGAATATAAACGCCCGACTGGCAGCACCAACCACTTGTTAGGCAGTCTTGAGGTTAACCCTTGTAGAAGAATAATGGCGCCGCCAATGTTCGCACTCGATGAGGACGATGCGAGAATGGCATTATCATTATATGGTGATGAGCCTAAGGGTGCTTTTTTTTTTGGTTGTTGGTCTGAGAACGGAAGCGAAAGGATTCTTAGAAGCGATTTTGTTGAAGCGGTATAAGTATCACAGAGGGCGATGACATTTGCCATTGGAGATAGTTGGCCTTTGTGAATGTTGCCAGTTGTTAAGGATGCGATAGGCCTTGAGGGGTGGCAATTGTCTGTTTTTTCTTTTTCCTTCTCGATCACGGTGTAGTGGGTGCATGTGGGAAGGACGGGAATGTAGAATTTCGTATGAAAGAGCTTGCAATGAATTTGGCTATGGTTTCGCAAATGGTATTTATAATGATTCAACTTCTAAGTAGGAAATGCTCTGCTTTTATATCGCGGAATGACATCGGCACAGAAATCAAGTCCTTCTTGCCAACCGCTGTTTTATTATTGTATTTAGACCGCAGTCATCAGGGTCTTACTGTGTGGTGGAGAAGAATTGAAGCCTGGGTCGGCATTCTGTTCAAACGTTTTCGCTGCGACTGTCTGAGGCTTGTTGGCATAAACCCGCGAAAGAAAGAAGTCTGGGATGGTTAAATCGGGCGATCTTGCTGGACAAGCCAAATCGCCAAAACGGGAGAATACACGACAGGGAACGCTTCCTTCACAATACCCATTGCGGCTCGTACTGTGTGTGCGGTTGCCTCATCTTGTTGAAACCATATGTTCACCAAGCCCCGCTCATCCAATTCCGGCAGTAAGAAGTCGTTTATTATGGCCCTGTAGCGTTCGCCAGTAACAGTGACCGTATTGCCGATAGCGTCTTCAAAAAAATACGGCCCAGTCACTCTTCCCGGGTGAACGCAGCACCACACAGTGGCTGTGGGTGGATGTAATAGCTCTTTGTGCATCACACTCGGATTTTCAGTGCCCCAGAAACGAAGATTTTGCTTATTGCAGTAACCGCTTGAGTGGAAATGCGCCTCGTCGCTCCTGATGATTCGAAATTCACGCTGCGCTAACACCACAGACCGATTATTGGTCAAAAGAATCGACACAATTATTCCACGCTCTTGGGGAGTACAGCTTGTTTGTCTGTTTTATACTCCAGCTGTCTAGTTCACAAATGTTAAATGTACGACGCCATTTGCAAAAATGAAAACATCTTCCGATAGGGTGATTGAAATTGCGCCACCTTGTACAACCGCACTGCTGCGAGAAATGATAAAAAAAGTCTTTCAATTCAATTCGTTTCTAAACTCCGAATTTACTACCTTTCCCTGCTACTATCAGCATGACTGGATCTACACGCTGGATCTACACGACTTGCCTATTCAATTTCCCATTAAGGTAAGGACAGCTATAACCTACCCATTGTCATAACTCACTCAGAATAGCCTCCGGTTGAGAAATGCACTGCCACCTCAGCAGGTGGCTCGTTAATCTGTTTGCACAAATAGGTAAGTATCACAATTTAAGTTTATTTGCTGGCTAACACCCTCGCCCTATTGATATAGTTTCATTAAAATTAACGAGCTGGCTGTTTGTGTTTGCATGGGCCCCTATGTGTTTGCCCGAAGGAATTTCAATTCAGCTCACATGCTTGCAATTATAATGTTAACGCCTAAAGCTGCAGTCGGCCTAATTGAATATAGGGAATCTTGGCCCCAAGACTACCCAAAGGCTTTGACTTATGCTATATTTGCGTGATGAGCAAGCTCTCTCAAAATAACCTCGAAAATCTTCAACAAATTAAATTGCACATTTTGGGGTTAAAACTAAACTTATCTGGTGAAAGTTTTCTCAATCGTTGACGTTTTTTAATTTTGTTATAGGGCAATAAATAATACCACCAAAACAAACAAGCTGCCTTTAATAAAGGATTTTATACTCCTTTTTTTGGATATCCTCTGCTAGCTGTAACGTGGAAATAATTGGAAACTTTTCGCCCCAAGCCGAGTAGTTGCAGGGACGGCGATACAGTACAGTCACCTTGAGCACGGCACGATATACGACAACCCACCCAGACCCAGCGTCGCCCTATCGAAGTAAATGTCACAAAAAGTGATTACAGTTTTTTGTTCGCCGTTAGCCATCCGTTGAAAGGAAACCGCCAAAAATATGTGCCATTCCCATAGAAAAGAAGCTTAAAGAGTCATTCGAGCGAAAAGGGGGAAAAAAACTCCCGAACAGAGAAAGTGACAAAAAAAGTGCCTGAAGCCTGAGGACGAAACAATGGCGACATTCCCTTACAAGCAAACACACAAAACAGACTTATAAAAGCGTCGACATGACACTCTGCAGCGTATACCTATCCCTGGATGCGGTCGTGTGCGCAATGCATCTGGCGATGCACGAGTATATCGAAACGGAATCAATCCTTTTTCGTTTTGCCTTTACTGTCGTTTGTCGGTTACAGCGTTCGCGCTATGGTGTTGTGTGTGCTGAAAGTGGATTTCCAACAGATTTGTTCATTTGCACTCCATCGCATCCCCCGAGAGAGAGCTCTGCAAGCTATCGCTTCACCAGCAAAGAGAAACAGCAGAGGAATACTGTTTCTCGTTCTTTAGGAGATTTATGGTCTCCTTACATGGTACAAGTTGATTGGTGTATTGTTACAACAAGCGTATAGGTCCCGGCAGGGACTGATGCTGATGAATTTTGTCCTTGTTCCCGAAAGCAACGGCGACAAATTTATTTCGGTTTCACGACCTTTGTATTTGAAATAAAAGCAGGACCAAGAGGATGCGAAAAATTCAGAAAAAATATTCTAAGATTTTCCTTTATCAAAATGACATTTATTTATCCATATCCATACCCACCCACATCAATGTGAAGACCTCACAGCCACTCCCAGCATTTCAATCACAACCAGATCCAGAGGAGAGGAGCTGCGAAATATTTTACATACAACATTCACTGTGTTTGGTTGTGCAGACTGGATCTTCCATGCCCAGCATCGGAAACTGATGGACGTCTGACCTATGGCTTGAAGAAGGAAAGGCGCAAAGTTGACAACGACGATCCCTACTGCCCGACTTGACAATTTCATGATTCTTTCTTTAAGATTTTTAGTTTTTTTTTAGCGACACCTTTTCGATTTTGGGATCTGTGTTTTCGAAATAATAGCTTTTCAAACTCTCCCAGGTAATAACGTTCGAATTACAAAGGTTTTCAGGGCATGTGACTTCGAGAAAATGATTTCCATCGATTTAACGAGGTTTTTTCAAGGGACAGAGAGGGTACTTCCGGGGGATTTTGAGTTTGTACTATCAAGACTCATATAATAGCCTTACCGACATTGATGATATGAATATCCAAGTTATAAAGGGTTTTTCAATTGGAACGGGTCGATGCTGGCAGCCTTAACAGCCACGCAATATTGTTTTGGTGGCCTCTGTCCGATGTTTATTATTTAGTCACTGATTCCAATCACTTTGGCAATTTAGTCGCGTAAGTGCTGCTTTGCGAAGTGATACAACTTTTGTTTTAAATGAGTCAATTCAAACTATCTCAAAATTCGACTCTCCGAGACAAGCGCTTCGGCGAGCAATCAGCCAACACCCGTAGATACATCAAAAGATCGGCCCAATTTTGTTTCGCTTCGATCTGTGAAAGTGTACAGGAGAACCCAGTCGTCCTTTCGCAGACTTCAACTTGGCGAATTTTGCGTCCAGACTTAGACCTAGACCCGTACAAGATGCAGCTGACCCAGGAGCCGTTTGTTCGATAGTTGGATATGGAAGCGTTTGGAAGAGGACCCCAATTTTGTTTCAAAAGTCATCTCTGGCGATGGGGGAATTTTTGTATGCTAACAAAAAAAAATTGGCTCTTATGGGGACGATGCCAACGCGTACGACGCTCACCAGGTGGCAATGCGTACACAAAAAGTTACTTCTTGCTGGTCCTATTCCAAGATGAAGTGAGTAAGGCGTGGGTTACAGTACGATGCTAAACGATTTATGTTGGCCGAAATTGAACGATATACAGGAAGACGAAATGTGGTTCCAACAGGACATAGCAGATGCCAAGATGTGCATTCTGCATGAACGATTCGAGGGTTTAGTTATCTCTCGAAAAGGAAATGTAATTTGACTTTTACTTGTTTGGTTTCCTGAGGTCGCAGGTCAGTGCCAATGAGTCGCAATCAACCGATGTCCTTAAAGTCAACATAACCAATGCCATCGGTCAAATTTAGGCCGATCTAAGCCCCAGAGTGATAACAAAATGTTCCCACTCGGATCTGAGTCACCATGAGGAAGTCGCGATTGATTTTGAACGACTCTATAGAGTCCATAAAAATTTGCATATGATTCATATATGCAAATACCTCATACGTAGCTTGTTTTACTTTAGTTTCAACAACGACGCGTCCTTATTGAATAAACTTTTTGTTGCCCTTAAATTTTTTACGAAAGGACTGACTGAAGTTAATTTGCCAGCACACTTATTTTGATGACATTCGGCCTTACTAATAATCAAACACTAATGTCGACGATTAGCTGGTTGCCAGCTTTAGTAAAAATGTACAGCATTAGTGAAACGGTACCAATAAACAATTAGACCTCCACATTTGCTAGTGCGACAACTTTCTTAGAAACTATTACATTTTTTGTCATCGCAGAATTCAAATTTCATAATTTGTTTTCGTTAAAAACAAGGTCAATGGTTTATTTCACAACGAGGATTTTATTCTAAAAAAAGGAATATTTAAATTGCAAATTAATTTGCCCAACAGATTTCTTTTCAATCCTTTTTGAAGCTTATTATAAGCAAAAAACAAAACAGAAAATAGGAAATGCACAAAATATCCGCTGATCTGTCAAATATCGTATGCAAATCAGTAATGCCCTATTGTTCGATCGGACACAATTTTCGGTACTTTTTATAGTACGCTTTCCTTTGTTTTCTAATACTTCACGATTGATTTATGAGTGAATTTGTGTCGTAATAAGGTCTCTTTTAAATTATTCTATAAACGGAACACAGTTTATTAGAATGCTTTGATTTATTCGTTGGCTGATAATGTAAATCAAAACTTATTGCTAGCCTAAAGATCACATTTAGATCGTTAGTAAGTGAATATTTTCGAAAGAAATATTAACCTGCTTATTCATTTCCGTTTGCAAAACAGTACTTGCAAAAGTATATGGAGGTGTGAAAATAAATACAATTTGATATTTTAAAAATTGCATAGCTTATATCACTTAATTCGGTGGAAAGAAATATAAAGTCTTGGACATTCTTCTACATATACGTAAACTGACATGTTTTCTCCTAGATGAATTCGCACCAAGTAATAAAGAACTTTGTATTTTTATATCTTAAATTCAGACATACTACCTGATATTCCTCCAGCAGTTCCTTAATTTATTATTTCGCATGGATTTTTCTGAATGCTGACAATTCTTCTATCTATATTTTCCGCTAAGTCAACCTTTTCACAACAACCATTTCCACACAATATTTAAGATCTTCATCCAAAATCGACCTGGGGCCTAAGGTACTGAGAATTGCAAAAAAAAAGAAGGTATTCAGGTATGAGCTGTCCAATATTAAATGAACAGATATTTTATTCCCTTAGCGAATACTCTCAAGAAATTCTTGGAAAGATCCCAAACTTATATCAAATTTATTTTTTACTCAGCATGCATTCGTTACAAACTAAAATGAAAATCAATCATAAAGCAAGCACAAGCGGTTAAACAAGATAAAGCAGAGAAAAGCACTAACCATTTCTTTTAATCAAAATATTCGAAGTACATATTTTAATCCAAATATTAATAAACGCTTCCTAAAAAGTTATCAAATCGTTAGTCAGCAGTTATGTAAAATTTTTGTGTGCTATCTGATGCCTACAAGCTAACCTTTTGTTTTGAACTCTTCTGAACATGGTGATCACCAATTTTATTAAATTTCCCCTTTTTCAGTTTAGTAATTTTACTGCATACAGTTGCTGAATTAATATTACATCTTGTCAATTGATCTTCTAAACTCTAGAGTATCTTTGCATGGTTATCTATCACAACTATTGGAGAAAACAAAGACCGAAGTTCGAAACAAAAGCGTTCTGCCGTTTACGCTTGGTCACATTGAACTCAAAGTTCAAAGTTTTATGAAAGACAAATTTTTTTCTTCGTTAAGTCTGTGAAATTCAATATTTCATAGGAAAATATATGAATCGGGAACAAAGTCGGTAAACCAGAACTCAGTGATATACCCGAACTCAAAACGTCCCTTTACCTTGGGACATGCTGCCGCCATTACTACCTTGAAGTAAGACAAATTATCGTCCCTGCTTTATCCAAAAATACAATTTTCCAATACCGAAACCACAAGTTCGAGAACAAAAATTAATCCTGTGCAAATACCACCAAAAACCTCTTCAATCTTGGGCTCAGTATTCATTGCTAAAATTGAGTCCAAATAAAACTAAGTCCCATGAAAATGTATTCTTTCAGCAATAACAACTCGCTGACAACTATCACCATGTACATTGGATCCTGATTTTTTTTTTTGGCTCCACAGGCCAGATCCTTAGACTCTGGGGAACTCTTAGAAGAACATGAAATATTTTGCGGAAAAATATCCATTGTCCTCATTTCGTATTGTTTCTCACATTGAATGGACTCTTGAGCCATATTCGAGTACCACCACTCAACACACAAAAGTATATTCTCGTACATTTATATCGTTTTCAATATTCGGGTCGGGTGCCATTGCCAGATAAGCAGGTGATTAGTCCCAGTCGCCCTCTTTCCTCAAGCACTACCCACAACTGCCATCATCATGTTGTCGACAAAAAGAAAACAAATACACTCAGATATTTTGATATATTGGCAAAGAATAATACGCAAACGGTATTCATTGTTTGTTTCATTGTCAATCTACTCGAGGATATGCCATTTCGGTATTGAGTGCTGTTTTGAATAGGAGTGTGCAAGTGACATGTTAGTTGGGTGGATTTATTTCAGAAAATCAATACTAACTCGTTTGCAATTGAAACAAATATGAATAGTTGAACTACCTACCTAAAACACTGGATTTAGCTTTTCCATCTTCGAAGTAAACGACTTGCCGCGGGGATGTTTCATGCGGTACCCTGCTAATCTCCCAATCTTGTCAGGATAATTCTTCGGAAGGTTTTTCTTAAGTATGCCACCCGTCATTCACCTTAAAGCTTATCTGGATAATTGGAGCTTGTTGGGTGTCCTTGCCTGTGATGATTGTGTACCTTGATTCAGCAACGATAATGGGGAGTTTACTCTAGAGGCAGATGAACACATTGTGCATAATCAGGGCGCAAAAAACAAGAACGGACAGCAAAAAACAGATTAACAGGGAAATTTTTGCCTCGACTCCTGGGAATGGCGACTGTCGACATGGGATAATCTGCGAAATTGCCCAGCGAATTTTATAAGTAGCTACTTTAAGTAATGTGTATCGAAGTTATCTATTCATTGAGGAAATAAGTCTCTTTTGAAAAGAAATTCATGGATTTTAGATGGAACCAGTTTTTCTCTCAATATCAGAGTTGCCCCTTAAAGAGGCTCGAGCCAAAAGAAAAGGCCTTCACTTAAAATACTAATATAGCCAAGAAAAAAGAAAAACTTTTTTCTTTCAATTAAAAATAAAATTCTTACTTAAAATAAAAAAGGGGTCATCTTGGTGATTTTTAGCAAAGTGGGGTCCACTGCGGTTTTGAGGCTCAAAAAGGGGCCGACTGGCAACGCTATACCAAAAAATGCTGGTGAAAAAAACGGAAGTTAAGTAAAGGACGCCGATTTAGACATGGTCCTGACCGACTGCTGCAGTGGCCTGCTTGTCCACGCTATTGGGGTGTTCGCAAGCCTACCTGCAGCGGTTATCAAAGATCTGGTTACTTGCCTACGGAGAAATAGTTTTTCTACAGCCATCAAAAGTCACTGACGACTTTTAGGCTGTTGCTTGATTTTATTTTTATTATTCGGAAATGTTTTTTTTTCTCTAACTAACTAAGATCCTGCATACTTTTGACTGAGCCACTGCTGACAATTTTATTTTCAAAAAATTCCTTTTGAATTTTAGAAGCTATTTGAGGCGGATAAAGTCACACCAAAAGGAGCACCCTAGATTGGGGAGCGGCGAGCGGTCTTTCCTAGTACTATTTAAAAAAATTCGACGGAACACCATCTTGTTCTTGAAAGACAGTTGAATGGGAGATACTTTTTAATGTAAAATGATTTTACTTACGTAGCTTATCTGTCAAAAACAGCTGATGTCAGTTTCAGTTGCAAAATGTAATAGATTTGAGTGTTTCTGTAATAGTTTATCGAAAAACAAACCTCGTTTAGTAAAGTTTCCCCGAAAAAATGCTTATTAATCATAATTTCGGAAAAGCCACGCGATGCTTAACTAAACGGACTATATCACCCCCCGACTAGACTTCAGAAGACCATTTACCACGTGTTTCCCCAGCAGGGACGAATGGAATGAGGACCAACCAACATCCATCTCCGACTATCCAGTTCAATCAGACTACCTAACCACAGCAGCGTATTCCAAGCTGAGGTATTGGCAGTGACAACAGCTGCTAAACAGGTTGCAATGATGGCAATACCCCATGCAGATATTACCTTTTTCATTGACAGTCAAGCGGCAATAAAAGCGATCGCTGCCGTTGAGTTAAAATCGAAGCTTGTAAGTCGCTGTCGCGAAGAGCTGCGGGTTCTTGGCGCGCAGCACAATGTAAGACTATGCTGGGTTCCTGGGCACAAGGGTGTATCTGGGAATGAAAAGGCTGATGAGCTGGCAAGAAAGGGATCCTCCCTTGAACTAAACCAGGCCGACACCACAGTAATGATTCCCCCCTGTAATCTCAGACAGGTGATTGGGAACAAAATACTAAAGGCGACAATTGAGAGATGGAGCAAACTAGACTCCTGTGTCATAACCAGGAAAATGTGGCCAATCTACAACAAACAGAAAACGGAGAAAATCCTACAATTAAGCAAGAAATCATTGTCCTTAATTGTGGGCATTATCACCGGACACAATACACTGAAATACCATACCAAGAAGATGGGAATCAGTTCAGATGACCTATGCAGGGGACACCCCACACTTTCTCTGTCACTGTCCAGCACTCTGTCACATAAGAAATAAATTCCTTGGCAGTTACTTCTTCGAGGATTTAGAGGAACTCTCAGATAGGTCCATTAACGAGCTACTAAAATTTGTAAATAAAACGGACTGGTTTACTAATCCGTAGGTTTTTCATAGGTTTCCAGTGTATGGAGGTAGTAAACCCCTAGGGCATCACAACGGGTCTACATTGACCTGTGTGGCACGTACAGGTTCCCCTGTTCTGCCAACCCGCTAACCTAACCTAACCTAACTAAACAACATCGTAGAGGTATCGTAAGAGATTCTAATAAATACGTCTGTTAATGTTTGTTTTCGACAGTCTACTTTACTTAAATATTGTAGCTGTCTTCTCGGATTCATGCTCTTAGTCAGTGATGCCAACCCGGATCGAATTCTTATACCTAAACCTTTTTGGTAAAAAAGATAAAAATTTGATCTCTTTCGGGTTCGGGCTTGGTGAGGAGTGAAGTAGTGAATTCCAAAATAAGACTGACGCACATTTGTGAATTAAATTTAGTGTTGCGACTTTGATCAAAGAATGTACAAGATTTACCAAGTTCAAAATTGTAAGGACGATCGGAAATAGAAACAACTACCAGGTTAAATCTTTTATTCAACATTTATTTAAAAAAAATACTTCTTCGAATGTCTACCGAAATCGAACTGAGCTCGTATGTCACGCAACTTGCTTTCTAATCTTGTAAGATCTCTCGATAATGTACGTGAAACATATACAAAAGTACGTATAAAATGTTCATATAGAAGACGTTATAGTTGATAACATATAAACTAAAAGTGTTGCCGCTGTTTTTTTACAAAATATAATTGTGTGAATTGGTTGTAAAAAGTAATTCACAAAGAAATATGTTTCCAAAAATTATGCCTCTATGCCTGAAGCACCGGAATTATGCCTAAAAGGTATAATTATGCATCACTTGGCATCACTGCTCGTAGTCTGTCTTGAGCTCAAGTCTAAGTGTTGAATTAAATTGACAAAAAAATATTACTCGTTATTAGATAAACAATGACTTATCTTTGGCATTAGCTATTAATTTTTTTAACAAATCCTTTGTACACATCAAAGAATTTCATTCAATCCAAGCCACTATTTATTGTAAATTGAAATTCAAGTGCATTTGACGCAAATAAATATATTGCAAATTTAAAATATGCGTAAATTGTTCCCACTCCAGGTTTAAACAGAATTAACCAATTTGTAACGCAAAACGGCGTGAGTGAGTACCTACCTTATTGTTTACGTGTGGATGATGGCAGCGGCATTTGTTTACTTTGATGAGGTGTGGGGCGAATGTGTTTTGTTTGGCAGAACTCAAATAATCGAATTGTCATTAAATATGGACGGCAATTTTTTGTGTTGCATTTTTATTACGGCTTATGACAACACACTTAATTACATTTTAATCAATTTTATTGTTCCAATGTAATGGTTTGTGAAATACACGCCAACGAGATGGACCAAATTAATAGAAGAATTTAATTATTTAAAAAACACATTTGTTATAATTGAGGGAATCAAGCAAATTTGTTGCATTTAGTGTGTACCAAATTAGCACATCTGCTGGGGTAAATAATTCGCTGGACAATTTTACAAATCATGCAGTGTTAGCACACCCTCTTCATTTATCTCACAAATTGTGGTAATTTTTCCCTTTTGACCGTACTCCAATTCCATTTTCAAACGATCCTTTTTGCATCAAAATCCAGTTTTTAAAAGTAAAATTTGTAATACACGGAAAGAAAATCACGTTAAATTAGCCTTTAGTACAAAAACCACAATTTGTAACACTCGTATGATTATTTTTTGGTGTTAGAAAATTTTGATAAAAGACAATTGATCTGTTTTTATGGACATTCAGGTTTTGATAATCATGGCGAGATATAGGCGTTGTGATAAAATTTCACCAAAAATTTATAGTTTGATTGTTTTTTTTGTTAGATTTTAAAAATTCCCACGATTTTGGTGTTTTGTTTGCTTTATTCCACGGAAATTCCCACAAAAAGGAATAAATCCCACGATATATCTAATAACACTGGTGAATTGTGAATCCACTTGGCTTTACATTCTTACTTTACTTAGGGCCGTTTGCTCATACGACTCTTAACGATTTAAGTTCTACTTAAATACTTATGGGCTACTTTTTTTAGGGCATAAACTGTCACATAAGAGTTTAAGTGGAACTTAATTCGCTATGAGTCGTATCAGCAAATGGCCCTTAATAAAACTGTGGGGGTTTCCTAGCTAATACCGACTGAAGTGAAAACTGCGTGACATACGTCAAATGCCACGGTGCTTTTTTGCCTTAGTTTTCCATCACTGAAATATGTACTTCTTAAAAAAAGATTCAACAAATACTCAAGGTGAATATTTTAAGCCAACAATCAGCTTTCCAAAATGTGAAGTCGGCAACGCTATAAATGCTGACAAGCAATTGTCACTTTGACGTCTCCAAAGTGAATTTTTATAACACGCTCAATTAACCTATATTAATCGCATTCCCATCGTCTCTAAAAAAGGTTCTGGATGATAATTTAATACTAATAAGGACGTACTGCGGTTTTTTTTAATCATTTTTATCAATAGAAAATATAACAACTAACTTTGTCAGCTTGGAGAGTCCCCGTGATTGCGCTTGGTAAATTGAATTGTTTGCACACATTTTTCTGCACTGAGTCTACACGGCTACAAAGTTTCTGTGTAGACTATCTATCGAAAATTAAACTAAAAATTTAAAAGGATCAAAGTTTACATATAAGATTGTCTTCTGATGAGCCCGTCCACTCTACTATACCAACACCAAGGCTATTTTTTTTTAATGAAATGTCATCCAAATATCGGATTTACTGAGAAAGAACATCTTCAAGGACTTAAGGAATAGACTACCCATCATCACAATAAATTGTGATTTCTTCCAAGCATAGCACTTACACCTCTAAGGGCCGTTTGCTGATACGATTCATAGCGAATTAAGTTCCACGTAAACTCTTATGTGACAATTTATGACCTGAAAAAAGTAGCCCATAAGTATTTATGTAGAACTTAAATCGTTAAGAGTAGTATGAGCAAACGGCCCTAAATGAAACATTAAAATTTAAAACTGCTCCTGTCACTTTACCAAAGAACTATTTTATTAAAAATGCAATCATTGGCAGTGAGCTCTCATGATATGGAACCAAACTTCTCCCCTGCCAAACAAAGCCGAGTTTAGTTTAGTTTATTCTGTATGCACAGTCGAACGGAAATTCCTGCAATCCATAAATCCAAATTCAATATTTTCAACTGAATGTAAAAGTTCGGTGCCTCCCCGAATTGTGGCCCATAATCCGTCCATTTCATGTATATCTATACATTCCACTGATGGAGTGATGGATTTTGATATGTGCAACTAATCTCCCCAAAATGAAACATGAAGTGCATTTCCCCGGAGCAGCAGCAGCACTCAAAGGATAACTTGTGCATAAACCATGACGAGTGATCGATTTTTTATTTGCCGAGTCAAAATATCCAAAAGTACAAAACTGTAGAATGGAACAAATTTTTGGGCAAATTGTATCAATGCTGGGGAAGCATCAAACTCGTGAGCCTTTTGGGTTTTCGATTCTTGTCAGAAGCATTTCCCAATTGAGAATGTTGGACATGAGGAGGCCACATATTTACCATGGGGTTGTACCATTTCACTGAATGAGAATACACAGCAATAAGATAAAGGATTCCAATTGCTGTTGGCAACCATAGCCGGATACAGGTTCTTTGTCAAGACGCAGACACCATCATGTCGGTTTGGTTGGGCAGGCTTGCACTTACGGATGACTGGGAGTACCCTGGTGGGATTCGGATTCCAGGGGAACACTGTTTGCGACGAAAGTAAGCCATTCACTCGGAATAGGAATTAAACATTTAACTCATTGGAGTGAAAGGAAAAACCCAGCACACAACAGCAAGTGCTAACTATACTTGTTTTCTATCTTTTTTTTGCCACGCCACTGACAGAGTGTGAGATCACACATATCCCTGCCGTCGTGTGCATACAGGGGGAATTCGAGAATTCGAACTGGCAATTACTTTTATGAGAACCGTTTGAGCGTAAGAAACGAAAAGTTATACCGCACAAACAGTGGTTGGCTGGAGGAGATCAGAGCATTGTTTGTACGGTTGGCTTGGTTTATTTGCTTCCTCTCTTCAGCTGAGTGTTATTGGCCGTGTTTGGCTTTTTTGGACAAAGTTTTTCGAAAAGTTGTGTCCTGCATTGTGTGTGGCTAGGTACCTCAGGATGTGTATTTTAATGTATTTCATATTTTTCATCGTTTCGGGTAGAGAATGCTGTGCTCACCAAGCAACGGTTAAAAGTAATTGGGCCGTTAGGTTTGGGAACTAAGGACAAGATTATAGTTTTCTGTGCGGGTTTGCTTGCATATTGCTTGTCCAACAGAGCAGAAGTTGTGGTTTACAAATAAATTCAGGTGTCTTTTCTTCTCTGGAAAAAAGTTTGGCAAAAGTTCGAGAGTGCCAGCCATGAAATAAGTAAATAACTGGGATCAATTCTTCGTCCAATAAAATTGCGGCTGTGCTGAGCATATTATGTTCGCTGAGTCGGAATAGTGATGGGAAATTTTCGGAATTTACGGCAGAAATGAGTTTTCAATTATAGAAAAAACTCGCCTTAATCTCAGACTTGCGGACCAAGTGACTTTAAGTTCGTGATGGTATATGGTTTAACTGGAAAGCTGGCTATGAATGGAACAAGGTCTGCCCACGAATCTGGACGGATAAAACTCCGATCTAGAGGTTTGAAAGACTGAAGAGTTCTGCACCCAGATGTCTTTGTTTATAGGTAGTTTCCGGAGCTATTGTTGTCACTGGCGAACAGAAACAGTACGGCCTCATGAGTGTCTTTAGAATATGGGTATATTGCAAAAAGGGTTTTTGAGTTAATAAAGCGACACGGGCTCCCTGGTTTTTCAGACCTTGGTTAGAGTTGCGCCAGCGGAAGGGACGTCAATGTGAAATTATTTTTTTGCATTTTTCGGGGTGTGAACCTAGGACTCCTCGCTCCGCAACCCACTACATAAACTTCTGAGTATGCCAACGCACCGTAATAGGGTTCACAAAAGGCTGCCTTGCTAAAACCTGCCAAGACAGTTTCAGGATCGTTTGTCTGGACTTAAAAAGAAAAAGGGTGACTGGCAGACAAGCACAAGCTATTTGGAGTGGTCTGGAATGAATCCCGCATACAGAAAGAGTTTAAAAAAATTATACCCATCAAAAATGTTGTCTTCAAAGCTGTCAATGTAAATGAATTTAATTGAGCGATGCGAGGCAAAAGAAGAACTAATTAAAATTTGATGAATCTAGTCCATTTATTTACAAAGAATATTAGCAACATTTTAAAGGTCGAAATTTAGCGCTCAACTGAACTCTTTCTTTGGCACCCACTAGCACCAGTGGCTTGAGCATTTAACTATACAAATTGTGGAACTGTCCTTCAAAATGCGAGCAACTTTTGAAGCTGTTCTCTCCGTCAGTCAATTATACTCAACCAGGAATATTTGATTAAAGTTTCACCTAAACCCTGATGCGCTACGTATACCATCTGCAAATTTGGAAACATTGCCTCAATCCAACGCATACAAAGTACATCTCGATTATAACATTTTGCTTTTGGAAAGTTTTGCGGAACTTAATCCGTCTTCTGTTGCTTACTCACAAAGGTGTGAAACGGAACAAATTGCAAAAGTAGAGAACGAAAAACAAACACAAGAAGAAAAGTAATTTGCAAACTATATGAACACTAAACGTTCTGGCTGCCTGTTGCTCTTGAGTCCTTGCCTTGCCACAAGTTGCACAAAATATTAACCCATGCAATTAGCACAGTGCTCGTGTTTCTTTTTGCTTATACAGCACGACCACACTCGCTGCTGGGTCCTAGATCTATGGCGTTAAATATGCTAAACAATCAGCTACGGGTCCTTGGCTACCAACCACAAGAACAAACAGCAATGATGACGATGATGAGGATAGCTATGGAAGCTGCATTTGCAATTATCCTGCCAACACCTGGCCAAACGAGAACTCTACCAACTGTTTGTTGCTACCAGAATCATTACATTAGAATGCACAAAATATGCTTCCCTGCTTAAGCACACACACACAGCCACACATACACCACCACCACAGCAACGAATGCAAAGGATCCCCATTGAACTTTTGGGTCAATTACTTGTAGGCGAAAGGCACATGACTCGCACTCCTGCTGAACTACAGTGAAGTTGTTACCAAGCATCAAGGATGCCGAGGTTCATAGGTAGCACACACACAATTTGAAGACGAAACTATGCGAGGCCGTTGGGAATATGTTTTCGGTGTGTGTTCTTTGCATTCTCTATGCTGAATGCAAGAATAATCTCATCTCGCATGTATATGTGATGCAAAGTAACTGAAACAGTGAATTAAAAAGCAAACACGAAGAACAAAATGCACAAAAAAAGGATACTACTCAGAACATGCAGCGAGGGGGAGTGCTACTGCTGAATACTTTATCCACATTCGTTTCCTTTCGCAAAAGTGAGAGCGAACGAGCTGGCACTCAAGGAAATGTACTCTGAAAATGCGGTTGTCCGTTGCCAACGGGATGGAGGGGAGCTTAATTTGACAGGCAGTGGGAAACTCTGCTGGGGGTAGGCAATGGGCGTTCATTGTAATTAAAATAAAGGAATGAGTTGGGTCTTCCTTTTGCGGAAACGGTTTCCACATTTGCACGTTTATGCGCTGCAGGGATATTCTTTTTACAGTTGCTACAGCTACGTCCTGCGTGTAGAACTTACAAAAACTTACAAAAAAAAATCATTAACCGACATAAAATATTGAAGAAAATAAATATACCAGCAAGTATGTGAAATTAAATCTCTTTGTCTAGGACATTTGGGATTTTCAGCTTCAACAGTACCAACCAGCGAATGCGGTTTGTATACACGCGAATCGTTATTGAAAATTAATGATTTTAGGGTTCATTTTTCGCATCAAAAAGAGCAGTTCCCGGATAGCATTGTGGAGGTTGGTTAACGTTGGCTTTTATTTATTTACCAAACGTCTTACAACTGACAGTTCTTACTGCGAATCTAGCACGTTTAGTATCTTAAATGTGTTGCTATACTTTAGTCCGACAACCCAGGGACCTTTTCTTTATGAAGTCCTTATAGTATATCGAATATAACTTCGAGCATATGTGATCGATATCATTTCCGAAATCACTCTAATTGGCTTGAAATTTTAGAAGTTTTATCATATTTGCAGTCGATATACCTGTTACCCTTTTTCTTAAGTCACCTTTAGGAGCAAATCCTTCAGACCGTCTTAAAAGCTATTATGAGTATCCTACCTCCATTAAGAAGTTTGGTGTACTCTATACTCGTATATACGATAAGCATGAAAGGAGAAGATACAACCGCGAACTGTATGAGCTGTACCAAGATGTGGATGTAGTCCAAAAGGCCAAAATACGTCGAATACATTGGCTCGGCCACATCGAGCGAATGGACAATAATGCTCCAGCTAAGAGGATCTTCGAATCCCAGCCGACAGGTTCGAGACGACCAGGAAGACCAAACCTCCGTTTCAAAGACCAAGCAATCGCGGATGCCAAAGCGCTTGGTCGGGATAACTGGAAGCAGCGTGCCCGGGATCGCAGAGGATGGAAGGCTACAGTGTCTCAGGCAGAGACTCTTCACGGGTCGGGAGCCCGTTAAGTAAGTAAGTATACTCGTACATAGCTCATGTAATCATTAGTTTAATTTGGAGAGCTTTCAAAACAAATTTCAAGACCTATCCCATGAGTCACGTGTCACCTTGGATGACTTATTTGCAGGGTTGGTCTATTTTATTTTAGGGCACCCTGTACTACAGAAGTTTTAGAGGCCTTGCTTACAACGTAACTTTACCTTAAATTGTATTATTATTAATAATTATTGAACGTATACTATGACTTCGTTAATCAGGGTTTGGTCAATAAGGGTAGGGGAAAGTCATGTACCTTGGAACGATTGTACCTCGGAACGATTGCTGTTTTTTTAAATTTTTATCTTATTCTAAGAAAAAGGTTCCACAACGTCTGAAGGGCATTCATGTTGCAGCATGTTTCGTTCTGTCATCATACTCGGTTAGCGACGGACGTGCAAAAAAACAAGAAAATTCGGTTTTCGCACACTAAAAGTTTTTTTTCAACCATTTTTGTGAAACGTGTAGTACAGCTGAGAGCAGCTGGAATCGAATTATTGCGCTTTTAGTGAATAAGGCATAGTATTGTGTTGGTGAATAAGAAACGGTAAGCCCGATTTAGTGCGAATTTAAAAGATTAAAGTGATTAAAGAAGAAATATCGATGTTTTGTACCTTGGAACGGCACTAGAATTGTACCTTGGACCGTTCCAAGGTACAATCACATTACTAAAAAAAAAAAGAGATTTTATTTCGCCATGACTCATCTACGTTTTTTCTTTCATTGCCGCAGTTGTTTTGTTTTTAACTTAATTTTAAATAATAAAGCTGGAGTTATGTTTGTTTTCTAAAGATCTGAGGCTTTTATCTTAACCGTACCAAGGTACACACCCCCTTGTTCCAAGGTACACTACCTAAGTGTACCTTGGAACGATGGCAAACTTAATTAATTTTAATGTTTTACTTAAAAACTATGCACTTCAACAATAAGTTCAAACCTTTTTTAGGGAGTAAAAATGTTTTTGTTGCTGCGTGAATTCTTTTTTTTAGCACAGGTTAAGAAGTAAAAGAGATAAATGATAGATTATTGAAATCGTTCCGAGGTACACGACCTTCCCCTATTCACTTAATTTCATGATTTTATGCAGCTCGAAAATTCATAAATTTCTGCTGTGCTTTAAGTGAACACCCCTTGGAAATATCACTGCGTAAATGGCGTAAATCGACTGTCAAGTCGGTTTGTCAAACTCAGCTGCTCAAATTATTTCCAAATTATAAAAATGCCGAAAGTAAGCGAAAAGAAAAACCTTATTAAATCGGCAGTAAACGAGTTATTTATATTGGAAGTAGATACTTGACGAAAATGAAGGTAGAATTTCAATGTTCTTATTAAAATAATCGATCAGCACAAGTTCTCATTTCCAGGCCTTAGGCAACAATTTTCATTTTGAAGTACCTACTCAAAATTGTTTTTTTACTTGAGTTCATACCATTTTGAGATCTTCCTATAAAAAAAACTCTTATAACGAACAAACAACAGACGACTGTCTGTCAAAGTTTGACATTTGTGATTTGCGCAAATTATGAGGTCTGCGTAAACTCTTCTCCATACAAAATCTGACAGTTCACTTACGAGGTGGTAAATTCTGCAGTTTACGCAGTTTATGAGGCTTTTACGCATTTTTAATTCTTTTTTTCCCACTGCGCCTCCTAGCGAACGTCGGACAAATATCGAATCGCATTACTGTCCTGAGAAAGCTTACCAATTCAGACGTTCGTACTTGACATTAAATTTCAGAGGACTTCTACTGGTCTTGAAAATATAACGTGTCACAAAAAAAATTGTCGGTGAGAGGCTAATACTACTCTTTCACTGGAGGCTAACTCCGAGACTAGGATTAATTTCCTTTAATCTCGTATACATCTCGAGAATTATCATTAAAATTTTTATCTTTTAAATACGAGACTATGCATTTTGCTCGAAAAGCAACCAGGTTTACATGTAGAGTCCGGTTTGTGAACACACTCTTGTTAAACGCATTCGATATTGGTTCATAAAAACCATAACTCAACTCCACTGTTCAATCATAGCAATTAAAGATGGAGTCAAAGATAAGAGAACTGAGAGAAACCCCGTCTCATTGAAGGATCTTCCTTATTTGTGAAAACCGATTTGCTTTACGCAGCATTCCACTGTGAGTGGTTTTTGTTTGAATGTCAGTTCGATCGAGACTTCCACTTCGAACGGGCGCAGTGTCGTGTTGTGAATTTTCAGTTTAACACTCTTAACAGCTCTGAATGTCCGAAATGCAGAACAAACAGAACTGCATACGACATTTATGTCATGAGCAACAAAGTGCTCGTCAAAATGTTTAAAAAATGTATTTTTTTAATAGCCTACCTAATGCAACCATTAAAACTGTCATAAAATTATGAGTTGATAATATTTTTAGATAATTGTCACTCATAAATTTTCTTTACTTTAAATTTCAAAATTGGTTACGTTTCCATCTTTTGTCACATTTTAGGATTGTTCGATTTGATACCCAATGGCAACATCTGGTGAAACGTCAAATGAATCTTGTTTTTTCTTTGGTGCAAACACTTCAAGATTATTTTTTACCTCTTGTTCGTAATCTAGGGATTTGTGTCCGGTGGAAACGTAGTATAAACCTAAGGTAGACTTTTTGACGACATTTATATAAAAACTAGATCTCAGCGCATCCGTCAAAAAAACTTCTCTTTCTGCATTATGATACCAAATTCACTGTTATATAGTGTTTTACACCAGTAAATATCAAAAAGTGGTACTTAGATTTCTCCTGCTTTGTCAATCCTTGTTTTTTTATTGCTGTCAGCTCGCATTTTAAACGCTGCTCTTTTGTCTCATTCACTGCTCATTACGCAGTTTTCTTGTTTCGCATCTCCATAGAAAAGTTCTCTAGCTGCTCTCTCCCCCATTGCCTGGTTGGCTCACTCACTTTGGATAATTTAAACGGGAAAGCCGTCGTTTGTTCACCTCTTTGCCATACAAGGGGACTTTTTAGACTTTTTAGACTTTTTGAGAAGTTACAACACGATTTTAACAGGCACTGACATCATCCCCCAAATAGCCTATCACTTTATTTCAACAGCTTAAATCAGAAACGCAAACAAAATTGCGCATTTTGAGCGCCAAAATTTATGACAGTTAACGAAAGCAAAAGAAAAGTCTTCTCCGCCTCCTCGTCTGTCAAATCACACAAAATCCAAATACATTTGGTTAGATTTTGTGGGAAAAGTTCAGTCACACTAAAGACGACGACGATAAACTTTATGGTACATTAACATTTTACCCTCAAGCTGTCACTCTCTTCTGTGGAACTTTTGCACCGGTGCACCTCCTCCGAGACCTCACGAATTGTTGACTCTTGCTTGCTCTTGCCTCATAACTCAATTATTCCCCCCGAATTCTCTGTGTGTGTGCATATGCAGATGCAATCCGTATAAGCATGCAGATTCCACAGCTAAACTTGTCCATTGCTCAGATGACAGATTTTGTTTCTGACTATTTATTTATGTCAAAATTCTGAAACTCACTAAATTAAGGTGAACTTTATCAAACTCATTACGGAACAGAGCGACCAACTGGCTGAGGACGAAATGCACTTTGTACTCGAGCTAGAAAATAATAGAACTGCTCCAGAAACAGGAAGACACTTCGTCGCCGTTGTCTTTGTCTCGTGCTTTTCTTTGGGTTTCCGTTTGCGAGTCGATGTCACTATGAAGCGGGGCAGAGGACTGCGGGAGGGAACGCCTCAGCCTCTTACTGCCATCTTCGCAATTGGAGAGTTTTTGTGTGAGAGGCATTCATCATCAGGAACTGTGCGATTTATCTCAGTCAAGAAAGTCCGACAAAATGGATTCCAAAAGATGAAATAGATGAATATTCATGTGCATGTGAATGCATTTGCTGGAGCGCGGTGGAGTGCAATAGTGCAGCAGTAGTGGTACTGCAAGGACTGTAAGTGGAAGGCGAACGAAATGAATTTATGAATACCGAATGCTCGGAGATTTTGCGTACGTATTCACTGTGCTCACATATGCATGCCATGGCATGGCGTTTCATGTAAATGCATTTGAATAAGTTTTCCTTTTATTTTATTTTTTGGTTTGGGGAGGTTTCCTCCCCCTTTTTACTTTTTTTTGTGGTGGAGTTTGTTTTTTTTTTTTTTGTTCTTCGAACAAAAGTTTTGTTTCATGATTAATGATCGTAGAGACTCTGTACAATAGGAGCATGAGTGTCTGTACAAAATTCGTTTTGGTGTTTCTTTTTGAATGGGAAGTATTCAAATGTCCTCGGCACCTGTGGAGTGGCAAGGGCGAATCTGTGTCCGACAATCAATTATGATTCTTTTTGAATGAGCAAGTGGATTCAATGGCATGGAATGTTATGTCCGAATTTGATTGTTGTTAAAGTGAAAGGTGGGAATTTGTTAGGACGAGAAAAAGTTACGTATACGCCATACACTTTCTTTTGCATTCAATTTTTTACTGACCGTAAATCGAAAACATGTGCTGGCAATTTGCAGAAGAATCCTTTATAAATTAACGATGACAGGTTTAGTAATCCCGTAGCACTTTAGCATTGTTTAAAAAATGTTTACCGACATTTGGAATAGAGGATTTTACTCAAATTCTCTTTCTAGAGAATAAACTTTGAATTGAATTGAATTGAATTGTGAAAACTGTCAGAAATACGCCTCGAATAGGAATGTGATGAAACTAGTTTCGATACTGATTTACGGAGTAGTAAATAAGTGAAAGGCCCAGGGTCCCTACCGACCTGTTGCGCCAACTATTTATTTTTTTTAAATAAGTGAAAGACTTTTTATAACATACGCCGGGAGCAGATATTTTGATCGGGGTTCTTTTTTTTTTGAATAAATGCTAAAGGATGAAAATTTGGAAGGAAAAATTGCCACAGTGGCTATAATTTCTAAACAAATTTCGCAATTGTGAGCTTCCGCAAATTTAAAGTCGAGACTAAAATTGATTATTAGTGCGGCTTAATATACCTACAATCAAAATTGGGACGCCCGAAAAACGTATGCAACTGTGTAAAGTGACACCTTAAGCTACAGAATAATATTTGCCCTGATTTTTAAAGCAGGTTTTCTCTAAACTCTCTTGGGTCAGTGTTTAAACAGAGTGAACAACTTTAAAGAAATGATATCAAATGCCTGAAGGTCTTACAATGACGCACTAATTGAATGGGGCAAAACTAACCACATAATAACGAACGTTCTGTAACGTCAATTATTCTAAAAAAAAGTGTCAAACTTGAAAGAAATCCAAAGTCAAAAAAATTTTACTAACCTCTTCCAACACGTAATTTAACCCTGCCGCCACTAGGTTATTCATTGACGCAACACCCCATTGAGGTATGCAAACTCAAACCACACATCCTCCCCTTTTGAAAAACCACCTATAGGCAGAGGACATTGCAACGGTGAGTTTGCAACATTCAAGTACGAGTACGAGTGTATTCAATCAGTGACACTGATGGTGACGATGGACAGGTAGAGGATCTCGAAAAATAATTAACTGAACTACAGTCCTTGGGGGTGGAACATCCTTTGAAAGCACTCAAGAGCTAAAGAATAAAAATAAATATTATGTATGTCAAGCGGAACGATGATGGCGAAGGATACTGCAAACAAATACTCAAGCAACAACGTAGTGCAGTTTAATTTTAAGAAAATGCTTTCCCCGCCGCCCAAATAAATTGTCTTGTTATGAAAAACGGAAGTACACGTCGTTGCTTGTCTCGCAGACAAGGCTCACATAAAATTGCAAAAAAGACTCTTCTTTCACGCTCGAATCAATTTGAGTTAACAACCAAAAATCGTTTCAATTATCTTTCCTCTTGTTGGAGATAGCTGATGCAGGAGTCCTTCCATTCAGTTGCTGCAACCAAATGTTGCTCCATGGGATTTGTTACATGGAACGAGCGTGGAGAGTAAAACAAACCAAACGACAAATTTAATCATCTCGCAAGTACTTGTACTCGTTCTCGTACTCGTAGTCGTACTCGTACTCGTCCTCTGTCGTTGCTAGGCTAGGTATACCTTTGTGGAACGACAGAGTCGACAAATTTTCGGGGGTGTTCGGGTAGGTGCGCCTTCACCACCAAAATGTTGTGCACAATCTATGAGCTGCTTATTGAAAGGTTTTGATGATTGAATTTCTCGAGTTAAGTACATACCTGAAACATATTTGAGATGCAGTTTAATTAACCGTGCGGAAGGTTTCTTACGCTGAAATGTATTCACTGACGGCGGACTAAATGCCGTCATTTTGACATTTTTGCTTCCACTTAAATGGTAGACATTGAGGTGAAAACGGAGGACTAAGTTAGCAAAATTACGGGACTAAATTTTTACTATTTTCTCAAACGAAGTCAAAAGGACATAAAGTTGATTTAGGGTTTGCAATGGGTACGTTTGTTTAGAAAATTAGTTCCATAGTGATTCATGCGAACCATCGCCATGCCAGCGAGTGAAATAAATGACAAAACAAAGTAAGCCAAACTGATGAATGCCATCTTGAGCTATCTCGTAAAGTTCACTTATCAAAGTTAATTTTTAAACTTTATAGCTTGCACGAGGACAGGTTTGTAAAACAGCAACAATTTAGCAAGGCAGAAGCTATGGTAACTAACTTAACTACTGAGCTCAATTAAGAAACAAAATTTAGCTATAGCTAGAAGGTTTAGTTCATTTAGTTTCCACCACAGCCGGTTTTTTGAAATAAGTGCTTGGACGATGAACACTTAGGCGTCATTTGACGTTCATTTTCCAACAAGGTGTAGGTTGACAAGTTTTGTGCAAAAAATTAGCGCCATGATTTGAAATTAGTTTTTCCTTAACTTCAAAGGGTTAAACTGAAGTTCTCAATGAATCAATGAACAAAGTCAGCGCAACCCCCAAAGTTAAAACTAAATGAACCACAACCAGTGGCGTAACTATACCATCTGGGGCCCGTGGCAAATTCTTTTGATGGGGCCCTATCAGTAAAAATCCTCACGTTGTACTCAGTTTAATTTTAATAAACTTCGAGATTTTCAGCGTACTTAATTACACGTTGTATATGTGCCACCTAATGGCCATAGGCCTCCTCTCTTAGGCGAGAGGGAATGGTCTGTAGTCCCCATGCTAGCCCAATGCGTATTGGAGACTTCACATTCATCCATAGAACATAACATAACATCGTGAGGAAACCTGCATACATTTACAATGAAATAAAAATAACAATTTAATTTCAATAAGATATTTATTAAGAAAAATATTATTAAATATTATTAAGAAAGATATTTATTAAGAAAAATCTTTTTTCGAGCTTTCTGTTCCGCAAAAGTGTCTATAACATCATTAAAGTTTAAAGACTTGGCCATAGAATTTTCAATAGACAAAATAGCCAACTTACATAACCTGTCTTGTCTCATAGAGTTTCTTAAATAGGTTTTTATCAATTTCAGTTTTGAAAATGATCGTTCAGCACTAGCTGTAGTCACAGCAATTGTAAGAAATAACATTAATGCAGTGCATGCTTCAGGAAAGCTGCAGGACATAAAATGATTTTTTATTATTATTAAATCAGCAAGGTCTCTAATATACGAAGATTTTTCTATTTCGTCTCTGAAAATGGATCGAAACTGAGAATTACTCTAGCAAATGATTCAGATATGTCTTTTCTATATTTCTCAACAAATTCTAGAGCTTTTTTTAATAGCACAGTGTCATTTAAAACTTTTAAAGTGGAAGGCTGCAAAACACTGAAATTTTAAACAATTTCATTCATTGTATGGAAACGCGATTTCAGTTGGTTTATAATGATGTCCAATACTCGATAAAATATGTTTACTTTGAACAAACTTTCCGGATCTTGGAGACGCTCATCTTCGCAAAGCTCATCAAAATGGCGTTTTACCTTCCTCTCACGAGTTTTAGAAAATTCAGGGGTGATGGACCATTTTTCTGCTACACTATTTGCTTCCATTTTTAAATTTTCAAATTCATGTCGATACCTTTCCAATTCTTCTAGACAAATTTTCAAACGTTTTAAGGCATTTGAAAGATCGGTGGCTTTAGACTGAAGTGCTTTAGAGGCTGCATCGATAGTAAGTAGGATTTTGCAATGGAAAACCAATAACATTATAAAATTGTAGTTTTCGATCTTTCACTTATAAAAATATACTTTTCAAATAAAATAAAATACTCAGGTACAATGTAAAAAAATATTTTCGTTTTGGGTCGGGGGCCCGTGGCATTTTGCCAGCCCTGCCACCCTATTGTTACGCCACTGACCACAACCTTGGACATTTTTCAATCAGTTCACTTAGCTCCCCAGAAAGATCCCATTTTTATAGGACTTTGTGCGTTAACTAGACAGGCCAAGTCTGCGAAGTTTTTAGTTCTACGACGCACGTTGAGAAGTTTGAAACCTTGAAAGGATAAAACTGGTTATTCGTTTCGATTTGTTGCCTGCTGGTATTCATGGTACGCGTCCCAGAATCCTATAAATCGGTTCCTCTAGATCCATTTAAAATACCCAGACTGTCAGGCTCGATAAGAACTGCAGAAGCAAAAACTGAATATCTGCAGTTTAGCCTGCAAGTTTTAAATCTGTCGTGCTTTGTTATACATATTTTAGCAGGTACTCTTACCTATTTAGACACACACCTTATTCAGCAATAAATATTTAAGAAAAGGTCGGCGGGTTGAAAAGAAATCGAATAAATACAAATTCTGGAGTTGCATTCTTTCCGGATCAACAAAATCCCTTTTCGAAGAAAAAGAGCGTCAACCTTCCTTTTACGACTGACTGTAAACTGAACGTACTTATTTACAAAATCAATTGCAATCATACTGACGCCCAACCGACGTGCACACTGCATACTCTTCAAGGACGCACAGCTGTAAGCCAATGCATACCACGTACCTAATTGCAATAATTAATTAGCAGAAAAAAAAACCGCCACATAATTTCCGCAAAAGCCCTAAAGATAAGCTCAACAGAAACCACAGCGTATTCCCCTTGGGAATATCGCTCAAAATACCACTTGTGCCTGTGCGCATTCCTGAACTGGAAGCGACTTAAGACGCATATCGCACATTCCCACAATTCAATTGGTTTCTAGCACCCACTTGTGAACTCGCCCCACCCAAACACATTGTTCCACACCTCGCCAATGATAACAGCATTGTAATTGGCGCCTACTCGCAAAATTCTGCACAAGATTCCAAAGATTCTTCAACCGAAGCGCAATTTCCAGTAACATCGTCTTCGGTGGCGGTTGTCGGTCGATGCTTGTTCTATGTCACCCTAATCAGACCCAAATTCACCCTTTGGCATTACTACCGACATCAGGGTACTGCGGCCGACATCACCTACAAGCAGCAAGGATCTTTCGTGGCTATAATGGGTTTTTTTTTTTCTCTCGTATTTATTTCGCTCCTCCATTGCAGAGAGTCTGCTGGCGCCTCACAGAGACGCCATTGATGATGGCAATTGATTTTCGCATCCGTAACAAAAATGCGGTCTCAGAGGAGGGATGGCGATGACGATGCTGGCTGAGAGTTAAGGTGGCATCATGGAGATGGTATCTGGTGAAGTCAAGTCTTGGAATGCTCGGCCACGCTCGGAATCTCCAAGGAATTCTTATTGTGTCCTTGTGTTTGGTGTTCCTTCGTCGTGTTGTTGCCATCGTTGCGCCGTTGTCGTTGTCGTCACCGTCGTTCTCGTTGTCGCTGGTTGTTTGCTTGCGTGTTGGTGTACTCGCTGTAGGGTATCCGACTGAAGGAAGCATTCCATTTTTAAGGATAACTATGTCGGGCGACATCATTGGATTGCATTCCTTATTTAAAAGCTACTTCCCTCGTCAGGGCTGGTTGCCATCGTCGTCATCTGCAATGCCTCTGCCATCAGAGTGATCGTCATTGGCATTTTTATTGACGCACAGTGGGGTCGATTAGTGCGAGAATTTATTACCGAGTCGAGATGGAATGCCATCATGGGGATTTTTTTTTACACAGCGACTTCCGCAGTCGTCGGAGTTATAAAAATTGATTTATATTGACCTAGTGTATATTTTCGTTTGATCAGCAAGTAAGTACAAAATTTAAAAGGATTGATTATTGCGACGGGAGGTGCTGCCACTTGATGGCTGTAAATTCGATAGTGGGGGTGGATTTTTGCAAAAATTTGTTATTCGGGCGAAAGCAACAAAAGTGCATCCAAAAAGTTTGTGGAATCGAAATCGCCATTATTGCCCGACAGGAAACTAGTTTGCTGTGCTGTTTTTTAAACACAGATGAAAGGAAATATCAACAAACGTTCGACGACACTTCAAACAATTTTTAAAATACAAAAAAGAAAACTCTTTCGACCCCACAGTACCGTCCCATTCTCATCATCGCGTCGGTGGTTGCAATTTTCACTAGCAACAATTGTTGCCAAGAATTATTGCCGCTAAACTCGCTTCCGCCTTTTCATACACCGTTTTGTACTTACGAGAATTCAGGTCATAACGTTTCAGCTTAATGTCATTACAAATCAGCATCCACTGCCACGGGATGTCCTTCTTCTTCTACTTCTTTTTCATTTTCTTCACCCCATCTGAATTATCGTTTCTAACCCCAGGCCTTAAATTACATTACGTTAAATGTGAGCGAATTAACTTTCAATTAGATTTCATCCGACATCTAGGGAGTGACGAAGCGAAAAGGACAAAAAAAGGACTCCATCCATTCGGTGTAATGCAGTGATAGTAAGGAGGGCGAAACTAAATGAAAAACTGCAGAAGAGCGTCGTTAATAGAGAATCAGGTCAACCTGTCATGCAGGATAATATTCAACTAAAAACAGGACTTCGACAGATCCCTTTCAATCGATATACCAGTATCATTTAGAAAGAAAGTTTAAAGAAGAAATCTGGAACACAATATCCTGTACAGGGATAATAGCTCAAGTCTAAAAAAGTTGGAACTTAAAGGAAACCTTGCTCCGGGGGTATAGACGGAGCAGCAACCACTCCAGGGATCCCAGGATCAATTGGTTGGTACTCATCGTACTGGATTTATGGTTTCATCGCCATGGCTTTATTCTTTTTCTCCCCCATCCTGGCTGCGTCCCAAACAACAGAGACCACCCCTGCCAGCGTGTGTTATGACATAATAGCTGAGTGATATATAACGAAGCGCACACACAAGTACTGCATCGTTCTTTCCTGGATTATGTGTCGAGTGTGTCGCAGTTGCCGATGTTTAGGGTGTTTGCCCCGTCCGGAGTTTCATTTTTTCCCCTGCCAGTGAGCGTTGAGGTTATAATCTTCGACCTTTATTTTGCAAATGCTCTTCCTCTTGTCTATCTTTTGCCCGAGGCTTTGTGAATGAATGGGGGGGTTAAAAATTGTCCTCACACTTGCCGTCTAGACGGCGCCACAAAGTTATTGCCAGCAGGGAAATTGTCGTCATTTGTAGCGAAAATAAAGTTGGTGGCTTTCCAGCACTAGCAAGATTGCCGAAAGGAAAATAAAAGAACCGCATCTTCCATGAATGAATCGTTTGTCGGAAGTTGTTGTTATTGTTGTTTGTTGGGGCAAGGGGAGGCTTGATGTCGCCCCAATGACTGCTGATTGATGAGAGTGCAATTTATTTAAATTGCTGTGAAATAATTTGATGTGCTCTCCGGCTATACACTGTCAAGTGTAGCTGCCTTTGTTTGTGACCCTGAGTTGGTTGAAGCGAAAAAGCACCTATCAATTTGGTTTGAAATTCCTATGGACGATGACACGTTCTTATCTTGTCAAATTTAATGATGAATGTTGGGATACTCATTCCGTCCATTGACGTTTGATTACAACCTATCAAGGGTGTATGATGAGAGCGGGAGCACCAATCAGTAAGATGACAAAGCACGGATAAGTTTGCGAGGATTTTTAAGGGCGACCTCTGGCTATAAAGAAACTATTTAGTTTCCAATTTTGTACGGTTCAGCCTGGGGCTGAATTAATTGAAATGATGACTGCAGTTATATATTTGACACTGAACCACCTCGGGGCGTCACTTTTCAATAAGAGTTACTTTGTTAGGCAAGGGAATTTTGAAACCAGCTTGCATGCATATTTCTAGATATTTTCCCATTTTAATTGAGCTTTTTTCACAGTATTGTGAAATGTCAAACTCTTTTGTTATCGAGCTCTTTTTAAAGACGCTCATATTTTTCGAACATACCAGGGATGTATTCGGTACGGCAGCATTTTTTTTTAATTATTTGTAGCTGTCAAACAGTGCAGTCAAACAATAAACACTCATTTGTGAAATTATATAAAACAGTAGGTCTGCGACACACTTTACTAAATCCTGTTTCCGAACAGGAAAAAATCAGCAAGCAAACGAAAAAAATCAACCAGGGGGTCAATTCTCGTTCTGTGAAAAAGTGAAACGAAAATGTTTTCACCCTTTCACAGCAATTTCAATTCTCGTTCTACGAAAATGTGAAACCAAACTTCAAAAATTTTCATATGAATAATTTTTTTTCACGTTCTCATTTGCAAGTGAATGTTTTTAGTGAGAGTTTGAAAATTGAGAACCTGATATCATACAACACAGTATACGATACTAAACTCACCATGATATTTTCACTTATAGAACGAGAATCGCTTTTTAGTACTGAGTGAATCGAAAAAATGAAAGGAATGTGTGAGAGCTAATGTGAAAACGATTTATTCGATTCACTCTTTCACAGAACGAGAATTGACCCCCAGGAGAGCTATCCATTTTTGACAGCTTGTAAAAATTGAGCATTTTCATTTAAACGCCATTTACGGGTTAAATATGTAATGGTGTCTTATACCCTTCTCACACCGCACCGAAAACCGTGTTTTATTCGAAAACTCGTCGATGCATTCACACCAAATAGTTTTCGTTTGACGTTTCAATCAGTTGTGAGACACTAGTCGTGAAACTTCTCTGTAAACTATTTTGGTTACAAAATTTTGATCTGAATGCACTTAAAAGTAAATATTAGACCATCAATTGAGTGTGGAAAATGATTTTAAGTTGTGAGTTGTGACATCTGTTCGTTCAGATCTTCTGCTGACTTTGCAAAAGATGTGTTTCTTTAAACAACCCAACGAGTGGAAGTCGTTTTCCTGGTGCTTTCGTGGGAAACGACTTTAAGCAACTCGTTTTGAAAACAGAAATATACATATACTAGCTGGTAACCGCGACTTCGTCTGCGTAGAATTAGTACTATGAGCGCCACTTATCGGGTCCAAAGTAAAATATTTTTGTGAGAAGCTGATGGTCACACTGTCTGTGATTCTTTTCGGTCGTCGACTCTCTTTCGTGGCGTCATTTGTGGGCATGATTAATGAAAAAAAAATTGTACACAACTGCGTAGTTGATATGGAATGTAGTAAAATTCAACTTTTTTAATTATTAATATTTTAAAAAAGTAAAAATGCAAAAATAAGCACCCCGAAGTTTTTTTTCTCACACTTAATTTGTTAAGATTGGTTAAGCGTGTATTCGAGTGTCAATAGGGCATTAAAGCCTTTTGACTCGTTTTCATATTGAAATGTTGACACCAAGCATCTGACGCAACGAATTGTTGTCAAAAAGTGGATGGAGGAACAAATACGTTGACGTAATGTCCTCCTCCAAAACCATTTCACAGGGAAAATTACATTTTAACAGCGTCGCAAAACCCCGTCACACAACTACAACAAGAAGAACTCACTTTGCAACCACGCGAAAATACCCTTAAATCAGTTGCACTTCACCCCAAATGAACAGCACAGCCAATAAGTACTCGATTCGCGTTCAATCGATGCAAAAACAAAACACTCGCTCCCTCTCCTTTCACTTCGCCAGACTTAATCGTTGCGCAAAAGTTTCATTAAAACAAAACTGCCATGCCACCCGGAATAATGAACGCAATCAACCCTAGATTCGACATTGACACTTTCGGCACTTATTCACTCGATCATTCGTTCACTCACGCGTTCACTTACCCATTCGATAACAAACAACCCTGCACCGGATCGGTGACGTAGTGAAGGAAGCCATTGTGCACGAGCGACACATTCCTCTGCACTCTTGTGTTTCAAGGGAATTCAAATTTAAATCCCTTGGCTTGCGTTCAGCGTGCACAAGAACTAGGGCATACACACATTGACACATCTGCATCAACAACAACTAAGTCACCCAGAGCTACACACCCCGCCCTTTGCGCTGGCAACGCGAGGCATAGCCTTCCTCAAGGACTTTTGAGCTGATGAAATGATTTTGTTTTCTTTCCCTCTCATTGCTTATGTACTCGTCTCTTCTATCAATCGGTTATATGGGTTTAGCGCGTTGTTGAGGGGAAACTTTAAGAACGCACCCGACGCGATAAAGTCCGTAAATGTTCTGCCGAAGGAGTTGCCGTCACATGAATTAAACTAAACTTGTGGAGCTCGCATTCTGCGCTGTCATTAATTATTTCCGTTTTCTTGCTAAAGTTCTGTGTGTGTTACTTTCAGGCTGTTCATCGTATTATCGAGTGGCTGCGCATCCTGCATCAAGTATTGAAAGCCCTTGTCTTTGTCGGAGGTTCATAATTGACAGACAGAAATTCAAGTGATTTGACGATTTTTTTCCTACTCTCGAATCGATCTCACTGGTCGTCACTGGTTGTAGCGTCTGGCCTGGTGATGGGGCTGCTTCTGCATTCATTGGATATGAAAATTCAAACAGAGCGACGGATGAAGTTTTATCGCAAACTTTAGCGAAAGTTTCAATTATTTTTTCCCCCGCTCTTAAAGTTTGTCCAGACGTTTTTGCTTTAACCGCGCGGAACTAGTGATGCCTGCTACTGCTGCTGGCCCCAACAAGATGGACAGATGAGTCGAAAACTTGTTTACTATTCTGGTTATTGGCGAAAGGCTTGGATAATTACGCAAGAAATCATAGAGACAAGTTGTGAGCAAACAAAAACCAAAATATGAGAGAAACAAAGTTTTTCTTCGATTATCTATTTTTTTTTTTTTTTTTTTTTTTCGTCCTTTTCTCGCTTAATGCGCTCCTGTGTGGACGCAATTTGCAAAGTTTTCAATTTACCCTATTTCTTTTTGCAGTTGGGTTTTATTATTAGCTCATGTTTTTTTCCTCTGGCGCTGTATTCGATTTAATCGATTTCGAATAACTTGGTAATTGCTTTCCAAGTTGGATTATATAGATTGATTCCCTTTGTTTAAAGAGTGTGGGTGGGGACAGCCGATTTCGATTCATATTTCCGTTGAGTAATGATTACATCAAATTCCTTTGGCGATAATTGCAAATCAGCGTTTAGCTGCGTTTTTTTTTTCTAAGTTGCAATTAAACTTTGTGTTTGCAATTGAAATAGGAGTAAAGCGAAAATCATGGATGGTCCTTGAAAAGGGTGTCCTGGATGGTAGTTCCTGGTAGCTGTTGGTGAATGAATGAGTAATTCTGATGTTAAACATCATCGTGATGACGTTCTTCTTGAAAAAATAGGTCTTGAACGTGCGTATTGAGAAATTATAATTTTTGCACGTGAGTCCTTTTATTTTCGAAAAGTTAACAAATTTTCAAATGCGTTCCAAAAATTGTGCTAAAAATTGTTACCCAAAAATAGTAATAATATTTAATACCTATTTTAGTGTCGCATTTGACGGTATTGCCAAGTAACGAACTACTTGAACTACTGAGTGGGGGGAAATAGTAATACCTCCTGATGTTATTTATTTAAATTAATAAAAACAGTCCCTGACAGATTTTCTATATACTTTTCTCACCTCTTCTGTAATTTCAATTGGACAGCCAGTAGGAGAAAACAGGTTGTGGCTCTAGAAATATCTGCATAACTACGCGCTTTTTGGAAAAGTGCGAAAGTTTGTGAGATTTTTAAATTCGAACACTTTTTGATAGATTTTTTGAAGATTACCTTAGCGAGTACAATTAACCAAATTTTTCTTGGAGATCGCATTAAATGGAAATATTGAATGACAAAAAATAATGGACTCATATTTTAGAGATGCTGAAGATTAAAGTTTTGCCACTGTCAAATATTCGTCGCAGAAAAAATATATGAGAAGAATGGCAGTAAATCGTGGTCACTCTTTCTCAAATCACAATTTGTCTTAATATATCGCCAATTGGAAAGTTTCGGAGTTACAAATAGTACACACAGCCTTTGGTTATAAAATTTTTTCGGATGCATTACGAACTCGAAATTTCCGAATCGCTAGTTTTCCCAAACAACCCGAGTTTAATGTAGTTTTTGGAAACTTACAAAAAGGACCACAATTTCAATAGGATTTTTTTAACAGCAAACAAACAAAATTCATTGTGAGCAAAAAGTCGCGTAAAGGTTTTTTTGCAAATTTTTGGTTTCTCCAATATCAAAGAGCACAGTAGATTGTAAAGCCAACAGACGACTTTTTATGAATTTAAGACCGCTAAGGGAATAAAGGGCTGTGTTTTAGCTCAAAAGGAAATTTTTAAATTTAATATTCAAATATTCTTCTTTATTTGTGCTCGCAAACAAAAAGTTTCTTTTTCCCTTTTAATTCGTTTTAAGACTAGCAATATTTTTATTTGTCAAAAATATAAATTTCCCTCTATCTGCGAACACTTATCTTAGTATCTGTCTGATTGTAAACTAAATCTTGTGAGTACTGGCATGAAGGCTCTGCTCTACCACGTTTTTAAAGAGCAAAGTGACGTTGAAGCTATGTAAGCACCACATCAGTTGGGGGAATATTTATTAAAAGAATTGAGCAGTTGTTTCTTAGTCCCTTCAAGCCATCCGACATTGATAAATGGTTTACTGATCTCCTTTTAAAATTTACAAACACCTTCGCGATAATGTGGCAAAGCTAACTCTGGTTTTGATTAAGTGTGTCTTTCAATATAGCCACCTATAACCTAACCTAACCTACAGCTCCTTCCTGAGCTAAGGTGGTGTGCATTGCAAATTTAAGTCCCTAAGAACTCACCGTGGTAAAAACTTTCTACATCCTCACCTACAACCGCTTTTGACAGAATTATTTTGTTTGACATCTCATGTACTGTATTCCAAAGTCAACAATCTGAGTAACTGAAAAATAAATATCATAACTCACACTTGGTTGCAGTGTCCTCTAAATGTTGCAGTCCAAAATCAGACACCCAGCTATATGCTAAGTTTAGAAACCTCTGAGTGACTTAAACGGATGCAAGGGCTCTCCTTTGAATTAGCTCGGATTCACAACAATTTATGGTGTGCGCATCATCTCTTTCGAAAACAACAACCTGCATACTAAACAACGTAAATGCCTTCAAGTCACCACAACCCAGCCTTCAGCCAGCACTTAAAAGTGCATATAAAGCCAGTGCGCTCAGATTTGCCGCCATCAACAAATGTCAAAGACAGAAATAACAATAAATCTGCAAAACAACGCAAATAATCCAAAAGAGGACACTTTCAATTGCACTCTGCTTCAATTGTCCGGGATTTTCAATTCGCCATTTGTTTTCTTCAACGCATTTGTCAAGCTCTGAGCGGTTCTCGTATGCACAACGATACACACATCCGTCAGTCACCACCCCAGTGTATATAGGAACTTGGGAATTACACAAGCCACCAACGCGACCACTGGCAATACGATTTCACCCTCCTCCCCCGAGAGACGTGACTAATAAAAAAGTTTGTCAAAGACACCTCCTCGACAACTGCAGGAGGAGCATCTCCGCTTCCTTCCCGTGTCTAGCAGACAGTAGCTGTTACGTGAACGCACATGAATGTGTGCTGTTATCATTGAAGAGCTCATCCTTTGCCCATTCAGTCACCAAGGTGCATTCATCATTAATCCACTTCCTGCATCCAACATCCTCCCTGCAACACTGATTGCGCCTCAAATAGAGCTCACAGAGCATTTCAGTCACGGACTGTGTTTCACATTCAGTTTCAGTCGCTTTAACCTGAAAGAAGACTTCACTTCCAATTAATTCAGGCAGTTTTTTTTGCAACCCCCGAACGCCCAAGGACAAAAGAGGACCGAAAAGAAAATGCGCCCGCATGCACACAGGCACCAAAGAAGACATAAGGCTCCGACCGGTGGCGGTAGTGAGCTATTAACATGACGCCTGGCATATTGTTGGCTGACAGCGCACCATAATTGGCCATGTTCAGTAATTTCGCTGCTTCACTTCTCTCGGCGGGAATTAATGAGGATTTTTCGTTCCCATTGATGGTAACATTCGTTCTTCTCCAGAAATGCGCATATACATGCAAAAAGTCCATTATTATCCATTGTCCCTATCGCGCGCATCGTCAGAGATGCAAATGAGATAAACGCGGGGCGATAGTGCTGACAAGGGGTTAAAATGCAGAGTTCTCCCTCGCGCACTGCACTTGACTTATTAAGAGTCCTGCATACTGCACTTAACTATCCCAACTGGGTAAAATGGAACAGAGGAGAGAGACGAACCCACTGCTGTTCTGGAGTTCGTTAATGAAGAGTCACTGGGATGGCGCCAGAGGCAGTTAAGGCGCGTGCTGTAGCTGGCCGGCCTGGGAATAGGGAATACGAAAACGACTTCGGCCTCAAGGCACACACTTAGGACTTAGTTTCATGTCAGAAGGGAGTTTCTATAACCTCCCCTCCCTCCGCTGCGAGGCAATGCGCGAAGAAGTAATTTCACTTAAGCGTTTAAGTAGATAATCTCTCCAGGATATTGCAGTTCCTTTGTTTCGCCAGTTACTTCTGGTGGAAATAGAAGTGCTTTGGAGCGCGAGGAAATTGATTTGTTGGTCTATAGTGCGAAGGGGGTAGTTTGTTTAATCGCAAATAAAAGACTCTCCAACTTTACTTAACCTGGAAATAAGTGAATCGATATTGATGTGGAAATATGCTCCCAACAACAAGAAATTAATTTTAAGTTCGTTCACGACGGGCGAGAGTTCGGTCGGGTCGGGATGGGTGGTAATCGGAGGGCACTAATTTGATTAGAAACTCGGCAGAGTGTGTGTTTCTTGCAGAGGAAGTGTGCTCGACCTGGAAAAGACAAGTCGCGAGGAGATTAAGGTGGGTGTTTTGTTTAAAGTCTGTTCCCATGTACAGGGTGGCGCAAAATTAATCGTCCAATTTTGTTTCTGAATTACTTTTTCAATAAAAAAAAGGAAAAGATTTTGAGTGACGGAAATCTTTATTTGGACCTTTACAATTTTTTCTATCAAGTGGAGAAGTTGATGTCCGTCAAGTGTTTTGTGCCCGTTTTCGCATTTCCAATGACTTTCGGAAAAATTGCCGGTGATAACTGTTCGCATTCCTGTCGAATATTCTAATCAAGAGCTGCGGTTGTCTGAGGCTTGTTGGCATAAACCCGCGACTTCAAGTAGCCCCAAAGAAAGAAGTCTGGGATGGTTAAATCGGGCGATCTGGCTGAGCATGCCAAATCGCCAAAACGGAAGATTACGCGACCAGGAACCGCTTCCTTCACAATATCCATTGTGGCAAATTCACGCTGCGCTAACACCACCGACTGATTATTGATCAAAAGAATCGATCGACACAATTATTCCACGATCTTGCTTGGCTGTTTTATACTGCAGCTGTCTAGTTCACAAATGTCAAATATGATTGACGTGCGACGCCAATTATAACATCTTCCAAAAGGGTAGTTCATTTTGCGCCACCTTGTACATACATTCATTTACAAAATCGCCGCTGACTCACAGATGGCGTTGGTCCCTAACGCAGAAGAATTAACTACGTGTAAGTCAATTTTGAGTGGGACTTGGACTCAACTCACTCCTTGAATCAATATATAAGATTCTAACAACCATACTAGTTTATTTTATTTAAAAATCAGCACGCATTTGCAAACAAGGAGATTGGTTTCTCTTACTTACTTATAAATAGATGGTGATGCTTTTTCTTTCAAGGCAGCATGCAAGTTTTTGGGGACTCAAACAGATTTCATAAATCCTAACAATTCACTTTGCTTCTTGGATTTCGAAGTTGGTACCATTTGTGGTTGTGTTTAAAGATTTGGTTCCCTTCTTGTCTCACAGATGGCACTGCTTCTGAAGTACAACTAATGAGGCCGAACTATTGAAATACTTAGGTGGATTTGTGTCGTCCGAAACCTGAGTATATTAAAATAGAGTTTGTGCTGTTTATAGCTTAAATCCGACCGCCATTTTTGTCTCTAAAAACGACAGGGCGGCGTACATCTAATTGTAAGTTCCTTGAAAGGACAGAACTGCGTAATAATTTTCAAAGAGTTCCTCTAAGTTCGCCGTCAGCTTGTTTTTCAGGAAATGCCTGCTGTTGTAATCACATAATTCCAACAGTAATCGTTACAAACGAACTGTAAGGATGTCCCAACTCCACCGCTCTTCTGCTCCAATACACATAGATTGAGTTCATGCTAAATAACACATTGAAATATCAAATCTGATTGCTTTCCGCCCGCGCACTGTGAGTCTTTCTTTAGATAAATTGAAATATCTGCCTCCTGCCGACACTCATGCGACATGTTCAACTCCGCAGAATACTTCCGCCTTATTTTGAGTAATTTCCCCGACTCCCACGGAAAATATGTGTCAAAGGGCGTTGTTCAATGTTATTATGCAAATGACTGGCACATGGCTGAGATATTTTTGCATACTGTGATCGGTTTTACTCGTGAAATCGACGACATGAAAAAGTCAAAATATGCAGACGAAAAATATTCCACATACGCCACCGATACTGCATTCTGACATTACTCGTGAACACAATTAAAGTTGCGCTTTATTTCTGGCCGTGCGAGATTGCATTACGCTGCAGACACAATTGAACTGGAAAAGGGTCGTTCTTCACATTTTAATGTCATTTGGTTCTGCAACATACACAGCGGGTGTTTGCTTCGCAAAAAAAATAAATGCATCTCCAAGCCTCATGTAACGCTGGTTGCCGCACATCATCAATTCTGCGACAAAACTGAGGATAAAGAAGCAGCGCAGAACAGTGTCCTCCAGCGTCATGGATAATGCGGAGTAGCTGCTCCATTTATCTCTCCACTGTGCGCTGCATTTGCATCCGGGAATATAATAATTCTCTGCCGAGCGTTATCTTTTCACAGGAGGGCGAATGCAACGCGCAACAAGGACACAACCGACTGTGCAACAGAAAAGAGTCAAGTAAACATAGAAAAAGGATAACATCAACTCAACTCCCAAAAGGTGAATGACAAAACCAAGCACAACAAGGCAACGCGATGTTCACTGAATTGTTTGCTGAAATTTAATTTGTAAGAGAGAGAGAGAGAGATAGAGAAAGCTCGCGAGAAACATTTTAAATCGCCAACGTAAGCAGAAATACGCAAACCGAACGAACTGTAAACGGCTGCCATCGAACGAGGAAGGGGTGCGACGTTTTCTTCGCTGTAACTTAGTTTATTGCCACCTCGTTTGGGGGAAACGAGTCAAACCAACAAAGGAGGAGCAACGACTGCGAAGACGACGATGACGTTGATAAATAACAACTTGACAGAGGCAAATTGAATTCCTTAGCTTCTCAGCTGAAGCCAGACGCTCCTGCAATCGATTCGATTGTGTATCAAAGACAAAACAAGGGAATACCGCTTCGTCTATTTCCTTGCCGTGAATGATTCAATAAAACAAAAGACATTCACCTCGTTACGCGTCTTTACACCCATCGGTGTGTTTAAGGATAATATCGCAGTCCCCCCGCCCGCCGATAACTGCACAATAAATGTTTACCGTCGAGAATGAAAAATGTCAAATTGGCAACACACTCGAGTTGGCAATATTTTAAGTTGACAATGCCGTGGATTTTCTTCAATAAGGAGTCAGTAGTTGATTTTCCTCGTCGGTGGATAATTACTTACTCGCAGTTCATAGTTTGTGGAAAGTTCAAATGGCTCTCTTGCTCCCGTTGAATTCGAAGATTAAATTACCTGCAAAGAGAAGTAATAGCAGGAAAAAGTTAGTAAACTGTTTCGCTGTCAAGGAAAACGAAAATAAGTGAACGACAAGGGCGAAAAAAAAACTTATCTCAGGATAATGGCAGTGGAAATTGAGTCTGCGGTGCGACATTATTTATGTTCATTTGGTGGATGCTTTTAGCGCTCCCTAGATGACCATGAAGCGGAACCACAAGAGCACTGTAAAACAGGTAAAACAGTGCGAAAGAAAGAGAGATTGAAGACGTGTTTTGAAAAGGTTTCAGCCAGGTGATTTGTTTGGGGCGAAAGATCCTTTGTCCAGTTTAATATCTGAAATTACTCCCACCTATCAGAGAGGTGGGTAAATTTATGTAACCCTAGGTTGGTGGGTTTAGCTGGCTTTATTGTAATCGACTGTCGGAGGTCATGCCTAAAAGCGTAGATGCAGCCCTAGAGGTTTTATTAATATCGTAAGAGGGACATGGGAATCGAAATTCTTTTTGATAAACTTCTCACTAGCCAAGGGATTAAAGGCCAATGATTCTTCGATTATTATTCTGTTAAAGTGAGAGAAATGATATCTAAAAACTGCGGTTTCTATTGTTTTTAGTGAGTCGCCACCAATTCCGGTCTATTGTTCCCATTTTTCATGCATTGTGTGCCCTTTATTGTTTTTTAAATCCACCCGTAGCACAAACTATTTCCCAGCTAGAAAAATGTCAAGGAAACCATTTGATGACAGTAATTTGTTTTATAACTGATGCCATCTGTGAGTCAATACAGGTATTGAGTTAGCATGTACAAGAACCATATTTTTTATTTTGATCAGAATACACTAACTGAATACAAGCTGTGTCCAACTTGTTTCCTCAACTCCACAGGTTGGATATAAGTGTAGATTGCATCACCTTAACAACCATCACAAACTAGGTCACACGAGTCGTGGTAACAAAATGCTACATCATAGTGCTACTTGGGTTCAAGGCTGAACCGCCACTTCTACCTGGGTCCAATGCGTTGAAAATTTGCACTGAGTCTGTTTCTCTTGACTCTAGAATATCGCCAACAATTAAAAATACACAAATCTGTACTCAAGTTTTGAAACTTCAACATACTCACTGATTTATTATCGATTTGTTATAACCCATTCACATGAATTTAAAGGATAAAAATAATATGACAGTTAGACAACTGACCGAATCATTTGTAGCTCTTTTCACACTCCATCCTTAAAATGCCTTTGAGCATTTTTTTTAACTCAATAGTACTTATACTTGCATCTCAAAGCGTGTGTCAAAATGTCAAAGGATGTCGGAGTGATTGACACTGAAAGACTTTTATATTCGGGAAAAATTGTTAACGATCCAGGGCGTGGTGTGATGGTGTCCTCTACCCACAAAAGGAATAAAAGGAATATTTTATTTCTAAAAAAGCTGATAAGGTTTTAACGAATTTATTTATTTTTAATGTTTGTGTTTGTTTGTAAGAGTACCTACTTATCAAACCTTAAGCTTTCTTTATGACGAAATAGAGTAGGTACATCAATTTTCACCACCAAGGGGTTCCTTGAAACCCCACTTCAAAGAGCGGTCTATAAAAGTAAAGACACGATAAAAAAAAAAAGAACTATACCCGTCAAATGTGTGGTGGAAATATTCCGACCAGTCAAGCTTATTACATCCGAACCTGGAGATAAACAAAAGAACCAGAGTCCCCGCAAAACTAAAATCGAATAGCCATCCCTTCGCAGTCTATATTTGTTGCGAAAGCCACAGCACTGCATTCCATTGCAAAAGCTCATATTTCATAACCTCAACCAGTATCCCCGGTAGCATGTACAACTTGCGAGCAATAAAACTACTTGTCCTCGGAGCTAAAAGCTGGAAAAGAATACACAAAATAAATAGAAATGAAACTAATTCCCCAGATTATTTCCCATTTGCATTCCCATGCCAAATGACTGACACACAAAACCACTCCGCACCACTCGTGCTACTCGTATCTACCGCTTGCTCAACAAATCTGCGAAAGTCACCTTCCGCGTGCCTTCACTTACCTCCGTGTCAAGCCGGGGCACCCTCTTCCCCACTTTGAACTGATAATGCACGTAATTCAGCGTTATTTAGGGCCAAACATTCATAGTCACCCGCTTTCCCCGGCATGCATCCCTCCGGCCATACACGCTCTATGCTCTATCGTTTGCACAAAGGGCGAATATTTTCCTCTGCTTAACCGTCATCGTTCCCAGGATTGAGGTTGAGGTGTGACAGGAGAACGCAGCAGGGAGGGTGGTAAATCCCAGCACTGTTTTTAATTTCAGTGTGAAAAGTATGCACGAAAAAAAAAACGCAAAAAAGTGAAACGAACACAAACGGTGTCATCTGCAGCACAGTTATAGTCGGAGATAAAGAGAAGCCAAGTCGAGGTGGCGGAATCTCTCACTGCGCCGCACGGTTCTTCATCATTCCCCACAAAGGGCTGCCGAAACAAAGGGACAAATGAGGGCACGGAACACAACAAAATAGCGACGAGGACCGCTCACTTGTTGTTTGCTCTGTGATTTACATGAATGGTTTTGGTTAGTGTGCTGTGTTCACCGAGAGCGAGAGTACTCAACTCATAACCCACATGGTGCCTGCTAGTGGGTACCTGGCGAAAATTAAAACGCATACACGGAACTACCGGTGGTCCATCTTTGAATTTCCACTACAGTTGCAGGAAAAACCAATATTTCCATTTTTTCCTGCTTTTCTGTGTGAGGGGTCTCGCATGAGACATGAATTTATGTGGACGGGCAGATGTGTGAGTTGAATAATCAAGCAGGAGAAGATTTGTATGGGCCACGATTTAGCGAGGTGTTGTCATATGCTTGAGTGGACTGGCTGCACGAGGGAGAAACTCTGCTACTGCCCGTAAAGGAATCGGTAATGGACGTGGTCATCACTCAGAGTTTGCTCCAGGACAGCGAGCACAAATTTGAGTTATGTTTGGAATGCCGTGCTCTTGGATATCACACTATTATTGATTGGTTCCTCGAGGAGAGGATGAGTTGTGCACATACGGATGTCAGTGTAGCCTTGAGGCTATAAATATGGAAAGCTTTATTTGTTTGTCGGAGAGAAGTCCGGAAATTTGTGATTCGTAAATGTCGGATAGCTTCCCTGCAGCTTGTGTGTTCGGTTCATCAGAACTTATTGGAAATTGCGACGAGAGCGTTTCGGGAATATAAATAGCACTTGTCAGCTGGTTTAAATATTTTAAGGCACAGCTGCTGGGATACGCCCTTTTTTCAAAACTCCTTAAAGAGTTTTTGAAAAGAAACTCTCAAGCGAAAAAATGTCCTCTTTCATACAACTTCTGGTAGGAAACATGCTTGAGATGCTCCGCAGTTCCAAACAAAGTTGAGCCACCCAACTAAAAATAGTCTCGTGGTGTCGAAAATCGTGAAATTGACCCCCTCGAAGGGGGCACACAAAAGAAAACAAAGCAAAAACCAGAAGCGGATATTATACAGCACGAACTGATGGCATTGATTTGAATATTTCAACACAGAACAAAAATTTAACGCGTGTTAGCCCCCCAACAAAGGGGGTTAATTTTTGAACATCGGATAGAAGCTACTATTCGAATCTTCAAAGGACATAACAAGGGAACACTGACTCATAAATAACCAAGCCAAAAGAATTTACTAAATTAGAAAATCAAGTCCGCCACGGATTTTCTTGTTTTTCTTAAATTATACCTGCGGGCGAAATTCCTTTGACAAACAAATCACATCCTTATTTATTCGGTCTTAACGAAGCCTCAATTCGTAATTAACACATTCTTCGAGCATTTACTGAGGAGGAACACTGAGAAACATGCGGTTTCAGCACCACTCCACTTCCCTGCTCGGTGTTCATTACACCCCCTCTCTCTCTCTTTCGTTCTCTCTGTCAGACTGATGGAAATGACGAATAATCATCGGGGTTTAACGTCACCAAAACAACACAACCTCAGTGGAGTTTGCCACGATTAGAAATGCAGACAAAACCCTCGTTCTAACTGTCACTTCTGCATTCATCCGGAGGATAATTTCCCAAATTGGAAAGTCAAACAACACCGAGAAAAGGATCCACCATCGACACCGACATCGACGCCCACCCAATAAAACAAAAGCCATGCCTGCAAGTAAATGTCAAAGTTTGTAGATTTTCGTGGGGCGATACGATGCGATTTGCTGTGCTGGTTGATCGTTCCTCATTTTAAATCGAATTCAAATCGAAGGCAAGGAAATGAAAAATTCATAAAATAATTTCACGTTCCATTTATCACTGAAATGAGATATCGATTGCGGGACAAGGACAACAAAAAACCAAAATTTATCACATACATGCACTAGAGGCTATGGCATATCCATGCGCGTCTATACATAGATCTAATGCGAGTACACTGCGAGCTGCATAATTCGTTTTTACTTAAAAGTGGGTATTTCACTTGGAACGTGTTTACTTTATTTTCGAGTGCAGAACGGAAAATCGGTCGAAATTGAATTTTCTTACTCGAGGATGAAAGTCGGCACCAAATTGCGGAGACCAGTGCAGGATGCAGCACAACAGAATGTGTTTTATTTGTTGTTAAGTAAAAATATGTAACTTTGTTGTGCCTGAGTCGGAGAGTCCCGAGAAAGGAGTTTCTTCAAGTACTAGCAAGGGGTGTAGTAATTCGTTCTTGGAATAGGTTCGCTTGGAGTTTCTTTTTTGTTCATTTCGAAGAAAGGGAATATGAGCAGTGGAGCCGTTTATCCTTCTGCAGAAGGAAAACGCACATATAAATCATTCATGAAATGAAATTTCCTTCGCTTTCCTCCCTCGAAGGCAAATGGACAACATCGTTAGGTTGGGCGCCAGGAGCGGACGCAATAAAAATCTCTAAATGCTCTGAACGGATTTGTTTTCTGTTCATTTCAGTTGTTTTAAAATTGGAAGCATGTGTTGAAAGGGGGTTTGAGTGCGCTTTTTCAGCGGCGAGCTGGTTTCCATTTCTCTCGACTGCAATGCGATATTTTACTGACAGCTTGCACCTTTGCGTAAGTGGGGAATGTTTTTGGAACCATTTCATTCCGTAGAGGAAAACCATGATCTCAAACTTGGGAATCATATTTTTAATACTCCACAAAATTTCATACACAGTGTCTATACGAAATGACACACGAGTGATAGTGTAACTTCCAATTGCCCAGTTAACAAATCTCCACCCACCAGTGCGCAGATGCATCCACATTCATTCATGCACATTCTACACATTCACTCAATTGCAGCCCCTAATCCCTTCATAAATGCACAGAACCAAAAACCAGATAACCATGAGTGCCGGATTATGGCTAGCTAAATGCATTGCCACGCATAAAATTGGAGTCTCTCAGACGCCCCTGTTCCAATTAATACTTGAACATAATCATATTCGCCGTAGCGAAATGGATCACAAACAGCGCCCGTGCTTGCACCTTGTCATTCTAATTTGCAGCATCGCATCGTGCCGGTTTGTCTGGCGGCGCCGTGTCGCCGTGTTAATGCCATCAGGCGCTTTCACTAGAAGGATTAGTTCAATTAATCGAAAACAGTACAGCCAACGCTGGAAATCCTAGCTGTGATTGATACTAAGCCACGAATCACATCCCAACTGCAGCGGCATAGAGCACGACAGCACTATATGAATTTCATTTGACGATGGAGAGTAGTTCTTGATCCCTGAAGACCGAAATGAAAACGAATAAACGAATAGTTTTTGCAACGAAATTAGATTGCACGGTATTTATGGTGGGAGAGGAGAAAAAGGAATTTAACAGGGATAGCGGATAGCTGTCATGGTTGAACTAGGCGAAGATGAAAAAAGAAAGCGTGGTAATTTAATTAAGTTCCGATAAGATTTTCACAAAATTTGGCAAAGATAACCACTGCAAGTGAAAAGGAAATTGATATAAAATAAAAAGTCCCACGAATCCTTTTCAATGCTGCGTGGCAGAAGGTTGTGGAATTTTGCGTCATCTGCTTTTGAAGGAAGTGACAGAAAGGAGTAACGCAGCTATGGAGAAAATTTTACAGTCGAAAGTGATTACATCCACAAATTCATGATGGAAGGACCTGTGGCTTAGAATGTCCTCTTAGCTATTAATAAAGATGCGAAGGCCGATTTCTAATCCGCCTGAAAGGCTCCTTAAATTGTAAAAACGCGTCAGTGGCAAAAGCGGTTAGCATCGCCTCAAAATCGACTGCAAATCAAGAGTAGGCCACCACACTATCGAATCTGAAACAACTTGACGTACGTTACTTTTCGTTTCGCTAAAGTGAAGGAAATTGAGGCTAGAATTCGATTGAATACAAAATATCTTGACAGAATTGTAAAAGGAGGTCAGGGGAAATATATGCGAAAGACTTTATCGAAGTTGGAATCGAAACTTTTATAAACAAAATAAATACCCACCCGAATTTAAAAACCAGTAACGGAAAACTTAACTGGTTGGAGGAAATTTTTTAAGGAATTTAAAAGAAAATAAACATTCATGGTTTTACCAGTGAAACAAACCTAAATAAATCTTTTAAAAAACCAATTGTCCGCCAAACACCAGTGATGCCAGTTCGTGGGAAATATGCGCTTTAAAAAAAAAATACTGGCTACATGATAAACTTAAAATAAACTATTTTAAACGTTTGTTTAACTTAAGATGGGTAATCTTCAATAACAAAAAATATAAAATAAACTGCACTCCGGGAACCACTTTAGGTCAGTGTTGCCAGTTCGTGGGGAATTCTCCTTTTTGTGGGGAATTTCAGTCCAAAATTTAATGGGAATCTTTATGTCAATATACTTAAAATCAATATTCCTTTTTAAACGCAACCCAACCTTATTGCGCAAGTGTGCACACTAACTAACATGACATACATAATTATATTCCTCGTGCGCAAGTAGCAGGTGTCATTATAATCGTATGACTGATTGGAAAACTAAACATGTTCAATATGAGTGCGTTCATTGTACCTGCATTTAAGATTTTGTATTGGAACTTGGGTGAAAAATTTGAAAGAAGCAGTGTGTTTACTCAACATTTTGATTGTGGGGAATTAATGGGAGAACGGGAAAAAATGGGAATTTTAAGGTCTGCGATGGGGAATTTGACTTAAAGCGCCTGCAACACTCTTTAAGTACTTTAACTCGGGTTAAAACCCAAGTTTTAATAATGACATTAAATAAATAAGAAAAGTGGAAAAGTGAAATAGAAAATAAAGAGCAAGAAGCTGAAATAAGTTCACTTCATTCGTGAAATGGATGAAATGTTGATGTCTTCGTCGTCAGGAGACGAATTTGTCGGAGATCTTTTAAAACAGCCGCTGATGGTTTATCTTCGACTGATTTTCATGATCACTGCTGCTGTTGTATCGTTGTCATCGTCGCCGTCATCTACCATTTTACGTTTATCTACATTTACTTTCGACATAATAATAGGTTCGTTCGGGTACTTTTTTGCAAACGTAAAATTATTAAAAATTTCCTAAGAAACTGTGCAAATGCGACCACGTACTGAGAAAATTTAAAAAAATGAGAGTGAAATCCATTTCCCATCTTTTCATTTTTTCGTAATTTTCTACTTGCCGAATTTCACCTTACTGAAAAATGAAAATTGAAAACTGACAATTAATTGACAGCTCAAAAGTTTGACTAGTAAAACTGTATTTTTTTTCGTCTTCAACGATGTCGGAGGAATAGTTATAATCTAATATTCTCCTCAAACATATCAGCGCATTCAAAATGGTAAGTTTAATGGGTATTTAGCTTATAAAAATTGCAATTCCAACTTATTTTGTAGATGCTGCATTTTACGATAATGTCAAAATGACGTCTGTTAAACTTTTTGTAAGAAAACCGATCAGGTACTTCTCTTGAAATTGAGAGATTTTCTCTCTCGATTTCTGAAATTTTAAGTTTTTCATTTTTCTATGCTGAAAGTACACGAACGAACCAAATTAGTACACCTAAAAATAAAACTGGGCGCACAACAAATCAAATCAATTTCCAAGTGACAAACAACAAAAAACAAATGTCATTCTTAATGAAATCTGACATTAGGTAGGTTTAAAACGGGTTAAAATCGGTTTTAACTATTTGAGTTCGCGTTTATCTTAATCCGGTAGGCTTAATGCATGCTTTTAAGTGAATATTAAGTATATAGATTAAAATTGATAGGCTTAATAAAAGCGGATAAAATGGTCGGGTGTAAAATTAACTTAAACTCCGTTTACACCCGGATAGTGAATAGAATGTCCGTTCGATTGTCTACTTTTTAAAATGTGTCTCCATAGATTCGCTTTTCAGATGAAAGGATATATTGAAAATAAAATAAAATAGAATGGGAAAAAAGGAAGAAGAAATTTTGTACATAAGTGTGGAATATTTTTTATCCAGATGGCGATCTCTCCCTCTCTCTCTTGAAGAGCGTAGGTAATTTATTTGTTCGAAGGTAATGTTGGGGCCAGGAGTGCTAAATCGTGGGTAATTACCCATTTCGTGGGCATTTTGCTTTTGAAAATAAGCTAAAAGGACATTTTTTAATTTCAGAAAAACCAAAAATAGTGCATTTTGTTGTTTTTTAATGTCGACATAGGCAAAAGGGGCATTTTTGGGTATTTTTGATAACCGTCGTGAGCAATTCAGTCCGAAAAGTCTTGTATTAGAAGTGTACAGGTTCAATAGGACGAAGGCACATCTCATATGTCTCAATTTGAACGCCCCAAAGTGAACAAACTAAACTTCAAGGGCAATAAAAAAATACTTCATCACCATCCCCAAAAGTATTAGCCAATTCGAATGCTTTCCCATAAATATTGCATGAGTCGCCATTGCCATAGACATCTACTTATCGAATGTATTCACTTAAATTCAATAAAATAAAGCCTGCCCCACCTGTTCATCAATTTCTCAATTTAGCAATTTTCCTGAAACAAATATCGTATTTTCCCAGCTCGGCATATTTAGGCCTGTTTGTCGAACAGCGTTTTCATATTGACCGCACAATACATGCACTCCTCCTGCTAGAATTTTATTCAGCTGACGTTGCAAACAGTTGCTCACCTATTCCCAAAGTTCCCTCTACTATCGGCAATGTAAAACATTTTTGTTCGCCTCTTCCTAAACCTAAAACATGCCAAACAGCCTAAACCAAAGTAAAGGAACGTGCCAGTGTGGTTCGTGGACTTGTTTCGAATTTCGTGCAGAGAGTGGGTGTACGCTGTACGCGTGTATACTGTAAATGTCGAGTCGGAAAATTATTCAAATTTAAAGCTGGCTTCGCTAAACTATTCAATATTCACACACCCGTTCTAAATTATAATTAAATTCCATTATTTACGCAATTCGAAGTCACTTGAAATGCTTCAACCCTTGCCAAACTAAGACCGGCATGAATTCGTGATCAATGTCAAAACCTCTTTCTGCAGCGCAACTGTCAAGCACTCCGGTGAAGATTATCTAATTAAGTATTCAAATCCCCCAGTTGACAGAAGACGCAAGACGCTCCGGACCATCCGACAAAAAATCTTCTCCATTGCTAAGCTGTGATGTTGTGACTTTATCTTTGCAGTCATTACACCTTTCAACTGTGCAGAGTTGTTCAGATACCTTAAATTGTCAATGTCAACTTGTTGGGAGTTTTGCTCACATACCAACACTCGGCTTGCATTTGCATATTTTACTATGCCATCGCAATACTTATGCTTGGCTTAAATATTCATTTCGCGTTGCTAGAACAAGATTTTGGGTGAGTTTAATGGAGCCTAATAATGCTCCGCGCATTAGTTACAGGAAGTAAGCACATTCGCAGGAGTGCATCGCGTGGCAAACGCAGCTCGATGTACATGGATGGAGTTTTGCATTTTATCCTTTTCAGTACAAAAGGAAAGGGAAACAGTTTTGCATAAAGTCTGTGCTGCACTTTATGGGCGAGTCGATTGAAATATTCAGCCGATTTTGCATAGTGCAGGCGAATTGAATTTCAAATTTTATCAATCGGTTTTCGGGGGGCAGCCCACCCATTTGATGGAGTTTATATAGGGTACATACGAAATGAGCGTCGCTATTATGATTAATTTGGCATTCTAAATTTGTTTCCAAGTCGATAAAGTTTCAGGCCGAAGGATATGGGCTCCATGAATATTTGAAGATGTGTTAATGAGTTTCATTATAAAGTCGGCAGCGTTTTCCGGCCTTTTTAAAAAGATCAAAAATTTAAAATACACATACTTTTGTTTGTGTCTATATGAATGAAATGCAGGACAAAAAAAGATGGAATACTATTTTTGGAAAATGTATTCTTTCGATTGTAAATTTGCTGCAACAATTTTAGACGCTCTTCTGTCCAATAAAGCCCGATTGATATAGCCCGTCTGTTGTTTGTATCGATAACAAAAATAAAATAAAATAAAAAAAAACACTTTACTGGATGGACCTATTTTGCCAACACCCTTTTTCTGTGATGAAATGTGTTACTCGGATAGAGGCGAAGAAACAAGTAATCGAGTTAAATGGTTTTCAAAATTACAAGCAAAAGAGCGACATCTGTTATCGAATTTATACGCTCCACCGCAAATGGGTTATAGTCTTTACTGATTTTTATTTAAATATGTTTCTATGAAAATTTAAATTTGACTGTGACATTTGTTTTTAACGTTATTTCATTAAATTGGTTACAGCAATGGGAACGATCGGATTTCTAGTTTACCAAGTCTGACAGCAGTCAGACATTGGCCTCCCTTTTGAACAATTTGTCGATGAGGTTAATGACTTAGTATGCAGGCAAAATTTGTTTGACAAGATTTGTCGGCTACCTTTACATAAATGTCAACTGAAAAGAAAAAAACAATCACGGGATTACTCCAGGCCACTAAAAACTGAAACACGCATCAAGTCAGTCAGCTGTCAGACTTACTTTAGTTTCGAATTTCATTTAAGCCTATTTTATGTTCTTGTTAAAATAGAATTATTCTTAAGATCTGTCAGTTAAATCAGCGAAACATTGCAAAATCCCACAGTGCTGGGGACAGCGTTGCCACTAAAGTCTTTAGCAAATGTAGTACGTTAGCTAACAAAATGTAGCATTTTCAAACAAAATGTAGTACCTGTTTTTTTTTTTATTGACATTTAAATTAAGTAACAAACAAATAAATAGTAATGACATAACAAAATTATAATTTTAATTCACAAAAAAATAATGAAAAAGAAAAAAAATAACATAATAAAATTCCAGTCCGAATGTGAAACTACTTTTAAAAACCGATCCATATTATTTGCAGTTGTTGTAGGTGCAACACAATAACCAAACAAATTTAATTGGCTGTCAGCTCTTAATTCAGCTGATAGACAGAGACAGACACTTCATGTTGTACCTACGGAAATGACGGAATTCAGCTGAAGATTTGCACATACTTTAGAGTGATGTCAAGTTTTTAAATCGATTTATTAAGTTATAAAAGCACAAGGGGGAAATTTGAAATGTTGTTCGTAAAAAGGAAATAGGTTAGACGGATTTTAGGAAATGTAGTACTTTGGGGTAACGATGTAGTATGTAGTACAGCGTTAAAAAAAACGCCAAATATGTAGCATAGTACTACATATGTAGTACAAGTGGCAACGCTGGCTGGGGAGTTGTGTTACTCTCCACTGTAACCATTTACAAGCGTATTCATATGTGACCGCTCTAATAAATGTTCTTTCAGTTGACATTGAACGGCCTGAAACGGTGAACTAGTTGACTGACAGTAAGTTGACATCAAGTTGACAACTCAAGTTTACGCATTCGTATACTCGTACCTAATCCAAACAAATCTAGTTAACGTTCTTCATTAAGTAAGTCTTCGAACGTACCCCTGCCCCTAAATGATCTCACACATACTCGTATATAGAACAATACTTTTTGAGTGATAATGCTGCATTGACAACATCGCACATTCCTACGGAAAGATTGAATACTAAATAGCCGTGTGACTGCAAGTGATAGCATTACCTATAATACGCAAAAAAAAGTGACACTAATTTTGGTCGGCCATCTTGTGTATGTGGTAGAAATTATGGGAAAGCTCAGCATGTGGGTATTTTTATAGCGATGTCTTACAAAATTTCGCTTTCCTATAAACAAAATGGCTTTCGGAAGTAATGAATGGACAATTATTGATTTATGTCGTAAATGTTATTGATGAATTGTTGGCTTAATATACTGACACTAATTACCACTATCATTTCACATGTTTTAAATCAGAAATAGAAATGTTGTCAAGTGATAGCTGAAATGTTGGCCGCCGGAACTTGACTTTATTTCGGTTTTAACTATTTACAATTATGGTATGACACTTTAGGGGTCTGATTTGCGATCTCATTCTTAAGCCTTCATTAGCATTGACTGCTGATAAACGGATCTCTCTCTCTCTCTCTTGGATATCGCATTTTCGACGGTATTTTGCTGGTTCTAGAGTGCACCCAAACAAGTTTTAAACTTGTTCTTTTTTATATTTCCAATAAAAGTCGCTGAAAGTTAGGCACACAGCTATATAGGTTTTTATTTCTCTATCTCTTTATGTAAAACGACAAAAATTCCACCGATATTCCCCCAGAAATCATTAAAAAAACGTCAAACCCAGAAATGCGGTTCTCAAATCAAAATGCAAAAATACATTTTCCTACGAAATAATACACTCAAAGGTAATAAATGGAAAACCAAAAATAAACATTTTAATTTGTACATATAACCGCATCCCGTCACTTTGACAGTGAATGACACGTGTGTATAAGTTAGGTTAAACGGGGTGTGAGGCCTCTCATAGAACACTAACCAGCATAATGGCCCGGAGCCCCATCGCGATCCTGCGGCATGTGTGCATAACGTAAATAATTTATGCATAACCAACCGGAATCAAATGTAAGGTAATGAATGCATGTCAGACATGTTGCTGTTGGTAGGCTTCCGCCGAATATGAGCCTTTCAGAGCCGCTTTTTGTCTGCATGTCATATGCATTGAATGTCAATTTGCAAAACAGTTTTATTCAAAAGGTATATACATTTGGGCCGCTTACTCATTTCCAGCAGCTTCCCTTTTACAAAAGCGGGCGATAATAAGTTTAGAAAAAAAATATATGTGTCGAACAAATGTGGGTAGGGTTTCAACTTATCTACGAAACTAAGCATCTGTTTCGGGCATTTCCAGTGGCAGTATATTTTTTTGTGGCATGCCTTAGAAACATAACCTTTTCCTTGAAATAAGTTCCTAAAACAAGACGCACGTGACAAATTTGTAAAAGCAAAAGGGAATGATAATAAAAAGAAAATTTATCGACTGTTTGTTTATGGTGTCATTAGTTTTTTAACGACGGGGTTCCGTTCGAAACCCTTTTAAAGTGTATCCCTATATGCCTTCGCTTTGTGTGACTGCGACATGGGCTGTAAATATATTTACGAGCCCCTCTTTAATATTGGCACGAAAGCGGGGATCATTCGTTAAATCCATGTACCACGATGCAGCAATCAAAATCAGAGTAGTAGATTAGGCTTCTCAGATAGCTCAACAACAAACAAGCGTCGACTTTTTCAATCATCATTATAAGCTGTGCGACAGCCATCTGGGGAGTAATCAGCGAGGAAACGTGCAGAAAATGCAATAATGGGTTGCCTGTCAGTTTCCAAAGAGGAAATTCTATGTCACAGTAACTCAAAACTCATGAAATTTAATCCAGAAACAGTAACTCAATTAAATGCCAATAAATTCGGAAATGAAATCCATCTGCCTAATAAATCTGTCAACATACGGGTTGGGTATTATGTGTTTGTGCAAATATCGCAATATTCACAAGGACCACAGATTATTAGATAGAACTGTCCTTTGTGTTTGAGGGCCATAAATTGTTCTTTGACAGTATCATTTGCTCAGGATGGCACGTTTGTCAGATAAGTTATGCCACTCATGCATGTTACAAAACAGTATGTACGAGCTGAAGATAATTATTAAACTAATTGTGTTCAAAGTACACCCTCATGTTACAGTTATGCAATTGAACGATAATCAATTGGCCCTATAGGGATTTCAAAGGCGGGTGGCTATGTAATTGCAATTCCTTGCCGCTTTAACTGATAAGAGTCTTCAATAGACTTTTGCAGGTGGTTGAACAACGAAGGCGACGCAGATACCATTGCAAGGCAGAAGGGGTGTTCAAGACAGGACCTCAATCCACCTGATGAAAATGAAGACAGCGATGCTTAAACTCAAGACCGACAATAGTACCGCAAAAATTTAAAGCCAAATAGGTTTAATTCATCAATCTTTGGGACAAGTTGGTGCGTTCTACATAACTTCGGAAGGCTGGCCAGCAAACCTACCGAAGTTATATAGAATTGTAGAACGCACCAACTTGTCCCAAAGATTGATGAATTAAACCTCAGCATCATTCACCTGATTCCGAGCAGGAAGACCCCTAACTCTGCAAACTGTATAGAGGCTGTAGTCTCCGATTGAACTGCGTGTCATGTCTATCAGTTTTGAGGCCGCACGTGACTGAACTTTTTAAGATGAACTTTAAAGAGCCGTGGGTAGTTTTGACTTCCGATGGGAAGAACGACGCTTGATAGACCTGCTCCCTTGGCAATGAATACAATCAAACTCAAACCCAGTCCCAGTCTTATGCCCAGAACCATTGACATGACGAAAGCTGACCCAATGTTTTAGATTTTAGAGGTTAAAGTCGTAAGTTTTTTCTATATGACAACCTCCGACCGACAACTGTACCGCAAAAATTAAAGACAAATAAAACCTTTGTGCAAGTGAATTCGGGACTACTAGTCCCATCGGACCCTCATGCAAGGTGGCGCCATTCCGTTGCAAAAGAAGAGCAACCTTCCTTCGATTCAGAGTGGCAAAATTACAATAAAAACCTTTGTGGAAGTGAATTCGGGACTACCAGTCCCATCGGACGTTCATGCAAGGTGGCACCATTCCGTTGCAAAATGAGGGCAACCCTCCCGGAGTGGCAAAATTGATAAATAAATGATTCCAATTACACCCGAACATACCCGACTCGTCGAAGGAAACATTTGACTGCTCAGAACCCACTCGAGTGCAGCTAAATGGAATTTCTGTCGTCATAAACATCTCCAGCTAAATGCATCGAATGGGATTGAAAAATCGATTAAGAAGTTCGCCTCCAAGAGCTTAGCTCAATACTGATTGGATTTTCCAAAGTACTGAACCAGAATATCAATGCAATTTCATCAGTCGTCCGCTTCTGTTACTCGGCCACTCACTCCTGTAACTCCTGTAGAATGGGGGAAAAAAAAACGGGCCGAAGTGAGTAAGAGGCCAGGGAGGGGACACCAGTTGGAGCCCCTTAAGCGACTAAATTGTATTAAAGTATCCTGCGGCACACGAATCACTCAGAGTAAATGGCAATGCCTAAGACTTTGATATCACTGTTGCTATACCCTCTTCAGATGACTCTAAAAGTGCACACACTCACGGACACAGCGCACTCAGTCAGTTGATGTGAAATCCCATATCAAAAAGTCGTAACATTTCAATGCAGTGTCCTTCAGTAAGCTCATCTCATCCTCTGGCCATCAAGGGAACGTCCTTTGTATACACAGACCTCTCAACGTCCTCCTGCTCATTTCGATGATGGCATTCAGAAGGCAGACTTACTGACTCTTCATTCTGCACTTGTTCAGGATCAGTGAGGATATCGAAGGAGGATCTATTGATTTCCCTTTTTGGGGCGAGCATTTTTCGCTTCATCCTTCCAGCGAGATTTCTTTTGGTCTTGTGAAAAAGGGCAGTCGACTTTTATACGGAAAGGAACAGTTTCAACTGTGAAGCAGGACCAGGAGTGAGTTGGCTCGTAGTTTTGTGGTATTTATACGTTTTCTCAGAGGCGGCCACTGGACGTTCTGTGTGAAGCTAGGGAAGGGCAGAAGCGGATGATACTTAAGATGGAATTATGAACAGTCCAATGGTGTACACTCAATTTTGTTTTTTTTTCTTCTGATGGTTACTTCTATACAAGGAAGAAGCAGAGGATAAATCCTGGGATTGAAGACTTGCAGCGAGAGTGAATAATGGAAGCCAAACTAAAAGGAGTCGATACAGGCTTTTGAACTCGATTGAGTTTGGTTTCTTAATTGACCATTTAAAGGGTGGAAATCGGGGGAGCTTCTGACAAAGCAAACATCACATAAAGTCCTCGGAATAAATTACTTCTTATGGCCGAAGCTCCTTTCGTAAACATCAATATAAATAATCCATTGTCTCCGCACTCACTGTTAATGCCAATTTAAAATCTCCACATCCCTTGACGCACCGTTGCAAATGGAAAGCATTGATTGCTGAATTCTCAAGTGGAAGTGTCCATTTCCCAGGCGCACGGATCATTTCGATTCGGCCAGCTCCAGTGGCAGTGCAATCGCAAATAGCAATCATCCTGTCAAGAGATTAATTCGAACCTTTTACCGCTTAATGCAAATATTCAAAAGGACATTGTGAATAATTTTTCGCAACCGAGTATCCAGTGATTGGAACTGTGCGAGACAGAGAAGAATGCACTTCGTATCCTTAGAGTTTAATTTGCGTTTCCTTTGCTGTACGTAGCTGTCTGCATGGTCTTAGAGGCAGGACAGTGAGACTATATCTCTTCGAATCGATTTGCTGATTGCGTGTGGTCCAGTTTTCGATTTGCTTGTCTAATGGAGCTCCAAAGGATGTGACCGAGAATAAATTGTCCCGCAAACCAGAAATATGTTTGCATCTGCCTCCTGCGGTGTGGGCAATAATTCATGAGATGGGAACAATTTGCTGATGGGGGCTGTGAGGACATGTTTAATATTCAGTTATGGCAGTTGTCGAATGTTCTCCGGATGGCGAATTCGATGGCAAAATTAAATTTGGTTAACATTTGAGAATAGTAGCTATATGCGCAATAGAGTAAGACGGAGAATTGTGTCGGTTGGGAATATTTTTGGATCTATTTAAAATTTTATAACCTGCAATGAAGACTAGGGGAAGGTTGAGAATTTGATTTCTTTGTTATGTTCGATTTTTGTACTAGATTATTGATTTCCAATGGCGATATTGGCGAGTTTGAGATGCACACAAACGTTCACTTTGGCTTTCTTAATTTGCATGCCTCTCCCTCCGTCTCACACTTTGCGAATTAAATATGTTGGCCAAGTAGGGTTGGTCTCCATGTTCTCTTAACTGACAGCGGAAACACAAAATTTGAATTGGAAAAGAAAACACTAATCCGAGGGAAACTCTTCCACCATGTGTCGGAAAATTCTTCAGACTAATTTTTGTGATATTAATTATTTTGTTTCCCCCAAATTGAGCACAAAGCTCCCCTCGAATGAATTCGAACAACCGCCATACACGACTCGGTAGCGTAATCGCTGCAGAAAGTTTGTCCAACTATCGCTCCGAATATAATCGGATTATGGAGGAAAAATTTCTTTAATCCTACTTAGCCATATACTTACCAACTGTATCGTTCCACATTCGCATATATCTATCCTTTCAATTTCCATAACAAAACTTGGCAGAGAAATAAAGTTTCGTAGATAGAAAGTCGACACAGAAATTGTTCAAAGGATGCGAACGTCGAATCGAGTGTTTTTTCTATTTATTTATTTTTTTCATGTTTTTACCAAAACCCACTTGCAGTCAAAACTTAGGGATCAACTTTTTGATATTGAAATCATCCCACCTGACAGGCAGGTGTGTAGCTATCACTTCTCAGGATCTCCAGTGTCGTCTTGTTATTTTAGGCAGCGTGTTAGACAGGGTATTGTGAAAATGTCCTTGCTGTTACTTGTACTGCTCTGCCAAGGAGACACTTTATGAACTTTTTTTTCACAATGCACCCACCACCTCACGAGTCCATTGAAACTTCTCAATTGCCATAGCAGATGGCTTAAGGGTGCTTCGTTCGTACACGTACAGTACGTACACCATCGGATCAGAAGGAGTCTAAATTTGGATTAGAATCTCATGTTCAAGTGTTCACAGGGAGTGAAAAGTTCAAAATAGGACTAGCAACAGCCAGAGTGAAAGTGTAGCTCGGGGGTGGGTCCTGCACAAAGTGGATAACAAGTGTCAAAGGTGAAATTGGACACCACTTGCAGATACAACCTGGATGTGGATACGGTTATTGTCAATACCGGTTGGGTGCCGTGCCGCCATTGTACGGGTTCAACTTGTGTGTCTTCGTAAGTCACCTTTGAAATTGTCCTTGGGCACAGGCACCAGCGCGACGACCAAGCCACTGAAGTCTTACGACTGTTCGACTGGAGATTAATTTCGCTTCTGTGCGGTTTTCACAGACATGCAAGAACTCGTGGAAAGGACCTGCGGACCGAATGAGTTTTTGCTACTCAAACCTGCACAGTGGGTTGTCCGTCACGGAGAAATGATCATCAGAAAGCGGATGGGAGGCAGACAACTTAGTTGTCTTTGATGGAGTGGGTTGAGATATGTCCCTGATGAGGAAAGAACCAACAACACGATGAATCCTCCTTGGATACCACTTTCATCAGTTTTAGTTTACTTTTTCCCCATCTTATCCTTTAGAAAACTAGTCGTTGTGTTCCTTGCAAGGCATTGTGGCTTTTTCGCTGCTTTGTGACGGATGTTTCAAGTTTTGCCATTCATGGCCAAGCGCAAAAGATAAGGATACCTTGTGTCGGTCTTGGTTTCCCTGTGTTTGTGCAGTGTAATCCGCTTTTGTCTCGAATTAAATTTGAAACAGTTGCTTGTGTGCGTGTAGTAATAGAGTCGGACAGCGTTGATGACGGATCTGTTATTATACTCGAGTGGTTATTACTGTTGGGAGGATGGTTTTTGGAAGGAGTCTTTGTGGTGCAATCGATTTTGTTGTACTAATTATTTCGAAACTAACTTCACAAAGTAGCATCAAGGAAATGGGAAATGCTCTTGTGGGTTTCGTCGAAAGTAAAGCACGCACATCGAGACTTTGCTCACATGTGAATAGCATATGGCGTGCCTTTGGCAACTACTCTTCAGAAAAGGCCTTGCCTTAAGGGTAATCTTCGATAAGTTGGCACATTTAATGAATGTAATTAGAAAGTTTTGCAAACTAATTCCTTGGGGCTTATTTAGTTTTGATATCCCTAGCCCTTGTATGGAGCGATTGATTGGATAGAAAGTTTCTCTGATTTGATCCGTCCTACAAGAGCAACAAATAAGCAAACCTTTAGCAACTGCTGTGCGGTATTGATATCGTTATCGATTTTGGGATTCTGTTCCGATTTTAGAAAATTATTCAAAATCGGCGCACATTCTTAAGCCAAACTCGACCGCTAAACAAGAGTCATTGAAATATTTGTCCGCCATTGTTTATTGCATGTTAACCCGAATGTTTATTTTCAGAAAAGACTTATATTCCCTAATGAAAAAAAGGGTAAATCTGTCGTTTGACATGGTTTCAGCAACACCCTGTACCCAAACCACAACGAACCAAACGTGTGCCCCGTCATTTCGGTTAATATTTTTAGAGATTTATATCATTTGTGTAAACATTAATTTAGGTTCATTATTCCGCCTTAAATAATCATGTGAACTGCCCTTAAGCACTAAAGCCTCGTTTACTTGCCGGATTGTTTTTCTTTAACGCAAGAGTTTCGCAAATCCAGCTCAAGGTGATTAGAACTGAAATCGCGCAACATATAAATATAAAGGTATCAACTTTTTGTTGATAAACAAATAAAACTTTAAGTACCGGCAACTATTTTCAATTTTAACTCGAAAGTGGAATTTATCCAAGCAGCTTTTTTCCAATTTTAAATTCCCTTGGTGGCAGCTAGAGAAAACAAGAATAACATTTATTTTACGAGGAACTTGCGAAAAAAGGGGGATAATAAAACTGGAGAAGGTATCAAAGCAACCAATTAAACTGAATTGGAATTTCGTGTTTACAGTTAGGTTAGGTTAGGTTAGGTTGATGGGTGGAAACGGCAGAGCGAACCCTACACTACCCCACTTAGGTCCATGTGGACCCATTGTGATGCCCTTTTTGGCCGTTGTTTTTTGGCGATGAGATTTGTAGTTACAAGCCAACGAGCAATACTTTATAGCACAGAAGCACATACGTGAGAGAACCTACTTATGGGTAGTGCGGAAAAGCGTTTTGTTTGAATCAGTGCTCATTTATTTGTCGTTAATCAATTCGCATGGATTTATGTTTGCATGTAACGATGTTTATACTTCAAATATTGGCTAGAAGTACATATCTATATTATTGACAAGCAGACTGTTGTCAGTTTGACAAATGTCATTGAGCGATACTAATAATTATATTGAGTGTACTCACAATGGCGAAATTTTCCAAATAAAATTACCCATTGTGACCTCCAAAATATTTAGTTTGCATTTTAGGGATTATTGTTTTTGACATTCCCACGTGAACAGACAACGAGTATTTGGTATGTGAAAAACACGGTGAAATTGTTGTACATGACACTACTCAGGATTTTTTAACCGAATGGCAACGGTAATAAATCATGTGTTTAGTGAGTGGTCGCCATTTTGTAGTTAAGCGTCAAACTCACAGCAGTTGTAGTAAAATTATTTGATAAGCATTCCAAACTTGTTTGTGCCTAATTTAATGGGATTCTTGAATTGATTACCATTGCTGCAACTGCAAAATATTCCTTATTGTCAAAGTGTACTTCTAAATCTTCCGGCTTTTATAATCAAGCGACATTTAATCTCAATGACGTTAAATATAAATCGCAAATATTTGCTCTGGCTGGTTATCTGATAGTTTTACATCATATGTTGTCGAATTGACAAATGTCAGCTAACAAAAATGGAAACGCACTCAAAAGCCGTGATAGCTGAGTATTGATGAACGCAGCTACCGTGAATACAATCTGACAGTTTGCGTCGCAAATAACACTAGACACATTCAAGGTTCTAATTATCTTAAGTCGACTAGATTGGTCTGGACAAAAAGTAACTTGAACGCAAAACCTAGATCGGTCGGGAACGTCACTTTTTCTACGTCAGCCACATATGCGAACTGTCAGCTTAGTACTCAGTAACGAATTTCTTGACTAGATTCGTCGGTTTCCCCTCCATATACAGACGAATCCCTCTAAGTCGAATTTTCACGGGAGATAAAAATTAGTTCGAGTTAGAGGGATTTCTGGAAAAATTCGAGTTAGAGCATGATTTTTATATGCAAAGGGGGAATGAAGGGAATGCAAAAATTGGGTCGAAAAATTCGAGTTAGAGGGAAATTCGAGTTAAAGGAGGTCCGACTTAGAGGGATTCGACTGTATGTCAACTGACACATCTGCTCATCTGACTCTCTGTCTATGTAGCTGAAATCAGAATCTGATGTCAGAATCTGCGAATAATCCCCCCGTTACATCGCTATTCGCTTTTATATTAGAAGTGCTTTGGAATTTCGAAAATGAATTCAGGGCGCCCAAGCACCTAATTAGGTTGTTTCTCACAGACAAAATTATTTGTCGCCAGTTTAGGATGTGGATTAAAATGTACCACATGCCGCCTTTTGCAAACATTGGTGCACATCCTGACCTTTTAAGCGCATATAAGGGTAAAGCTCACCATTCAATTAGATTATTAATTAAGCCCTAGTTAGAGGGGAAATCCTTTAATAGTTCCCACTGACATTTCGCAATAACTGATGCTCCGACGCAGACCCATACGGGCACAGGGTTTTCGCTATGCTTAATAGATATACTGCGCCCATTATGCGAAGTCGCATTATCCACAGGGATCACGACGCTACATCGCAGTTAATGGTAATTGGTAACTAAAAAGTGATTACATTCACTCTGACGTCGTCACCGCCACGGCGCACCAATTGAACACAATACCGTTGAATCGTAAAATGGGAATTCTTAACTCGATATCCCAGCAAGCATTTGCGCAGTTATATAATGTTCGCACCCGCCACGACCCTAACGATGTCATAAAACCCTTATACGAGTACTAAATTACACATACGACCCGGGGAACCTAAATGTCAGATCACGTAGCTATGTGCCATCCCACACTGCCATAACATTCGCCAGCAAGTACCGCAACAAAATTTTAATTACACAATTTCCAAAAATTGTTTTTTTTCAACTGTCACGCCTCCGCCCGTCCTTCCACATTCCATTGTACGTACAAAAAGATAAACGTGATATGATTTTTTGACAAATGCAAAATGCCTTTCACCATACGTCACTCTGTTCTGTCATTGGCAATGTTTTCTTCCCCCCATCACGCTGTGTGGCGTATGTCACTCGATAAGACATTACACTGTGAGGAGCGCAAGTGGATGCAGTAGCAGCAGTACTCGTATAGCAGCATCCTTGCGGTAGAAGGAAATTGAAATTCAATAGACTAAAAGGAGAACTAAGTAATATGCTAATGCGGCACGTTTATACGCAAACTGACACATTGCGCCGTCCTCCGCACCGTACCACTAGCTTCACAGTCACATATGTTTGTGCAACATTCAAGCTGACAGCCAACTGACAAAGCTTTGACAGTGAGCAAAACGACCACTTTCAGTGGTGTCGTTAATGGATCGACATCGGCACATAGTTGAGAGCATGCAACGCCATGGAGGCGAATATGACAATGGTGTGCTGTTCCCTGGGTTATGTGTTTGTATTAGTGGGCCGAGGAGGGGCTCTTGTAATATCGGCTCGCTATAGCTGCCTCTCTGGCATTTGAACGCGACAATTTCCCACTGCCATGCCTGGAATTCTAATGTGCTTCTTGTAGACGCAATATCGCATCGGCATCGGCATCGTTTTGCCTTCCACATCCACTTACTCATGCTAGGAGGCATATTGAGTGCGATTATTTATGGTGGCATGTTGTCTGCTGAGAGGCAACAAGGATGCAAATAGTGGACATATTCAACATGTCGCCCTAGATACACTTCATCGTGATTCAGTCGTTGTCCATGTCCATGGTGTATACGATGAAAAGTGTCCCTTCGTTATGACATCAGGCTCTCAGTAAATGGATGTAGTGAGTGATGCTTTGTTCGACTGAGGGTTGGTTCCTCTCCAGTTGGGTCAGGAGTTGCTGAACCGAGAAATCAGTTCAAGGAACATTGCCAGAACTCGAATTCAGCAAATGGATGAACATTCCGGGGACATTTGGCCCATGTCCAGAGCCAAACTTATGGTGATGACCCAAAAAATTGCCGACTAACTAGTTGTGGACATAAATCGTTGTATTTATGGTCACATGCATTATGTACGAGCAGCATTTGATTTGCTGGAAGCAATTCAAAGTGGACCAAGTTAGTGCTGGCCGATTACTTGTGAGGGAAAGCCTTTTTGGAAATTGGACCAGCACACACTGCAGTGTAAATGGAGATGGATATAGATTTGATTTGGAAAATGGTCGTGATGTCGTGGCACAGTTTGTAAATAAAGATTTGGCTTTTTATCACTCATGGGTGCAGACAGTTTTCGGGCAAGTTATTGAATGTGTGTGTTTTTGAGTGTCCGCAGTTTAGGCGGATTATAGTCAACTCGGTTACCGCTGCGTTGCTCTACGAACTTTTGAATCGAGAAACTTTTCAAGGACAATTTAAGGTGCATGGGAATCTTAAGGTGCAATTTGGGTGTTTTGGGAAGATGAACCTGCGTACCTTTGCTTAGTAGCCATTGCGCCCACAACTATATTCTTTTATTTTGCAATCATTTCCAAAATAAATATAATACAACTAGCTGACTCTGCGAACTTCGTGCCGCCTTAAATCGATTAAACTATTACTTCCCTTTGAATCGAGTTGGTCCGGTCAGATTTTCTCAATCAACCAAAGCAGAATGTGGGCAATCGGCAATTCTCGCTTCTGCCATTAGACCGAGTACATCCAGAAACGCGATTGTCCAAAACCATTGTGCTTAACGATAAAGCCCATGAGCCATGATCGCTTTGAGCTTTTGTTTGAAAAATCAAACAAAATGTCATGGCGATCGCTAAAAGTTTGCTCAGGAAGCAAGATAATTTCGGATAATTTTGTTTTCCACTTTACATTAGATAATGGTGCTATAGAACATTGAATATCAGTAGTTACGACTTGTGAACACGATGGCTCAGTGCTTAGTACTTATGCTGGACTACTTGTGCGAGTGGTCAATTTGTAAAAATGATAGTATACGAATAACGAACAGAATATACCTCCCTTCTTTCTACCAAGAGATATGCGCTGTACGGCCTTCACACACATAGGCCACATGTCACTTCACAAAATTTCATTGAAATCTGTTGAGTGGTTTCAGAGATTGACAACAGCGCCACCTTTTGGGTGGCCACCAAAACTGTCCTGAAATTTTCAGAAACAAATTCGACTCTGTGGAAAACCCCAAAATGTACTCAAATCCATGTGTTTATCACACACGCACAACACACGCATACTTTTTCCGATTTCAACCAAACTTCACAAAAATCATATATAGACCAATACCAAAGATGTGCGAAAGTTTGGTTAAAATCGGTAAATGCGTTAAGGAAAGAATCGGCGACAAACGAACACAATTTAAGGCTCAATTTTTATATAAATACTAGCTGATCCGGCGAACTTCGTACCGCCTAAAATTGATTAAATTATTAACATCCCTTTTGATAGTTGAACCTCTATATTGAACGACTGCATTTGAATTGAGTTGAATGCATAGAAACTTCATAAATTTTCAAATTTTCATAGAAATCAATCTTCAATAAGTTAAAGGTACCAGGGTAGGAACCGCAGGACTAAACTTTTTCAAAATGTTGGGAAAACATGAAAAACCTGATTCAAAACTCGAAAAAATATTTTGACAAAATAAAAATTGATTTCTCATAAAAACAAAAAACTTATTTTACAGTACAAACACATTTTTTTGCTGCGGTTTTGGTAAAAAAAATTGTCATAATCTTCCAATTAGTAGTCTTCAGCTTCTTGAACGACATCTTGAGATGTCAAATCACTAAAAAAATCATTCAAAAACCAAAATGTACTGAATTTCATGTTCATGCTAATTTCAACCAAACTTCACAAAAATGATATATAGACCAATACCAGAGATGTGTGAAAGTTTGGTTAAAATCGGTAGTTGCGTTAGGGCGTGAATCGGCGACAAACCAACACAATTTTAGGCTTAATTTTTATATAATATAGATATAGATTATCGCATTTTTCGGCATAACTTTTAATTTAACTTTGACTCATTTATAATCATTGAAATTCGTTTGCAATCATTTTAAATCATTTTCATTCATTAACAATCAATTTCATTCCCAAACGATTGCATTCGTTAACTTTTGAGATCCGGGAGAATAACAGTGGCGTCAAAAAATTAAATTCACACGCACAACAAAAGGTGGCGCAAAAGTTGACAGCCGATATTCTTTGGCTGTATTTTTTATTATGAATTAAAAACTTTGGTTCTGCTTTTGGATTGTGTTTATTTAGGGCCGTTTGCTGATACGACTCATAGCGAACTAAGTTCAACATAAACTTTTATGTGACAGTTTATGACCTGAAAAAAGTAGCCCATAAGTATTTAAGTAGAACTTAAATCGTTAAGAGTCGTATGAGCGAACGGCCCTTAATGTTTTAGTATTTATTATTATTAGTATTATTTATTAACAGGCAATGAAAAGGTAATAGAGCTGCGGAGACTATTGATTCTTGGTTTAGTATTTTTTCCTATTGAGTTAAAAAAATTAAATCGTCTAAATGACCGCTGCCAGAATTAATGACCGATTCATAGTATTTTCCATCACTCTTAGCAGAACTTCCGTGGATAGGTCCTCGCATTCTTGACGGATATTCTTTTTAAAATCTTCAAGAGTCTGAGGCTTGTTCACACTGACTCGTGACTTCAAAAACCTGCACAAAAGAAAGACTGAGACGGTTAAATCAGGCGATCAATTTGTGAGATTAGGCGACCCGAAAATACAGCCCTCAGGTAGTGACTTTGGAGCTTTGGTTGTGACTCTCACATAATGTGCCGTTGCTCCATACTGTTGGAACTATACCACCAGTCCCAGTTCATTCAATTGAGAAAATATAAAGTCGTTGAGCGTGGCTCTGTAGCATTTGGTGTAAACTGTAACCTCCGCGGTTCTCTGTCTTCCAGACTTGGCTGCATCTTGTGTTGTTCCATACTCTTCTAGGCGAGCTACTAAACTTGGTAGTGTTTGCCCAGTTGGTGTCGGCTGAGAAGGAAATCTGGGCTGAAATTCTCGCTGCCCCAACACCACCGACGAATGATGTCGCAAAAGGTCGAGACAATAATTCCGTTTAGAAGTTCACTATACAAATGTCAAAGTGAAATCAAATTGAATAGAATTTGCCGCCATTTGCAAAAATTATAGCATCTTCCGTCATAGGGTGATGATTTTTTCTGTGTAGACGTCTTTTATGAATCTCCATACACAAATGCAACACTGTTCAAGCTTCCCTACAGTAGAGTGAGTATTTCGCTGTCGCTAATTCCGTTTGATATTATTCACTCTACCGGAATAGGACCAGCCCAAAGTGAGCTAATTAATCAAATAACGAAAAGCGTGCCTGAAACTACAAGCGAGTATGCTGTACAGGCAGGGCCGGACCAACCATATGTGCAAGATGTGCAGATGCACAGGGCGCCAAATTTTGGGGGCGCATTGTTAGGAAAGAAAAATATATTTTATCTTGCGGGAACAAATACCTACTACCATTTGCATTTTAAACAAAAAGCTTGTTCAAATAAGCCCAAAATAACAACATCCAGCATAGGTGTGCTTAATTATTTCTTGCACATTAACTCGCATCACTTACAATGTTGCAACTCAAGGAGAATCTAACTCAAAATATCGCAACGTAAAAAATTCCAATATGCCTATGGAAGTTCATTTCTTACCTACCTAATCTGAAAATATTCCACCCTGTTCGTGTAGGTATATTTCTCTTCACATCCTCTTACATTTTGCAAAAGAGTCTAGTTAAAAAATCTCAAAACAAAAAAGTTTCACCTCGTATCTCGTATGTCGTATGTGCAGGTTTTATTTCTTGCACATTCACTCGCAAAATTTTCATATGAAAAAAATCGAACAAAAAAAATCATTCTTACGGAATCGTATGTGCCTGAATGTGCAGGTTTTTTACTTTGCACATATGGCATGGGATCGATATGAATCGGATGGGATTTCTCATCTACGAAAGAGAAACAAAGAGAGCTACAAAGAGAGCAAGCAGCTTTGGTTGGATTGTATTAGTACCTATTGTACTTCGTATTTTATGAAAATATAGCATTCTCTTCCACTGAAAAAAAGCTGCAACCTGCGAGGGATGAACCATGAACGCATAGTGGAATCGTTTTTACACAGGCGATTCTGCCTTCTGCATAATGAATTTCTTTGGCTAATGGAATTTTTGTTTTGTTTTTTTTTTGTTTATGCTGTGTGCAAATATGAAAAAAGGGCGCTTTCTGTAAATCTTGCACAGGGCGCTAGTTTAGCTGGAGCCGGCGCTGTGTACAGGCAGACGGAATATTCTCGAAAATGCTATTTATTTCGTACAAGGATTACAATGTGAACATAGCCGCCCCCGCCTCGTTATAACAGCTTCAGCCGGGCGACCTGCCTGCATTATAATGCAAATGTACAGCCACATCCATGGGGCTGATAATAATCTTTTAAATCTTACGGTAGTAAATCGCAGGATTCATAAATGCATACACACAGAAAAACACACACACAGGGCAGACAGAAGCATAATATTTGTCTGCAGTGGTTGGCGCCAGTTTTCTCTCTCTGTCTCTCTTTCTCGATGACATAAAAAATACATTAATTCATCTTAGATATACCAAGACGGAAGTCGAAAGGATGTTAAACTGCCTTGAAACAGTTAGTTTCTGCACTGAAGGGAGGCGAGCAACGATTTAAATGAAAGGACAGATGCGAGTTCTTCTCCGTGGAGCAGTAGCAGAAAACTAGGGCAGCAATCGTAATAGTATTTGAAAACTTTACCAGTTTTAGCTCCCATACGTATGTAGATGCAAGGACTTTGTGCAACTATTTCCGCAATATGTTGGCTTGGCTCACACAAAACAACACAAAGGGGGTTAGAGCATCTATGACGGTAGTGTTCCTTTTCCAGGGGAATATTCCTAAGGGTTGTATCTGGGAAATGCACATGGCCCACGGAGTGCGGGGACGGACATTTTCTTATTGAATAATTTGTACTTCAGAGCGTTTTCGACATCGGAATCTGGATTCGGATCATGGATCAGTCCAAAGCCATATATATTTATATACATTTATGAGATATGAAATTTGGAGAATTTCCTTTTTAGGATGGTATGATTGTATGTAGGAATAAATTATGAGTGAGGATGCAGGCGACTGCCCGCAGATGGTTGCATAGCGGAATATTTGAGACTAATCGGACTATTTGGAAAACATTTTGGCAGTTTGGAAACGGAATTAGCAAGATGAATGTATTGCATCGGAGTTTTGCAACTGTACGCATTGTTGTGCGGACGAAATGGAATAGATTCTAGTCCTTTTTAAGAACTGCAATTCGAATAGCTTGCCTGGATAAGTGGTTTAATCTCCAATTAAAGTGACGCGCTGTCAGAACTTAAAACAAACGGGTAGCCGACTCAGGATCTTGGTTTTCCAAATTGCAAATAGAAAACTTAAGTCTACCTAGGTAGATGAGAAAATTTCGTAGAATAGACCAACAGAGCGGGTTGTTAAGGAACTAAGGTTGTGACCCATATTTAAGGACAGAAGACAGAAGACAGAGACAGAAGACAGAGACAGAAGACAGAAGACAGAAGATAGAAGACAGAAGACAGAAGATAGAAGACAGAAGACAGCAGACAGAAGACAGAAGACAGCAGACAGAAGACAGAAGACAGAAGACAGAAGACAGAAGACAGAAGACAGAAGACAGAAGACAGAAGACAGAAGACAGAAGACAGAAGACAGAAGACAGAAGACAGAAGACAGAAGACAGAAGACAGAAGACAGAAGACAGAAGACAGAAGACAGAAGACAGAGGACAGAAGACAGAAGACAGAAGACAGAAGACAGAAGACAGAAGACAGAAGACAGAAGACAGAAGACAGAAGACAGAAGACAGAATACAGAAGACAGAAGACAGAAGACAGAAGACAGAAGACAGAAGATAGAAGATAGAAGATAGAAGACAGAAGACAGAAGACAGAAGACAGAAGACAGAATATTGAAGACAGAAAACAGAAGACAGAAGACAGAAGACAGAGGACAGAAGACAGAAGACAGAAGACAGAAGACAGAAGACAGAAGACAGAAGACAGAAGACAGAAGACAAAAGACAGAAGACAGAAGACAGGTGGGAAGAACACCTACATTTTAAATAACAAATGGGAATGGAACACTGGGTAGATGGTTACCACTGTATTCTACATACCTTTTGAGGTCACGTCCATCTCATAATTATCGTCCTGTCTATCTAGAGTTCGTTGTACGAGCTACGTGCTAAAATAGAGAAAAAAAATCATCTCGTACTCGAAGAAACTATTTCAAGCACTCTCCAAAGTTCGTCAACCCCTGTTATTTGTTTCTTTCCCCAAACAGATATTTAACTTGACCAACAATAAAAATCAAACAGCAGGTGATGGATATACTCATCACAGCCCCCAACGCAACGTGCTGAAGTGTTTCTTGAACTTGTAGGTATACCTAATGGAAATAAATTCCTTAGGATAAACTGAATTTATGACGTTGTAGGGAACATCTGGTCAGTTGGTCGATAACGAATATTTCTCCCTTCATACAGCGACGGCCCCATGAAAAAATGTCGACTTAACCATCAATTGTAATAAAAACTGACTCGGCCCAAAATAGATCTCCGCCTTCTCTACAAGGGTGGCTCCCCCCTGCAGAGGGTAAGCCATAAAATCACAACAAGGAATTTCATGGCATTTTCGGGCTTTAAGTAGAGAAATTTCCCAAAGTGTTTGCGTATTTAAACAGGAAAATCCTCTCCGATGACTTATATGTAAATCTAGACGCATCCTTCTTTCCCACTTACACTCATTTCGCCCGGATCGGGTGCGCAAATAAGCTCGTAATCCATTAAGCATTGGTACACCCTGATTTTCTGTCAATTTGCATTTGCGGAATCATCCCAATTTGCTGTATAAATATCACCTGTCACAGCACAGGGACTCGATATCAGCCACCCCGATACATCCATTTTGTCATTTAATATTCACTCATCATCATAATGTGCAATAACGACCGAGGGAATACTACCAAACAACCACAAAAGCCTGGAAAATTGATTTGGGCTTTTCGATTTAACGAAATCGTAAACCCACTCACTGCCTTTGGTCTCTTAAAGCCAATTTACCATAATTGCAGGTCATTTGTCGTTATTTTTGCATCAGCACCAACGGGCGACCCACTTAAGTGTCAGCGATAATGCATATTTGGCGTTTTCGATTTTCCACTCAAAAGGACTCCATTTTTGGTCTTACCGGTGTGAGATATTCTCACACCCTATCCGCGAAAAAACCAAAATTCAATTTAATCACCGCCGCGCTTTCCACATAAGGACTTAAAAAAAATCGCCGACATTAATTCAAAATTTATCAGAAAATCCGATAAAACGTGTTCTTTAAGCGCGAGTTAAGTATCCATAGCAAAACATATTGAGAAAAAAGATAACATTATTTGTATTCAATGATATCTTTAGTCTCTAGTACAGTCTTGCACACAACGCTACAATGATAACATATGTAAAAGAGATAATATCGTTTGTATACAATGTTGGAATATTATCTCTTCTTCATTATCAAGCAAGACGATTGTACGCTTGGGTCTCCTTGTGGATAGATAAGAAAAGTATATAAATACGACTGTATGATGAATTTATCAACAGTCTTATTGTAACTACATAGTAGCCTTAAGCTCCTTTTAGAATTAGTAAAAAGTATTTCAATAATAAAGGACATAGTTCCAAATAAATATTGTTTAATTTTAAAAGTAAGAAACAAGTGTTTTAATTGGCGATCCTGCCAGGAGGTTAAATATACTTTTTAACTTCAATCGAGCGGACCTCGGGAACAAGTAGTGAAATCTAGTATAAACAGAACACTCGCGTTACCGGTTACAAGAATTACCTAGCATAGCAGGTACAAATATAGCTTCTTCGTACGAAGCAGCAAAGCAATTCAGTGAAAGTGTATATGTGGAGAAAAAAAACACACAAATTCGACGACAACAGACACGAGTTCAAAATGGAACAACTCGCAGTATTAATGGCAAGATTAGAAGCTTTAGAAACCAGGAGCAACACAGTAACACAAACCCTAGAGCACACACGCACAGAGAATGCAAGGTTAGCAGCAATAATAACTAACCAAAATCAAATAAACACTAATTTAGAAACAAAACTAAATGAAGTAAAATCTGGATTAGGCATAGTACCAAACATACCTGTGCTAGAGGAAATAAGAACCACATATACAGATGGTAGTGAAATACAGTTAGACGCATTTAAAAGCCTACCTATTTTCAACGGCGATCAATCAAATTATCGGTCGTGGCGCGAAGAAGCATCCAGATTAATGGACAGCATTAAAAACTTCAAAACACACAGTAAGTACGCAGCAGCATTGACTATAGTGAAAAGTAAAATACAGGGTGCAGCCGCGAATGTGTTAACTAATTATAACACAATTTTTAATTTTGAGGCGATACGTAACAGATTAGATTATACGTACTCTAATCAAGAACCTCTATACGTGCTACAAGACATGATGAAAGCCATCACGCAAAAAAGAAGCACACTGTCTGAATACCACGACGAGATAAATAAAAATCTCAATTTAATAATATCAAAAATCACTATGTCAGGTGATCCGCCGAATATAATCGACAGACTAATTAAAAATGCTAACGACGACGCAGTTCGTATATTCATTGATGGTATGAGTGACAACTTTACAAGAGGATCATTATATTCAGCTACAATAAATGATCTAGAACACGCATTCGCAATTGCTCGCAGAATAGAACATGATAATGTGCACAGGCATTTACATCTCACTCAGGATAAGCACCACAAAAATATGCCACATGAACGCAGAAACGAAAGAAGACCAAATTATTCGAGCCAAACAACGAATTATCAACCCCAGAAGCAATACGATAATATGCAGCAACACAATCAAGGACCACAGCCGATGGAGATAAACTCGAGACAAATTGTACATGCACAGCGACAAAATTGGAATCAATACAAACCCGATGTATATAATCCACCAGCGAAACGTGAACACAGCGGGAGTTTCAACACACACAACAGACCGCAACGATCTTATCAGCAGAACTTCAAGCAGCAGAGAGTAAATAACTCCCGACAACAACGCAGAGACGATGTCAGCAGTACATATGCAGAAGCAGATGAAACGGAATGTATGGTAAATAATAACATAAGAATAGATCATTTAAACTAGTAGACGGGTTGCCCTGCTTAAATTTAACTAGTACTATTTCTAAGAAAATTTATAAAATTCTTATTGATACTGGTGCAACCCATAATTACATTAATAGAAAATGCGATTCTAGCAAAAAAATTAAAATTAAACCTATAAAAATAAAAACAATGCATGGTTATTCTATGGTAGATACAAAGAAAGTAGTTAGGATATTAAAGAAAAATATAACATTTTTTGAATTAGAGGATATTCAGTCTTTTGATATGATATTAGGATATGAAGGACTTAAAGTTCTAAACGCGGAAATAAATTTCAGTAATATGACTCTAACTACCATAAGCAGTGTCGAATCTATTCAGAAAATTAATTACATAATTGGGGAAAATAATATTTATAAAGCAGACATAGATAGACTGATGAAGATTAATAACAGCATAGGACCGTTACCCTTTACAGATACTATAGAAGCAAGCATTAGGACGACCAATGATAATCCGGTTTATGTTAAACAATATCCATATCCCATAGCAGATAACGAATTCGTAAACAAAGAAATACAGAAACTCTTACATGACGATATAATAGAAAAAAGCCATAGTCCTTATAACAGTCCCATATGGACAGTACCTAAAAAAGGTTTGGACGAAAAAGGAAAACCAAAACGGCGCATGGTTGTTGATTTCCAAAAACTTAACGCTCACACTGTAACAGACAGATACCCCATTCCGGATGTCAACATGACAATTCAAAATTTAGGTAAAGCCAAGTACTTTACAACATTAGATTTGGAGTCAGGTTTCCACCAAATTAAAATCAAAACAGATGACAAAGAAAAAACAGCTTTTGCTATAAATGGCGCAAAATATCATTTTAAACGAATGCCTTTCGGGCTCAAAAATGCACCAAGCATATTTCAGAGATGCGTGGACGACATTTTGAGAGACTTTGTAGGTAAATTCGTACACGTTTACATTGATGACGTATTGATATATTCTTCATCTGAGGAAGAACATATACAGCACATAAGTCAAGTATTCGACGTACTCAATAAAGCCACATTAAAAATATCTGATGAGAAAAGTAAGTTTTTTCAAGAAGAAGTAGAATACTTAGGTCACATAATCAGACATGGTAGAATCACTACGAACCCTGAGAAAATAGCAGCTATAGAAAATTTTCCAGTCCCACAAACGGTAAAGGATTTGAGAGGATTTTTAGGTCTTACAGGTTACTATCGTAAGTTTATAAAAGGATACGCAAGCATAGCCAAGCCCCTGACATTATATTTACGAGGAGATAACGGTAAAGTAAACAAAAAACAAAGTAAAAATATTAAGTTAAATCTGAATGATTCAGCATTAGAAGCGATTAGAATTTTAAAAAATTATTTGAAAGAACAAGTCGAACTTTTTCAACCGGATTATAGTAAACCATTCGAGCTTACTACTGATGCATCCAACATAGCTATTGGAGCCGTACTAAGTCAGAATAAGCAACCTATACACTTCTTGTCAAGAACACTGAGTAAGACAGAAGAGAACTATAGCACAAACGAGAAAGAGCTATTAGCGATCACATGGTCCTTACAAAAACTCAGAAACTACATATATGGTATAGCAGACTTAACCATATATACCGATCACCAGAGCCTTATATATTCTGTATCAGGAAAAAATCCCAACACAAAGCTGAAACGTTGGAAGGGAATCATTGAAGACTTTGGAGCAAAATTAGTTTATAAACCAGGAAACCTAAATCTTGTAGCTGACGCATTATCACGTCAACGCATAAATACTTCTACCATAGAAACAGCACATTCAGCTGAAAGTTCTTCTAATGATATAATAAAAACTGTGAATCAGCCTTTTAATGCATACACTGCACAGTTCGAACTTATTGAAGATATAACAAATAATATCGAAACACAAATCTATTTTAGTAACAAAATAAGACTCATAATAAAGTTTAAGGACAAAGACTCTTTACTAAGGCAGATGAAAGAAGTTATACAACCCCAAAAGATTGTAGCTTTGCATACGAAATTTGAAAACATATACAAATATGGAAAAATCATTACAGATAAAACAATTGCCTTATGTAACCAAACTTATTTAAGAACAAGAAATTGTCAAAATCATCTAAGTAAAAACATTTGTGAAATTAACTTTGAAGAAGAAAATTGTCTTATTCCACTTTTAAAGAATATAACTTCAAAATGCAACATTAAACAAGAATACGATTACGACTTAGAAATTGAATCCGGTGTTATGTTATTAAGCGGTAAGCATAAGTTAAATAATCAAACAATTAATGGTATAAACTTAGTTACTTATGAAAATACTATAAATCTAGACGATAAAATATACAAAAACATGCATAAGCAAATTAAAGAAGTTATATTAAGAAATCATAATTCAGAGTCTTACATCGACCAAATAATTAAAGAAGATACAATGTACAAATTCGATAACATAGATACTTTAAAAAAACTAATTATTCCTTTTGAAGAAAAACCGATATTATCAACTATATACACAATTGTAACACTGATTGTTATTCTAGCATTTACGTACGTAATGATAAAAACTATACAATGTATAACAGATCGTCAAAAACAAAAAAAGATTGACGCATATAACAAAACTTATGAAAGAGAAATGTTAAAAATAGCGTCGAAAAATCGGGACGATTTCGTTTAACAAGGGGGGGAGTTAAGTATCCATAGCAAAACATATTGAGAAAAAAGATAACATTATTTGTATTCAATGATATCTTTAGTCTCTAGTACAGTCTTGCACACAACGCTACAATGATAACATATGTAAAAGAGATAATATCGTTTGTATACAATGTTGGAATATTATCTCTTCTTCATTATCAAGCAAGACGATTGTACGCTTGGGTCTCCTTGTGGATAGATAAGAAAAGTATATAAATACGACTGTATGATGAATTTATCAACAGTCTTATTGTAACTACATAGTAGCCTTAAGCTCCTTTTAGAATTAGTAAAAAGTATTTCAATAATAAAGGACATAGTTCCAAATAAATATTGTTTAATTTTAAAAGTAAGAAACAAGTGTTTTAATTCGCGCGCGGATTTATGCCCTCCCTGGGCGGCCCATAAATATCGGCGAAATGGACGATTCGCAGTGTGTTCGTGTTGACATTTTATCAATTTTGCCTTCGCATGTGAAATTTCGTTTTGTCCCATTTTAAATCCCCGCTCAGCATCATAATTTCCAGGGAGTTTTTTTTTTTTTTTTTGTTTTCCTGTGTTCTTCTTCTTTTCTATTTTTATTGGGGACAACGAAAAAATTGCCACAATTTCTGCACTCAGCAGCAAACAATGGTTTATGCTTATCCGCATGATGTCCTCTGGGTCATTTAATAGAAAGCATGCATGTACCTACTCTCGTCGCCTCTGTCGGGCTACGGTCTGTCTACGGATGCGGACCGTACGTTCACTACTAGTGCTAGACGAGCGCTCTCGATAGAACGAAATAATGTAAAAATGAATCCACGATTTGGAAGGGGACGATGCGCACAGGGAGGACAATAACAAAAAAATTCTATATTGGCAAGCATTAATTTTCAATCCCATGGCGGGGGAATTTTCTCTGCTTTTAGGGGATATTTTCGCCAATTCGGATGAATTTTTTGTTTCGAAAAGGAACAGAGACAAATTGTGGCTGAGCGTTTCAAAACAGTGGGGTCGATTAGTGACGGAGATGCAGTATGGTGCGTATGGGATTATTTTTAGTTTGGCGGTGGGGTGTCGAAGTGCTGTGAAACATGGCCTAGATTTGCGACAAGTATCTTGTTCATAATGCTTGCGTAATGAGTTGAACGACCCAGTGGGGTTGAGAGTGCAAGCTCTGAATATGTATACCGATATAGTTAAATGAGAGCTCTACAGGGAAGCTCCTGATTTATCTTAGTAGCACGATGCAGGGGAATTTTTAATACGTCACATATCGAAGGGTTTTTTTTTTTTCTTTTTTGTTGTTCCACTACTGATTGGTTTTATTTTTAAATTTGAGCTTGAGTATTGGCGCAGCGGTAATGTGTTTGCTTATAGATTGTGAGTTACAAGTAACTCCAAGGAATCAATAGCATTTATCTACTTCCTGATGAAAAGTTATTTGTTTCTCTACCTACCTATAGACGTAATGCAAAGACTCCTAACCTAACCGAATGCCTGCTGGCTAAACACATTTTATTGTAGAAATTGCTTAAGAAAAGGAAGTATAAATTTAAGCGCCAGCGAAAAGCAAACTGGTTACCGAATGGAAATGATTGAATACGACATCTAGTAGAAAAATGTTTAGCAAAACCGACAGCTCACATTTGCTTGCACAATTTATATATCATGAATGAGAAGAATGTCATGTCATTTAGGAATCGATCTAATTTTAAAGGGAACAATTGGCATAAATGTGAGAAATATATTAAACTAGCTGACCCGGCGAACTTCGTTCCGTACTCAGGTTTTCACATACAATTGAGAAACTTGGGAATTCAAGACTGATGCCACAAACACACAGCGATTTTAATTGCGACTTATTAACTGTCATAGCAGAAGTAAGACGCACCGGAAATTTAAGACGCTTAAATACGAATGTCACATCGTACCGAATAAGCGGAATCAGCGGAATGAGAATGAAAATTTTCTCCTCAAAATCGTCATTCCAATGGTATTCGATTTGAGATTTTTCACAATCAAAGACCAAAGACGCTCCCTTACAAAGTTTCAGTGAATTGAGGTTGCGCAACAAAATTATATAACTGAGCCGACTTTCAATTTCAATTTGTGTGGCAAATTACCCAAATCTAATTCTACCAGAATGAAATAAAATGGAACTGGTTAACCGCACTCTTCACAATGCAATTTTTTAATAGATAATAAAACGACATACTGAGACTCCCAAACTCTAATTTTGTTGTCACACAGTTTCTTAAACCTAAATGAATGTAAAGAAGAAAACGTTAGCAGCTACATCAAACAAATAATATTCGCTTTGTCGTGATTTTTTTCGTTTGTTGATATGCGAAAGTGTGTTTCGTTTCAATTTATACAGAGTCCCATCCCTGACATAACGCAATAGCAACTACGTCCAATTCATTTCGAATGACGAAACGAAAAAGACACCTGTCATATTGCGCAATGGCAAGTGGATTAACCACGCCACCTGGCTGTTTTCCGAATCTTCAACAAATGTCTAAGTCGATGTGCGCGTCATCTATTTTCGAACTAAAAACTAAAAACGGCATGTGCCGTTCCGCTGATTCCGATTGCGTTGCTGTCTGTCTCGGTCTACAGTTTGGGCGACCGCAGTTTGTATGTATTTATAATGACTACCTTTTTGTACTACACAATTTTGATACCAGAAAATCTCGCTAAAAAAGCGATTTACAGGAGCTCTTTATATACCTACATTCATTGTGTTTTTAATCGTGGTGAAATGCAGATATCAATTTTGATGAAATTGATCCCACAAATCTGGCAACAGCCAATGACAGTTTCTCTCATGCTCTCAATATTTCCACCAATGAAAGTGCTGCCTATCTCGCTGTGTAAACCGCCAACGAATGCAACGGACAAAAAAGTAGAAAGTAGACCTACTTTATCCGTTGTATCCGGCTGCTTATGGGTCTGTTTCCATAAGGTGCTGTACTGTATATTCTATCAAACTGTCGTCGGTCGAATACGTTGCCGCAATGGAGAATTTTACATTGCATTTGATTTATTTTATCGACGGAAAAAATTCAGCGAATTTTATTTATTTTGACTCGTCAAATATTAATTCATAAATAAACTACCACGACCACGGTCAACAAGATGGTTAAATTTGCAGTTGTACTTGGTTGACTGGACATAAAAAATCAGGTAGGGCTCCCTCGCGTAAAATGTTAATTATAACGCAAATAAAATTCTGGACATTGGCAATAATATTGAAATTTATAGTCATGCTCTCTGGAACACTTTCACCAAATTAGACCACCAAAAACATGAATTTCGGGCCAATAGGCCGAACCAGTATTAAACATATTAACTCTTCTAAGCCAATATACTTAATACAACCTTAAATATGTGTCAGTCCTAAGAACAAAACTTCAAACTACATTAACCACTTAGTGGTTAATAAATCATGCGCCTGCTGTATAAACGCCCGACTCGTACGAACGAGGTGTAGGTACTCGTACATTTGCATTAAAGTGGCTAATTGGCAAAAACTTCCCCTTTGGCGGTGTTGCTTTGTGTGAAAGTACAAACAACAAAAATGTCATCTTACATGTTCCCTTCACATGACACCTACCTATCTCTGGATAAAAAAAAAACTTCACTCCGTTAGCTGTCCTGAAAAATGGATTTTTAAAGTATCCCCATCTGCTCTGCTAACGAAGCAACAACACAACCGAACCCAGAAGACTGACAGCAGCAGTATGTTGTCCCAGATTTTTCATCTCACACTTTCTGGAGCATCTCATTATGCCTCTAATTAAAGCGCTTGTTTTCCATATTTCAGCCTCATTTCAGTCATGGATAAATCAGGATAAAGTTCCGACTGATGTTTGAGGACGAGTGTGTGTTATTTGTCGTAGCCGGACGGACGGTTTGCTCCTCGAACGCTGCTGTATGTAACTACAGTAACGTCCTTGTAGTGTCAGGCGAAGCCTCCCGACGACATCTGCCTCGACAGTTGGTGGCGAAAATATGTTGCAACTGCAAATCTGCTAAACCAAAAAATGCGAAATACATTAAAGCGAAAGTGGGGCGACTCGCAATGGATACACACAAACACGGTGATTGCATTATGTCGAGTATATGCTGCTGCTGCTCAAAGGACATTCGTGTCTTGCTGTTTAATTCTAGACCCGGAGATTGATGTTTGCTCAGTTAATGGCTTCGGCCTAGGCCTATTGGTCTCTTATGGCAGACGTATCTCTGTTAATCATCGCAACATGGAACCGAACCAGGAAATGTGCAAGTCGAAGGAGTCAACAATTTCCACCCAACATCGGGTTGATTTTTCAGCAATCCTCAGATTCATTTGGGTCATTTGCAGACGAACGAACATCCAGGCTGGCGTATCGTCCATTTGCAAGGACGGATGGGAGGGTGTGGATTGCTTTAAGGATGTGTGGATTCCATTTCTGTGATTTGAAAAACAAAGTCCCCCTCTCCCGCAAGTCTTTTCGTTTCTATCTCTCTGATTATGTTTTCCACTTTTTTCTCGTTTGTTTCTATTTTCTCCTCGATTGGGTATGAGTTGTTGTTTGTTTTCGTTTCAGTTTCCTGATTTATTGTTTGCCATGTATTCCATTTACCCCAATTTAACTCGCCATGACAAGGGGTCGCTGGCGAAGGGGGTGTGCCAGCTAGGTGGTTGATAATGATGCGTATACTCGTTCACAGAGCCTGTGCATTCAGACAATAATGGAGCATACGGATGTTGCATGCAAAGAGACACTGTGACTCAGATTGGTTGGCGTACCTTCAACCGAATGCCGACTGTGTGGATTAAGCTCTTAGATGGTATATAAATTTAAATGGAAACAGAGTGTGGATACTAAGTAGGTTTGTTGATTTACGTGCACATATACGAACGTAGCTCTGTTTGCAGTTTGCTGGCAGGCAGTCCCATGTGGGTAGTTTTCGATGTCAATGGCCTAAGAGCACTTTGGGCATTGCATAGGCTTCGTAGCTTGTCTTAATTAACAGGGAAACTCGTGTCGACAAAGTGTTGTGTGAGACTTAAGCACTTTGACATTGACCAATTGGCAACTGTGCCATGAAGTAGATTACTGCAACGATCAGTGCTTATGGCTGCTTCTAGGTATATGAGGGAGAACCGACTTACTTAAGTTTTGTCTGGAATTAGTAGTTTTTTTGTCACAATGTTTTAAAGTGCAGGTGAAATCTAGTTAAATATGTACAATTTTCTATTTGAAACACACGCAATCATTCCTCACCCAAAGGTCATGGATAATGGACATATTAAAATATTTAATAACACAAATTTAGTGGCATTGGTTATTTTTTATTTAATTAAAACTAACTTTCTTAAAGTTAGTCAAACAAATATCCGGTAAAGAAAGTTTAGTTATTTAAGTTTTTTTGGAAGAACTGACAATGACATCTTATATAGACTGGCCGCAATACCAAAATGTGTGTGGTGAGCGCTTGCCTTGATCAAATGTTGACTGAGAGACTGGCTTAAAGTTAGTCTTGATGATTAATAAAGCACTTTCTTTCAAAGAAAAAATAGTAGAACGTCCATAATAATTTAATTTAGATATGCATTTATGTAGCAATCAATCAAGAAGATCCGAAAAATGTAAGCTTTTAAGAATCTGTATCTGCTTTACAGGGTAACACTTTCTTAAAATTAGTTATAGAGACTGTGTTTCTATTAAAACGAATCAAATCGATTCTAAAATGTTACGATTTCTTAAAATTAGTCAATCGCAAACGATAAAAAAAATACAATTTCCTTATGAGCATTCACTCCAGCAACTTCAGATGTAAAATGTGTAAGAAATTCGCTACAGTTTGTGATTTGGGATTGGGATAATCGCATTTCATTTGCTTAAACTTCCCCGGAGATCTCATTCGCCAGCGAGTTCATCTGACAGTCCAAGACGATATATCTTTTAAAATGATTGAAGTTGCAGTGCTTAAAAATAATCACCAGTAATTTGGCAAAAAAAAACCTACGCTTAAAAACAAAATGTTAGCTAACACGCTGTCTCCACTTGCGATGAACTCGAAGTATGTATAAAGCATGCTTTCTTTATCACAAATTGGAAAAATTATAGCAGCTTTATATCCATAGTTTGCGATAGAAAACACGATTTTATCGTATACCATCTTTTGACTATAGCAGACTATAAACACAAGAAGAGCTGTCATTTTGCTGTCAATTCATTTTGAAATCAAAGTGTGCTGTTCGGAAATTAAAAATTTTCAATAGGTTTGTTTGACGTGGGCCCTAGTGCGCACTGGGTTAACCCTAATGCGTTCGATATAGCACTGAACTCGCCCTGGTACTTAAAATCTGTTTTTGACATGGCTTCTAGGACACCCTAGTTGTGCCCTGAACTGACCCAAGTGAATTTGTGGGGGCAAGAATTCAGTGCTGAGTTTTGCTGTCATTTCGCTTGCTGTTATTCATCTTCAAATTTTTCATCTGCATTGCGAACACTTTTATCACTTTTTATTTATATATCACACTTTTATTTATAAATTTAGAATTAAGTTCACTAATTTTTAACAATAAACGGGAAAAAGTGTTACCAAAAGATAAATATTTGTCAATACTTATTAACAGCTGACAGACTTCAGGGCAACATTTTGCGTTCGATATAGAAAATAGAAATCGAATTTTAAGGGTTGTGCAGGGTTTTTGACAGGCGTGAAAATTAGCTGACACTTCTCAGTGCGCAGTAGTAGGCACTAGTGCTAGCCACGTCAAACAAATCTAATATGAATTAGTCAGTTAACTCTTCTAGTTTTTTTTTTATATAAAAATGACAGATTGGAAAATTAAACACGTAGAAGTCTACTTAATAGAGTTCGCACAGTGGTAGATATTATATCACATAACTAATCTGGCACTAAACTAATTTACACAACATATAGAAAAACAAATTACATACCTACAGCGCCACATCTCTTCACAACCTTTCCAACAACAATCAAGCGAATATGTTGTGTCTAAGGCAAGTAAAGTGGCTCTTAACTATTTTCCTCGCCTATTTATTTATCTACCAAAGATACTTTCATGTGTGTGCTCGTTGTCAATCTTTTTATACTAAAAAAATTGGTTTGAAATGCCCAACAAACGAAATTTGACAGCTGCTCTTCTACGTGTTGTTTTTAATGCTGTTGCTATTTGCTTTGAGTGGAGACCTAGGACCTGGAGGACCTAGTTATAGCCATAAGTAAAACGCAACCGTAAAAATTTAATTTTGCTTTTTTTTAACATTTGGACTTAAAGGTTGAACTCAATATTGATCTTAAAATGTTGCTTATGAATTATAAAGTTAGTTCAAAAAAAATAAGCAAATTAACTTAAAATTTTCGAGAAAAATAATTTATTCATTTTTCTGTACGAAGAACCTTTTCCGATCAAATTCTCAGTAAATTCCACAAAAAAAAAAGCAAATCATTCTACGAAAATATTTCATTTCTTTAAGCCCGTATGACACTACATTTTTTCCTCATTTTTTTAATGCTGAAAAGTCAGAGGTGTGTAAAAGAGACCAAAAGTGTAATACGAAAGGGGTAGCAATTGTTTGCAAAGCAACCGCAGATTTGCAAACGAATTAATTTTCAAATAATCTTGAAATGTCAAAAAAAAAAAAAGCTGCCAGCAGCTGAAAAATGTGATTTGAGAATACATTTTTTTGGACGTATCTATTTACATTAATGAAGCTGCTGTGTACGCACTCACTCCTATTGGGAATTTTCGTTCTAATGTTTCGTACTGCTCTAGTTTCATTTAAAAAGTGTGAAAAAATGCAAAAAAAATGTAGTGTCATACGGGCTTTACTGTTTCACCTGTCAGAGTTTTTTTTTCTCATGAATCCAATCAATGATCGTTGATTTGTTAAATTTGTTTTCGTAGGGAAACCATTATTTTGAGAAATTTTTTGTTATGACCGCCTAAACGAACAAAGAATGATTTTCACTTTTTCGCTTGCATTTTACATATGGCTTTAACTGAAAACTGAGGCCTAAATTATTAAATAGACTGAGGAAGATTGTACAAACTTACTGGAGAAAGATGTATAAATTTGCGGGGGTGAATGATGCGGGCACCCACAGCAAAATATTTGAAATGTGCTGTGGAAAAAGTTCGTACATATGAGTTTCTGTTAAAACTATGATTACTTAATGACAAATTTAAAATTTAATGACAGTTATACTCTCGGATGTTTGTCAGACGTTCGCGAGAGTTGTCTCAGTGAACTAGTTTGTGTTTTTCCGGGGACGGAGCCTGTGACCCCTCGCTTAGTAGTCGAACACACTAACCACTAAGCCGCTGCACCACAACTGTCATTAGTGTCAGTCACAAGAAACACAAAGATAATTTTTTCTATTTTCAAGTCAAATTGTAACGTCCGCACTTTCAACTGTGTTTTACAAAGGAAGGTTGATGGTTTTGTGTTGCGTCTTGTCACATTTGACATTTTTAATTCAGCGACTAACTGACAACCTGATTCAGTGGGTTTATTCTTCACGAAATCAAACAAGCAACTGCAATTTCCATACCAGCACAGATTGTTTTGGTCAACGTTTACTACGGCCATGAAAAACTGACTGGCTGAATGCTACGTTACGTGACACACAGCGTGGCTATGTATATAAATCGGATTTGCCGCCGCATCGATTTGCCATCCACCCACATTATCCATGTATCAATGCAAACTTTTCAATGGTTTCTGCGTTTAAATGAGGTTAGTTTGACAACAACACAAACAGCTGGAGGGGCTCAAGTCCAAAGTTCCAGTTCTGCACTGGTCTGTTGACATTGGTGCCTGCAATTATAGGACCGGACGACCGAGACCGACTCGTACGATGAGCAGAAATAGCAAAACTTCCCGAAAACTAATTCAATCACAATACAGCGCTGTGTCCGTGTTCTTGGAAATTGTTTTGTTTTAATTTGTATCTGTACTCTGTATCTGTACAGTATTCATTACAATAGCGTAGCGGACAGCTAGCAGAGAAAGGTCGCTTAATTAACTCCCATTTGGTGTTCGCGGTAGCAGTGGCTGGCGCGTTCATTTAATTAGTGACATCTACAGTTATCGTGCTTTAATTAAATTCTCTGCCAGTGTCAAAGTGCAGCTATATAGTCGTCACTCAGCTAGGAATATAAAGGGCAAGAGTGCCGAGTGCCGACTGCCAAGCTGCATGGTTGAAATGCCTGTCAGATTTTAATTTAATTTACTAAAGAGGGTGCACCGTGCACGGTGTTATCTTACAGAACGGATGGATAAGTTGCGATGCGATACTATGCCAAGTTGATTGAGATGGACGTGCTACATTAGTTCCGTCTCGATGAAGTGAGTGTAACGGACGGCAATAACTTTTAAATTTAATATTTTAATTATCGCGCAGCGTACTACTAAAGGGTGGACGGGAGCCATGACACCAATGATGCGATGGTGTGAAAAGTGAACCCGTGTAATTATCGTGTTGTACAAAATCAATTTGTTTCCAATTGTTGTCAAAGAATGGGACTAAACGAATTGATGATGGGCCGTCGAGTTGATGGGCAGAGCTCCATTCAGTTAGCAGTTGTTTGATTACGATGCGACATACCAAAATGCGGAAGCACTAGCAATGGTGGGGATCCATAAGTTCGACAACGAGTGATTGCATACCAAGCAGTGGGGACGTTCAAGTATCTAATTTAGTAAGTCTGACAGCTGTCTGACAGCTGACTTGATGGAGCTCAGTTCTGATCGGCTTAGTTTGGTCATATGAAAAGCTGTTGACGTTTATAGAGGAGTATGGAGTAGCCGACTAATGTAGTCAAGACATTCGTGACCAAGAACTAAGTTGACAGTTCGCATATGTGGCTGACGTAAAGTGACATTCCCGACCAATCTACTTTTTGCGTTCACGTTACATCTAGTCCATACCAATCTAGTCGGCTTCAGATAACTAAGTTTTAAAAATTGTCCAGTGATTTAATGGCTGCTGTAAAAAATACTCACACAGTGTACTTCCGTGTGAGTGGAAAAATTGCTAAACTACCCCGCAACTCTCTTTTCAACCATCAAATAAAGGACTCAATTCTATAAAATTAACTGCCCCAGGACAAAGTTCCACCAAAGTGTGAAACAAATTGCCCTCCATCCATATGCGGTACATACCACGGGAGTTGAAGTTGCGTTTGTCCGATTCACACCCCATCATCTAGCTGAAAACCGAACCCCCATTTACAGTAATTAATCATCCGATCCGAGCCAATAAAGCAAGTTCACCCGATTGTATATCAATTGTCTTGCCAGGACGGTATAAATATTTTTTGTTATTTATTGCACTGCCATTGGACTGAACCAGCGCCTTCCGTCAGACTTGCAGTTGTGTGTTTTTCACACTGCGCATTACCTTAATTGCATCGGTATTCGACCAAGCCCAGGATACGAGTATACTCGGATCCATTTGCTATTAATCAAATTTTGCCACTGCTTCTGACACGTATACGCCACAGTAATCTAGTACATACGAGTATTTTGCTGCCCTCGATAGGTGCATGGCCAAGACCCGCTGACTGCTTGACGTCCGTCCGTCCTGTTTGCGCTTCGGCCATGCATGTACGAGTGCCTCAAGTGCAGTACTCGTACATTCGAATCGAACGCGAGAATTCTCTGCATTAATGAACAGGTTTCAGATGATTGCTGCAGCAGACTCGGTAATGTGTTCCATTCTGAGAACAGCGTATTGCACGTCAGTACAAATTGAATCCTTGCATCTAGGTTTGTATTTTATTTTTAATTGATCTCATCAATGGACGTGATGTAGCCATTATTTGTGAGAGCCCACGTGACCTCTGCTGTCGTTTTCTGCACCCTTTATCATCGATGATGTTCGGGTGAGCGAAAATAGCTGCTTCCTTGCATAAAAAGTAAGATTCGTAAAGGGATACGTTTAAGAACACACGGTCCTTGCCCCCTGTGTCAATTAAATTATAGATCAATCTCAACTGGACTCTATGCGGTCAGGAGCATAAGGCTGCGAATGAATTTCGCAAAAACAAGAGTACTCCTGGCGATAGTATCTACACCCCGGCAGGACCTACCGCAGTCCTACTGGCAGATGCATTCCATTATTATTTATGAAAGTAAATTTCTGCCTTTGATTTCGAATAAAACCAGAAATTGAGGTTAAGTGACCGAGAAACGGAAGTGGATGCACGGACTTTTAGTCCATATTTGTTGCCTGCCAGAGCTTAATGAGACTGTGCGGTTCACATCCCTGTGATGGAATTCTCTATGGTGGTTGTCGAGTTATTCTGCGAACGTCCTGGCCAAAGTCGTATTCCGAACATAAATTTATGACTGGACTCTTAGTAAAAAGCTTACCTACAGTGCCTACTGCCTACAGTTGAGTTCAGCTACTTCGAAGCGGTTAACAGCAGGCGAAAAGTAATACCCAGAATGGGGGTATACGTATTTAGGGAACTTCGTATTTTGGTTATTTAGTTGGGAAAATATTTTCACTGGAATGCAAGTAGCAGGACGGGAGATTTAGTTATTTTTGCATATCTCCACAAGTTGGACAGCAGAGTGTGAATTGAACTGGAAAATTATGAGCATATATTACTGAATTCAATTACTAAGGCATCCGGATACAGGTGTTTTTGTTTTAGGCGTGGGTGAATTTTGTGCGCACATTCATCGCTACATATCTGCTGCAAAAGCAGCCATCACCGGAAGTAACAAAGACTCGTAGGTACGTATGCACAAAAGAATTGTTTACGAGCAACAATCCTGCCCCGAGTCCAAGGTAGTTTGTTTTCGAAATAGCTTAGGGCACATTGGAGACGGTCTCATTGTTATGAATACGAACATTCGTCGAAGAGTAGTCTTTAAATAGGTTTACATTAAATACTTTTGAATTTCTTAGTCATTTTCATAATGGAAGTTGAAAAGAAAAGATTTGTTAAGCTCCAGCTGATTTTTTTCGATTGGTACTTTCGTTCATATTTGTGCGAGTATTCGAGTGACAGAAAATCGAGTGGTGAGTGAGTGCAATTATTTTATGTCGTTTTCCATTGGTTTCACTCGGGGATCCACTCATTCTGAAATCCAATGGAACAGCAAAACTGCTTCTGAAAGAATCCACACACGTATTGGTGAAATGCCAAAAAATATTCTACGGCTGCTGTCAGCTGACTTCTAATAAGTACATAAATTGCACTTGTGTGAGTGCTTCTTGAGCATTCTGACTTTAAATCGAGAAGCGAAATTCTCTTCTCAGAATCACCAGAAGAGTATTTTTTGTGACCAGTCACTTGAATGGCGATCACACGTAGTGACAAATGTTTACGTCATTATGACGTCGAAATGTCAACATTTGACACGAAAAGTAGCATGTGTAATCGCAGCTTAACTAATCTATTACAGTTATGGCGTTTGTGAGTTGCAATCGCAACACATTGGACCTTACTTGTAATCATTTTCAACCTTTACACAAAATAATTTCTAGGTCACAATGGGCCATTTTTATATAGAAAAGTTCGAGCTGACATTTGTAATAAAGCGGTCTGAACTGTTATATTTTGTTGTGTGCCTCGACTTTTTTGTACTTCGATTCGGTATTCCTGCTCTCGCTCGCTAAAAGCGATTACACTGAAAGCCATTCTTGAGCCTTACTCCAAGAAAGGCGCAAAGAAATTTAACAAAAATCATCAAGATTATATTTCTTTTCACAGGTTTACTTAGTTATAGCAACATGTGTGCGGCATTAGGTGTTTTTCTTTTTAACTCAGAGCTGAGCACTGAACTGAGCATTATGAAAGGTTTTCAACTACATATTTTGTTTATCTTGTTTTTTTACTATCAAGGAATCAGCGCTTTACTCAGTCAATTTATTCTGAGCTCATAGAGTGCGCTCTGATCATACTCTGAACAAAAAAAGCGACAAAAATTCTGAGCTCTGATCTATCTGAGCTAAAAAAAGAAACACAAACTTTTTGTATAACAGTTCATGTTCCGCTTTGAACCAAAAAAAGAAAAACGCCTATCGAAATTGAGTAGATGACGTCCGTAACGAGGTACCTACAAGATGAAATATTTAAACAACTAGTGAATGTGGATCAACGGTTTATTCCTATTGCACGTATTGCTTGATAGTTTCTGTATGAAATTACAACTCATCAATCCATTTCAGTATAAAACTTACAACAAATATTTCAGAATTAAAATGAATAAATATTCGCCTTTCAAACGGAGATTTTCATACATTTGACAGCGATCTAACTAACAGTTGCTAAAAACTAGCAGATTTAATGGACTAAACTGTGGAAGTGTTTTTATTTATTCTTATAATACATTTAGCTCACAATAGCGAAATTTGTATAGAAAATATAGCCATTATATATATATAGCCGACTCTAAAGTTTAAAGTTGAAAAATTGGTAAAAGCTTTAACTTTTTCCTAAGGGAACGGAAACGGAGAAATTGGTTATGTTCAGGAACCTAGTTAAGTAAGTCTGAGAGCTGGATGACTTGATGTAATTCAGTTTTAATTGATCACATGAACAATTTTTGCGTTTTTTTTTCAGTCGAAAAATCTAGTTAAGACTTTTGTAACTGAGTACTGAATTGACATTTCGTATATGTAGCTGACGTAGGAAATGTCACTTTTCCTACGTCAGCTACATACTCCGACCAATCTAGTCGATTTAAGATTCAAGAGTTATCTGGCAGTAAAAGTTCAACGAATTGCTGTCACATTACTTTTGAATCTTTCATTTTTATATAATTTTCTTATAGTTTAAAGCCTAGTATGGTGTTCCGGGAAAGCTAAAATTAAGCGCCTCTCCAATGTTTCTCTCCACCACTTCGCTTAATGTTCTCTTAATTTTGACAGCATAAGTTCCGTAAAAAAAAGAACTGTGTTGGTAAAGTTGATTGACTTGCTACTGGTAATTTGCTTTCTTTTGAAATATTGTTGCGAATACCGATATTTTCTCTGATCTGTCAAAATTTAGCTGTGGAAAAATGTATTTTGCATTAATACGCTTACTTAAATTCTGTAGAGATTTTTCGTACAGTGGCTAACAAATTTAGCTTGAACTGCGTACTGCTTCGCTTAACCGCTTTGCTTAATTTTACCTTTGGAGACATTTTTGTATGAGGGCTTAATTTAAGCGCAAGCAGCATACTAGAATTAAGCTGAAAATATTTGAATTGTTCTATGTGGAAATCTGTTTTGCAATATTAACTAAAATCAAAATGCATATCTGAAACAGCCTCGTACTACTACGCTTTGGAGCCCATTCCCTATGGTGGATTTATCATGCTCATGACATAAGTCACTATTACTTTGATTGTAAAAACGAATATGTAACACAACAAAGGAATAGACTGCGTGGTTACAAACTTCATCTCTGTTTATCTTGTTGTGTCCACTGTACCGTGTACAGCGGTTATTTCAAGCATTCATTTAGCAAATCTAACTATAGAGTGCGCTTTATTTTTATTACGGGGCAATGTTGTTCCGGTTTTTCTCTCTCAAAATAGATAATAAACAAAATAATTCTCTTCAAATATAAACAAGTAGCCAGTTTCCAAACAGTTACGGGAAGAATGAACAATAATCTGCATAATAAAGGGATTTTTTTTTATTCTTTTTCCATGGATAAAAATGAGTAGCATTCATGGTACAGAGAAATATGCTCACTCTTGCATATTTCATACATTTATGCCGTCAACGATGCATAACTTGATTTGTATTACTTTTTTTGTATTGTTGATTATGGTCAGACGGCAACTGTATAACGATGGCAGACCACCATCCACCAAACCACTCTCGATGCAAGCGCAATTGGGCGACAAACAGCAAGTCGGAACAAAGCGTTATTCAGGCTATTTAATTTGGCGCGGAGGTGGCGGAAAATTGTTATTCGCCCGCACTGAAATCGGCGCTTCCATGGGGAACATTTTAAATATCGCGGCGCTATGCGTACAATGGGAATAAAATGTATTTTCCAATTGCTTTTATGGTGCGGTGTTGGCTGCCACCTGATACAGGACTAATTTGCCTTAAATCGCTGCAAATAATAATAAATTTAATTTAATTTAATGAAATTTTTGATTAACTAATAAAATTGCACCATAAAGGATGTCTCTAAACAAATAGTGCACGCAGCTATAGAACCGGTCAGGACTCAATTGAATTAGTTTACCTAATTCAGCAAATAGTGTATTTAATTTTGCAATTTGCAAATTACTCAATTGCATTCGTGTTTAGTGTGCTCCCCTGACAAAGTGAATCATTAAATTAAAAATCGAATGTTTACGCAGATATTAATTTAAATTTGAACTCAGGCTGATTTGCATATTTTGCAATGGCGGTGATGATAGAATATCATCCCCGATTAGTTCCACGAAATTATCAACTCTGATCACACTCAAATCTGGAATATTAGGTTCTATGGATAATCCGTAGGGATTTTTCGACAAAAAACGTGCTACCTCGCTGTTTGCTGTATACACTCCCCAAGGATGGTGCGATATATATATTCATGACAGGATATGGGGAAAGTATATTTTGGAAGCGTTGTTGGCTACAAATAAAAACAGCGCATCAATCATAATTTAATTCCCTTGTGGATCATGGAAAACGGCAATGTAGCCAGCAGATAACGTATTAGTTTTGCTGCATGCAAAACGGGAGCTTAATTTTGAATTTTTGCCAGCGCTTTTAAGGATTTTTTGCCGATTGCCGTTGATGGCAGTCTCCATGTTTGTTTTCGAACTCAATTTTTCTTCATTAATCTTCTTAATCTATTATTTGTTAGACCTAATAATTCCTAATTAGAGAACACCTTAATGTTTGCTTAATGAACTCAGTTGTTTCGTGAGAGCGGTCGACAAGCTCCATAAAAGTCTGCTTGCAACTCTTCGTATAGTCTTAAGAACGGGTTTCTAAAGAAGCTAGATCGATTGATTTTGCTTAACTTTCTCAGAAATATTCGTTTAAGACTTTCCATCAAACAAACCTACTGATTAAAATTGTGAGGCACGTATTTTGACAGGTTTTCTACGTTAACAGATGGGACATGAGGAGAAAAATTATAAATTCTGTACAAAAGAACGTAAACAAAAAAGGGTTTCCTTTATAACACGGTCCAAATATGAAGCAAAGGTCGCAAACTTTATTTCTTTATTTTGGTTATCACGAAACCTTGCGCATTTGTTTTGAAAGCAAACTTCCTAAAATGACGTAAAACAGCTGTCCAAAGTATATTGGTATTGGTGGCAGTATGTGTAGGTAAATCTGAAAAATTATCGAGATCAGCAAAAAGAGATCCAAATCAAAAAAAAATGGGTAACCGCATAAATTGGAGACGTTCAAGTATCTAGTTTAGTAAGTCTGACAGCTCTCTCACTAAGTATATCTCGGTTTTGATTGGGAGAAATCGGTCAAATGAACAGCTGTTTCAGTTGACGTTTATGGAGGGGTAGCCGACGAATCTAGTCAAGAAATTCGTGACTGAGTACTAAGTTGACAGTTCTCATATGTACCTGACGCAGAAAAAGTGACGTTCCCGACCAATATAGTCGACTTAAGATAACTAGATTCTTGAATGCGGCCATTAATACACTTTTGTAAAATATGTTGGGTGGAATTTTAAAGAGCTTTTTCTGGTGATAACTCAAATTTTGAGTTTTTTGAATTATGTCACTTTTGAAATGCATAATAAAGGATTTCCTTTGTCATAATACAACAAACGCTTCTATGCAATTACCGATTACACATCCGAGTAAACATGATGAGTTTATAACCCGCTTTCGTAAAGTTCGTTTAATCTCGCTGTCTTAATCCAAGAATAAAATAGCAGCGTAGGTATAAAAAAAATGGCGACCATTATGTGGAAATGTTTGGCGCACATTTTCTCCCCATTTTGTTGGGTTGTCCCAAAGAGATGCTCCGTTAATTGTACATTGTACATAAACTAAAATTCATTTCATTTTAACTTCTTGATCATTTTTTACATGCAAGGCACATAAATCTAGTTTTCCCGAGAGTTTGACATAATAATCCATTTGGAAATGTTGGCTGTGATGGAATTTCGCTATAGCCAGTATTTTTCTTTTTTGTGAACTGTAAACGCGAAACTATAATTTACCTCATTACTGTACGAATATGAACAGATGAATGTAGGTACGTCTGTACGTATTTATGATCTCGGATGTCGGATTACGTTATCTTTTGAGAGTACCTAGTTCAAATTGTTTGTGAATTGATAATTGTATTGAATTGCATGCAAACAAAAAAATAAACTGGCATAGATTAGATATTTGTACTTTTATTTTTGAGAGGTAAAAATAATCGTGCCGCACAATAATACCGCATTTACACCATCACGCACGCGAATTTTTGCACGAGACGTGACAGAGAAATTCGTTTTCCCGCAGTCAATGCTTGTAAAGGAGTACGAATGAGATCACAAATCAGACGCCTTAAGTGTCATGGATGTGCTGCCCATAATTATATTTACGTAAAACGGAAACAAACACAAGTTCCGGAGAATATAATTTCTGTAATCACTCGAAAATATTTCTATTTCTTATTTACAACATGTGAAATGAGAGCAATTTTAAGTTTCAGTAAATTAAACCAAAAATGCATCAATCAGTTATACGAAATTAATTACTAAGTAATTGTCGGTTCATCACTTCCGGAAGGCATTTTGTTTTATAGGAAAGCGAAATTTCGTAAGCCATCGCTATAAAAATATCAACATGCATAGCTTTCCCATAATTCCTCACACGTAAACAAGATGGCCGACCAAAAAACGTGTCACGTTTTTTTTGCGTGTTAGGTAATGCCGTCTCTTTCAGTCACACGGCTATTTATTATTTAGCATCTCTTTAATTTTCCGTGTTAGGAATGTGTTACCGTGTAAATGCGGCATAAATCCTTTAAAGAACAATTTAAATCATAGTCACCATAGACAAACCATACTGAGACCCCCAACTCACAATCCTCTTGCCGCTGGCCCCCTCAGTTTTTTTTCAAATTCGACATTTTGTATTCCTATCGGTGTTCTGTCAATTGGGAATCCGTGTGACATGCAAAAACATACAGAAAATACAAAAATAAATGCTGCCAACCTCGGCAACCGTGGGGAAATGTGAAAGAGTTCGGGAATACCACTTTTTAGAATAACTGAATGCCATTGGTTAGTAATTATAAATTTTTTGAAGGTGAATAATTTGATTTGTGTGGTTAATAAAACTATCTAAAGGAAATGTTTTACATACTAGAAATATATTGGGACAAATATGGTTGCGTATTTCCCGCTTTTGGATATAATTAACTTCGTTTTCGTGTGTAAAATTTTCTTCAATAATAAAGAAAATTTGCTCAAAATGTTTTTATTTTCCCTCAACCAACCTACATTCTTAATTTTTCGTAAATATTTTAAGTAAATGTACACTTATTCCTAAAACAAATTATTATTCACACGTAACGAACAATTTCAAATTCAACGGATAAAATTTTATGAATGCTGCAAGGCATTTTGCCCAAAGCGGAAGTGGCATATGCAAGGTGCGAGTGTATTTGTTTCTGAAGTTACGTGACATTTGTCAATACGAATTTCTATGTAACAATACAAGCGCACTTAGCATTTGCCACCCCATAGAAATATAGCTTGTAGGCTAAGTAACGGGAAATCGGCCGAAGTTGGTGGTCTCAGTATTGTCTCTGATAGTCACTTACTGTAGCTGTCAAGCAGAATTATATCAAATGAGAGAGACAATTTATTCTCGCCGTATTATATTTTTCTTGGGATCTGCATCTGGAATCTGTTCTTACTACGAACTTACAAAAGCATTTCCTACTTATTGTTTTATAACAATCAAGATTAAGTTCTTACTATGCAGTAGCTCTTTAGAATTTTTTTTTGAAATGCAGTTTTCTAAAACTAATGGTGGTTTTATGATTAATCCTTGAGTTCTGAGTTCTGCTTTTTGTTTTCAGAACTTGATTTTGAGAAACTTACTATTTTTCCAGAGAATTTCATAGAAAATATTCAAAATTTCCCTCAAAATTTAATCCGACCACACAATATTCAACGACACATATACTTGATTATATATTATATTTTCATTTCGCTGCGCAAAGCTTAAAATCTACGACGACCCAAATTAAGCCAAATCTACATTTTAGCCATCAGAAGGAGGGAAAATTGCCAAAACTCCGAAATTCGTTTCCCCGCATCTAAAAGATACGCCGATAGCGTCGGTTGCACACAAATGCAAACGAATGTGAAGTGCATTTCAGTTTTTACAGTCGCTGACAAGCTCTGTGCAAGACTCCGCAAATAAACTTTCCCAAATCGGTATGGCACGGCAGAGCAGCAAGCAGCCCCCTTAAAAACGTTTCACATTAAATATTTTGATCTAAATATATGTGCCACTAACAGTCAGCCGAATTAACCGGATTATCTTTCCGCATAAAATACACCACAGTGGAGGTTCTAGACCGCACATGAGCAAGAACATGGCAACGGGAAGGGGTGCAAAAACGATACTCGCCCAAACTATGTTGTGGATCTAGATACTCAACGAAAACGTGTGTAGATGTGGAATACACTCGAATGGAAATGAGCTTAAAGTCTGCATCGAAGGCGGAAGCACCACTAAAACATGAGTGTGTCGTCCAAGCCCCGTGCACCACGCACATAATGTGCACATTTTTTGCAGATTAACCAGCACCGCAGAGGGAATGCTCCCACTCTGGTATTAAATACGCTAAGGAGCCGAAACGCAAAAAGAAATTTAAAGCGAACTGGAAACAATGTCACAATGCTGCCAGTGCTCTGTCGTATAATGCGTGCTGGGGCTGGCCGCTGGCCTCTTCAAGCGTGCAGCAGTCTAATTTTTGTACCGGAGGGGGGCTGACCTTTTCCAATTAAACATGAACTCGCACAGCATTATATGGGGTGAGGGGGAGGTTAACACAGATGGGTTACTGACAGTTGAGTCCACTGACCAGTGGGGCTATTTTGAGATGTTTTGTTCTTTTTAGAAATTAGCGCTAGATGTTAATTTGTGGCCACATTGAAAAGTTTGCGTGAGTCGGCGTGGTATGTTGCAACCACATGGTAGCTGGTGGCAGTCTGCCTGGCTGCCTGGTTGGAAGTATAAAAGCTGCAGGGTAAGCATGTCTGGCCGCACAATATACACTCGGAGTCTAGACCAGAATGACAGTAATTTGATTTGGATATTCCCATGGGACATTGGAGGATGGAGCATTTCGACTGTACTCATCTGTTGCCAAGTGATGGTATGTTGATGAGTAGGGAAATGTTTCAGTTTGCTTTCGGGCACTTTAGGCGGGATGCCTTTTCAATTAAGAACAATTAAAGGATGCCAAACACACGAGCAGAGCTATAGGGAATAACTGTAAGTATATATTTTCGATACTAGGCAGAAATATGGTTTTGTAGATCGAGATTTTGAGTCATTCTTAGGAGGAGAGCAAAAATGTGAGATTAACGCTTTGTTTTCTTAGTGGTATCCTTTGTTAAAATGTGTTACATACTTGTAACTGACTTGTAACAAACATTTCGTTAAGTAACTAAATATTTTTAAATCCTACTTTACTTTGTTTTGCTGAGATCGAAGCTAAAAAAAAACAGGCCTAATGTGCTTTCAATTCTTAACGAAATTTGTAAAATTAAAATTTCGGGTGAAACGCTCACGTCCGAAATAATTTACGAAAAGACTAAAAAACGTAAACGCTAATTCATCTAAAAATACGCATATAAAGAGTTTTCCAATAAGAGGTGTTATTGTGAATGACCCGCTATTTCGGTAGCTGACACTTTTGAAGCTTTTATTCTTTGACATTTGACAAGTAGAAACTACGCCATTACTAAAAATGGAACGATACACGCTTCAACAACGCATTGAAATTATTAAAATTCACTACAAAAATGGTGAAAATCTTGCAGTCACAGTTCGCAAAACCAAAGCATTTTTTTGGTCGTCGTGAAGCACCTCGTCGGACCGCAGTACAGAAATTGGTGGAAAAATTCGAGCTGTTGGGACAAGTTAGTGATGTGAGGAATAAAACCCGTGCACGTCGCTCAAGAACAACTGATAATATTGCTGCTGTAGCCCAAAGTGTGAAGAAAACCCAGGTTTGTTCAGTCCTCGTCGTTCTTTGGAATTGGGCATTCCACAGGCCTCATTACACCGTATTTTGGATAAGGACTTGGGTCTTAAGGCTTATAAAATTCAGTTAACACAAGAACTCAAGCCGGCCTATCATCAACAACTTCGTGTCTTTGCTGATTGGCCACAAGAGCAACGAAACCATTGATCTTTTACGGGAAAAGTTTCCGGACCGTGTTATCCCTCGAAGAGGTGATCACAATTGGCCACCGAGATCTTGTGATTTAACACCTTGCGACTTCTTCCTTTGGGGCCACGTGAAAGATAAGGTCTACGCCAATAGCCCAGAGTCGATTCAAGACCTCAAAGATAAAATTCGTGAGGCTATCGGGGACATAGATCATGATTTGGTAGTGGAAAATTTCATGAAAAGGACCATATCCTGTATGCGTGCTCGTGGTGGCCATTTGGCTGATGATGTTTTTCATTATTAACGGCATACCTTCCTTTCTATTATGAAATAAACATCCGATCATTTATCTCAAAAAATTAAATTTTTCTTTGAATACCAAAATAACACCTCTTATTGGAAAACCCTTTATTTGGTCCGTAGGGATCCAAGGCCTAGCTTCTCCCAACCAATCGGTTTGTGTGAGTATTTCATTTTTGAAACGAACGGAAGGGATCTATAATTTTAATGCCGAGTTCAAATGTCTAATAGACGTCTGTCTTTATGACACTTATACGCTCGAATGTTTGTCGCTAATTCATTTGTAAATTAATTAAAGTAAGTCTAATGAGTTGTGTTGCCTCCTCCTCAAGATTATGTGATTTCGCCAACCCGATTATATAAATTTATGTCGCACAAAGTCTAGAGACGTCTAAAAAATTCCATAACGGGAATCAGCAAAGTAACGAGTAATTTCCCAGTTGTTTCGAAAAGGTCAGAAAACTTTAATCGACTAACACTGGGAGACTCAAAATATTCTTTGATTTTTTTTAACTCAAATAATTGTCTTTTTATTTGTCACAACGTTGCTTATATAAGCTTTCCAGAACAGTTCGAAAATGAAAAAAAAAAAAAAAAAACCAAAAAGGTGTTTGCCTTCCCACTTTGTGGAAAATATTCAATTATTCACCCACAGAAGTTCAGCGAACGGTCAACATAATTAGCTCCCTCTTCCGTCTTAAATTTATCACTTGTAATTTGACACTTTTAATTTGACGCTTGTAACTTGACACTTGATTGGACCCCTGCAAAGGGTGTCTGATTAATCTTCTTGTTTATCCCATTCATGCTCAAATTCGTCTTCAATTTTGTGTCCAGCTAGGGAACAATCAATCATCTGTCATAATGGACACATCACTAAACCGAAAGCATAAACCGAACTGCCTGGGATCACCAATGTGACGAACATTCAATCAATTAAATCGATTCGTCTGTCAATTTCAACTCGTCCCGATATCGAGTGTTGTGTTCGGAACGAAAATTGTTACCTTGGAAGGAAAAACAGCACAAATACCGCTAGAAAATGCACCTTTGCTCAGCACTCACCTGTTAGCGCAGCCAAATTTAGCAGTAATCCAATTATCTCCATTGTCTTATGTACTCGTTGTATTTTCCCCTTGTTTTTATTTGTATAACAGAATCGTGATCCAATTAACGGTATATTAAAACGCAATTTTCTTGCGTCAAGGGTTACTTTTAAGCACTTATTATAGTGAACACAAAATTCGGTATTATATTGGAACTTTATTTCAATTAAGAATTTAAGAAACACCTAAGGCACTGCACAGCATTATGTCACTCACTTCTTGTAGCTATCACAAATCTATGAGAGTGAGTGTCGAGATGAAAACAAACAACAACTTTTCGCAGAATTTTACCAACTTCTTCCGGTGGGTTTACACCGAACCGACAAATTTACGATCGGTCGTTGACCAAGAAAATTCACCACTCGACGTAACGGTTTCGTCAATAATAGATAACCCAAACCAGGAGTTCACAAAACCGAAATTTTTTGTATTTTCCGTAGCACTCTCTCCATGAAACTGAGATACTTTTTTCCGTTGGAAATTATTATTCTCCTCAGCCCGATGTGTGCTGTACTGTTGTTCGGCATTGGTGGTGGCGTCATGCGACTTTCTCTATTCACTGTCACTGGTGGAAGGGCGCCCGGGCGGTTGTTTTTCTACCCCTAAGCAGCGAGACTCGTGGGATGTGGGGTTGGTAAACAAGAGACTGTATGCGAAAGAGCGTAATAAATCAGCTGATAGAAGGAGTTCGAAATGGTGAGATTTTTGTTGCTAAAAGCAGCAACTGGTGGGCGGTTGTGCAACATATAGGGGTAGGTTAGTTAATGCTTTTTCGAAATTTCTTCGGATCTCACCAGTTACCAGCACCACCTCGCACCTAATGGTGGAAAGTTTTTTTCGTTAAAGCTTTGAACGGAACCGGAAGGGGATTGTGATGAAATGAAATTGAAAACTGGTATACAAAGCTCGGAGTTTATAGAACGAACTTTTATGGTATATGAGTGGAAACATCAAAAGTCACTCAGCTGTCGAATGTACACTTTTATCAGAAATGTTAGTAAATCTCTATTGAAAATTGAAAAATAGTAATGGGAGGGATAGTTATTTGGGTCTTCGTAGACATACCTACCTTGTGGCTTGTTCCCGAATGCGGCAATTTGGCTCTAGGTCTTTCAGTTCCTAGTTGACGAAGCTTCTCCATTGTCTTTCATAATCTTGCCTTAACGAAAGGCCAGTTTTTTTGAACTTCGATCTCAGCGAAGGAAAGTAAAGTAAGATTTTCAGCACGCGATTACAGCAACTACTGTGAGTCTCGAAGAGTCAAGTAAAGCGTGGTTGTTGTAATTGCGTGCTGAAAATCCTACTTACTTTGCTTTGCTGAGTTTGAAGCTCAAAAAACATGCCTGATGTTGTGTCTATTTTTTTAATGATTTTACATTGTTTGATCCAATTGGTCTTATAACTATGGCGAAGTCAAATTCGTTGGTTGGACTGATTTGGATACGGAATTTTGTATACGTTCGTTATTTACTTATAAAAATCCTATACACAAACCATTCAGAGTTAGTTCGGTACACAACTTTTCTCGATGATTTGGAACATTTTTTGACAGAACACAAAAAGCTAATGCATGGGCAGAGAACAATAAACTGCATGGAATCGATTTTACAGATTTTTAGTACATATATACGTTCGACATAATAACCATGTGCCATACAAATCAAAAAAAACTATAAATCGACGAGTAGCTTGAATTGACTCAGCGTTGGTGCAAAATTATTATCAATAAATCGGAATAATTTAAAACCGAACGAGATTCCATGTGTTATTGTAAAGCATGAAAATCATTCATTTATATAATGAATGGGGGAAAATTATAAAACCCCTGTTGATATTCTTCGTGCGAGTTAAGTAGGTACCCATTAACATTATTTCAAGTAAAATAATGAATTAGGTTACTAACCACAGTAGAATCTATTTATAAACACTGTCCCAAAAGAACGTCCCATGTAACTGCTTGCTTATATGACATTAGTTTTCTGAAAATTATCAATAGCCGTCATTATACTGTCAAATATTTTTTGTTCCATAAAAAAATCTGTTAACCAAAAATAAACAATTTAATATCTAGCAGTGCAGAAATCAAACCATAAAACTAGTTAAACACTAACAAAAATGGTGGTTTCCAAAGAAACGCTCACAGATTTCAAAGAGGTCTACGAAAAGGCCATCAAACTAGTCAACGAAGAGTCGAAGAACGACCCTCCCACAGACCCTTTTCGATCCCATTATGCCGCTCGAGATCTCTTAATTGGGTTAATGCAAAACTTGAAAAATGTTATTGACAGTGAAGAAGAGAACTCTGAAGACCAATTTACGTTCAAGTCTATTATTGCGTTTGTTTACCGTGACCTTGGGCGCATCTACGTCTTTACCGAGGAGATTTCGGTGGGCGAAAAGCATTTGCGGACTTGTTTGGAAACGATTGAAGAATTTCGCATGAGGCCTGAGGCCATAATCTCTTACGTAGGTGCACTCAATGAGCTGGGAATAATTCTTTCTAACCGGCAGGAGTCAAAGGAGGCATTTGAAGTGCTGAAGAAATCGGAGGACACTTACAAAGAATTTGAAGCTACCAATCAGAAGGCCATGTCCATAACTGATATTTTTGGTACGAAGGATGAAGTGGAGGAGGGTAAGGGTCCCGCTGAGCTGGAGAGTTTGTATACGCTGTGTACCTTTTACATGGCACAGGTGTTTTCACATCTTGGTGAGCTGGAGAAATCCGCTGAATATTGCCATCAGACTCTAAGAAGGCAATTGGCTGCGAAGACCTATGAGAATGTGGATTTCGCTTTAAATGCAGCAACCCTGTCCCAATATTACATCGGTCAGGACATGTTCAGGGAGGCCAGGCACCATTTGTCCGCTGCCACGCTGATTATGGCAGAACATGAGGAGAACATGATCAGAGACGACATGACTGAGGAACAGAAAGCTGCAGCGACTGAGAATTTTAAGCATCGATATGCGGATGTTGCGAGGTGCTGGGCAAAGTATGGACTTGCCCTGCTGCTGGCCTCAAAAGAGCGCCTCTATAGAGACGACGATGACAAGTTAGCCACTGGTAAATCTGCGCATGTGTTGACCCATTATGTAATTGCTTAAATTTTGATTTCTATTTTAGATGCCAAAAAGTTGACTATAAGTCCCGGGGCATACAAGTTTCCAGATCTGCAGCTAGCCCCCTACGAGAATCGAGTTACATGTGACTACTGCTTGACGTTTGACGATGCGAAGTTGGTGTACCACTTCATAATCAAGTGGCTGGACATTGCAAAAGAGTACTACAGGGCTGAGACTGAAGCTACTGAGTATGCAAAAATTATCAAGGACTATGCTGAGATGTACCAACATATGGCATTTTTCGAGGAGGATCCCGCAAACCAGTCGAAGATGCACAAACGACGAGTTACATACTATGAAGATTTGTTGAATATTCTCAATCCCACATTCTACATGGCAATATGCCGTGAGTGCTGGTATGGAGCCGGGCTTGCCTACTCTGCTATGTTGGACATCAAGTTCGATGCGGTCAAGGCAAACAAAACTCCATCACCGCAGGAACTGCATAAAATCAATCAAATCTGCTCAAAGGCCATCAAACATTTCCAAGAGTTTGAGCGGTCCTACAGGGACAAGAACGGGGTGGATCTTCAACCGAATTTATCGCACGAGGAAATTCTTGGCGTCGTCTATGCGTACTTCCATATAGGACGATTTTACTACAAAATCATCACTCCGGACCGGGCTCTTATGCTGGACAACATAAGGAACAGCCTGAGGTACTACAAAATGTTCATCGAACAGTGTGAGAACAGGAAGGAGGCGGCTGATGCTCTGCAGGCAGAGATCGGCGTATGCAAGGAAATGGTCAACCTCCTGCCGCTGAAGATCAACAGCATTGCTAGGGAGCTCAATGTACCAGTTTAAATTTGTAGTTTGCCTTAAATGTTACAGAAACGCTTTGTGTGAATGTGTATATGTGGACGAAGTGCATTTATAGTTAATGCTTCATTAAATATACTCAGCTTAAATAAATTAAAACCAGCGTGTTTCTGTTTCTGCCAGTGACAGAGCGGCCGACTAAGCTCATCCGATTGGTCTGTAAGACAAATGTTCTGTAGGAGGCTGTGCCTTCCAGCCGTACTTGCTATATTTTTTGCACCGAAATTATAAACGAGTATATAACACCTCGGTTAGTGGTTTTTATGTTTCTCCTACCACCCTTACTACTTGACGTTCTAAATGGGAACCTGCATAGCTCCTATTTTGTGCAGATTCGCAGGAACTTTGTTGCGTTACTTTGCAAGACTCTTCAAAAACTCTGAACTGGAAGACTAATAGGGGCCTTCTCCTAGGAAGAATCCCCTTTTCTGAAGTGGATTATCTTTCATCGCTGCCCTTGTTTTGATATAAGTGCTTTCAGTTAGTAAAGAAAAAAGCTAAAGCTAGGAAAGACAGACTCACACACAATGGATGTGTTTATTGGAACTCAACAATACTCAAATGAATTATCTAATTCTTAAGCAAACACGTTGGTTGAGTTTTAGATACCTAATTCATCTTCAAATTCTCTTACTGATTGTTGAACTTGTATTCACTCGTCTGTGGGGATACACACACATTGTATTTTCCTTAGCTACCAAGTTTATTTACGTTTCCAACTACTGATTTGCGTCAATACTCATACATAACTGAACAGCAGGATTTCAGTTTTCAAAGCTGTACCATCCGAAAATGACAGGGGATACAGAATCGGAATTAGAAGACAGCGATGAAGCATCAACTGATTTAAAAATTGTTCCATCTTCGACAGTTCCTGACAGTATCATCGAACTCAAGTAAGAAGTATCGATTAATGTGTGCAGGAATCTTTTTAAATATTCCAATTACTACCAGGCATTCCTTTGGCTATGACTGCAAACGACTCTTTAACTTGTGTTTGATCGATGAAGACACATTGGTGTTTGCATCCGGTAATCTTTTGCATTTTTATTCAATTTCAAAGAATACTTTCCACCTTCGAAGAACAGTCTATGGCGGTGGAGTGGGATTCATTATTGTAAGTGCCTAGCTAAATCAAATTTCACACTTAAACTCACATCGCTTCTCAGAAGAACCAAATCCCGCAGTTCAGTTATCTAACCATCGCTGAAAATGGTAACGAGCCGACCGTTTTCATCTACCGTTATCCGGAGTACGAGGTCATAGCTGAATTAAAGTACGGAGCTGTGCACAGTTTTACCTGCGGAGTATACAGCAACAATGGGGAGCTTCTGGCTACTCAGGCAGGACATCCGGACTTTATGCTTACAATTTGGAATTGGCAAACCAGTTCGATTGTTCTTCGATCGAAGGCCTATCAGAACGATGTTCTTAGTGTGGCATTCTCGCACTTCAATCCGGTTCTTTTGGCCACTTGCGGATTGAGTCATGTGCAGTTTTGGAAAATGGCACAAACATTCACGGGTCTCAAACTGCAAAGTGACTTGGGACGTTTCGGCAAAACAGACACGTCTGACGTCTACGCCGTGTATATGCTGGCCGACGAGAAGGTGATATCCGGATGCGAATGGGGAAATATGCTGCTATGGGAGGGTGGTCTTATCAAACTAGAAGTTACAAGGAAAGCCCGCAAACCGTGTCACAATAAGCCAATCACGAGGATACTATGGATGGGCAACAATGAAGTGATGACAATCGGCATGGACGGCTATGCTCGGATTTGGTTCTGGGAAACGGTTGAGTTGGCTGATCCGTCGGAAGACAATCGATTTGTAGAAATTGATCCGATTTATGAATTCCGCATTGGCGATCGCGATGATGCATGCGAGAGCCGACATTTGCTGAAGGCCAAGCCATTCGATGAAAATGATTTTGAATACTATTCGCAGGTGAGTAGATCAGCACCACCTACTCCACGGAATTTTCTCAAAGTTTTCCAAACTACACAGCTTACGATAAAAATTAAGAACATTTTTATGGTAGTGGTAGTTTCAGAAAAGCTTAAGGTCCTCTCGTTGGGAGCTGTTCTTGCTAGTAATGACTTTCCTTAAGCATGTTTCAGCTTTAAACTTGAGAGTTAAATTGTAAAAAACACGGCAAACAAAGTATTTCTTTGTTCGTCCTTTCCAAGGACGAACATCGTCTAGCAAATCAGTGATCCACCGCATTTCTCAATGTTTCAGGACGGCAAGGGCGGTGTATGGCTGTGTGACCTGAACACTGTAACCACACCAAAACATCCGAAGAAGCTGTTTTCATGTCATGGAGGACGAGTTGTAGCCGGACAAGCCAGTCCAGTTTCGTGTCACATAGCCACACTTGGCGAAGACGGAAAAATGAACATATACAACTATGAAACCGAACAACTTCTAATCCAAGAGCCATTTAGTACTGCTGGCAGAGATCTCCTCTGGCTTGACACATCAGTAGACCGCTCAGGGATGGTAATAGTACTCGGCTTCGAGGACGGGGTAGTGCGACAAGTAGCCTTGCAGCTTCCAGATGAAACACAAACAAGAGCTCGCGTTCACTTGATATCTGCCATGAAGCCACATTCGACACCGGTTACCTGTTTGGGAGTGTCTCCCAGTGGAGACCTATTTGTATCAGGAGCCCTAGATAAAACGGTATTTCTTTTTCATATCAAGAGGGTAGATACCGGATTTGTGGAAGTCATACCATTGGGGTTTATACTATTACTGGGGTCGCCGACGTGCTTGCATTGGAACAAGTCCAAGGTAAGCTTACGCATCTGAGTGTATATAAACCACCTCGATAACCAAGCCTCCAACAGTCAAAAACAGCTCTTATCGGCTGTCAAACTGGGGAAGTATATGAATGCGAGTTGCCGGCACCAGAATCAATAGACTTGGTAAAAGTGCGACCTACTTGGCGCATAGAAGCTGTGTCTTTTAAATTGCTCAAATTCAAGTCCGTAAAGAGCGGGATACGTAGAGAACTGGCAATAGCTGCTACATTGAAGAGAAAAGCTAAAAAGTTAGCGGCAAAGAAGAGGGAAATCAAACGGCTTATGGAAATAAATCCCGGCTTACAGATTGATGACAGTGTGTTGGGTAAGTGAACCCGTGGTGGATATTACAACTCGCGCCTATTCTTGCCTTACTTCTCCAACAGCTGATTCATCGGAAGACGACGAGGAAGAGAAACGGAAACCTCTATACATCCCAGATCCCCCAAGTCCCGTGCTGTGGCTGCAATACACAAATCAAGGCACCATCTGGCTCTCGATGGGTGGCTACGATGCTGGTTACGTCTACGAAGTGCAATTCGGAGAAGAGAAACCACTCAGTTCAACCATAATCCCCGGAGCCGATGATACTGAAATCCATTCGTACATGTACATGTGAGTATACAAAGCTTTGTGAATGACACCTTTTCAGAAGCCACCCTCTCCCAGAGATACGTTCCTAGTCTTCGGCATGCGATCGGGACAAATCCGCATAAATGCCATAAAGCCGGACTTTCGGGACCTAAACGACTTCTGGGTCATCAGCATGCATGACAACTTGAATGGCATCATTCCTAGAATTTTCACCAGCAACGACGGAAGGTGGTTCTTCTCGATTGGTCACGACGGCAATGTCTTCTATTACCACTGGAATGGGCCAATCGTGCCGAGGCCATGTGATCCACCGACCCAATTCAAGCCACCATCCGCGGTGGGGAAAGATATCGAAGACCCCACGCACTTGTCTCTGGAGGAAATAAAAACACAGGAGAACCTTGTTAAATTTCGTGCATTTGAGGAAGAAGAACGAAGAAGACTTCAGTCTAGCTTCAAGGTGATGCAAATGCAAGTGGACTGGATGACGGATAAAACCAGGGACTTGTATCAGGCAAAACTCAACGCGGTGCTGGAAAAGCTGAAGCACAACGTAACAGAAGCTTGCCGCGACGCCCAGGATTTGTTCGACCTCATGTTTCGACCGCTGGAGTATATTCCATTTGAAGTGTTTGCAATAAGGTATGGAGATGGCGAATGCAATTCCACGCTTAACACGAACAATTCTTTCTTTTACGATGTTTCTTCCCCCAGCACTGACGTGGTAGTTCGAACTTTTCAGTTGCCCAAGCTGAAGGCAGATACGGAATCAGTTTCTGAAGAAATCGAGGAAGAACAAGAAGAAGCGGAGCAGTCTAAGTATGAAGACACAATCAACTACTTAGTTCTGATATTCATAATTCACTTAAAAAATTTGCAGCGCTGAGTCCACGACCACACTAGCGGAATCGAAATCATCCCAAGCCCCATCGGGTGTTGTTATCTTCGACTTTGCCGAGAAGGTGCTGTTAAAGTTCTACATAAGAATTATAGAATTCTTCTCCTCGCTGAAAAGAATCAAATCTGACGATATAGAACGACTCATGGAACTGTGCGGCGAAGATTGCGAAGAAGAGTTCTCAACAGATGGCGCTGAGGAAGACGATTCCAACGTAGAAGAACAAGACTCCGAAAAAGACAACGGCGAGGAGGAAGCAATTCCTCTGTTGGAGAAGGCGATTCGATTTCTCAACAATTCCATTCGCGAAAATGTCGAGGTTAAAACTTTGGAGATCTCCATCATTCACGAGATTCTACACGCCCTCAAGTCGAAATACAATAACAAGGTTATTCGACTGAAGACGCAGAAGGCTGAGTTGTACTCGAAATATGAGAAGCTTGTACGACAAATTACAGAGGCGGGAGAAAGTCTAGATCTTCCACCTATACGTGAGCTGGTAGTCTTCAATGAGCGCCCGGATGAAGTTTTCGCAGAACCGTTTATACCACTCAGGTCCTTCGAGTCGATATTGTGGGAAAAGCCGATAAGGAGGACTGTGGCAGAACAAGCTGATGCTTATGAGGAGGAATTAGTTGAAGAAGAAGAAACTACCGATGAGATGCACGAAGAAACGCCTTTAAAAGAGCAGCCCAGTGAAGAGTGGACTGTTGGCTTGGAAAATCTCGCTGAAAAGGTACACGAAAAGGTTCGAATACTGGATGAAGAACTGTCAACTACCGCTTCCAGCCGGTTGCAATACGAAGTCGAGATTAAATACTTAGACCTCTTGGTGGAAATTTCCAATCAGGAGTTGGCAATTCTTCAGGAATCTCAACTAACCGAGAGCGATTTATTTCAGCGAGATGAAGACGCCAAACGGAGTCGAAACGAAATAAGTGCCAACATTAGACAACTGAGTCTTGAAGTCGACACCACGACCAAGAACTTAACCACCATGAATGATGATATTAAGAAGATTCAAGCGGAGTTTAGCGATTCTGTGAAAGGGAATAAGTTTCTGAAATTTCTGAAAAGAATTTTTGAGAAAAAGTTCAAACCGCGCAAGGAAAAGAAGCCAGATGATGGTGAGTATCACAAGGGTTCTGAAAGCGTCCTCGGTATGCAGTAGGTTACTATATATAAATTTTTTTTTAATGGAATAAAATAGCAAAGGACCCTTTAATATTTTGAGTACCAGCTTTAGTTTTACAGACTTACGGTGGACACATTTTCAATACAAAAAAAAATCTATTGTGACCTACAACGAATTAAAGGCGAAGGTAAAAAATTTATTATAAGTACTTTCATTTCTTTTTCATTGCAAAATCTTCTTTAAACTGCACGAGAAATACTTGCAAACGACTATTTTCTGAATTCAATTTGCAACAATGCGGTCCTGAAAAATAAGACTTCTTAACCTTACTTTCTGTAGTTCACAATAGACTACTTTAACACACAAATCTCTGCCGTTTTGAGTGCGCAAGATTTAATTAAAAAATTGTATTTACTTTGATTTGAACGACTTAGAAACAGAGTCCGAGTCGTCGTCTGAAGAATCCTCCACCGACGAAGAAGAGCAGGCAGGAAGCGATGATTCGGGTGATGTGACAGCAATACGTCTCGACGAGACCCATTGCCCGGCTGGTTGTGACCGCAAGCTTTACGATTTGGCCTTTGAGTTGCGTGCCCAGCGCCATTCCATTGAGCAAACCATGTTCGATGGGCAAAGGTCCAACGACCTCAAATGCAGCGAAATCGAACAGTTAAAGGCAAAAATACCCGCGGCCGACCAGCTCTGTTCAAAGGAACACATCAACTTACTAGCCTTTAGGGTGGGTATTTCAAATAGAACGTAAGTGGATTATAATCTGTATTTCCATAGCGTCAAAAAGATGAAAAGCTGCGTGATGTAGAAACAGCCGTCATTAACAGTATTCAGGGATTCGGACTGAATATAGAGGAGGCTGAGGAACAAACTGACGAGTACATCGAGGCTCTTCTAAACAGAAAAAAGGTATACTAAATAAAATGCCAGAACATCATAACTAACAATGCAATACCAACTCAGCTGGAGTATCAGGCCCTTAGAGAAGAGACACACCACCTAGTCGAAGCCTACACACGGAAGATGAAAATTCTTTTTCAAATTCTCCTAGAGCGGGATTTCCTAAGGCGCAAGAAACCCTCGGTCATTGCAGCAACCCCCTCTGAGGCATCGATTGTCAGTGCGACGTATATTCGTCAACTCTTGCCTATACTAAAATAGTTCCTTCGCTTTCAGTCGGTTGCCACTGTAGTTAGACCGCCCACACCACCCCCGCCATTCGACTTTGAAGCTTACGCGGCCGAAAAGATTCTCAAGCTTGTCCAACGCTTCTTCGTTCGTTACCTATCAAAGCACATATCGGCGGCCTACATGCGAAAGTACATTCCAAAAGTGGCCCGATGCTTGGGAAACATTGGCCGCAACTTCACCTGTGAACTGGCCGATAACATAATCGAAGTGATTGTAGAAAATTTACAAAGAATCGTTCCGAAGAAGTACCTCATACACGCCTCACTGGATGATATTCGAACTTTGTTCAAGGATATTGTGTCGGTCTTTGAATTGGAACCAGTCGAAGTGGATCCAGTTACAGTGATCACCGAGGCAGTGGAAAAATGTGTTAGAACCTTCATCAAAGCGAAATGTGCGAACAAGACGCAGCGAATTGTTTTGGATGTCAGCAAGGCGATTGTAGAAGAGTTGCCAATGGATGATTTCCGGAGTCCGGAAACTGCAAAAATTGTGGCGAAATTACTGGCAAACGAGGCGGTTATTATTCCGAACTGTTTGAATATTCAGACTTTAATGGAGCAGTTAGCGGCATATGCCAAAGAGCATATGTTAAGTGCGGTGACCATTAAAATTGTACGTGCATATGCTGAGGAACTTCTAAGGGAGCTGCTAGTGCGTAAAGTTGCGGAAGTGCGTACAGTAAAGCCCGGAGAAAAGGCCTGCAGAGACATTCGCCGAAAGAAAAGAGAAGTTTAGCTGTGACGTTTGTGGTTGCTAATAAAGAAATCAATTTTGTTTTGTCAGGTGTGAAGTTTTTTTCATTCAGTGTGAATGAGCTCTCGAACAAATAGCTTAATTTGCATTTCAGGGAGATTCTCAATCGGCCGCAGTTACCCGCTAGATTGAAATTTTAAATTAAATTAAATTAAATTTAAAATTTAATGTATTCAGGGTTATCGCGAATAAATTAAGAAGGAAATGTTTTAATTGTCAGCAATGTAAATCAGATTGCTGAATGGGAAACATTCCCAGGGAAATTTTATTCCCAATATAGGGATCATTATGTTCAGATCGATAAAATTCAGTAAGAAATGAATTAAAAGTTAAAAATGCTATTTTCCTTGGGAAATAAATTAATTTTTGAAGTGGAAGGAAACGTTAAGTATACCAAGTTTAGAATTGTACTTGAAATTACAACGAAAAGGTTGACATGTACTCCATACATATGGATGTAGGGACAGGTAGGTAAGGGCTATCATTTCCCGGGAAGGATACCCATTATAACATCCCTTTTATGACATGGTAATGATGATGACCTGTTAAGTGAGTTTTTCCTGTTAAACGAAACCGAAACAATGCATAAAATTTAACGGATGCATTGCAAAGGGCCTTTTATGACACATAGTCTTGTTTATGAACTTCCAGGTTTTTTTAGCTCATGGAATATTTTTTACGATCTCAAATGGATTGAATAAAAAATGCCAGTCTAAAAATGCAAATAGAAACAAGGTTTTTGCTGCCGAATGAAGGTTTGTGATATATCTGAGGCATAAGACCCATAGAAGCTATTGGACATGGAACGTTACACTTGCGAAGCAAATTCTCAAAAAAAGATGTTGTACAGTACGAAAGAGTAGAAAATTCATCGTATTGTCGATATAAGGAAAGAACATCATCCAACTATCCCTTCAATTTAAATGTTTCCAAGAAACACCCGGCCGTAGTCAAGCAACTGTTTTGTTTGTTTTCAATTACTAGCCATTTAGACAGCAGAAAAATGGTGAGAAGTAAGTAAATTTCATCGTAAGCTTCTGTCAATTCGAAAGAAAAATATTTATTTCATCTATTTAGTTACTGAAGAACTGGTCCGAAAAAAGTCCGAGCACAATGAGCGTCTTATCAGCACATTGGAGGAGCTGTCCCTGCACCAAGAGGACATTGAACGAATCGAACACATTCAGAATTGGTGTCGCGATCTAAAAATCCTCCTTATGCAATCAAATTTGATAGCGAAATTGGAAAACCTCCACAAATTCAAGAAATTGGAATACCTCAACCTTGCGCTGAACAATATCGAAAGAATCGAAAATCTCGGACAACTCGAATCCCTAAACAAACTTGATCTGACGTTGAATTTCGTTGGAGACCTAACTTCTGTGGAGTCCCTGCGGGATAACTACAACTTACGCGAACTGATTTTGACGGGAAATCCGTGCGCGGAATATCCGAATTACAGGGACTATGTGATTGTAGCGCTGCCACAGTTAACACATTTTGATAGCGAGGAGGTAAAAGCCTCAGATCGGCTCCTTGCTCAGAGGGACTTTGCAGCAAATCGTGCCCTAATCGTTCAGGCCCAAGCCAACTATTCCATCGAAAGGGATGGCCAGAAAATACGTTATGCTGAGCAAAAGTACGAATTGGAGAAAAAGATGTTGTCCATCGAGGACGAGCAGGAGCGTATTAAACTGTTTTGGGATTCAAAAACAGAACATTGTCCTGAAGTTCGCAACGACATCCACGAGCAGCAGAAGAAAGCAAGGCGGTTGAATGCAAGTGCCGAAAATAAACCCACGAAAAAGCCACAGCAACTATTTGCTCCTTGTGGACGTCCGTACAATGTGAATCAACCGAAATTGCAATTTACCTTCAAGGATGAAGGGGGAGAGTATGTCCTCGAGCTAAAAGTGTACAAGTAAGTTGAGTAATAGTTGCCATACAATACTTATATTGGCTTTACTTGGACATCTTTGTATAGATTTCTTGACACTTCGCATATTGATGTTGACATACAACCGAAGTATATTCGGGTAGCGGTGAAGGGCAAGATATTTCAACTGGCGCTGTCTGATGAGGTAACGACGTCTGGGGCAGTGGTCCAGCGATCACAGATTACCGGGGAACTGCTTATCAAAGCACCCAAATTGAATCACGACCATAGTGTCAAGGGTTCAGAGAAGCCGAGTTCCAAAACAGTCAGGGGTAAGAATAATTTTTATAATAGTTGTCTCATATTTGGAAATTTATATTTTTCACAGCGCCATCTTTAAGCGCAGACCAGAATCTGAGAGCAACGAGGAAGTATGTAAACAGCACAACGCTCTTTTTACTATTACAAACTGGACATTTTTTATTCATAGGACAGGCATTAAGGAAGCAGTAGATTATAAGAACATTATACCCCAGGCGACCAGGTTGAATCGCACCGTAACACCAACACCTGACTTTGATATCGCTGAAGTACCAGATCTTGAGTAGCGTTTTGTATGTTCCGCTTATAAATTTTGCAGAATTTATAGAATCACTGAATATATTATGTGAACCTGTTGTTATTGTAACCCAAACGTATGTTCATATCTGTCCTCTGCTGAACGGGAAAAAAAGTTGAGCGCAAATTTGTATCAAGCACAAAATTGGCGCCCAATGTCAGTCTTTAATGTGAAGTCAAAAAAAGTTTCTATCAAGTCAAAGAATAAGTAAATGCAGTAAATTACTTGAATCCAAAAATAATCTTAAAAAAATCAAAAACCCTATATTGACATCAATTCGCATTCCAAGAATAACCTCACTTTAATTGTGGAACCATAGAAGATTTGCAAACCTGGCGCAACGACCTACTTTTTATACCCATTCCGTATTTTCGCCAGATGTTGATCCCACAGAGAGTTTTCCAAATAAAAACGTGCGAAAATCCCCAAGTTATACGACGGCATTTAAAGAGATCGCAATATTCTCGCACGGTATTGTTCAGTCTGCGAAAATTCCGGAAATTTCCAAATAAATACGATCTATTCAGGTACCTAACTGCGATAAGTGTTTCCACTAAATTCGCAAAAGCAGACCCACCTTAAGTAGTTAGGGCAATAAAATACCCATCACTGTGAGTGAAAACTGTCATAAACGACATCCGCTTACCTGTCACAAGAAGTAGGAGCATTTTTTATCCCCTACTTACTTATTCCGGCGTCTTCATAATACAGTTCAAGGATATACATTTATACCTCTGTACATGATTAACTGCCAACACCACGGAAATGTCATAAAATCCAATAGCAATTAAAATAACGTAATGCATATGCACCCTAATTTGGAGTAGTCGAAATTAGGTTAAAATTGGTTGTCTGCCTCTTTATCTCGAAACCAGTTAAATGCAACCTGACATAATTACACAAGTGGACATTGAAGGGATTAAAAAGCGTCCCATATACGAGTAGTTGGGTCAAATTTTATGACAGCAAGCACAAAAGATTAGGTTACCTGGTATTGCTGTCCCTTTCTAAGAGGTAATTTTACCTGAGGGGTTACCGACTTTGTGTATAAAACAGAGCTCATAACTCGCCAGGCATTCATTTCGTTTTTGAAACCTGACACGCGACGTTACAGTAATCTTAAAACAAATATCAGAATGAGCGGATCAATTCATTCGTTGCTCTCTTACAGTGATAAGGCCTACTTCAACCGCGAGACATTTAACTACCCCTTACGCAACAAAAGTGATAAAGAGTTCAAAAACCAATCAAACTTTGAACTGCAAAACATGGATCAGTCAATATCCGATGCCTTTCAAACATTTTCGAAAGATCTACAGCAAAACGTCAAAATGACAGCCGCATTCGAGTTCAACAATCTAGATCGTTGTGTGAAGACACCAACGTTTGATGCCTGTAGAAGACTTTCGTTTCCAAGCAAGATGGATGGAAGTCTACAGCGTAACCCAAATACAAGCCCAAAGATAGTCGGAGTGGAGAGAAAAAAGACGATCCAATACCAGCCGGTCTACATGCAGAGGCATTCAGTTGCATTCGAAGATGGACTGCTTAATTTGGCTGATGTGCATCATAGAAGCCACGAGCGAAGCAAACTAATGAACCTGTCCAAACGCTCATCTATGCATGCGGAAGAAACCAATAAATCAACAGTATTGCCGGACATTGTACCCAAACAAATCACAAAGACTGGCTCTCTAAGCTCGGTCAAGGATCGCATATCATTTTTCAACAATCTTGCAACCGCAACCGAGAACAGCTTTGAAAATAGCCGCACCAGTCTGCCAAAGCCGAAAGAATCATTTTTATCACTGCTCCGGCAAAAGGAACCGCAGAAGTCAAAAACGACGTTAATTCGGTTGTCTACATTAATGGACCGGATATCCGCAAAGTTAAATTCTACCAAAACCTTGAAGGAATCGTTGAGTGGAATGAAACCGTCAGAATCTAGTACGACAAAGGGTAGCAATTGTACGCACGTATACAAGTTTGGAACGCATTCCCTGCCACAACCGCTAAAACGTAAGCCGTCATTTGAAAGGATAAAAGTCGTTGCCTCATCAATAGCGAAAGCGCCCACCAGCTATGGCACAAATCCCAAGCGGCATAATTTAATGGAGGATCTATCGATGGTGGTTCCAGTGAGATTGAGAATTGCTGCCTTTGAGAAAAGAATTTTAACCACATGAATGTAATTTATGCAAAATGTTGGTAATTGTGAATGTAAATGTTTACCGCCTACCTATGTACTTATGTAAATTTTCAATATTGACGTCAGTAAAATAAAATAGTTAACTAATGTGATGCAATCGTTTTTTTACTTCAACTTGACGTTGTGTTTATATATTGCAATTATAAGGTCTGTTCCCTCACAATAATGCATTTGAACACATTAGCAAAATTTGGTCAAACTTTCCCACAAAGAGAGAAGACAAAGCATTTCCCTTCCATAAAAAACCTCAACCATAGCCGAAGAAAAGCTGACAGATGGTTGTCAAATCGTTCAAATGATAATTTGTAACTGACTTTCTGCAGTGTGTAACTGCGAATGAGAACGCGTAAAGTGGAATTCACGAACAGTCCATACGATGAACAACATTTCTGTAATCACCTGAAAGTGTTTCCGTTACTGATTAACATGCCATAATGAAGTTATAGCAACTAGTTTCAACAAGTTAACCAATTTTGTAGAATTAAACAAAATACTGTTGAAGCCAAGGTGCATATCTATGAAAATGACACAAAAGTATGAAAGCGACACCTAAATAGCTGTCAAAGGAATTTGATCGCAAAGAAGCGATTGTCAATTTGATAATCACCTTACGTGGACGTAAAGCGATGATTTTGATTATCAGCTATCAACTTAGCCGATTCCACCCCAGTCTACTTCCGGAAGTCATTTCATTTATTTTATAAGAAAGGAAAATGCCGTCGACCACCGACGACCCCGCTATAAAAATATCAGCATTCTGTGTCTGTGGCGTTAGAACGCTGTTTGACAAAGCCTTAAACAAGATGGCCGACTAAAATACTTCACACATTTTCGCATGATAGGTAGGTGTCAGGAGGGGCCCTACTATGAAACTCGATTCTACTATTGATTCTATTCGAAAGATATTTGCGATTCTACTTTCAAATGGTACTCTCTATGAAAGTAGAATTGAATGCCGGTAATGCCAAACTATTTGCCAACGAAGTTGCGATTTTCGAACGATTCTCGCATTATGTTTGGCATAATCCAAACGAGTCTCGCATAATTTTTTGAATATCCCAAAAATGTATCGTAAAACAATCAAATAATAATAAATAAACATGGACAGTGTCCAAATTTGGTTTGAGTCTGAAGAAAATCAGGAAAAAATTCAACAAGTTGAACGAAGGCGGGTGTTTTTAAATATCCCTTGGACAAATCTGGATACCTGTGCCCATGTTCTGTAATTATCACATCGATATATTTATCACAAAAACAATATGAATTGAAAGAAAATACTTAAAAAGTATCGATGCGAAAAATTATTTATTAACCTCAGGAGCATTTTCTTTCAATTCATATCGTTTTTGCGATAAATATATCGATGTGATAATTACAGAACATGGGCACTGGTCATGTATTGCACCATTATTTCAAACTGTGACACTTTTGTGTTTGGACTTTTAAATGATTCCCTTGTACAAAAAACAAACATTATACATGAATATTACTATGTTTATGAAATATTCATGAATTATTAATTTATAATTTCTATTTACTTTCATTCTGAGTAAAAAAAAAACTTCATACGCCTTCTCGAAAACACATTTGATGTAGAATGATTATTTGCGAATTCGCACGAATTTGACATTAACTTTCGGAAACGGTAGTACCAGTTTTGTACCAAGAATAAAAAAAAAACTTTGCAGTACTAGAGCTGTTCGAATTTTGATTTCATAACTTACTTATAGAATAACAGAGTCGCGATTTTGCGAATTCGAACAGTTTTACTTTAGAATCGAATTTCAGAGTAGGGCCCCAGGTGCCACCGCCAACGCAAACACACATTCGTTAAAAGCAATATGTTTGCCTCTTTCCTTCTCTTTCTTGAAGATCTCGCTCCGGCATACCTACCGTCTTTTTATGATTAATAAAGATTGAAGTTCATTACCGAAGCGTGTGAGTTTTTTAATAATTAAGAAAGACAAAATTCTGATATTTCTCGACAGTAGGTAAAGCACTGCCTAACAGTCTAACACCATCGGCAATCGACTACTCGCATTTAGCCGAGCCTGGGGGGTTGTTTCCAAATGCGCGGTGATCGCTTTTGATGGCGGATTTGAATTTTTGTATAAGCGAAAGCACTTTCCAAAGTCATTTTATGATTGCGTTGAAAGCAGACGTTTAGGTGGCGGATTATTTGCGGACCTAATAAAAATGTGGTCAAATAGAAAATTAAAATCCGCCATGAAAAGCGATCCGCCGCACATTTGGATGTAGCCTCCCTGCGTTTTGTTAATGTTATCACGACCCTGAATACCAATTTTTACAAACCTTTTCTCACAGCTTCCAGAAGACTCACGTAACTTCCAAATTTAATACCAAGCTTCTTTTGAGCGAAGCTTGGTATTATTTAAAGCGCAGATTTCTGCATTAAAAAGCCGTCAACTTTACTCTCGACCTGAAATAAAATTTAGCAAAAAAAGGCAGTTTTTTTTTTGTATTTCCATCCAATTTATCGGTTCGGTTTTATTTTTTCTAATTTTCTTTGTTTTTATGGTCTTTTTTGGTCTGGATAGTTTTTTACATAACATCTGCACAAATTTCAATATTACTTTCTTGTGGCATACATTTGCTATTCGTTTTTCTTTAATGATTTGCACGTTAAATATTTAAACAGAAAATAGAACAACAAAACTTTATCGGATTTGGGATATTTAAATGTTAACTCTCTTTGAAACTGAAGTGGACAGTAGTTTGTTGGTTAATAAATTGGATGATGTTTCCTTTTGCTATGAGTTTTTGCTTTTTTTTTCTTTTTTTTTGCAGCAATTTTAGCCATTGTTTTTGTTTAACAATACAATAGTACATTTCATTTAATGCTTTTGTTTTCGGTTGGTTTTCTGTTTAGTTTTCCTTTACTTATAAATGTATTTTGTTTTGTTTCTTTTTTTATTTAATGGCAGTCTTTTCATTTTTAAGCGAATAACTTTTATTTTCGTTGTTTTTTTTTTATGAAATGTGTATGAAAATCTTCGAGACCGTAAGGAAGAGAGAGAGAAATATAGAAGATCTATCTGTACCTTGATGGGCATTCAAATGTACCAACATTGTCCTTATTGTCCGGAAGCTCTTCAAAACACTTTTCTTTATTTTTAATTGAAAATCACTGAAACTAGAACAACCTGGATGTTTAAGTGTAAACAAATTCATTTCTCCTTGTCACATTGGTTTACATTTCATTTATTCGCTTTATTGTAACAAGTGAATTGTTTTTCTTATTTGAAAAAAAAAACTAGTTTCATGAAAAAATCAAAATCGCAAAATTGCTGCAAGTATTTTTTTTTTGTTTAATTCAAACTATTTGGCTGTAGCATTATTTTGGAAACAAAAAAATGCCACAAGTTGTACTAAAACTTAGAGAGAAATATTTTCTTTTTGTTTATTTTTCATTGCGATTTTGATTTTATCTGATTTTCAATGGAAAGTTTTTGTTTTTGGCACATCCATCAACCGAAATTCGAATTTTTTCCACAAATATCGGGCTAAGAAAAATTAAAATTTACTATAAATACGTAATTTGACAAGAACAAGACTAAGTACGTTAAAGGTCGAAAGAAAATTTATAGAAGAACTGTCAGGAAATTTTTGCGATGGATGTGTTATATGAAATAAAAAAAAAAAAAAATTTAGCCCAATGTTATCTTAGTAACCTTTAAAAGAGTATTTAATACAAAGAAAAAATTAGATGTTATTTAATAATTGTGTAAAACAGGTACGTATATGTTTTATTTGAATTTATAATTTTTCTTTAACTGTTTTTGAATTTGTTTCACTTTTGTTTACAAATTAAAACCGTAACTCTTGTGTGATATAAAGAAAATGTTTTTGTTTTAGGAACAAGTCTTGTTTATTGGTTTGTTTTAAAATGTAGATGACACAAGTCCTTAGAGTTATATAATTGGGAGGAATTGTTTTTTTTTTTTGTTGTATTAGGGGGTGTAATGATTTTTTGAATTTTATGGTGTCGCCAAATTTGCAATCTCGCAAAAAAAAAATCAAAAACCTCTTCAAAGGGAGATCAATAAGGTAGAAGACAAGCTTTGTGTCAGTGAGTCAAGATGAAACAGAAAAGATTGAAGATTAAAGGATTTTGCGCCTCGCTAGTAACCGCTTCTGTGACTATTTAGTCCTGGACTGGAACTGAATAAATGTTTTCTCAATTGCAAACTCTTTGAAAACGAATATGATGAGAGTGAATATTCGAAACTTGTGACTAACCTTGTATTTAGACTTGTGGGGCATATTTTAAGTCAAATTAAAGTTTTTCTTCACTTTAAAACTGCTTCATTGTGAATATATTTGCGAGTTAGTTGTTGATTTGTTTTGCAAAGTGAAGGCTACAGTTTGTAACAAAAAAAAAAAGATAAAGAGCGGTGTCCTCCAAGGCCGATTCATGTTGCTGCACTAAAATTGGGAAAATGCTGGAGCGGGTTATGACATGTAACGTCCTAGGCCAGAGTGAATGACTGCAGTAAGAGATTTGCTTTCAAAATGGTGTGTTACTAGAGTTCATGAAATCCCAGTGTGGTATTTTTGTCTCGTACGTTGCTCCCATTATGATTATGATGAAAAATGTGCACTTTTTAAACATGCATACAAAATTAGGTTTAGAATGGTAACACGCAACAACCAGTTTGTACAAATGAAACACTCAAGGCCAGGCAAACTACACACTTTAATTTCGATGTTATCATCGATGGAGGCAAACCAAGTTCTTTCGCTTGATTTTTTTCAACTAATCAAGGAATTAGGTATTAGAAACTTTTAAAATTATGAATGGTCCGCACTTTGTACATTTTTTTATTTTGTGCACTGGCGCTGGCTCAAGTTGTGATACACTTTGGCCGTTTTCTGCGGAAAGAAAAAAACTCTATTTAAAAAAAGAGCTTTTACATTTTGAGGGAGTAACATTGGCACCTACTAAATGTACATCTACTGTACATATTTACAGCGAGATAACAAACAAAATAGAGTCAGCTCTTGGTCACTATTAAGTTCAGCGAATGGATTGATATTCGTTTCTTTGACAGTAGGCAAATGTGTATAGTGAGGTTGTTACTAAAATGCATTCTTAAGATTTCTAAGGAATTTACAAACATTACACTACCGGTGACTAGATTTATACACAACCCTTCATCATTAGTTTATAATATTAATTTAATTATTTTACAAATTTTTCAAGTTAATTTCGTCTTCTATTTATGAGAACTTTCTTGTTCGTCGTGTTTAATGTCTCGCCAAAACGGAGACGCAGAATTTATTCTATATTTTGCCTTTCAATTTAATATATACAACAATATTTTATACATTTTTTTGTTAACAGTTTTAACGATCTTTTTGATTTAGTTTTAATTTTACTTATATACAATCTAGTCACACGATTTGTTTGTTTCTTTGTTTTATAAAATACAATTATTGGGATGATTGGGACGATAATAAGCATTCGGAATAAAAATAAATATTAAAGTGATCATCCTCATTCCATTATGTTTCGTTTTTGTTTATTTATAACGAAGCTAACGTTAATCTGACAATGGGTGCCTTTTGCAATTGCTCTCATCTCAAATCACACATGGCTGCAAGATATTAACACATTAAAATGACCTTTTTTCGCTCTCCAGTGGTTAACCGAAGTCCAACTAAAACCAGAAGAAGCTGCACTGTCAATTTTAATTTTTAAATTACAAGAGAAAGTTACAAGGGGAAATCTCTCCTCTAGGCAGGTAACAATTTATAACGAATCAGTGTAGCGAGTCACAAAAGAGCTGCAAGTTATTTACAAATATTACTCAGTAGGTGACGACTTATATGGTCAAGGGGAAAAGTCCTTACACTCCGAACACCGCCGCCTTATTATCGCTGCACCTTGACAGCAGGGCGAGAAAATTGGCAATTCCTTCTAGTTAAGAAGTATTGCCACGGCTGATGGTAGAACCGAACTCGATGAGAGGCAGCAGAATCGAATGAAAGTAGTTCGTCGTTAGAAATCAATTACATTTGGAATAAGTAAAGACTGATGTAAGCAAAAAAGAAAGGAAACAGAGCTCGAGGCATATTTATTTCAACCTTTGTTTATCTAAGGACGATTTGTTACGGGGTGTAGATTAGTCGCTGTTACTGAAGGTATGAGATGCTTAAACAAAATAATTGGTTTATTTAAAGTAAAATGCATCAATTTTTGCAAACACTGTCAAGCTGACCAATACGCAACCGTCTGCTTATTTTTTTTAAGTAAGTGAATGCTAAAAAGGTTACTGTGGCTACTTATACTTACATTGCCTAAGAGATAACAAATGCAAAATTGTACACCAAATCTTACTTAAAACCAGCAACAAAACGAGCATTTTTGAGGATAAAAGACTTCCAAGATCGAGTAAAGCATTTGAAAAAATGTTGGACCTAATTTAGGATGAAATGGCTAAACATGTATACACAAATGCTGGCAACAGATTTTGTAGGGCGAACATTTTGTAAGGCGAAACTTTTAAACATTTTTGGTGCTCACAAATGATTTGCTCAAAGTTACAGAAGGAAATCATTCGTGCCAACGAAAACGCTTCAACGTTTCCCCTTACAGAATGTTTCCGATTGTCTCAAAATAAATAATTTCCATAAAACCATTAGGAAGAACAATGTTGTCGGACGAAATACTTAAAAAAAAAACATACCTTTTACAGAATACAAACAAAATAGCACGAGTCAAAGTCAACGACCAATAATAATTGTTCTCGCGTCCGTTTAGGTTTCTTTTAATGTCCTCTTCAGTGGAAACTCTCAAATCTTTCAGGTTTCACCCTTCGGATTTGGCATGAAATTACACGTTCCTTCTAAATTAGTTAAAAAAATGAATTTGAAAACATTTCTAAATTGAATGCAGTTGTTTGATGCGCTGGATGCTGTTCTAAACTTAGTCCAACAATCCTAGACTTAAACACGTAGTTGGTTTAAAAATTTCAAACGATTCCAATGAGATTGTTGCCGAATACGGAATTGTGGAGCACATACTGCTCGTTTTCTGCCCAATACTATTATTTTAAAAAAAAAATCACCCTGCAAGTCCAAAGTCAGATTAACGCCTTCGCCAACTTAACATACAAATTGTCAATTACCTACATGTATTTGTAATCTGAAAAGGAAACAACAACATATACAAACATGAATATATGAAAAAGCTATATTTTGTAATGTGCTTCGTTTTTCCTTGCCATTTGCTTGTGTTTTTATTGATTGATTTTGTTTGTTTAGCTTCTTGTTTCACTGGTTTTTTCGTTTTAGTTGTGTTTGGACTTTCTTATTTATGGAATTTTTAACAAATTGTTGTTGAATTAAAAAAAAAGATATTGTACAATTATAAAATTTGATAAAGACTGCATGATACTACTACACATTCGCATTTGTTTTTCTTTCGTGGGGGGAGGGGGGAGCACAGAAACCTGCTGTTATATTTTCTTTGTTCGGAAAATTTGGTTCAATAATAAATCTTTATTAAACTGAAAAGCGTTAGACCAAATCAATTTGTCTCTTCTTCTTTGTCAAACGAATGTAAAAACTTTTCAGTTTAATAAAAATTGAGCATTGATACGGGGATGCGTATTTTTTCTTTAAATTAGGTACTAACAATATTCTGTTTCTTACGTTTTGTATACAAATTCTAAGTGTTGATCAAATATTTCAAGACGACTGGTGGTTAAGCTTGTTCGATGAGATCCTTGCTGATGTGTTGTGTTCTCCGCATGCACAAATTTAGTTTGCCAACTACCTTTATCTCCGTTTGGACAGCCAAGAGTTTTTCCATCGCGTGTGTGTGCGTTTTTTTACTATTTTTATTATTTTATTTTGGTAAATTGTTTCTTTTTTTTATTATTATTATTTTTACAATTCTTCAGCAACAATGTTGTTTTTTTTAGATTCATGGAGCCCAGTGTTTTGCAGAGGGGTATCGGGTATCTCCGTCTGCAGGATCTCATTGCAGGGATAACTGATTTTAGCTTGATTGATTTATAAATCACGAAATTATTTCAAATTGCTTATTTGATTTTTAAAACTAATACGAATCACACCGGCTTGAAAAAAAAAACGCGAATTAACAATGACAATATAAAATATTTTCAGGAGATATTTAACACATGTTGAGAGTTTGATTTGTTTTATCTCCTGCCTTCTTTTCTGGACGACGGATGGACTGAAATCGGCCAACTTATTCACTTTCCTTCACTTGGCCACTCACTTATCTTAATTTTGTTTATGATAGATGATAGATATAGGTAATTCGCGTTTTTTCCTCTTTGTTTTAATACACATTCATACAAATTAAAAGAAAATAATAGTAATAAATCGCTTTAACCACCCACACTTTAATGTTTTTCAACTACACACAGCATAACCTAAAAAACAAATTGGCCGCAATTTCAATAATTATACTTGTGTTCGCTTCTCTTTTTTTTTTTAATTAAGACAGGAGCTTTATTTAAAGTTCGTTTAGAATTACCTTTGTTGTTATTTTGTTGCGAAAAGAAAATAAACTACACAATTGTTTTTGTATTTATTTAAAAATGTTTTGTTTTTATTGATTTTAGGGGGAGGGGAACAGATCATTACTATCACTTGCACTTCATTGTTTTCTGTTTTTTGTTTTTCTTTGTTTTTCTCTCTTTTTTTATTATTATTTTCATTCAGTTATGTTGCTATTATGATTTCTTTTATTATTTTTCATCTGTTTAACTCTTTAGCGTTTTTTGTTTGTATTTTTGGATTTCCTTTCTATTTTTTTGTAAAACCGTTTGCATTGAAACGTTGTTGTTGGTGTTGCGGTAGATGATAATGTTTATGATGATGATGGAAATGATTATTATTATAATAATAATGATTCATGTGCTGCTATAAATCGGTGTTTATTTCGTTTCACTTGCTCACGTTTCCTTCTTCGTTGGTCGAGTTATTTAGATCGTTGCCATTTCCAGTAGTCAGGGCATTGGCAACGTAGAGAGCTGGATCGATAACCTTCGGAATTGGTTTGATCTCTGTGCCCAGCTCTTTTTCGATGCGGTGTAAGTCGAAACGGTCTTCATAGGTGATGAGATTGATGGCAATACCTGTTGGTGGATAGTTGTAAAGCATGTGAAATTTATCGATTTGCGTGTGGTGCAAAATAGGAACCACAAGCGTAATAAAAACTATGATCAGGTAATTTAGGACAAAAAATGAGTTTCTTAGCTCAAATTGAATTGAATTGAAACAGAAAACAAATACGTTTTCGCTTCAGCTGTCATTCGCATTCGTTTGGTGTGTTGTTTAAAGGAAAAAAGGGCCACGAATACATTGCTTCTTCTTTGTATTACAGAAAGAGCCTAGTGCTCATCACATCTACGTGGAAGGTTGGCTTTCTTCCTGAAGAAATATATTTCGAAAAGGACACAACAAACTTACCGCCATTTTCTTACAAACTACAACACTATGTACGTACAGAGACTGAAAAAAGAAAAGTCATTCTCACCCAAATGTCCGAAGCGTCCAGAACGACCAATACGATGCAAATATGTCTCGGCCATTCGTGGAAAATCAAAATTTATAACAACGTTCACAGCCTGTACATCAATACCACGTGTAAACAAATCCGAACAGACTAGATTTCTGCAAAGGCCCTGTCGAAAATCATGGAAAACGCGATTCCTGTGCGCTTGTGCCATCTTGGCGTGTATATAGTAACAGCAGTAACCCAACTCAGTGATCTTCTTCGCCAGCAATTCGACACGCTGCGTCGAATTACAGAATATAATCGACTGATTGATTTGCAATTTCGAGAATAACGTATTCAAGCAGTGAACCTTCTGTCGTTCCTGCACGAATGCATAGTATTGCGTAACACCTTTAAGTGTTAATTCCTCCATCAGATTGATCTCGTAGGGCTCTCGTAAATGATTCTCCATAAAGTTCTTTACACTAAGCGGGAATGTGGCCGAAAATAGCAGAATTTGTGGATCTTTCGGCAGTTTCATAATAACATGGTCCAGCATGCCTTGAAAATCTAGTGATAAAAGTTTATCCGCCTCGTCCAGCACGAGAATCCTACAGTGTGACATATCGGCCACCTTTTTATCCATTAAGTCCAAAATACGACCGGGTGTCGCAATAATAAGTTGTACTGTTGAAACAATAAAACATTACACTTCAATAGTTTCATCATAGTTATTGTAACGCTTACCCTTTTGGTAGATTCTCAAGATGTCATCTTTCAAATTGGTACCACCAGTTGTCACCATAACTCTAATATCTAAATGTTTTGCCAATTCAATGCAAATTTGTGAAGTCTGCAGGGCCAGCTCTCTCGTGGGCACAATAACAAGGGCCTGGATGATGTCCTTGGAGGGATCGATTTGTTCCAGCACGGGAATACAGTACGCACCAGTTTTACCAGTACCGTTCTTTGCTCGGGCCAGTACGTCCTTCCCACTGAGGGCGATGGGAATTGCGGCTTCTTGAATGGGCGATGGTTTCTCCCATCCCTTTTCGAATATACCCATCAGGAGTTGACGTTTCAAACAAAACTCCTCGAATTCATTGCCCCGAGTGTCGGTGACATCCTGAAAATAGATTTCGTTTGCATATTCAGATTTAGATTTGACACAGAGCAATTCGTCGACTTAGAGTTCAATGCCGCATGCAAGTGTCACGACAGAAACCCCACGATTGGAGTTTCAAATGAAATTTCAAATAAAATCATGCTATAGCTCAACGAAAGGAAAACACTATTCGGGCCTTGATGTTTGCAACAAACTGTGGGAGTTCTACTAAAAATAAGACATCAAGTGTCGTTTGCCTCGACTTGACTAGAGTACCACCACAGATTGAATAGAAATAGTTTGCTGTACTTACGCTTGTCTTAATCCTATTATCCTTTGGCGGGATTTTTAGTTTGGCCTTCCAACCCATGTCATCGCTGAGAGACGTCGCAACAAGAGCCTTCTCGTTGCCCATGCTGAAAGAAAACGAAACCAATTTGAAGTTCGATAGAATGTCAAGTCAAAAATGTTTACAATACCTTTTCGGCGTGCCAATGTTATTCAGGTGATTGGCCGCAGTAATTTCTGTCATCATCTTGTATAAACTTATTTGCTATGTTCTTTTTCACAAAAATGAAAAGCTTCTTTAACTTCACCGTGGTTTTGTTGCTCTCGCTCGCTCTACCTTCTGCTTTCTGTTTTCGTCGAGTCGGAAAAACCGCGCTGATGATTTTATTGTTTTATTTGTTTAATTGATTTTTGTTGCTGGTTTAGTTTGTTCGGCTTCCGACCGATGTTTTATTGAGTTTGTTTTGTTGTTGTGTGTTTTATTTTATATTGTTTTTACTCTTATTTAGTTGGTTACATTCAAGAACATAAAATATTGATTGGTTGTTTTTTTTTATATTTTTTGCTTGTTTTAATTATTTCTTTGTTACTTTCTATACAAAATATACTTATATAAATATTAAAATCGTTCACTTAGACTGCCTTTGTTTTAATATATATAGTTTGTTGTTTATGTTTATTCATTTACTTAACACAATTCACCCTTTTTAATATAAAAACGATAAATTGAAGACTTTATAATGCACTTGTCATTATAGTATATGTTCAAATAGTTTTCTAGTTTGTTTTAAAATGTTTTAGTTTTTGTATTTTTAAAACACATTCACGATTTGTTTTGTTTTAAATATTTAAATTGTTTTTATTGTATCACAAGTGGTTTTTGTTTGTTTTTTTCCCTGGAAAAAACGCAATTTCTTCACTTAAATGGCGGGGAGGAGAGGGGAAGAAAAAAAATTAAATAAAAAATTTGTGTGAATAAAATTGGTTTAACTTGTTGATTGACAGCAAATTCTACAAAATTGAACAAAGAAAACTAGAAATTTATGCATACGACACTTGTTAGTGACTGAGCAAATCATATTGTACTTGTACGTTATTTGTTAGAGAATTTTTATTAGTAGCACTGTAGGTACTTTGTTTTAATAGCACAGTTTGTTACGCTGCGATTTGCAGCTATGGAAGAATGTAAACTTACGAGGATATGAATAATCTTTTGCTTTTTTCTTCAACTATTCATGGAAAGATGTTATTTTTGATCTGAAAGTAACGAGAAAAACAATTTTTTAGATCGAAATTAATATAGAAAAGCATAATAGAGTTCATAATGCAAAGCGACACACAAACAGCAGCAAAAACCCTGATAAGGGTGACTTGTTTGGGCTTGATTCAGCGTTGAAAAAATGTGCGACACTTGCGAGATATGAAAGCTAATCAAGGACACAATTGAAGGCACGATACAACACCGGAAGGTGACCCGACAGAGAACCAAAATGCTGAAAAACCGATGGGATTCCAAACAAATTTATTGAACCTCTAAGTGAAGATAGCCGTACAGAGTCTCCCTGCAGCTCAGGAGCAATTCCCCCCAAATAAATGAAATAAGTCAAACACAACTTTTGAGTATATCTAACGCTGTACGTAGCTGTGACTTTTATTTAGAGGAATGTACAAACTTGATAAGAATTGAAGCTTTTGAAATGTAAATGGAGAATGTACACGATATGACGAGGTAGAACCGTGCGCATAAAGAACTTTTTATACAAAAATATAATGAAACGGAGGCAGCTCGGCTCCTTTAGGCACAGAATGGAAACGCCAGTTCAGTAGGTTAGTTTTCTATCCAATTTGTGCCCTTGTGAAATTACAAAGTGGCTATTCGAACGACGTTAGGTCGACGGCTACGTATTTGACGTAACCTAATAATTAAAAATAGTATTTTAAGAAATAAGTTGGCCTTAAAACGTACAGGATCGTGCCCTAAAATGAAATACTGGAGTTTAGACCCCTTTAAGCGAGCCACATTACCCCTATTTGCCGCGTTTGACCGTAGCCGTCGACCTAAGCCATGCCCCTAACGTCGTGCGAATAGCATCAGCCGTGAAATTAATACTTTCTCTAAACAGTGTTTTGTTGCAGCAATGGACGTCCTTCTAAATTTGCCAGCAACAAGACAAATTTAGCGAAAAAGAAGCAGAAGCAGAAGCCGAAGACAACTTTTATACTGAAACTAGAGAGTAGGGGTTGGACTAGGTTAAGATCTTTTTAGAATAGTGCGTACAGCGGACATCATAGAAACGGGTGGCAAGCATAATATCCAGTTTCCTGATGACCATAAAGAAGTCCGGATGAAGTAAGAACTAACCCAAAGTTGAAACACGTCTGTTTTCAGTTACTATAGGTACTTTGACACCCATTTTTAACAGCAAAGTTTAAATTGAACTACACCGAACCTCCGTTTAAAGACCAAGCCGTCGCGGATGCCAGAGCGCTTGGTCTGGATAACTGGAAGCAGCGTGCCCGGGATCGCAGAGGATGGAAGGCTACAGTGTCTCAGGCAGAGATTCACGGGTCGCGGGCCCGTTAAGGAGGGGTACCTACTACCTACACCTATCAAGAGTAAAAGCAGCCAAATTCATGGTTGCCACTATTATTAGAAAAAAAAATCCCTGACTTTCCCTGACTTTCCCTGACCAGTTTTGAAGTTTTCCCTGACCAAATTTTGCAAATATACAAAAAAAAAAAAACGCATTTAAACACTAGTCTAGTTTATAGGCCTATTATCATTAGCGAGTCGAATTATTCGCTTAAATCGAGTCAGTTGTCGAAACACTCGCCTTGTACGATTATGGTCGGCGAATTAATTCATTCGCTTAGAAATCAAAGGCTTAAAAACGAAAATGACAGCACAAAAACGGCAATTCGAACATGTATGTCAACAAAAAAGGAATTCAAAATGAAAAATTTGTGTGCCTTTAATATAAAATATTCTTTATTGGATTTTTTTAAAGCTCCAAATTGTACCAACCCTTTGGCTATGGCTGGGTTTTGTTCCATATGTATGTAGAAATATGAATTGAATGGGTTTTATACCTTTTTCTTGAAATTTCATTCATAAGTTACATTCGCCTCAGGTTTCACCAAATATTTTTGTTCGCCAAAATTTGAAGTTTTAGGCGAATGATTTTTCATAAATTCGCAACCCGCAATAAGACGACTTCAAATTCGCCAACGGTTTGACAGTTCAGGCGAATGAATTTTGTTCAATTCGCTAACCATAATACAAATAAGTCACATTCGCTTTTTTTTTTGTTCGACTCGCTAACGATAATAGGGGCATTATTTTCTTGTTTGAAACAAATCACAATATATGTTATTATTGTCAGTCTTGTTAATTCTTGATGGGTTCTGCAATTTTTCATTTCTGTTGGTTTGATGAATATTGATTTTTATATCTTTTTGCGGAAACGTGTGGGTAGACTTCAAAGCTCGACACAAATAATTTTTTTGAAATTACAATATTAAAAAAAAAAATACAGTGAATTTTCCCTGACTGTTTTCGAAATTCCCTGACTTTCCCTGACATTCCCTGACCAAATTTTCGTTCCCTGACTTTCCAGACCAGTGGACACCATGAAATTACCGACCGCTTCTCATAACTAATCGTATTCACTCCTCGAATAAATGAACGGAAAGTCATACACTCCGGTATGTGGCCGAGATGTGTCAGTGAAAAAGTCCTGCGAAACATAGGTACCATCTGCAATCCTAAAAAAGGTACCAAAGGCAAAGGTACCTGAAGATAATTCTATGACCGATGTTGCATGTGAAAATGTGAAAAACTGTCTGTCGCAATATGAACTGAATATATTTTTAAGTGATCTAGCTTTTGATTCTCTTAATCGTAATAAATATGCATTATAAAATCAAACAATTTTCGCATCTATACTGCCAATTTACGTACTATTCATAATTGCCAAACCAACACCATATTTCGACTTTAGTGCACGAAATATCGGCCTCATTTTTAGCAGCATCAAACGAAACATAAAGCAAACCTACAACACAAAGCCTAACCCTCGCTTCTAACAAGTAAATTCGAAAGCCTACCTATCTCTACACAAAAATCTATGCGAGCAAAAATCAGACATAACCCCATTTTACCGCCAAGCAGTTTGACTCGTCATCGTCACCACTCATCATCCTCAGCAACCATCAAAAAGAAAAAGAAGAAACAAAAAAAAAAAAGAGAGACCAACGCGTCAAAATCTTTAGATCACCGAGACGACTCTGCCACCCCTTTGTTTTTGTAGGCGCTCGCACCATGCGCAACATGCAACTTTCACTGAGCAGAATCTTTGCCGTCTTCATACATAGACTGGCTGCATAACAGAACTTTCCCAAGGATCCTCCCGAAAGTTTTCACAAGACTACTGGCCACCGAAACAGGCGATGCTAGTCGTTTTCTTCAGAATAACTGTACAACACACACAATAACGAAGATGGAACTCCTCCATTTTACACTCCGTTGTCCTCAACCAACTTTGACGGCTTTGCAGGCAAACAACAGCAACCCGAAAGAAAAAAAAACATGTAAAGGGCAGATTAAACCGAAAATAAACGGTACTCCATTTGGAGCACTAGGTAGTCTTAATGCTGAAAACCTTTTTTAGCCACACAATGCAGAAAAAAAAGTAACCTAAGGGCCGCTGCGAAAAAAAAAACAAGAATTTCTACAAAATGTTCTACCGATTTTTTGCGTTCGTGTTTCGTTCCCCGATATAGGTACTAGGCACAGCAGGAACCATCGCAAGTCTTTCATTTAACCAAGAGCAACAGTATTCATGTTTCCTACTTATATGATTAGTTTAAATGAAAACAATTTTCACTTGGGAATTTTCAGCAATCAAACGATTGTCGAAAGCAGAAAAAAAATTCTTCTAGACCGAGGAACTGACTACACAAAATTTAGCACAAAAAAATGATTTTTTTCGTTCCACCACACTCGGAAAAGAATCGCAGTTTGCAAATGAAATGCGAGATTCGACGTTTTTTGAGCAAATTTCCATCGGAAAAAGTTTTGATCACATCTTTTGGGATATTTACCTTGGATTTCTTTCGCCAATATTGTATAGATTTTTTATAAATTCAACTTTTATCTCTTGAAAATGCGCTTTCCTTTTTTTAGCGTTTTTATCTTTTTTTTTACAATAAATATGTCGCCTTCGTTCACACTTTTTCTTTATTTCTTTCTTTCTCGAATGCCAACAGCTAAATGACATGGAAATGGAGAGGATAGGAAAATTCTGTACGCATACATGCAGGGTGTTTTTGTGTTTGGACAGGGCTGGGCAGATGTGTAAGTGCGAAATACTCGATTTGCTACCGAAATGGTTTGGTGTTGGTTGGTTTTTAGTGATTGAAGCGACACTTATTATGCGGCCGATGAGGGAAGTTTGCATTATTTAAATTGGCGGGTGATTTAAAAATTTAAAGATATGTGGAAATGTTAATTTTGTTTAATTATTAGGGCTTTTGTTTGTTAATAATAAACTAATAAACCAATCATTCTGAAGTTTGAGGAAGAGAGTAGATGAGTTTCAGCATTCATTTATTTAATGGATGGGCTCGAAGTGAAATAGGGAAATCAAGCCTATCTTGAATCCCACTTTGAAGAAATGCGGATCCATGTCATTTATGTTGTTATGGAAGTTGGAGTTTCGTTTTCGCTTCACAATCACAATTCACAAGCCCCCGTATTAATAAAAAAAAATACACAAGTAACTTAGCTAATAAACGTCAGTTAGCATACAAAAATTCTACGTAACTGGCGAGTGGAGGAAAAACGGGGTCGTAGTCACTTTGACTTTAAATGTTTGGTTTGTCAATAGGATTCTTCCGGATTCCCGTTCCCGTGAAGCTTAAAGTGAATGAAACGCGATGCGAATAACCCCGTTTTGCTTGAGCATCTTTTTGTGAGCTTATTATTTTGCGTAGGTACATTTGTATTAAAAACAACGAAGAATATTACCAACTGTCAAAATTTTAACCGGCACAAGAAAACAAGTCCATAATTTATGCTCTAAATTTTGACAGATAAAAATTACCCCGGAAATTCCTTCTATTTTTGCAAACAGGAGTACAAAAACCTTCTCAAGAAACAATAAGAATGGTTTAAAGAAAACCCTCAGCATCACAGTCCTGCTCTATGACACAGAATCGTAGACATTAACAAAAGAAATGAACATAATATTCTGGGTGCATCAAATTATAACATTTAGAAAAGATTTTTATATGGTTGTCAAAGTTGGTATTCGATTGGGCGTTTTCTGATCATTTTTTTGTTTGCTCTAGGTCACTTTTATATTCGTTTGGTAGGTAAGAAAAAAAAAATCTTCTTCCAATTTAAGAGCATTTTTGCAAATCTAGGGAGCAAGTGTCGTTTTTTTGTTCGATTAGGCTGACGAAATCTGAAAGCAAACCTTAACAAGGCCAATCGAATACCACATAAATTAAAGCCCGAACTGCGTAGGTACTTCACTTTATGCAGACAAAATACTCATTTGAATAGGAATTTTCCAACGGAAAAATTAGCATCACCCCGTAGTCGTTGATTGAATAAAACATGTTTCATTTTAAGACACTCACTATACATTCATTGAACATTTTACTATTAAATATAAATATTTCAACAATTGGTTCTAATAAAATATGTATGGACTCGATGGAAGTACAAGTTCAACTTCAAGTATTTTAGCATCTAGCAATCTAGGCGTCTATATACAATCTTGAATAATTTATTGACATCACTTATCACATTTTGTCGTAACAAAAACTCAAACAAGATACGACTTTGTATAAATTATTATTAGTCTACGGAGAAATCCCATGGAATGCATACGGTGCCATCTGTTAGAACTGAGTAATAATTCGTTATATTCAAATGAATATTCTCCAAATATTCGAGGTTAGTCAGCAGCAGCTTGTCGAGTGTTTGAATCATCTTGTCTGGCGTTACGGAATCATCCTTTGTGAGAGATTTCAAGTGCAACTCATCGATGCACCGCTGATGAAGCTCCCTTTCAATGTGTTTATGCCTGACGAATAGTAAGTTTAAAAAATATTCGAAGGGTAAAAAACATTGCAGCGACTTACTTGTTGTACTGCTCCGATTTCTGTTTAGCTTCTTCAAGGTGGTTTGTGATGAAATCGACTAGAATCGTACCAGGGCACGTGGAAGGAGCAATCAGCTGCCCAGTTGGGTTCACCATCAGAGGCCCTGATTCACTGAAAGAAAAATAAAACCCGATTTAAATAGTTTTCTTTTGGATTCACAGTTTTGGTTCTACTCACGACTCAATTACAATTTCAAAATCTGACAAATCCTGTGGCCACGACTTCGGAAACTTGTGCAATGTCAAAAAATCCAACAGAGTCGTTGTAACTTTGGTCAAGTGTCCAGCATAATCGACCGCCTGTTGTTTTGGCATGAATTTGCGTCTGCCAATCTTTATGTTGCGAAGGACCTGTGACAATGCCACCTCATAATTAGGCACTTTCTCCAAGAAGCTATCATGTTTTTTTATATTCTTTATAAACTAGAAATTGAACGCCAGCTAGTTAAAAAGGGAAAATCAATTGGAAATCATTGCAACCCACATCTAACCAATTATTGAGTACATCTCCAGTGAATAGCATTACATGACCTTCCAGACTTACACCAGTAAATGGAGCAAATACAACAATTCGTCCTGTAAAATACAAAGCCATATATCTATGGGAAACAAATGAAGCGCACCTGCCAAACCTTTTAGAACATCGACATGCTTTGTGTGCATATTTGCTAAGCGTTCTAGCGTCTTGAGACAACCACGATAGTGTTCGTAGTTCCAACCACAGTCATAGCGAACCTCTCTTAACATTAACCGTTCAGCAAGTGATTTCTGTAATTTCGAAACTTCTTCCTTGAGGTCCTCTAGGTCTTCACTGCGGGATAGCGCCACGGTAATGTTGCTTTTCAACCAACTTCTGCAATAGAACGAACAGTGAGGCGACTTTTTTATGCTAGAGGATATATAATGTCGGATATGTCCAAGTAGAGTTGGCTCTAATCGCCGCATGTGGAAAGACGTACGCGTAAGCACGTTAGAGACTAAAAATACCAAACAAGCCATGAAAAACATACTTGTTGCAATTATGACTGAGACTTATCTGGGTAAGCCATTCAATGACATTTGATCGTCAGACGCTGAAGCAATATTACTGATTGATGATGAAAACAAATGTAGGAACGCATTTACTTCAGCTCCCTCTGAGTCTAATCTCTGATTGATGGAAGCAGTGAATGATTATGAATATGTAAAGTGTGTTACACTCCAATTACCAACACAAACAAAAAAACATTTAACCGATAATCAACCTTAGTCTGTAAAAAGAATGCATGAACAACTAAAACTTGCCTTAAATCCTTCCGATTGTTTTGTTTTTTCTCGCGAAATGTGAATTCAAAATTATTAAACTCTGAGCTATAGTTTATATCACCAAACGGAGCTGATCCGGAGCTGTAACTGTTGTAGGCGGACGCAACTGAATGCGTACTGTTCGTTACTGATTTGATGGCTTCAATGTACTCTGTCGATAGATTACACGATTCAAGGATGTTCTTGATTACGGATTTCGGTTCTTGTGCTTTTGCCAACGATACTTTTATCAATTTGAAAGAGTCTGTAAATAAAGTGGCCAAAATAATACGTTGGATGAAATAATTTAAACTCGTTTATACCCCTTTTGTCGGCATCTGTATCTCTGATGTAGAATCTTAAGACGCTCGGAACATTATGGGATGTTCTTCGTTGTTTCATAGCCTCTAAATGTGCACTCAAATGTTTCAATGACTCCTCATTGACGGTCTATTTTCATGGGGTACAAATTCAAATATATAGTCAGTTAGTCTGATACGACTACGCGACAGACTTACTCTCTGTTCCGGATGTCGACCAAACAGATCAGGATGAACAGCAAAATAAAACGGACGTAAAGCTGTGGCAATCTCTGCTGTGCTTATATTCCGTATGTTTGGACTTTGCAGCCCTAGCGTATATGGGCGAAAAGCCTTCTTCTTCAGGCTACAAGGAAAGGAATTTGGTATCTACTTGGCGGAGATTGTGAAGAAAACCTTACCAATCAACGCAACGCGAAAACATTTTTAAAAAGTGCGAATTTGAAAACAGTCGGTCTTAATTTGTTAGAGTTGTTTAAAATTTGCGTTTTACTTCCGTACTAAATACTATAAAAATAAATCTTTGAAAAGTCAGTTATGACATTGAAAAGCAACAGCTGTGTTGATATTCTGAAATTGTACTAAATTTGGCTGCAGAGATGTTATAGAGGGCGGCTGTTTTGTTTGCGAGTGGAAAATGAAGTTGTTTCTCAAGTTGTTGATTTTTAAAATACATTATCGCTCGGAAATGATTACGACAGGAATAATTGAATATAAGTCAATTCGAATTTCGCTTCTTTTGAAATGACATTGCGGGATATATCACAATAAGGTTTACTCGCGATCACAATAAGCGCTAAATCCAGGCAATGACAATAACGAGAGTTGTGTTGCTTTTCGTTGTCATAAACAAGCACACGACACCCATACACTTATGTCGTTTTCCATTGGACAAAAAGAAGCGTCCGGAAGAGTCCGGAATCGAAAAAAATCACTTCTAAAACCGTTCCACTGGCACAAAAAATACTCTTCTGGTGATTCTGAGAAGAGAATTTCCCTTCTCGATTCCGTCAGAATCCCCTCAAGAAGCACTCATACAAGTGCAATTTATGTATTTATTACAAGTCAGCTGACAGCAGCCGTAGATTATTTTTTGGCATTTCATCGATACTTTTGTGGATTCTTTCAGAAGCGGTTTTGCTGTTCCATTGGATTTCCGAATGAACTCAAACCTCACTCAAATAAAAACTCTTCCATATATAATTCAATTTCGATAATCTATTACATTATTTAAAAACGTCAGTTTGACACAAACTCAGCCACTGAAAACAAAGAACGTTTGCAAGAAAGCATTTCTCAACAAATTCGCAAAGTAATATATAATTTAGTCGCATAAAAATGGTTTTAACCGCCAGCAATTTGCGTTCCCAGCTAGTGGCACTAACTAATTTTTCGGGCACACACAAGGAACAAGCAGATCGGTATAAATATCTTTGAAGTACGATTTTCATTGGGTGGCCCTAACATGAACTACCATTTTCAGGTACCGGCAGCTACTAGAACTGCTCCTTACAAACACCGGGTCTGAGCTTATTGACACTCTTAAGCTTTTTGTGGAAGCTAGTAAGTGCATATCCATACCTTTTCAACAATAAAATCACACAACTCCTTTCCAATAGTTGTGAACGAACACGTGAGTCTCGTAATCTCCCGACAAATTCTCACCGATGTTGGTGTTCAGCTTTCTAAACTTAACGATGATGTCTCGAAAGTTGTGTCCCATTTCACTCTGGATAAAGTACAACCGAGAGTGATTTCGTTTGAAGAGCAAGTTGCCGGAATTCGCCAACATTTGGCCGACATCTATGAGCGCAATCAAAATTGGCGTGAGGCGGCAAACGTTTTGGTTGGAATCCCATTGGAAACCGGACAAAAGTAAGCAGAAATTTCCTGTTTTCGGATCAACTGAACATTTGAATTCTCTTCTTAGGCAGTATAGTGTGGACTACAAGCTGGAGACATACTTGAAAATTGCCCGTCTCTACTTGGAGGACGATGACCCAGTCCAAGCGGAGGCATTTATCAATCGCGCATCCCTTCTGCAGGCAGACACACGCAGCGAAGAGCTACAGGTGCTGTATAAAGTGTGCTATGCACGGGTTCTTGATTACAGACGGTAAGCTTTGTCTATGGCTTCAAAGAAAACTGTGATTTATGTGATTCCTCATAGAAAATTCATTGAAGCAGCTCAGCGTTACAATGAACTTTCATATCGTACCATAGTCGACGATGGAGAACGAATGACCGCTCTCAAGAAGGCGCTCATCTGCACTGTATTGGCGTCAGCTGGACAGCAGAGATCACGCATGTTGGCAACGCTATTCAAGGACGAGCGCTGCCAGCAACTACCAGCTTATTCAATTTTGGAGAAAATGTACTTGGACCGCATCATTCGTCGCTCAGAGTTGCAGGAATTCGAGGCTCTCCTGCAGTTGCACCAAAAAGCAAGCACCTTAGGTATGCTCAACTTTTGTGTGTTTTATTAGTCATATGACTATTTACTCTCAGATGGTTCGTCAATCCTAGATCGAGCCGTTTTCGAGCATAATCTCCTATCCGCCAGCAAACTCTACAACAACATCACGTTCGAAGAACTCGGTGCGTTGCTGGAAATTCCCGCTGCTAAAGCCGAAAGTATTGCCAGTCAGATGATAACGGAAGGTCGTATGAATGGTCACATTGACCAGATTGCTGGAATTGTCCACTTCGAGAGTAAGTTGATTGTTGATGGCTGGTTCCGTAAATTAAATGTCTGTCTCGTTCGCAGATCGTGAAGTGCTACCACTATGGGATAAGCAAATTCAATCGCTTTGCTATCAAGTGAACTCAATTATTGAGAAAATAGCAGCCGCTGAACCAGAGTGGATGGCAAAGACTTTGGACGAAATTAATTGATTTGTCGCTGGGTTTTGAAGTGTAAAAGATGCGACCAAAGCATCATACTTCCTTATTCAATAAAAACGTTTTTTTATAAAGTTTGGGTTATTACTCACTGTACGCACTTGTTTTACCGGTTTACACAACAAGCTAGTTGAGATCTGCTTCCTCTGGTGCACCACGCCAACTGCAAGAAACTGACAGAAGTATCAGTTGCTATTTCCGCAGATTCCCCCACCGGCCAAGCAAAATACAACGCCGAAAGCGCATGCAATGAAAAATGCGCTGCAGAAGTTTCATTGCATACTCTTGGGTGTGTTATTGCTGAGCGTTGATGCTACAGACCCAATCATCCGGACGTTTACACATCAATCAATTTATCTGTTAAACCAAAAGACGTCATTTCTGTAAAACATAATTTAATATTATTTATTTAAGGCATCCATATTTTGGTGGTACATAGTTAAATATATGGACTTTGTTCTTGTATGCATTGATATAACGGCAACCGGTAGGTTTTGTGGTGAACAAGTCGTTTAATTCGTTTCGCTTCCATCTTGTGCTATAAAATATTTGAACTTTTTCGATAACAATCAATAAAAACGTTTGTATATTATTATAGTATATAATAGATAATAATTTTCTGTCAAACTTTCGAGAAAACATAAAAAAAGTACGTAAGTAGAATGCAACAAGTCAGCACAAATTGCTTTTGTAGAAAAAAAAAAAAAGTATCTCTGTTAAGTGTAAATAATTGCACAAATTATCATTTTAAAATGTTACATGAAATGAAACGACCATTGATTAATAATTTGCTTAAGCTTAAGTTACTTTATGCGATGGTAATTGTTGTCTGTTGTTGGCGTTGTTCCACAGTTCGAACGCCTTGGGCAATTTCACCCGCACGAACTGCATTGAATTTTAAGAACGCATCGTATCCGTAAAGGCACATCGCACAGAATCCAAAGAACTACAACAGGAAATTGTCCGTAAAGAAGGGGTTTATGATTTGTTTAAACTAAGCAATACTTACAGCTGCAGCTGAGTACGCTTCAATTCCGAAGGTGGCGGCAAAGCAGGCGGCGAAAAGGTACAAAATCGTCCACACCACACAGAAGTACAATTCGATTTTGAGCCATGGAATTTTGAAGAATTTCTCACACACATGGAACAGATATAAGCCCAGCATGATACCGGTAAACCAGAAGCCGGTCATGGCAATCGAACTGAAGTAGCTACCTCGGGAATGGGCTGAGTAAACCCCACTGCATTGTATACAGATAAAGCCAACTAAGTTGAACACCTAAAAATTGAAAATGATTTTAATATGAGCAAGACGATCGCAAGGAGTTACTTACAATACAGGCTATTTTGAGGATGCCTGGAACAGTCCGAATGTAGGACGGATCATATCGTAGCTGCGGTGAAACTGAGGTTTGAGTGACCTGAGTGGTGGTCGTATGCCTGCCGGGGAATCCTGGGTCTGTCATATTGGTTTATGGTATATTCTGAAATTAAATTAAAATTTAGAGCGAACGCACATAAAATAAAGAGTAGGTACTCGTATTTGTTTCAAGAAAGGCGACGTATTGAACGGAAATTGGGAAGTAGAAACAAGAAGCTAGATGCATAAGCTACGATTAAACAAAAAAACTGCCGGAAATAAAAAAATATAGGTAGTTGATTATGGCCGCCTGATAGAAGAAGTTTGGTGTGGAATAACAAGTCAAGTAAAGTACTCGTGAGCAAATTATTGCTGCTCTCTCAACGATAGTGACAAATAATACATTTTCAAACCAATCTGTCCGTATTCTAAACTAAAATAGCCTGACAAGTGCGTCATATAAAAGCAGCTGTCTCAGAATTTTATATTTTACACAAAAACGTGCCTGCTTCAATGATACACCAGCATTTGACTACAGATTAAGGCGCAAACTACTGCGAGACCGCCCTGTATGTGCGCCAGATCTTTGGCAAGCACAGCAATAGACTCGGCTTTTGCGGCTTACGCAGATCAATGTTTAACGACGATACACAGCAAGCAGTTAAAGGCATAAATAGCAATGAGGTCGCACCATCGGAATGGTGTGCCATGCATATCATAAACCTGTATAAATGTATCCGTCATATTCTAATGACACACTAATTTCAATGACCTTTGTAATACAACAATGCAGAGTGATCGCATACTTACAAAATAAACTAAATGACTTGCCAGCGGCAATTGGCACATACTTAACTTCGCAGGAGATAGACATCTCAGCAGTGATGCCATCAAATACAACGCACATCAGCGCCTGCTGGTGTGGGTAATTTCAAAACATCCCACAAGCGACGTTAATCAGCCATAAGCAGCGGTTGCATTTAGATGACCCTATTAGCGACTGTGGCACGACATACCTATCACTCTTCACATGGTGCAACCGGCAAAGTATATATCGCGAAAGTTTTCTTTCTCTTGCATTCGAATGATCGTATCAATCAAAACTTATCATAAGCACCGTGATAGCGCTACAGTGCGTAAATAACATGCTTTCACTTTTGCCCGTCAAACGAAATGGTGACACCCCATGGTGTGCCTGTGCATCAACAATCAGGTGTCTGTCTGTGTCTGGTTTTTTTTTTCGCTGCCAAAACCGGTTGATCATTTTTGGAGGGAAACAATCACATCCAAAATTATCCCACAATTGCTAAAAACAAAAAAACAACCGAAAATCAAGACGACTCACTAACTGACATCATCTTCATTGCTCCAAATTTACGCGATTTATAGACTGTAACACTGGGATATTAAAATCACAAGAAATCTATTTTTATTTAAGAAAAACCAAACACACTACTCATTTCTCGTATGACAAACTTTGGATTTTAAATTGGCGTTTTTACCGCGCCCAAAGACTCCAACGGCGACACACATCTGGCTGAGTTTGGGTGGCTCGTGTTCGTACGGAAAATGTTTGAGTTAGAATTTCAGTAAAAAAAAATAAAAACCACATCTTTATGCAAATTTGTTGAATACCTCTGTTAGGAGATGAAGTAACCTGTTCTCTCGTGATGACAATAAACAATCGCTTCAGCGTACAATTGTTAAGTGTAATATTCTTCACCAGAATAAAATGCTTTCTTAAATTACTCGTAACCGCCAACCCACAGGGGAATATAATTATCGCTTTAATCACTAGGGAGAAAATTAGAGCATAAATCCCCACCACACACATTGTTTGCTGAGCATTCTCAGCCTATTTTCTCCCGTCAGACTACGACCACTGCGATGGTGTTGCGCTATCAAAGCAAATTCAAAATCCACAGTAAAATTTCGAAACGAGCAACGAATTTGTAAATGCGTATATTTTTAGAACAGTTTTGTTAGCTGAATTTCGGAGTTGATTGATTTTTGATTTCACACCCAAAGGGCGCCTGCAACGCATGCCATATGCTTATTCTCACTTCAGGTGAATCCATAATTAATGCCTTTGAAAATTCGGAATCAATAACAATCGGGCATACGCAATGTGTCAGCTTATTGGGGATTTTTTAAATTCGACACTATCTGTACGCGGTATTGCGATAATATATCACAATGCTGTCCCATTTATGGTTTGTTTATAATCTGATTTCTTATCTTGGTTGCGCACACAAGACACTCGCACAGACACTTTGTCAGATGAATCACTTGCTCGGTGCGCATTAATGCATTCTAAAGCGAGAATTGGCGTTTCGAGGGGCAAGCATTAGCTCATCGTTCACTAATAAATAGAAGCAATGGGCGATGACTTAATAGTGGGGATCGTCGTAACCTTGAATCAGCTATAGAATTTGCCTTACTCCAGAATCTTCTTATCGCAAGCAAAGGAAAGTACGCGCTTCGAAAATTCATTAAATAAATAAGAAAAAAATTGTGCTTACCTGATGCGGTGCGAACTGCGAATTTATTTTGAATGGGGCGTATACTAAAGGGAGATTCCAGCTAATTTCTATCCACTTGCTTGCGTAGACTTTCCGTTTCGATTCTATTATTAAACAGCGGTTTTTTTTTCGCAAAGTAGGTATAATATTTTAACACTATTTTGTGTATTTGTTTAGTATTTTCTTTTCTCTTTTCGTATCACACACTGGACGAGAGAATCAAATAGTCGAACGAAGCAGCGAACACACTAAAGAAACGGTTATAAAATTAGATGACAGCCTATTTACTACTACTACACAAGTGGTTTTCCATTAACAACACAAACTCTCGCCTTCAACAAGTAGGAGGCGTTTTCTCTTTGCTTCTTTGACCCGCTGGCCGCTCTGTGTGCACTGTCGTGGTGTTATGGCTACGAAAAAAAGAATCAACTTTGCGTTCGTCACTCTTGGAATTATTTTATTTTGTTTCGGTTTTTGTGTATATCAGCGGAACGATTCGGAGTTTTCTCGTCAGTGGATGGCGTTGAATTGGAATGGATGGAGCCAGATAGCACAAGACTGGTTCGTTTTGTGGTTTCGGTGAGTAGCGTTCGTACCTGGTTATGGTGGCGTTGCCATAATTTGAGCTGATGCATTGAGTTCATAAAATTGCAAGATAAAGCCGGTTATAACCACAGTTCAATTATCGGCAGATGATGGAGCCTGTACAAACAAATTGAAGTGGGAAGACACCACATTTCCTGATTACAGGTTTTTCCAACTAATTAGTTAGTGGGCAATCCTTACAGTGCACACATGTTTATAATACACGCAGCAAACAAAGACCAGGGATAAGGTATTTCCTTGACTCAAGTCCCTTTTTCGAACTTAAAAGATAAAAATGGTTACGAAACAACACAGGTAGGTACTCGGAATCTTCCGAATATTTTCTGCGACATTCGTAAAGTTCCAGTGGCAAAAGATTACCAATTGCGAAATTGCTTCACCAATGTGTGTAGAAGAAGTATTTTTGAAAGCAATCTGTAAAAGAAAAACGTGTTCTATTATGCAAAGGATGTACATAGAATGAGATTTTATAAAAGTTTACCTGAAAATAGTAGTTCTTGAGGATTGGTGCCTAGTTTGCTTCACCGATAGTAGAACGCCCTTTTAATTATTTTTGTTCGTGCTCTCTCAAAACCCTAGTCACTTAAATACACCCAATCAAGAGCGGAAGGATTAATTAACTACAGCACTATGTATGAAGTCTGAAACCAGTCTTCTACGTAAAACAACTCATCATGATCAATTAATATAATTAATAAAATTGCCAACCAATTAGAACTCTTTTGTACAATTATTTAATGAAAATTATGTGAATAACTTTAAATTATTCAACCAATTCCAGTGTACATAATCAGTAATATTATTTGCAGTAAATTTCAAAGTGCAGTCAAGCTGCAGAACAACAAAATATGTATTTACATTCTATGGTGAATTTTTTGGAGTCGTCGGATTTCAGTTTAGTAGTCTGTTGGAGTTTTAACGCTGATACATCGTCCAAATCGAGATATAACGCGCTTGGTTAGATTTAGATTTTGTTTGGTTTGGCCGAAAGGTGTCCCTTTAGTCTGTTTACCTTTTTGTTTCTTAGTTGGGGTTTGGATCTCTTTTACTTGAACTCTTGTTAGATTCTGGTTCACATCTACTTCCACACTCTCTATTGGAATTGGTTGCACAATGGACTTGGTCGCTGGCTTTGGATTTTCTTCACTCTTCGTCGGAACAATCTCCACCATCGATTGATGTTTACATTTCATGTGATTTTGCTGAAATAGTATAAGCGAATTAAAGCTGTATATATGAATTACAAAATATATTACCATCTCTTGTACATTGTGAGTGTACATTCCGCATACGACACAAAATGGTTTCAAATGAATCTTGGAATGAGTTAATATACTAAGCCGCGTGTTAAAGATCTCATTGCATTCGGTACATTTGTATTTGGGTCCTCTTGGCTCGTAAATATTCACAGTGTGCATGAAGTAGTTCTATTTTATGTGGGCAATTAAAAATGTTATTTTCATAGTTTGACGGATTCCCTCATTTATGAGACTAACCTCTTTCCAGACCACAGTTTCGTTCTCGTAAGGAGTCATTGGGAAGCGATCTTGTATTTAATTTGTTTCTGAAACAAAAAAAGTGCAATTTGAAGGAAATTATTGCACAATGCGCATTCGTTTTCGTATTTTTAAATGGGAAGGAACAGCACTTCTGATCTGAATCTGAATAGCGGTAAAACTTTGAGAGGTATTCAAGGTCACATTAAATGAAATACAGCGGCTTATTTGTGCCGATAGAAAAAATAGGGTGACTGGTAAGCTTTGGAAATATATCCTAAAACAAAGGCACCAGTTCCAAAACAAAGATCGTAATTGGGTTCTTTTTAGTTCAGGTCTTAAAAAAAGTTCATGTCTCTATAAATTTGTGTTTTTTCGCATTCAGAATAATTTGACTGAGCAGCTCATTTCGACTGCTTTTATTTAGGAAGGCAGTTCTGACACCGAAAAGGAAGATGAATTGTAAAAAAGTGTAGCGGACTGAGGAAATTCAGCAAATAAAACACGCTATATGCCAGTACCTACGTGTTTAAAGTGTCATAAATAGATAAGATCGCCCTTAACACGCTCGGGATAGAGCTATGAACGAGATGATCGAGATTGACCATTGTGTAGCTTCTCTTTTACCATGATTGGTTAAAAATGATTGCACTCTGATTATCATTGTTAAAACATACTATAGGTATCTTAAGTGAAAGGAGCCTTTTATATATTATTTTCTTAAAATCGAAATTAGCTTTTATGACCCAATCAACCATAAAAAATGTAAATCAAACAGAACTCAATATTAGCTAGCACACAGACCGCAAGTCACAATGGTCTCAAAATAGGTTTGGCAGCACTTACATTAATGTGTTCATTTCTTGTCAACTTTGTTTTGTAATTTCTCTAAATTTTATTAAAAATATAATTAAACGTTTCTGCATAACGTATAGTATTTAAAATAAGTTAAAATGTTTGGAATAATATCCCGGCATATTGTGCGTCAAGTGTGCAGAACTGACAACTCATCAAAGATACTGAAAACAGTGAATTATTCCCAAAGAGTAGCTCTACGGCCGAAAAAGGCAAAATCTCACCGAAAAGAGGTTTAACACGAAATATTTCCTTATTTTTAGTGTATGAATGTCATTTCGTTTAGATTCAATACTTCTCTGATGCTAAACAAGTTCGTGTCCTGGGAGGAAAAGGCGGCGATGGCTGTGTATCATTTCTTCAGGTCTGGTGCAATGAACGAGCGGGTCCCGATGGCGGTGATGGTGGACACGGAGGACACATCGTGTTCGAGGCTTCAAATGATATCAGAAACTACAACCATGTGACAAGCATTCTTAAAGCAGATGAAGGTAGTCCGGGCAGTCATAAGGACTGCCATGGGAAGAACGCCAAACACACGGTAATCAAGGTTCCGATTGGCACAATAATTCGAGATAAAGATGGAAAGGTGGTTGGCGACTTGTATAAGGAGAAACTGATGTTTGTTGCTGCGCGTGGTGGCAGCGGCGGCAAGGGAAACAAATTCTTTGCCTCAGCCATACAGCAAGCGCCAAAGATTTGCGAGTATGGAGGGGTGGGCGAGGATTTAACGTACACACTGGAGCTAAGGAGCATGGCCGATGTGGGCTTCATTGGGTTTCCCAATGCTGGCAAGAGTACTTTATTGAGAGCCATCTCTAGAGCGAAGCCTAAAGTAGCATCGTACCCATTTACCACACTCAAACCACATATAGGAATGATTCAGTACGACGACTACGAGCAGGTGGCTGTAGCTGATCTCCCCGGACTCATCCCAGAATCGCACAAGAACAAGGGTTTGGGGATACAGTTCCTAAAGCATGCCGAGCGCTGTTCGGTTCTAATGTTTGTACTGGACGCCTCGCACGAAGAACCATGGAAGCACTACGAAATACTAGACAACGAAATCAACCAGTTCAGCGAGCAGTTGGGAGACCGGCCACGCATTGTTGTGGCCAACAAGATCGACGAACCAGACGCGACAGAAAACGTAAAAGAACTCGAAAAACGACTGGATAAACCTGTGATAGCAATCAGCGCCAAAACGGGGACTAACTTGGCTCAACTGTTGTCCATCATACGAGAGTACTACGACGCCCAGAAGCGGGCCCAACAAGAGAAACAAAAATAAACACACGCTTCTTGCCGAACTTTTTCTTTATTTTTAATTAAAATACCACCCGTCATCTAATACAAAAGCCCAAGTTTTGTTCTTATAATCCCTCTTCGGAGGTTGGCAGCCAGAAGGCCATGTTAGTGCATGCCGATGCCAACATCATGTACTTGGGGTTGAACTGCACGCATTGAACTGGCCCAGGATGGTCTCCATTTAGTACGCACACCTTATATCCGGTGTCTGCGTTCCAAACATGCACTCGACCGTCTGTGCTGCCTGAGAATATAAACTGCGAGTCGGGACTGAAGCTCGCTTCAATTGGGATTCCCTTGTTGTTCGGATACCCGGTGAACGTCTGCAGAGGCGTTCCATGGAAGGCGTCTACCAATCGGATAATAGATCCATTTGTACTGATGAGAATAGTTTTGCCGTCTCTGGAAAACTTCAGACCCGTCCAATCGCATTCCTTTTCTTGGTTCAGTTTGAACGTGACAAAGGGTCCTTTATCAAAGGATCTCAAGTCGTAGAGCTTTATCGATTCTGAATTAACGCCGGCCGCAAAGATTAAACCCTCGGGATCATACGCTGCTACTGGTCGCCCAGACAGGTGCATCAAACCCTGGCAATTTGGAGAGCGCAAATCCCACAAGCGCAGTGTCTTGTCCAAAGAGCCCGACAGAAATGTATCCTCAACTGGTGATATACACAAAGAAATAACCTTCTTTGTGTGTCCCGGAAAATAGCGCAGGTATTTGTTGTCGTGTAAGCTCAGGTAACGAATTGTGTCGTCGACCTTGGTGGAGCTGTGTATCGCTGTGTTATTCGCGTGTGTAAAGTGTATAAGGTCGACTCCGTATTTCTTAGAGTTTACTGTTCGTGATTGTGTTCCTTTTTCACAGTCGTAGATGACAATTTGATCGTCTTCGCTGCATGAAATTAAATGCTCACCATTCGGACTGAAGTCGATTGCGTTTATTTTGTCCGTGTTTTCGCGGAAGACTTTGGCCACCTTGAAGGACCGGACGACGGGATCGATTAGTTTCATTTTCATTTTGGCGAGTGTTTGTGATTTGTTTTAATATAAAAGTAATAAACGTGTTACTTTACAGGGATTTTGTTTTATTTCTTTTCTTTTACAAACTGTGAAAAAAACACCGCTTGTTTTGTCGCGAGGAATTGTACATTTGTCAAATAAATTTGATGGCGAGTGATGCCAAGTTTGCAAAACATTTTTTATTGGATTTGCGTTGCTGCATTTTTTTTTTTACCTTTGATGACACATATCGATTATTAGTTTTCTAAGTAAATATGTAAAAACTGGAATCGTTGTATTGATCTATGTTATTTTATTTTACTGAAATAGGTATTAAAAAACATGCATTACGCCGGAGTAAATGGCACAACTTGGTAATGCTATGAACGGTGTTAAGGTTCAAAATTAAAAATTAGCCTTTTTTTATGATAAGACATTTTGGCAGCACTGCGAATATAGCACATTTCAAAACAAATGTGGAATGAATGAATTTCATCATTCAAAAGAAATACTGCAGTGAATCAGAATTTTTTGTCAGAGGTAGGAGAAAAACGTGTTCGTTGCTGGCTCGGCTGAGGAAGGATAAAAGACAGAAATTCGTTAAAAGAAGTTATTTTGTGAAATCGCCAAAAGAGTAAGAAGGTAAGTCATCATATTTTCCAACATTTTCTCTTACGAAAATTTTATTTGATCAGTGTTAACATGAAGTAGGTAACTTGAATGGGTGAAAGTAAATTTATGTTCACTCGACGTGGCTGCAGTACCTCAAGAAGTCATAGAAAGAAAAAAACAAGCAAGAAACTTGTCTCCATCTGCTTACCCATAAAAGCTAACAAATTAGATAATCTTCTCACGTAGATTCAAACTATTTCGCGTGGCATTGATTTTTCTTCTTGTTTTTTTTTTTATCTCTCACCATAGCAATGACGACAACACTCACTGCAAAGGAAGTGCGTGACTTCTTCTTGGACTTCTTCAAGGAGAAGAAGCACACCTATGTACACTCGTCGAGCACGATTCCATTTGACGACCCGACGCTGCTGTTCGCCAACGCGGGAATGAATCAGTTCAAACCGATTTTCTTGGGCACAGCTGACCCCAACAGCGACATGGCCAAGTGGGTGCGTGTCGCCAATACTCAGAAATGCATCCGTGCCGGCGGAAAGCACAACGATCTGGATGATGTGGGAAAAGATGTCTACCATCATACTTTCTTTGAAATGCTGGGTAACTGGTCCTTTGGAGACTACTTCAAGAAGGAGATCTGCTCATGGGCATGGGAGTTCTTGACTGAACGTTTGAAGTTGCCCGGCGATCGGTTGTATGTTACCTACTTTGGCGGAGACGAGAAGTCTGGGCTGGCTCCTGATAATGAATGTCGTCAAATTTGGTTGGATCTGGGCTTGAAACCGGAACATGTTTTGCCAGGAAGCATGAAAGATAATTTCTGGGAAATGGGGGAGACTGGACCTTGTGGACCCTGCTCGGAGTTGCATTTCGATCGAATTGGGGGACGCAGTGTGCCGGAGTTAGTTAATATGGACGATCCTGATGTGTTGGAGATCTGGAATTTGGTGTTCATACAGTACAACCGTGAGCCTGACAGCAGTTTGAAGCTGTTGCCCAGGAAGCATATCGACTGTGGCATGGGATTCGAGCGTTTGGTGTCTGTGATCCAGAACAAGAGGTCGAACTACGATACGGATTTGTTTGTGCCATTGTTCGAGGCAATCCAAAAGGGAACGGGAGCTCCGGCCTATCAAGGACGTGTAGGGGCAGAGGATGTCGATGGCATTGATATGGCGTACAGAGTGTTGGCCGATCATGCTCGTACTATAACTATAGCACTAGCTGACGGTGGAGTACCAGATAATACTGGAAGGGGCTATGTCCTGCGAAGAATTCTGCGCCGTGCTGTGAGGTGAGTTTGAAAGTTTTTCGATTCTATTGGACCGACGTAACAACATGTTTTCCATTTCAGATACGCCACGGAGAAGCTGAACGCCAAGCCGGGTTTCTTCGCAACTCTCGTTACAACCGTAGTGAGCCTCCTGGGCGATGCATTCCCCGAAGTTACGAAGAACCCGCAACACATTGCCGACATCATCAATGAAGAGGAACAGCAATTCCTGAAGACTCTCTCCCGAGGACGTAACCTCCTCAATCGCACCATCACAAAGCTGGGCGGTGCCAAAGTCCTGCCAGGAGACGTCGCTTGGCGTCTCTACGACACCTATGGCTTTCCGGTTGATCTCACTCAACTGATGGCCGAGGAAAAGAATCTCCAGATCGATATGGAGGGCTACGAACAGGCCAAACAAAATTCCTACATTCTTTCGCAAGGCAAGGGAACGAGCAAAACCGATGAAATCAACCTCGATGTGCACGCAATTTCGGATCTGCAAGGAAAATCCATTGCGCCCACGAACGATTCCTTCAAATATCAGTACTCTGCCGTTTCGGATGAACGAGAAGCCGACTACGAGTTCCGTCACTGCAATGGACAGATTGTCGCCATTCGGTATGAGAACGCCTTCGTGAGTGAGGTTACTTCGGGTCAGAAGTGCGGTATCGTCCTGGACAAGACGAATTTCTACGCCGAGAGTGGAGGACAGATCTACGATCAGGGAGTACTCGTCAAGGTGGACGATGAAGAAAACGAATTCCTCGTCGACCGAGTGTACAACCGCGGTGGGTATATTCTGCACATCGGCGTGGTCGAGGGAACGTTACGTATTGGTGATAATTTGAATCTGCAAATCGACGCTGCTCGCAGGAGTCTCACGATGAAGAACCACTCTGCCACTCACGCTCTGAACCACTGCTTGTTGCAGGTGCTAGGCAAGGATACCGAGCAGAAGGGTTCGCTGGTCGTGCCAGAGAAGCTGAGATTTGATTTCAACAGCAAGGGAGCGATGACTATTGAACAGGTGGCCAAAACGGAGCAGCTCACCAGAGACATGGTCTACAAGAACGTTCCCATCTACGCTAAGGAGGCTAGTTTGGCCGTTGCAAAGTCGATTCGTGGTCTGCGTTCAGTGTTCGATGAGGTCTATCCCGATCCCGTGAGAGTCATATCATTTGGAGTCTCAGTGGAGGATCTGGAAGCAAATCCAGATAGTGATGCGGGCGAGAAGACGTCTGTAGAGTTCTGCGGCGGCACTCATCTAAGGCGCTCTGGACACATTGTTGACTTCGTCATCAGTAGCGAGGAAGCCATCGCGAAGGGTATTCGACGAATCGTCGCCCTAACCGGCCCAGAAGCTGTAAAAGCCCTCAAAAAGACGGCTGCCTTCGAAAACGAGATCAATGCTCTGAAGACCATCGTCGATGCGGATAAGGAAGGCAAGAGTTCAAAGGAGCATGTCAAGCAAATCGTCGAACTTACGGAGACGATCTCGCAGGCCGTCATTCCTCATGTGAAGAAGGATGAGATGAGGAATGTGCTCAAGAACCTCAAAAAGACACTCGACGACAAGGAGCGCTCGTTAAAAGCCGCCGTCTCAATTACGGTGGTGGAAAAGGCAAAAGAACTAGCCACAGCCAATTTGAATACCCCAGTGCTGGTCCAGCAGTTGGAGGCATTTAACAACACAAAAGCACTCGACGCCGCACTGAAGCAAATACGTGCCCTAAGCCCAGACACATCTGCGATGTTCGTGTCTGTCGATGCGGATTCAAAGAAGATATTTTGTTTGACATATGTACCCAAGACCGCCGTCGAGAAGGGCCTGAAGGCAAACGAATGGGTTGGGCATGTCTCTGCAGCCATGGGCGGCAAAGGGGGTGGAAAAGCCGAGTCCGCACAGGCATCCGGGCCAAACTACGACCGTGTTGATGAAGTTTTGCAGTTGGCCACTGAGTTTGCCAAAACGAAGCTGGGCGCGTGAACGCAGGGAGAGATACAAAAGATTTAAACAGGATTTTTCCAACTTTTTATGCATTTTCTGAAAATTTATTTTATCAAAAACTAAAAACAATTTGCAGCAAATAAACTTTGCGCTTTCAATTATTTATACTCATGGGAATTATGCCTTTTCTTTGTTGGCCTCTAGCCACTTGACTGCTTCCGCAAAGTTTTCAGCCAGCAGAGTTGGTGCAGGATCTACTACAACAGAGGGTAGATATTTGCCAGTTTTCACAAGAATGCTTTTTATGCCAACAGCCATGGAACCCTTGCAGTCATCGATTGGGTCCTAGAGAAAAAAATGTCGTGTGATTGGAAAAAAGTCAAGTATACGACCCCGCTTACATCGCCAATCATCACGCACTCTTCTGGTGTGAGTCCATTCGGGATGGCGCTCTCAAAGAAGTATTTGTTCGGTTTGCCAATCAGAACCGCCTCAACTGATGCAGCGTACTCTAGTCCTTTGACAAAGCATCCTGGTCCAAGTGCATTGCCGTCGCCCCTCTTGTAGTATTTCCCCTGATGGACCGCAACCAACTCGCTGTTCTTGTTCTCGAGCAGAATCCTAAAAACTGAGATAGCCACCCTTCTACCATCCATCTACCTATTACTCACCTGAAAGCCTTATTCATATTTTCATAGTGAAACTCATTTGGGGCCAATCCCACGACAACAGCATCGTAGTTGATATTCGCTTCTGGTGGGAAATCCTTCCTGGCATCGGCACTAACAAGATAAAATGGATTCAAGTTCTTCGACTGCACGTAGTTGGCAGAGGCACTGAGTGAGCTATAAATTTCGTGCTTCTCCAATTTAAAACCCATTTTCTTCAACCGATTGTACAGTGTTTCACCGGATTCTTTTGTTGTGTTTGTGACGAATTTGATATGGATTCCTGTTTGACGAAGTCTGAAGAAGATTCAAAACTGAGCGCTATGTTTTGGCAATTTTTGTGGGCCTACCTCTTTAACGCTTCGATGGCATCCGGAGTTGGATCGTCTTCCACGTGCATTGTACCACTGAGGTCTATTAAAGCAGCTTTGATTGGCATCTTACCAAAGTGTTTGAACCTAATTGAGGAATAGACTGGGCTTGTTATGCGAAGATTAATTTCTGGAAGAGCTCCAGTTAATTTGGCAATTTTTAACATGACACTTTTGTATTATTATCGCAGTGATGCCAAACCGTGATGAACTTTTTCTTAATTTAACAGTAGAGGCGTTCATGTGGGACGCAGTTTTAAAAATGAAATGTATAATTATGGTGTCCTCATACAAATAATTTTCCGCTTTCTTTTCCATTACGTTTCGCTGTCGACTTGCAGGAGTACCGGAAAATCTCGTTTTTCAACAGCACCTTAAAATAAGCAGTCATTTGCTTATATCCTTATGAATGTTCAAGTTGTTTAAAAATAAAGGAACTCGCCAACTGAACGAACGAAGAAATATATCAAACTGTCAAACGATTTAATGGCGGAGTGGATGATTGATGGTGGTAATTGCGCCGTGGCAAGCATACGCAAAAATCCCCGTGCGACATTCATCTAGGAGAACGCATTTGCCAAGTAGGTATTAGTAAAAAAAATCTATGTCTCTTTTAATACCGAATCGACTATTTGCTGAAAGTTGTCATAATTTGATGTTCTATTGTGGGATTATGCTGGCCGTTCGTCGTTTAGGTAGGGGACAATTCCATTACCTTTTTTGAGTCTGCCTGTTAACCATTGGAAACCTAATAATTTATTCGTTTCATTTTTCCAAAAGTGTCAGTCATTCATCTCTAAGACCATTGACTCAATCTTTTTGGACTGACTTTTGTCTTATTCGAAATAAAGTACAACACTATAATGCACGTACAAAAATATTTATTAACAAAAGTTCAACATTTATGCAGCCTGCTATAAGTATATAATCTTAAATTTCGTCTAATCCCATTCTAAATAATTTATTAACTAACTTTAGTCTCAATTTTTCAAAGATTCATGAACTTGCGGTTAATTTGGCAATTTCAGCTCTCGAATTTCCCGGCAATTCCTTCGGCTCAATGTGGGCTGTTCCAGATTTTCCTCGGGCATAGGGTGGAATTCCATTTGTTTGAAGGAAGTAATCGCCATAAATGCTAAAATTAACGTTTTGTAGGTTATATTATGCAAAGAACAAGGCACTGTGTCCGCGAAAAAGCCACACTCAAGGAATTCAGTTTTCTTTTTGTAATGAAAATGTATTACTCGTTCACGGATAGCCCCACTTGTTCCATGCCTAGTACAGAATTCGGCGGGCATTGTCTATATTCTCTCTTGTTTTATTCAGATTGGTCAAATGAATGAATGTTGCATAGACAAAATCACACGAATATGCAGAAATCATTGACGAGTTTCGGAATAAGATCCAAGACAACTATATGTGCCCCGAATTCTGCAATAGGAGTAAACAAAATACCATAAATCCAAACTTACTTCGTCGGACAGTCATGCCCCATAACAATTTTTAGTTCCAAATCATCCTCCACCTTGCCAGCCTTAAAATCTTTCCAATTCTTTGCCTTGACAGCATCAAATTGATCATCGTACTTGTTGGCAACACTTTCCGCCCAAAACCACCAGGATCTTCGGTGACTTGATAAATCTGTTGAAACTAACAATGAGTTCTCCGAAAGATTGCTATCATCAAATAGTTACCATTATCGCTCAGCATTTTGTAGTTTCTCCTCGGGCAACCAGGCTGGAGAGTTTTTCCATTGTTTGGCCAAAAATCAGCAGTACCGGTGCTAATTGGGGCGCCATAAATCCACGCGTCTGTGTGAATGACATCAACAAAATCGGCATCTTTCTTACTGAGGTGGGCATTAATGCCTGTATAGAATGGTGGGAAGGCAGGATCTAGAGCTGTAATTCTGATGACACGATACAGTGCATACTATCAGCATGATTTCCCAGACACTTACCTCCTTAATCGTTTGGTCTTTTGCGACTTTCGATAGATCTCGCGCCCACATATTCCAGACATTTGTCCACCGAGAGAATGACCAACTAAATGGAAAGTGTTTATATCGAGCCCATTTTCGAACATTTCGAGGAGCTTGTCTGCAAGAACCGGTCCAAGCTGAAGAGGGATTCCATTTTTTTTTTAAATTTTAACTATCTATTTGTACTTTTTCGAACTAACCTGCTTAGCGTTTACGACTGCGTCGAACATGTAGTTGCCATCTGCTAGTTCACCCCAGTCCAAGACGAGCAGGTTGATGTCATTTCGTTGTAGGTATGCCTCCACGATGACACTTATACTTTCCACGTTTAAGTTCTCCAAGTAGCCATGCAGGTAGAGGACGGTTTTCTTTGTGCTATCGAACTTTTCATGCCTGAGAATGCTTACGCCGTCATTTAGCTCGAAAGTTACTGAATCAGTGAATTTAGGCCTGTAATTGTTTAAAGTTTTGTTTAGTCCCATTTGTGGACGTTTACTAAGTCACTAAAGATTCAAATAAGTGCCAAAATATGATAGTGGTGTGTGGTAAGGAGCATTCTATATTCATCTTAATGGCTGCCATTAGCTTGAAGCGTTTCTTGTGATATAACTTTTATTATTGCTTAACTGGAATAACCCACAAAAAAAATACGTATACGCCCAAGTACACCACAGAAATAAAAATATAATTCCAATTAATCCATAAAGATAAGGCATAGTCACTCTAACGATAGGCAAGTCATTTGCATTTAAAGGGATAGTAGCAGAGATAAAGAGTCCTCATTTTTAAGCAAAAGACGCGTGTTGCTAATGCCAATTAGTGACAGCCAAAGATCCATGAAATGGAGTACCATCCCACTAATGCCAATATTATGATGTGTTTTCGTCTACACAAGGTCCTTTGGCCAGAAGTGGAGCACGAGATAACTTTGACCCGCAATTGAAACAGTGCGGGTCAAAGCTTAAAAATGGAATTGGAATCTTGTGTGTCCTTAGAAAGGCTTTTTGTCTTCTGCGAAATCACACCGAAAGACTAGGTCTTAAATGCGCCTATCCAGGTGACGGTTTTCCCATACCTTACCTACAATAATCAAGCATAATCTTGATGGACAAAATGCAGTGCGCATAAAAATGTTTAAAAAAAATAAATTCGCTATGGAAACAGCATATTATTCAGCTTGACTACTGTCGCCCTCTGTTGCAATCGTACTGAATAATGTTTCTTTTTAGTTTCTGTTCTTCGTCACTAGATGTCAACCAAGCCAATATCACTTGATACTTAAATAGAACTTGCAATCGACTACAATTGACTATTAACCTTTGGTCTTATATACAAACGTATTTACATACCCATGATAAAATACAAATTTAGCTTGTGTTAGATCCGCAGGAGAGTTCACAAGTCCGAATAGTAGTCCTAAAAGCAAAGCGGTTGTTTATTGGTTACAAGTTCAGCTGAAAAAGGAATGTTTACTCACTTGACTTAATTTTAACTGCCTTCATTCTGCTTGATTTATTTTGTTAAACAATAATTCCGCTAAAATTACAAAAAAAAATATTTAAATATTTGAATATTTTCCTTTCTATTCGTGTTCGAAAATTGAACATGAATTCAACGTTTATTTATTTATGGACATTGGACACCTATTATTATTATCACTGTGCACGGTTGAACATTTTATCAAACCGTTACATTTGGGTTTGTTTATGATAAATGGGAGATAGAGAGTGTTGCAATTAAAATTGGGAAAGGCCCATTTAGTCGCCCATTATCGTTCGCAAGTTCCAAATAAAACGCTTAAATAGAACAAATCATTGGTTTAACGGAAGGCCGTATGAAGTTTGTGTCGGAATAAGCGCGCTATCTTTTTTCTCCACCCACACGTTCAAAATGCGAAGCTAATTTCCCCACATGCGCGAAAACCAGACATTTATCATTTTGCGATAAGATTGCTGTAATTGTGCCGAAATATTGTGAAAGTTTCTTTGAGCATGATCGGACTGTCAATGGTTCTATTTGGGGCAAAGTTTATAAAGGGATTACTGATAAATCCGATTGAGGAATATCAATCTGGAAAGGGTTTTAGTCGACAAATGTCAATGTCAATGTTTCTCATAAATACAAAGGCCACATTCAAGAATCTAGTTATCTTAAGTCGACTAGATTGGTCTGAATCAGATGCAACCTGAACGCAAAAACTAGATTGGTCGCGAACGTGACGTTTTCTACGTCAGCCACATATGAGAACTGTCAACTTAGTACTCAGTCACGAATTTCATGACTAGATTCGTTGGCTACCCCTCCATAAATGTCAACTGAAACAGCTGCTCTCATGACCGATTTCGACCAATCAAAACCGAGATTCACTTACTAAACTAGATACTTGAACGTCCCCAATATATATTGCCAGGTTTACACTGATCCAGTGATGACTAGGTACCTCATAATATATCATCGTTGATGACTTCTTGTGTCGGGGTTTTATTTTTAAATTATTTTTTCAGATGGACACTGATGACGTAGCTCTTTGGTTAAAAGTTCACACCATTTTTCATAACTATTCGCAGCAATTTCAAAGTGTAATCCCCAAAATTATTGATTTATTTAACTTTCCTCCGATTAGGAGCCATAAAAATGTTTCCCTTACAATTACATCAAGTCTGCTAGAACACGCGACTACGGTTAACCCATCACAACAAAACGCCCGGAATAATCTTAAGCTGTTAGCATATGGATAAGATAAGAAACCAAACAAAAGCGTGTACGTTGCCAAACGACCAAATTTGCACGGATACCATAATCGCAAAATTATTGACTATACCCCTTCTGAAAACTACTCTTATGTGCAGAAAATTGATCAGGTGAACAACCGAGGCTGCTTGTTGATATGCTTTAAGCTATCTAGCTTTGCTTTATCTTAGCAATTTGCTTACACATTTGAAACACATGAATATAAGTATCTACATCGATTAAATTGTAAATCAAACCGTTTGTATGTGGATTTGTAGCGGCAACAACTCAAAACCCAATTCGAATGAATTTCTTAGGAAAACATTGGACTCGAAACGGTGTTAGAGAAGGTCTTAGGACAGTAAAGAGTAAGATGTTTGGATGTGGCGAAACTTAATGGAAAACTAACAAAGAAAAGGAAAAACTCAGTCCAGCGGCAAAGTGGTTACTGGCTTCGTACAATTTTTGCGGTGAAAACATGTTTCTAATTGATTGGAACACCTGGAGCATGCGACATCACATGCTGATTGCAAACATTTGTTGTGTTGCAATTTAATCTGGTTACCAAAGGACTCTTGAGCAATGAATGAAAATGTTGCACAATCGCCATTAATAAATCGACTAGCTTTAGGTGCGCATGCGGTGGTAATTTGTTAACCGCCGAACTGGTCTTGTTACAAAAATATCTTCACCAGGTGTTGAGGCATTCCGTGTAGTTTTTGGCAATAAAAAAAAAAACGCACAGCTCCACAACCCAGCCTGGCGAAGTTAGGTAAATTTACATTCTAATTTTTCCATTTTATGCCTTTCGTATACGGGCAGTACAAATGTAAGTGCTTCAACAGTAATAGGGGTAATCGGCTATGGACAATCCGGAAACAAGTTGTTATAAATATCAATTTTTGTACGTGTAACGAAATACCAATCCACAATAAATGGCTCGTCCATTAAATTATTCAACATACTGTACCCCGAAATGGGTACTTACTAATTATGCCTTCATCTGATAGGGTCAGCCATTTCATGGTAAATTTAACTACCTCGTCTACCTTAACCTTGAAAAATCGTACCACACGTCCCTATACATCGATAGAGTATGTATGGGGAATGCCTATTCAGCTAAGCATGTGCGAACCGCTACTTCTTCCAAGCGCAACGGATTGGGTATAGAAAATGCAAGCATTTCATCATATCGGCAGTTAACAGAGATGAAAAACGGCATCTTACAAATTGTAAGATTTAAATAAATCACTAAGCGGGAGCGCTAGTAGCCGTTTCGACTAGAGTATCTGTGTCATCTAAACCGGATTGTTGCTGGGAAGTAGTTTCGAACGAGTCGAGTGCAAATATTTACGCAATTTTTGTAAATTTTATGTAAGTTGCTATTGCAACTCTAGTAGGTGTGGGTATTGTGGATAGTGAAGCCTTTCTTTTATTTTCTTGTCTAACTATTTCAGATTTTTCAGATTGTGACTACTGTTATGACTGGTAATGATTTAATTTACGAAGCACGGCGCAGATTTAGCAATTAAACGAGAATGCAAATGCGTCATTTCGGATGACTGCTCTTAATGACAGCAATTTATTTTTGTTTATAGAGGAAGGCACTTCAGCCGGTATGAAACGTGGAATTCCTGCCTCAAAAAGTTATTAGAGTTGTTGTTGCTGTTGTCGGCTTAGTTCCTACATGTGATACAAATGTGTAGAATGTAGATTCATGGATTATATTTTGTAGTCTGTCAGTAACGCACCTCAGAATCTCCCTAATGGTTTCATAACTTTGCGTCACGTTTGCAGAGACGCCTTTTAAAGTTAAGATCAAAGATTAGGGCGTAAATCTGGAACTTGTGTTATAAATTGTTGTTTTCTTCCACCATCTAAAAGGGCGCGTAGTTTTTTAATAGATTTATTCTTCTTCTTGCTTCATTTGCTATTTGGTTTTTTTGTATATCTTTGGGTTAATAGTTTTAACGTGATGCGTTAACAAATCCAAATCCACATACAAACTGACGAAAAATTATTTCATATTAAGAGATAGTTATCAGAGGTTGATTTGAAAATCTTACAGAGCACTTTTACTGTTTTATGACATACAATCCGCCAAATGAACGTGCTTTTGGACATCTTTTAAACAATGGGAGGTTACGAGTTCAATTCACCCATTAGTCTGACTGAGAATTGTGCTGTGTGCGTCGTTAAGAAAATATCGACGCCTTAGGGCCAGTGACACCATTCAGTATTCAGTTAAACGCGTAAAACCCTCATAAACTGCGTAAACTGCAGAGATTTACCACCTCGTAAATGAACTGTCAGATTTTGTATGGAGAATAGCTTACGCAGGCCTTAAAATTAAATTTTCATGAAAGTAAATCTAGATTTGAATGAACTTCAAGGGGTGACATTTTATAAAAAAAAATGTTATTTGTAAATCATGTTAGGTTAGGTCTATGCTATGCTCTGAAATACTTAACTGCTCATTTAAACTAAGACCGAAGGTTGCAATTTATAACCAAATATAAAAGATCTCATACAAAATCAGAAAACTTCAATTCATTTATGGGCTGTCAAAAAAAATATAATAAACGACCAGTCTTTTGTTGATGTAATATAAAAGACCACTTACATACCACATAATCCATATGGTTGTACGTAGCCAATGATATCTAACCGACAAAAAGTCCACTGTAAACATTAAGTGCCTACTCGGGTCTCTCCAGCTAATCAGCCGCAATTAACTGATTAGAAACGTTCGGCGTGCTCATATTATTTTCCCGACAATGTCTGATAACATTATGACTTGCTTTGTTATTTTTTATTTATGGAAATTGTATTGAGTGATGCTCAGTGATTCTATTCCTTTCGAATATGGTCTAAAAATTTATATTTTGACTTTGAACTTGTTATCTGTTTGACAGTTTATGGTGCAGACGTAGGTACCCATTGGTTGAGTGTTCTCATCATATGAGCTAAGTTAAATGAAAAGCGGACCTTACCCCTTTTGAGATTTTACATAATAAATAAAATATTTTCCAACTGAAAAGGTAAAAAGTAAGCTTTACGGAGTTGATATAAATGGCCAAAGTTCAGCCTTTCTTTTAACACGCAACCAATGTTGACACGTTCAAATGATTTGACGTCTGCCTATTGGAATGACATAAAAGTTAGGTAGTGAGTTTGTATTTGCCTGTCAGAGGTTTTCGTACATTTGATGTCTAGAAAACTCGACTAGTGTCGTTTTCCGTTGGGCAAAAAGAAGCGTCCGGGAGAGTCCGGAATCGAACAAATCAGTTCTGAAACCGTACCATTGGCACAAAAAATACTCTTTTGGTGATTCTGAGAGGAGAATTTCGCTTCTCGATTTGAAGTCAGACTCAGAATCCACTCAAGAGGCACTCACACAATGAGAATTTATGTATTTTATACAACTCAGCTGACAGCAGCCGTAGATTATTTTTTGGCATTCCACCATTACTTTTGTGGATTCAATCAGAAGCAGTTTTCTTGCTCCATTGGTTTACAGAAGGAGCTCATTAAATCGAAAAATTCAGAAGTGAGAGCGTCATGAGAGAAAGCAAGATATAAGTCCTCAATCTTACGAATTTTTACTCAACGAATTTCTTGGTGTAAGAATGGAAAAAGCTTTCAGTCAGCTGATTGTTGACAGATGATTTGAAATTTATTGTCCTATTGAACATACCTACTCGCGCATAATGTTTTAAATTGAATGTTCTCCTCAAGATTCTTGGCGAATTTATTCCCACCACTGCCATTTTGACAGCCCATTCATAATTAAAAAAGTAAGTAAAACTGTTTTGCTTGCCCCTTCAACACCGAATTTGTTGTAAATTTAAAAAAGTTATAATTGGCCGCATTCAAGAATATAGTTATCTTAAGTCGACTAGATTGGTCTGGGTGAGATGTAACCTGAACGCAAAAACTAGATTAGTCGGGAACGTCACTTTTTCAGCGTCAGCTACATATGAGAACTGTCAACTTAGTAGTCAGTCACGAATTTCTTGACTAGATTCGTCGGTTACCCCTCCATAAACGTCAAATGAAACAGCTGCTCATTTGACCGATTTCCCCCAATCAAAACCGAGATGCATCTAGTCAGAGGGCTGTCTAAACTAGATACTTGAACGTCCCCATTGCTTGCTGCTGTCTCGAATGATTGATTTTTTCTATTCCGGCCGGCGGTTTGTTTGTAAAATGAAAAACGACGCTACTTTCTCAACAAACTGTACTGCAAACATTTTCTTTTAAAAAACTCTGTAGGTAATAAAGCATTAAATATGGAAAACACTATTAGACTGATTTTTGGCCCACCCTGGTTTAAAACAAAAGCAACAAGGTAAATCTGAGTAATTTTGTTAAATTGCTTACACAGTGCAATGTGCAAACAGCAAACATTATTGAGCTAAAAATTTACCTGCGGTTATGGTTTTGTTTCCGCTCATTGTGAATATGAAATTATAAAATTTTTAATTTATATCAAAATTGCGAAAGACTCATTATTTTACTTGAACCGTCTGAAACTACCCAATGCATGCAATTGTCCACGTCATCTCCGGCTTAATGTTTACAATTAACTCCGTCGTAGAGTCCATACGTGACTCAGACAAATAACCTTTACAATGGGACTTGCCAAACACTAATCAACTTGAACGGTATGGAATTTGAAATTCATTCGCATCTATTTTCCCAGTAAGTGGATATTGTTCGAATACTACTTTCAATTAAAATGTGTTTTTCATGCCAAAGTAGCATCGTTCGCTCCTTACTCGAAAGCACAGGCACGGCCAGACCATTTGTTTACATTTCACATGTAGGAATCTCAGTCCGACAATTGAATTTCAATTGCATGCGCCAATTGATTTGTTTATCTTATGAATTAGCATTTCTTATTGTTTTTTTTTATATATTTGGCGCACACTTGCGGCGATCTTACATTCCTAGCACTGAATGAACGATACAATAAAAGATCCAAATTAAAAGTCTGCAAAAATTGGGGAAAATTTGAGCTGAAAAAGGTGTTCTGTTGCGTAAAATTGTGTTGTAATTTAATTCGCAAGGTCAACACTGTAACGCAGATGCTACACTAAAAGCGGTGTAAAAAAAACTCAGATTAAAGACTTAAAGCAGATCAAGGTGTCACTGTCACTGTCGCCTCAATCACAGGCATGGCGGTGGCGCCTCTCTCTGTATAACTGTAGCCCACACCACATGCCATTAATATGCAAATGCACCTCGTTAAAATCAGACAGCCCTTTCACAATAATCTTCTTCGATTTCAATACCAAGACTGCAAGTTAATTAAACATACATTTCGCCATATTCATTATTTCAAACCACTTATATTATGCAATTTTCGAAGCCTAAAGTAAGCCACGAAACTAGTGACCATTGAACTTTTACCTTCACTTGGGGTCAACAGTTATTGTTAAGTAATTTGAACTCACTTTTGTTTTGGATGTGCTTTTTTTCTTTTTTCTTGGAAATAATTCGCCCGTGGGAGATGATATAGGTAGTAGCGCACACTTCAGGAACAACCGATCGCGACCAAATATTAAAATACACTCGGCGGAGTGATCAGACGAAAAATCCACCAAAGTTACGGAACACACGCGTCCGCGGCATATTGGAAGCGCTGAGAATAGTTTTTGTTGTTGGGTATTTTCTTGTGGAATACAAAAAAGCTGACATTCAAACAACTGACTGTGAATAGAGTTTGAAGGGGAGAGGGGAATGGGGTTTGGAGATTGCACTCAATACAGTGTGGGTGCTGTGACAAAGCTTTTGTGGCGGAGTACTGGATCCTACAAGTATGCTACATTTTTTTTTATTGCTGAAGTGTACTTTACTAAGGAATAGTTTGAGGCAGAACAAAATTTAAAATTTTATATTATTTACCACATTTTAAGTGTCAAGGATCAACATGTTTATGTGGTATTCGATTGGGCACTCTCACAGCAATATGTTTTACTCTAGGTAGGTCACTTTTTGTGTTCGATTGGTACGAAAAAACAATCGTTCACCGATATCAGAGCACTTTTGAGAATCTTTTTTTTTTTTCAGAGTTCCTTTAGATTTACCAATGCAAGTGCGTTTGAGTTTGACATGAGTGGAGTTTGTTCATGTTTTCGTGAAATTTTTTGAAAGAAAAGTATTGCATCGGGTGGATCTATTTTTGTTGAATTTGGGCGCAAGTTTCCAATGTTTTAATGTAAAATTTAACCAGTGAATGGAAAACACTTAGAAAAGTGTCGAAGGCTACATGCATTCCAACCGCACGAATATCAACAAAACAAGAGCAAGTGACGTTTAAATTTTCGATTTGAAACATGAAATCTGTAATCTAAGAGGGAATTTGAAGAAGGCCAATCGAATGCCACATAAACGAATCAATATTATTGTAATCATTGTTCTTAATCAACCATTTTCGTAAACATTTTGACATCTGTCGCATTTCCTGTCATTCCGCAATTATTCTTCGTTGACAAAAAAATAACAATTTTTAAGGGTATACTCCGAGGGGAAACTGTCATGAACGTTGACATACAGAAAATTCATTAGGCGTTTTTCTTTTTTAGTTGAGCGCTGAACTGGTGTTCTGATTTATTTAAGAAACACACGTGAGCACATAGCTGTCATTTGTTTTTTTTTTCTGTCAAATGTGGCTGGAAGTTCACTCAACCTGCTCAGTCAATATATTCTCAGCTCATAGAGCGAGCTCTGATCATGCTCTGAACGAAAAAAGAAACACAAATTCTGAGCTCTTATGTATCTGAGCTAAAAAACAAGAACGAACTTTTTGTATAACAGTACCAGGTTGTGCTCTGAACTAAAAAAGAAAAACGCCAATTGGTGCAAACTTTAAAAAACCGATGACAGTTCTGCAAAAAAAAATTCTGTCTAGGATGAGAATTTCTTCTGTTTAACACGTTAATGTATAAGTCGACGGAATAACGCAAATGACGGATGCCTTGGGCGGGGCACTTAGCGCTATCGCCAGAATGTATTTCAATCTCCGAAGGGAATGTTACGTTCATGACGTTTAAGTGTATTCCTGGTCATACGTTATACTTTCATTGCGTTGCCCAAACCAATTCCAATTCACTTGGGTAAACGCGAAAATCCAGCTTTAATATATAAGTTTGGAAAACGACAGTTTAAAAAGTGAATTGAATTCTTAACCAAAAATGTTTGAACAGTGAGTACAATTTATTTTTCTCTATTTTCATTATTCAATCAAAAAATACTTTCAACATGCTTTATCAACAAATGAGAAAGCCTAGATAAATGCCAAATAACCATCAATAGGTCTAAATCAGCTATTTCAAAATTCAAAGCAATGTCCAACTTACGAAAGATATTGCAGCTAAATTAAATCTAGAAAAAAAGATCAGGGATTGGAAAATACATAGTTCTTTTATTTGTTTGTCGGGCGGTCTTGTAGGGCACTTTAAATAAGTAACCAACGTTAATGTTGGTGCATCCCATTTCGAGTTGATTTATTCTCAACTATTCAACTGCCAAGTGCTATTTCGGGCACCGATCCATAATCACTATTGATTTGTAAGTAATAGTTTCCAAGGGCGCTAAAAATACATATTTATAACAAAAAAATTTGAATTCTACAAAACACGATCTCGAACACACCTCGTTGCACAATTGATTCCCATTACTTCGGAAGTGTCACTTAAATGCTGCCCCGCTGCACTTTCCAAGAAATCATCGTAGCTCGGGGCTTCATATGACAGGAATTGAATCTGCTCATAACTGGCAACACTTTCTGCCCAATATGCCCACGCTTTTCGATGACTGCACTTACCTACATTAATAATCAATTTTAACCTTCATCTCCCTTGGTTTCATATGGAAAATGTCGTCGAATTTGCAACATATGCAATGTCAGTTACTTTTCCACGCTCTAAATTTGATGAGCGTCAGAAAATCCATAGAACTGTACACAAGAGCGTCCGCCGGCAAAAAGGCGACATATCGATTGGGGCGCATCCGAATGGAAGCGCGGGAAAACCACATTTCGCCACATTGTTCCAGAATACCTTAATATACTTGAAAATATTTGACATTTTACCATTTATTTCATCTGCTGGACACCCCGGTTGAACTGCTGTTCCTCCATTTGGCCAAAAATCAGCATGCCCCATACTCTCCAGCGAACCCATTTTTCCCGCATCTGTGTGAATGACGTCCACAAACCGTGCATCTGTCTTTCCAATAGGTGGCAAAATGAACTCATCATAAGCTGCAGCATTAGATGGATCTAAAGCGGTTATCCTGAAATTGTCCTTCAAATACACTGATATATTTCTTAGAGACAACAAATTTACCTTGGAAGTAGGACATTGGCTCTGTTTAATATCTCTCGACCAATAATACCAACTCCCAGACCACCCAGAGAGTGTCCCACTAAACTAAAGGACTCTTTATCCAATCCAGCAGCAAAAAGCTTTTGAATTGAATCCGCAACTCTTGGGGCTAACTGGAAAATAGTTCTTCGTTACCAACATAAAAAAAAAATCACGAAACGAATCTAACCCTCAAGAGATTATGCTGAGCTGACAAATAGCTGCCTCCGGCCAAAATCTTCCAATCAAGTGTCAGCAGGTTTATGGTATCCCTTTTCAAATATGAGTTCACCACCAAGTGCACACTGTGTGCCCCCTGGGAACCATTGTAACCGTGTACATAGCAAGTGGTTTGATTGTGGGTAAATTTTGAATGTCCAATGACAGAGGCCAACTGATCAAGGTCGTATGACTGGAAATCTTCGAAAGAGGGTCTAGAACGGAAATGTTGTTTTTAACAAAAATTGGGAGAAACGCTCAACTTACCCATGGTAGAAAATGATTTTTGCTGAATTAATATCGCTTTCTAATGAATGCGAAAAGTATAGCAGAACTAAAAGGAACAAAAATCGAACTAAATAACCAGGTAAATCCGAGAAAATCTTTGGTCTCACTTAACAACAAAATGAATTTCTCGTGGAACATGCTTCCAATTGAAAAGCTAGCGTATGAATATTTTTTAGCAATTTTTGATTTAACATTACGTATCTTACTTTCGGTTATCGCCCTGTTAAGTTTGGCTCAGTTCAATTTTAATCGTTTCCAAGGCTGCCAATAAACCCATTCAACAAGGTTTTTAGCTTAGCATTAACTTTGTAATAAACACAGCTTTGTTATCAATACACAATAGTTACGTTCTTATCTTATCGTTTTCTGTGAGAATAATTATTATGGCATCTTCGGAGTTAGAAATTTGCTTCAGCAAGCGTGTAGACGTCGACAGAAAATTCGAAGGTCACCAGTTGCGCAAAAGAATTATGTTCCGGATGTCTTTTCCTTACTTCGTTCGACAGTCGCAGACTTTATTTAACGGAGGTCGCCCTTAATAGGTCTGTTTTATTGACAGATGTGTTTCTGCAAAGCGAACTAAAGAAATGCGCAACAAAACCATCGAGATTCATTAGTTTCGATCGCGCCTCAACGTATGCAATAATTTATGGTACAGTGATATAAACTGTTATACGAGTACATTTTCGATATTGTTTTTGAAGTTATATTTTTTTTTAAATAAAGCGAACATGTCCCACCCTATCAAACCACATGTTGGATTGCGATCGAATATTTTAAAACCCAATTACGTGAATTTAATAGAATAAAATCACAAAAAACAATCTTAATTGCATATAATCCGTTTCTAATTTGTATGTTTTCAACACACATGCCAAACATGCCTAATGTACAAAAACACGAATCAACGGCCTTCGTAAGAACTTCCTTTATAAGCGGAAGTTGACACAGTTGACGGTTCAGTCGCAGTCCACATTCACACTCAAGATGGCGGAAATGAACTGTATTTCACTGTTTGGTAAGTATATTGATATTATCTGGGTACAAGTTAATATAAATTGCGTTTGTTTTTAGTACTATTGACTACAAGTCTGATGGTTGTAGCGGATCGTGAACTAATCGACTACACAAATGCCCAAGTAATTTTCTTCACTGGGTGAGTATTATTATAAATTTCCTCTTAGGATCGTGTAGCCAAAACTTGTTCCTTTAGCCCAACATACAAGGATTTCGAGAAATATTCAATTGATGAAGCTGCTGAAGCTCTCGTTTTTAGTAGCTTCGACTTCGACAACGAAAAACACACAACCTTATTTATACCAGACTATTACGAGCTGCAGATGTCCTCTACCCACTATCTTGTAGATGCCTATCTTGAATACAATAAAGAAAACTACCTACAAATTGATTGGAATACCCCGAAGGTGAACAATAAAGAAGACGCCAAACAGCCGGACGTAAAAAATGTATGTACCTGTCATTTCAATTACAAATTTTATCAAACAATGTCTGCCTCCTTAGTTGACTCCACTAATTGCCGATTTCATCCTGGATCTGTGGCTTCACACCGAAAGGACTAATTTCCGTCTGTTGTGTTATGCAAGGGGATGCGAATTGGGTGCAAATGTTGCCCACCAAATTGTACGTAGGACTAATGGAACACGTCAACTTGCTAGGTAAACTTGGATTTTTAGCACTTGTGCTGTTGGCATGTTTTCATATTTCGTCAATCTACAGGATGTCTGCCTTGGATCCGCCAAAAAATTTCTCAATAATGGGCGTGCCCGTTACGTCAGATATAACACAACACGTTGTTGATTTCGGTGATGTCATCCACACGAGCGCAGGCAGAGACGGCACTCTCCTCCGATTAGGGCATGTTGACTTTTGGCCAGCCGGGTGGAAAAGCACAACCAGGTTGCGAGCAATCTGAAGATAGTAATTATTTGTAGCATCTGCCTGAGTTTGTTTTAAATTTTGTGTAACATATACTCTCTAGATGACTGCAGCCAAAAGAGAAGTTGGGCATATTGGGCTGAAAGTGTTCGAAAACAGAATGGAACTGAAGAACAGTTTTGCGCCCACAAATCCTTCGGCTACACATATTACCAAAAAGGAATAGAACTGCCCTTCACAACCTCCATGGGCATCAACTGCGATACGGAGTAAGTACTTTTGCAAAAAGTTGTCAGCCAGATGTATAAATAATTATTTATTTGAGTAGCATATCTGGCGATTACTTTTTGGACGTCAATCCAGAATCTCCATTTGCGCAAGGATGCTAAGAGACAAAAATAGATGCAAATTCTTCCACACAAAGTCGCACCGGCAACTAGGCATTCAAAGTTTAGTTGAACGATAATTTGCATCTAAACAAAATGTCAATTATTATTGCCAAAAGGACAACTTGATCAGAACAAAAGTATATAATTTATTTTGGCAACCACGATAACATCACACGCAAAAAAAAACAAGTTGAGTAAATGATTCGAATTCTTTTCTTTACTTTTAAAAATTACTTCTTTATTTCTTAAGTAGCTGAATTTAGAAAAATAAAGGTGACGGGAACCATTAAGGGCTCCGCATATATTTCAAAACAAACCTTTACCATTCTGCTTTTAGCTCCATATACTTTCAGCGATTGGAAGCTGGCGAAAGTGGAGTCAAACAAAAAGTCAAGACACACAAGACACAACAAATATACCAGTTGATAGTTTATTTATACCACTTTAACACAAATCTCACTGTGTTTTATTGGGCATTCCCCTGCTTTACTTGGCTTTACTTTGAGATAGGTGTTCAATAAAACAAACACGTTGTTGCGATGTCTGAGGTTGATACTAGATTATGGCTCGAGTGCGTATAAGCCACTCAAAACCCGTCAATCAATACTCGATGAGTGCCTAATGTCGGTCGAAACATAATCAAACTGGTTGACGATTCAATGGCCTTAGAATTAACATTTTTAGTTCCGACTTTAAATTTAAATACAAATTCACAATGGTTAAATATTTTTTACATTTTTATATTGATATTACCAATTTTGCAACAGCCAGTTTCTGTAAATTTAAAGTCGAGACTTAAATTTGTTAGAACTAAGAAGTACTGCGCATTCCAAGAGGTAACTGTTAAAACTTGTTCGAGTACGCTTACATGGTAATCGCACTTCTAGCGGGCGCATTGGTTACACTGGAAACATTCTTTGTTACCATCGTCTTTGTCATATTCTAAGAGATCAAATCGGACAGATGATTGCGAACTGTCCGACCTGCTTTCATTGTTTATTTTGTTTGTTTTATGTTAAGAAACTCGCTTCCGGCTCGGTCACATTATGACCCTAATTTCAAGAACCCGACTTGCATCGTTTTTTAACTTCGTAGAAAGAAAAGTGCTGCCAAAACAGTCATATTATTTTTACGCCTCTACCCTTAAATCTGTACGAACAAAAAATAAGTTTACGCTGTACAATAACAGTTTCCATTAATTGTTGCAATCAAACGATAACATTTTCTGGTGAGCTATTTTATTAAGCACAACTGTAAGTTAATATTTTACGTTTGCTTTCTTTTGTTGCCTAAAAATGTATTTCTTTGTTTTTCTCATGAAAAGTGACTTTTTGCAATAAAAACAAAAACCATTATGATACTTACAATAAAAAAGGCATTTGTTTGTTTTTTTTTTCTTTGTTTTCATTGGATAATGTGTATGTATATCTATATATAAAATTTTCATATCGTTTTTTTTTTTTTACATAATTTAGTTTGCTTCCATTTAGTTTACACGGTAAAAAAAAATCAGTTTTAACATCACATACGATTTTATCATTGCTTTTTACATATATAAAAATACTTTTGGTTCTTACTTTGTTCTTATTTTTTTTTAAACTTAAGTTAATACTACTTTAAGGTAAAAGAAAAGAAAAGAAATAAATTGTCATCGTTAAAAAAAAGAAACAAAAACAAATAACAATAATTTTTAAGTAAAACAAAAAATTGCACTAAAATAATTTACACATACATCAACTCGTTTTGTATAATATATCATCTAATGTAATCACAAGTGGTTTCCATTTCACTATCCTCATATTTTTTTAAGTGTAATTTTCATTTAACATCCAATTTTTTTGTCTTGATCTGAATAATGCGAGAAATCAATGTGATTAATGTGAATGTTAAAATTGACATGCATTTTATAATATGTACTAAATTTTACTATATTTTAATTAATTTTTTCTGTTGGGTAACTGCTACACCTATTCATTGTTTAAATACTTGTATTTCATAGTTTTTCCTTAGATATTGTTAGTTTATTGGGGTTTAGAATACTAATAGCTTGCAAAATGGATGATAAAATAATAACAAAAGAGACTCCGGCACATTTTGCTTTTGTATTGTGGAATATTGGAGTGGGATGCGTGGATAACTTAAGACATCTAAACCCGTTTATTGTTAGTAGTGCCATTATGTAAATTAACAGAATTCACAACATTATTCATGTCGATAATAACAGAATCAGGTAACGAACAATCCCTATCTAAATCAGTCTGTCCATCCAAGAGGATGTGTCCATTTGAGGTGCTCACTGGTAACTCCTGTGCGAAAGAGAAGAACAGATATCACATTGCGGTAGCATTATCATTCGACAGTCGATATTGACGGTATGAACAATTGTGAATTCAATACTTATTAGTTATAGATATTATATATGAATGTGTATACTGCGTGTCTATTATGATATTTACTACTACGTAACCTAGGTTACCTGGTAGAGAACAGCAGCGTCAAGGGCCATCAGTTCCTTTTTGGAAAGTTCCTCAACAATGGCGGCGGCATAGCAATCGCCGAGCATATTATTTGTCGTGCGCATACGATCACTGTAAAGATAAGTTCGTGGCGTATAGCAATCGTAATTTCTAAAATTTGGGGTTATGAGATTGGGGAGAGGTAGAGTTCTTTATTCAAACAGAATTCACTTCTAATACCATTTAACGTTTTTAGTTTTGCAATTGTAAATTTAAGGTCGAGACTTAAATTTATTATAAGAAGGCGCAAACCTACTCTGCTGAGAAAAAACAAGACAGCAATAATGTACAAATGCTCCTTTGCAATTGTTTATTATTTCACACTGGCTGGAGTCAGATCATCTGGAGATTTTCAAGAAGCCCAAGCCCTTGTCATATAAAAAACATGCAGTTCTTATACAAATTATGGGTTAGACACGACAGTTGAACAAGATGAAATATCAGCATAACGTAAAGAGATCCCTCGCGAAAAAGATCACTGCAATCTCCCTTTATGATCCCCAGTCCGCATCCGACCAATGTGAGTACAATCCGGCAAAACAGCATGGACGCATTAAATCCAATCGAATTCAACAGCGATTCTTGATTTTCCTTAAAAACGAAAATATTTACACACAAATATAGTCAGCACTTCCGCTCACCTTAATGACATCGTACAAAAGTGTGACATTCGAAAACAGTAAAGCCGTTTTCACAATCAAACTCACATCATGGAAGTTCAGCTTGATAAAGTTGAAGAGAACAACTTCGTTGGTTGTGAAGTTTTTGTTTTCTTTTCCGTCATTCGAAGGCATCAGGCACAGGCGAAAGATTTGCCAAATTCCTGACAGCTAAAGAAAGACTTTGTAATACATAAATTGGAACTTTAGCCTTCCTCACCGAGAGCAGTATTGTTGTAGCACAGACTAGGAGCTTGCGCCATTGCAGAAACGACCCTTGCGAGTCACACTCTTTTATGATAAACGATAGTTTCGAGAGATCACCCCACGGCCTTGAGCTGTCCGATGATTTGCACGGAATTTGGGTAAACAAATGATTCATGGCAGGAAGATTTGAATTGTTTTTGTAATTTTTATTTACAGCTGAAAAGGGACGGCCAGGACAGACGTGGGTGGATTCTTATTATCGTTTTCGAATGTTGGTAACTTACAATTTTTTTTACTTATTTAAACGACAGCGATTGATTTTTTTTTCGTTTGATTGTAGAAAATGTTCAAATGTCGAAAGGACGAAACGATTTTTAGAAAGTGTATGTAGATAAAGTGAGTAAATTTTATGTGGGGAAGTGAAGACCCGACCACCAACTTTTGTCCTGAGAGCTTCTCTTGGAAAACTGAATGTAGAGCAAAAGTTAATTGTTGCCTACACAGACTTGTGCTTCGTAACCACGGATCGTAATCGGATCTTTTCCAGCAGAAAGTTGGCACAAAAATTCGACAATTCCCAACATTGCACTAATTGGTGAGTTGTGAAAATGTTTAGAAAAATGAAAGGAAGCTGATTTAGAGCTCAAGTGCTAAAATGTCAATGGCGGTCGCTTACCCCAATTGGACCTTGCGAATCCATGTGTCAAATCATTTTAAAAAGTGCTCTTAAAGCACTTAAAGTTGGTTAACTTCTGCTCGACCTTGGTTAAGTTTTTCTTCAAAACAAAAAAAAAAACTTTCCTTTACAGAAACAAAAAATATTTGGGTAACCTAACCAAAGATCATTGCCCCTTTAAATACTACCTTACGAACTATTCACCTGAAATCAAAGTGCGGCACCATTCCTCTGCACAATCTCAACACAAATTCAATAATAAAAGGAAAAAGTAAAATATACTCACACAAACCAGTCGACGGCAAACAGCAGAGTCACATCCTGTACGGGAGCATCAATCGCTGACAAAACGACCAACAACAGCACCAGCGCAGCACTGGGTACACTCGCCGAACTCATCGAAGCCGCTGTAGAGGTCAACAATACTGTCACCAGTTCGCCAAAGCCCAACGTCATGCCACTCATCTGGGCGATGAATATCGAGGCAATCGCTATAAACAGTGCCGTCCCATCCATGTTGATGTTACAGCCAATTGGCAACACGAACCTAGTTATCCTTTGGTCCACACGCAACTTCTCATTCATACAACGGAATGTAATCGGTAACGCTGCAGCACTGCTCCAATCAAAGTGCAATATTTGTGTTCATCATGCAATTAGGTCGCACAAGAACAACATTTTCCCAACAAAAAAGATTTTGTATGGGGTTTTCGGGCACACATAAAACGGTAATTGTTTCAATTTAGAACATTTTCAACAGTTTTCTTACCATAACAATGAATACAATGAAAGAAACAACAGAACAATGAACAAAAAAAAAATGAACGCTTACGTTGACGCTGTCGCAAATGCGGTGAGCATCGCATGAATGAGTCCACAGTAGAACTTGAACGGATTACGACGCAGGAATACAAAGTAAAGTAATTGCATTATGATGAGCTGGTAGAGGAGGACTCCAATTGCAACGGTAATGATAAACCACATGAGCTGAGCCATCACCAGATTCAGGTCGTCCACACCGAGAATTTTGCCAGCGATCACGGAACTAATGCCAACCGGTGTCAGCCACATCACGCATGTGACCATCTTCATAACAACCTCGAACACGGCCGAAAAGAAATCTATCACAACTTGACCCTTGCTGCCGATTGTGCCGAGCAGGGTTCCAAACACCAAACAGAAGAATACAATGCCCAGGGTATTGGTGCCGGTCCGATACTGTACCACACGGATGAGCTCTGTTTCGGCTGAAGGATCGTCGGCATTGTCATCAGTTCCATCGGTGGAGGTTTCATTAAGACTCTCGTTGAAACTCTGATGGATGGAGGGCTTTTGTACGTAGACAGTGTGAGCCTGTTGAAACGCCGCCTGGAACAGGTTGTCTGGAAATACGTTCCTGAAAATGAATAGGAAAAAAATTACTACGAGAGGAAATGCGCTTTGAAATTAAGGGGATGACGACTGACACAGGACAGACTGAAGAAAACCCTCTACGACACAAAGGTGCCAAAGTTACTTTTGGAAAAAACTCTAAAACACTTGAAAAGGCAAATGCTAGACTAAAAAGCTCTTAAGGGCGCACTCAGAATAATTATTTTTTAGGTCAAAATGTTGTCTTCCGAAAGCTGAAAGTTTGCGACAAGCTTGTGACGAAGTGTCAGACTTTTGACTGCCCCAGCTTCTTTCATCGATGACCATAATCAGTACAATATTTATCGAACTACGCCGCGAATTGTTCAGCCGGGGGACCTACCCACACAGGTTGTTGGTGAAACTTACGTATATGTCCCCACTGGAGTTGTAGAGGTCTGCATTCCGTGCTAAACTGCATTCGTCACTTATCTTTCACACTGAAGTTAAGCTTGGAATAGAAGGAAGCCTTAGAGTAAAAGTAAATATAGTTTCAGACCTGCCAAATTTTTGTCGGACGCTACTTTCGCTTAAGCCTACGTTTGTCTGTGGTCCGAAGTTCTTCGAGCTACCTTTTGCTGTTTTTGACGTTTCTCCGGCAACAATAACCAGAGGAATCTTCGACTTAAAAGTTGAAAGTGGTCCGGCGTCTTTTTATCCTAACCGCTTTGATGTAGTCGGGCGTCTTTCGGGCAATACGACGTCTTCTCAAGAACTAACCTTTGACAAATGGAACCTGTTGATCAACACGAAGTTTGATTTTCTTTTGTTACCCCTCCCCTTGGTAACTCAAGAGCTCTTACAAATCTGTGCAAAGTTAAAGAATCCTGCGGCAGCTGCTGCTAGTTTCGCAAAAGGGCTCCCATCCTCTGATAAATTGGAAAGCCTCAAATTGCGATCAATAGACTTTCTAAAGTCATATGACCGACTGATTGATTTTTACTTCAGTAGACAGCACTACCATTTGCATCAGCGGACACATTCAAGAATCTAGTTATTTCAAGTCAACTAGATTGATCTGAATAAAATGTAAACTGAACGCAATAACTGGATAGGTCGGGAACGTGACTTTTCCTATGTCAGCCAAATAAATATGCGAACTGTCAATCGAGAATTCTTTGACTAGATACGAGTATTTGGCTACCCCTCCATAAACGTCAATTGACACAGCTGTTTATGTGACCGATATAAGTCAATCAAAACTGAGATCCATGAAGTCAGCAACTGTCAGACTTACTAAACTAGATCCTTGAACCATTCGCAATCCATCAAGTGACACAAGTTGGTACAAATTTTGTGCCCAAGTGACACGAAAACACGAAGTCCAATTTAACAGGACCCATCATTCATCTACCACTCAAAACATCAAAAAAAGCATTACCAACGTCATTAAAGCAATTCGTCAAAATGCACATCTCGCCTGACACCTGTCACCCAAAAAATAATATTATCGCCCATAAAATCAGTTCGCGCGTTGGTGATATTTATATTTTTGTAGCTTTGTCAAGCGCGCAAAATGTTTGCTGCCATCCCCTTGCCAAAATGTTAAAGAGACTTAAAAGAGAGAAATCACTAAAATATCCCATTTGCATTGTGACAACTTGGACCGGAAACCATTTGAATGTGACTAAATATTTGCCGTCACATGAACACAATAGGCTTTTGTTTTTGTAAAATTTTCAAACAGGTGCACACTACTTACCTTCCCAAGTCTAAGAGACTGTCCAATAGGTTTGCAGCTCGGTTGTCGGCTGACCGATCGGCGGTGTTATGCATTCCCGGGTCGCCAGGATGTATAAGCAAGACGAGCCCGATGCCAAGCAACGCATTGAAGAACGAAGTCGTTGCAAAGTACACCAGTGTCCTTAGAGCGATTTTCCCATTCATACGTGCGTTCAAGCTGGCCGATCCGGCTATCAAACTGGAGATAACCAGTGGTAGTATCATCAGCTTGAGCACCCGCATGAACAGCTCACCGGGATACGATATCAGCATAATGGAGTCTGCATGCAGTCTCAGTGGTCGTAAACTGAATCCTGAAAGGATAAGGAAGGTTAGTTTCTTGCACATGTAATTCTGATAAAAGAGTTTGATAAATATGTATGCCATTTAAGTCAACGTCAGGTTATAAAAGTGTCTGTCATCCCTTGCTCAAGAGAAGCACAATACAACCAGATCCATTTGAATGTATGACACTTGTCTGTTAAGTTGACACTCGAGATGTCTTTTTGCGCAGAGAAATATTTTCCAAACAATAAGCGCATGGACGAGGGCAAAATACGAGTAAAGTGGCCACCAACACTTTTGCATAAATAAGTGAATACGAGGGTTGGCAATACGAGATAACAGGATGACACAATTTCAAGGTCTCACCGCCAAGTGTTTGCTCCTGTGGAAGTTCCCGCAACAAATTAGATATTTTGTAAACAAAGACACACAGGGGGATGCGCTTACTATCATTGGATCTAATGCACTCATTTGTATGCAACAAGTTGTCAGAGTGGGAACATGAGATTCTAATTAAAGTGACAGGATAATGTGCAAAATAATGATGTGGGGGTGGAATCTGATTACGACAGTTGAAGAGATTGAGCCACTTTATGCATTATAATGCTGAACCTGTGGATATAGAGATGAACATGAACTTGATGTGCTTATGAGGGGAAGGACTATGCAAATGGAGGTTGATACGTTTTAAAATTAAACACCAAGATTCATGTAAATAATTTAACTTGGAACAGTTACAGAAAGTCACCTAGGAGGTGACGGGAATAAGTAAAGGGACCAGTTGTTTGTGTCAAAAGAAGTTATAGCATTATTTTATTTGACAAATGACTTAAGTTAAAAAAAACTCTGAGCTTCTAAAAAATAGAAAAAGCGCTAATTTGTTCAGCGCTTTTTGTTGATTGGTCAAAGAAAATGTCGATCGCTGTTAAATTGAACGCGCCACTGTTATGGGTTGAACATTTTATGCATTATGATTTTAAATTTGTTGACATTTAATGACGTTTGCATTCTTGTATCTGAATGTAATACAACATATTTAAATTGCCGATAAACACATCAACATAGGTTCGTTCGTGTACTTTCAGCACAAATGTCAAATATCAAAAATTAAGAGAGATATCTCTCAATTTCAAGAGAAGTACCTGACCGGTTTTCTTAAACAAATTTTAAGAAATGTCATTTTGACATTATCGTAAAATGCAGCATCTACAAAATAAGGAATTGATTTTTTTATAAGCTAAAGCCTAGTATGCTGTTCCAGGAAAGCTAAAACTAAGCGCCTCTCCAATGTTTCTCTCCACCACTTCGCTTAATGTTCGCTTAATTTTGACAGTGTTAGCTCCGTAAAAAAATAACTGAGTTGGTAAAGTTGATTGACTTACTACTGTTAATTTACTTTCGTTGGAAATTTTGTTGCGAATACCGATGTTTTCTCTGATCTGTCAAAATTTAGCTGTGGAAAAATGTATTGTGCATTTACGCTTACTTAAATTCTGTAGAGATTTTTCGTACAGTGGCTAACAAATTTAGCTTGAACTGCGTACTGCTTGGCTTAAACGGTTTGCTTGATTTTATCCTTGGAGATATTTTTGTATGCGGGCTTAATTCAAGCCCGAGCAGCATACTAGGCTTAAATACATATTAAACTTAACATATTTCGAATACTTTTTCCTCGGACATCGTTGAAGACAAAAATTGTCAAACTTTTGAGCTGTCGCTTAGTTGTCAGATTTAATTTTTCAGTAAATCCAAATTAGGCGAGTAGAAAATTACGAAAAATTGAAAGAGGGAAAATGGATTTCTTTCCCATTTTCTCAATTTACTCAGAACGTTTTCGCATTCGCACAGTTTCTTAGCAAAGTTTTAATAATTTTACGTCCGCAAAAAAAGTACCCGAACGAAACTTTTATATTGTTGTAAGTTTTTAAGGTAGTTTTTAATGATTTTTCCGACACATTTATGGATGTTGTTAATTTGATTTTTTTTATAAAAATCAGGCAATGAATAGAGGAGTTATTTGGAAAACGTTCCCATTTCACTGTTTGAACTTAACATAAATATATGATTGAATGACATTGATACATAACAGCTCACACCTTGGCCGCAAAAAGACTCACTCATGCTTTCTAAAAATAGATTTTCGTATGAAACTTATTTGCCAGGTGACCTAAATATTAACACATGAGCCAGAGAGCACCTATACACTAAGAGGAAGAGCCCCCAATCAATTAATTTTCTGCTGCATCACGAGTTCGATGTATGCAGGAGCAGGTCCTGATTTCTGATTTTGTCATTTTTCGACCAGATACAACATTGCACCTAATTGCACAATTTAATTGCTATTCGTGGATGTAAGGACGTGTTATTCATGTCAATATGTAGGTATGCATGCGGCTGCTGGTCATATAACAGCACGGATGTTTAATGTGATCCGTTAGCAGCGATTTGTTAACACTTTTAAGTTATTTGCAAGTAATCGCGTGAGGGTGAGGGTGAACCGTGAATAATGAATTGGTTGGTGCGAAGTTAGTGCCGGTCATGGGCTTCAGTCACATGCTATTTTAATAATAACCATAATTAACTTGCGATTATATGATAAAAGGCAAAGACGCGCGAGGTGTCAATAATGTCAGTGTTTTCCACTAATGAAACGTCAGCATTTTTGATGAGGTTAATTTTGTGGTGTACACTGTACATATAGGAAAACTTTTTGTAATAAGTAGTGATGAGCAATGATTGGTATATCCATTGAGTTGATAGGGATATACGTTTTATGAACGTAATTTTGTGAAGAAGGTAGAAAAATCTCATTTTGTGGTCTGACATTAGTTTTTTTTTTTGGTTTTTTCTAAGGGAAAAGAGTAATAGTGTCAATCGATAATTGAACTCATTTGATGGAAAATGAGTAGGCAACAACGGATGGAAAAGAACGAGACCAACAGTTCATGTGCAAAGATTTCCCGACGAGAGAAACCCTTTAGGTGACAGTTAAAATCTAAAACTTTAACATTTGCGTGAATCAGAAGGTGTTGGCTGTTGGCCGATTGAGATGAAGTAAAAATGAATGCCGCATTTACAACATCACATATTCCTAAAACGGAAGATTAAATGGATGCGAAATAGCCGTCGAACTGAAAGGGGTAGCATTACCAAAAGCGCAAAAATACGTGACATCGGTCGGCCATCTTGATTACGTGGTAGGAGTTATGGGAAAATGTAGCATGTTACCAGCATTTTTATAGCAACATTTCATTCGCTTTCTTATGAAACAAAATGGCTTCCGCAAGTGATGAATGGACAATTATCTGTTATATTGATTGATGAATTGTTGGTTATTTTTGCTGCATCCCATTTGATATGTTTTTGGTCAGAAATGAAAGTGTTTTCAAATGATTGCAGAAATGCTGGTCGCCGGAACTAGTGTTTATTTCTGCTTTCCATATCTAAATTATGGGCAAAACATCCATGACACTTTAGGCATCTGAATTGTGGTCTCATTCTTATGCCTTTATTAGCATTGACTACGGACAAGTGGATCTCTCTGTCCCGTCTTGTGTTTCGTGCAAAAATGCAGTTAAAATGTTGTCCCATATTAAGCGCTTTGATTTTTCCAGAATTAAATTCGGATTTGGTGAGTAGTTTTAAGTGATGTGTGAACAAATCCAAAAACCAAACCTTCAAATTTTATTGGAAGTGTAGATTTGCAAATCGTGTACTTTGCTACTTGATATTTTTCAAAAAGCGGAAATGAGGGGCCAGACGGAAGCATTTTTTTAAGAAACTGCCACACTAATAATTCTTTGTGATTGTGATAGGTATGGATTCAAGAAAATGGATTCAAGATCCTTAATTCACGTTGAAAATCGTTGAAGAACTGAGAACAATGAGACTTGCTTTGCTCGCAGAATTTCATCCGCGTATTTTTTTCACCTAAAGGTTTAAATAAGTTCAAAGGCCAAAAGAGTTTATTAATACAGAAATAAGTACTGCCAAATATTCCTTTAATTCGCACGTTTTTCTATTGATTTGTCGATTAGGTCTTGCTTGTCAAGTATACTATGACCTTCAGGGAAACAAAGAGCAAAGTACCGGCAAACTATTCGATTGATGATGCATACACATAATTGATTATGGATACCACTCGTATTTAAAAATAAATATAACGACTGCGTGTCTCCATGTCAATAAGTAGCCCACACGAATACACGGTTAGGAATATACTATTAATTTTTTTGCACTTCAATTATTAGTATTGCGTGCGTTGTCTTGGAGGTAATAAATGATTTACCCTCCGGCTTGCCTGTATAAAGGATATTCGGAATAATTACCAATTTATGAGAATGTAATTTGAAACATTGCTCGCTAATGGATATTGCTTTGCTTTTGCCAGGAAACAAATCAAAGTGGCAGCACCAATTAAATTTTAATCGATTAAACGTGTTATTGTCTTTTATACACAAAGAATTGCGGTCCATTTTCAATTTCTCTACTTTGAATTATTTGTTATTTCGTTGTTGTCCTTTTGTCTTGCCACTGCAATTCTTTTATTACAATAACCACAGGCACCAACGTAAAAAAAAGTGCATGTCTGTCATTTAATTGTCCTCTACAAAAGGATACCTGTGCACATTTCATATAGAATAACATCATTTCCACAAGAGCGAATAGAATACAGCTACCTACCGGAGATGAATTTTTCTTTAAATTGGAACAACTCTCCCCAACAGGATACCCATTTCCACAAACCTTTGCCAAGTGGGCTACGTATACGTAGGTGTATCCCCGCTCGGTTGGGTGTATTTCCATAAGAGAGAAAACTTGGCCTTAATACATCCATTATTTGATGCAAGTCACATAGCACACGAGTACATGCGATGGCGACACGTGTGTGCGCTGCTGCTGATGAATGGTTTGTCCTTGGGGTGGGCGATAAGAAACTTGCTTCAGCATTTTTAGAAACTCTAAGAAATGTTTAGTTCTATGAAAGGAGAGCTAAAACTTTTCGATTACATAATTATAGCTTATTGTGATTTGCACTCTGCGCGCGTGTTTCTTATGTTTCCAGTGTCCAAGTTCGAAGAAACTTTTTCGAATGCTGTTTTTAAGATGTTTGGTTTTGAAAATCTTTTCCAGACTTTTGAAGGATTTTTTAGAGGAAAGAAAATATGCAAAAAAAAAGGGGAAAGAAACCTTGACCAAATCAAATATAAAACTTATCTTGATAATCGGTAATTGACTTTTACAAATAGTTCAAAGCAAAAACGTCCTTAAATGCGATAAAAAAAAGTCAGTTAAAACGCACCCAGGGTTAGATAAATTTTCTGATCTTTTTATAGACGCAAATAGATCGTCGAAAGAAGAAAAAGTGGTAGGTAGGTAATTGGTTAAATTTTCCCAAGAATTTCTTGACTAAGTATAGACAAATATCACTCAGTTTTGGTGGACCTGATGATTGTAATGTCCTATACGAAGTAAATTGTGTGTTGAACACACCTTTGATTTTAAATGTTTAATTTAAATACAATTTCATGTCGTGGAGTTTAATAAAGTTTATTTAACAAACAAAATCGTGAATTAGTTTTAATTTTTCCCATTTGAATACGAAAGAGTTAAATGTACGAGAGTAGGTACTAGCCGTAGGATTTCAAAGTAGGTACATAGCAGGTACTATATACCGCGCCTGAAAATATACTACAGAATAAGCGATTATGCTTTGTACGTTTTAAGGGTGAGGTTAGTTTTCCATTTTTTTTACCTGCCGAGACTGTAAAAATGAAATCGAATAAAGAACAGGGTGATTCAAATTAAATATGAAATAGTAAGCTTCATACAGTGGTGGTTCAAAAAAGAGGGCAGAGTCGTTTAGTTTTTATTTCGGTACCGACATCGTTTTGAATGAAATCACACGAGCACCTACATATGTGTCATTTTTCTTGGTTCAGATTTAGCTGTAATTATTTTATCTTATGGCGGAAATATTTAAAAACGTTTTTTAAAAATTAAAAATAGAGAAATGTGATATTTTGGTAGGTCCTGGGAATAAGAAGAACTTTAAGGAGATACCTCCTTTTTAAAACTAATCAGCTCTATCCTCTGTCTGGTTCCAACTTGCTCAGGGACTGTTCCCGGAAAGCTGCAGTTTGGAACACCATGACGATCATGACCATTTTCGGAAAATTTATTGGCTCCTTAATTTTAGCCTTAGAGAAGGGTTTATGACGAAGTCTTTCGGATGCTTTCAGCTATTTTTCACTCGAGTTGGTGAAAGCCACTTAAATACTAAATACTAATCCCCGTATTAATAAACGCTGCGTAAAAATTATCAACTCGTTATTCGGCAGTTACGTCAAATTTGTATATGCTATCTGATGTCTACTAGCTAACATGCTTGTGCACATTTGTTTATTAATACGGGGGTAAGTGTTCATCATATTACTCACCGCGGAGCTAGTGCTTATAAAATTCATTTAAAATTTCTCTGTACGTTCTAATTTAAGAAATAATTGACTAAAGACTATTTTAATGGTGGCGTGTAGAAGCAATTCGGCCATTTTGAAATAGCGACGTCCACACAAAAAAAAAGAGCTGCGCTTTTGAGGATTTAATGTAATTTCTTACTCTAATGTTTTATGAATATTTGACTTTTGAAAAATATAAATATTTCAAAACCATTTCTTTGTTAATTGACAAATCAAGCTCACTTACCCAATGTAACGCCCAGCAGCACTCCAGACAGCGTTATCAGCAGCATCATGTTCTCGTGCAGCCATTTCTTGTACCCCGTCAGTTCGAGCGGTGCCTCGCTGCGTTCGGTTGTCTTCGGTGGTAGCTCAGTACCGTTGACGGTAGTACCATTTGGTGGACCCATTTTAGCAAATAAATAATCTGAAAATTTTTCAGATTTTTCCATCGTTTGAAAAACGACGCTTGGTTTTGATTATGAATTTACAATTCGTTTTGCTCGCAGGACTTTCTGTTTCAGCTGTGGTGATGTGCCCTTCGTTTCCCCCAAAGACTTCTTTCTTCGGACCAGAATTAAATGATAATAAAATGGCTTCCCTGGCGGATTTGTATCACCATTCGGTGGTCAAAAAATGATTTCTCTTCCAGCTGGTTATGCGTCAAATCAAAGAGAAAAAGTTTCGCCTCCAAGTTGGCTGGATCTATTTTGTTCCTTAATTTTCTAATTTTGACTTAGACTAAATATTGTATCCATTTTTTTTTTTTGGAGAAGGATAGTAAATGCAGTATTTATGTGTATTTGGATTGAATTTGGAATTTTTTTTTTGATTTCTATTTCAAAGACATTGCAAGGGGGTTATATATTTTTTTTGTGTATATAACTTTAGTTTAACGTTGTGTTTCAAACGTTCGACCGGATTAAAGGTTACCGATGCGGCGATATCTTCTTCAACAAGACCCGCCCTTTGAGCTTTGTAGGTTCGTCCTGGACGTCTACTTTAAAGTGGTATTTAAGTAATGGCTCCGTTGTTGTGATTTTCTTAATAACTTTTTAAAACCTAAAAAATCCTATTCAATGGCTAGGAAGGTTTGTCGATTAGTTGTTGGAGTTTGAGGATTTCTGTTTGTTGCTGCTAATAAGTCTTTTTGTTTGGTTTGTATATACGTGGATATTAAATGCCTTAAAATTATTGTTTTAATGGTCCAAAATACAAGATTCTGGCAGTTACACTATATTTTGATTTTTTTTAGTTCTACAGTTAATGTGGTCTTGTTTCAAAAAACACTTTTTTGGTTGTTAATATAAATTCGTTAATATATATATATGTAAATGCCTTTTGTTCTCTATAAAACTGTGTGTAGGTGGGTCCTTTATTGATATAATTATATATTTATTTTAATTTAACTTCCTCTGTCGTTTAGATTTTTAATATTTTAACGCATCACTGAAGTTTTTTTTTTGGGGAAAAATCGATTTTTCCAGCTCTCCCCTTTTGCAGCGTAGTGGTTGAAAATCTGTGTCAATTCATCAAATGGGACTTTTCACTTCTTGTCGAGTGTCTGGGGTGTGATTGTTTTTGCAATCCTCTCAACCATGTGGAGATTTGTGCCAATATCCTTCTTTCAACAACAAAAGCCGGCTTTGTTATAATTCTGTCACACAAAAGAACTTTTATTTTTCCTTTTCAAAGGTGCTATTCTTCTTATTTCTCTGCAAATTTTTTTGGGGGCACTCTTCCAACTGTTCCGTACACTCCGTTCACGACACGACTTTGACTACGATTGAAAGCTTTGAGAGCAGCAGAACGCCTTTTATAAAGGTTTCGGGTGCCGTCAACTACCCCTTCGAAAGGGAAGCTTTTTGCTTCTGTTGCAACTGAAGCGTTCGGCAATAGGGGTAAACGCGACAAGCCCGAGAGGTGATTTGAGTTGAAATGCAATTTTAAATTGCAATTAATTGCGTTTTCTTTATTAAATTGCTGCCAACGCGGCGGAGTGTATTAGTCAGAGATTAACATTGTTTGTGGTCTGGGATGATAGAAGGCAGCCTCGGGTAGGAACAAGTGGATTTACAACTTTTCCGTGTTATCGGTGGTGGCGAAGCTAATTTATTGATGGAGGGTCTAGTCAGTCAGGCAAACGTGAGCACAATAGCTGATTTTTGGGCAAAACTATTTGATAGACAGTTGCGATTTTGATTTCGCAATAATGATGATAAAAAGGCCTCTGTATATTTGTAGGAATATTTGGAAGCAGTACACAGATTTGGATGCGGCTTTCGTTATTATGGGCAGCATTTTTTTAAAAGGACTTTTATAATCACAAATGCTCAATCATTAATCGGAGCTGATCTGAGGTCTTATAGTGGCCGAAAAGGGACTAATCCAAATGGTTTCAATAATTTTAATTTAAGGTTGCATAGCTCCAACTGCACAAGGGTTTATTGGATTTTAAAACTGTTTAAAGTCGAGTTAGAACTGTTAGTGTCGCTCTGACATAACTCTGCGAATATTCTATGATTTACCGGAGTCGGTGGTTGACTTTTTGACGATGATATCGATGGCCCCGTGCAAGAACATACCAAGTGCATCTTTGCTATTTTTCAGGAGGGGCGTTTGAAGTTTTTTGAACAAAAGATTAGTGATCGCATTAGGTGTTACCCTAATTGCAGTTTTAGCTCTGTTTTCAGGGTTTTTGGTTATTTGCATGACAAAAATTCAACAAGTACAGACACGAAATGGGGACTCTGAGGTACACATAACTAAGTGCACTTAGATTTTTATTGCACATTGCCATCGATATGTATAGACCCAGTTATTTGCGAAAGGTTTAAAGGCATTTCGAAGAACGGTTCTATGATTCAGGTGGCTTTTTAAATAAAATTATTCTCAAATAGTTGGCATTGACAGAAACCTTATATAATTTTATTTATACCCGTCAGCATGGACAAAGTTGCCAAGTGACTGGGCTGCTAAGCGAAAGCTGTCAGTATCAGCACTTGGGGACACACAAATTGCAACATTTGAAAAACTTTTAAATTAAACCACATATACGGTATAGACCAAATTGTAGATCGCTTCAGTCCGCCTAAAAGAAAACATCTTAGCCAACAAATATAAACCTGTTGCACCAACTATACTCATTTAGTAGATAAATTGTAAAATAAAAAATTTAAACAAAAATCTCACATGCGGTACCTCAAGTGCACACAACTTGAACAAATACATAAGCTCTTACTAAGTTACTTTGTCCACTTGGCCAGGGAAGCCACAAATTTCATTGAGTGCAATTTCCCCCGGAAAAGCAACCGGAAAATGAAAAAACGAAAGAAGAAAACTATTGAAAACAACAACCCAATAAAGCGAAAATCGATGAATTGAATTACGTTTTCCCTCGCAGTGGCTTAGTTGCTGAGACGGATGATGACTACAAAAAATAAAAAAAAGTTCGAAAACTACATAAAAATAAATCAACCCTCCTCCACAGAGGGTATGGAAAAGTAAAGGAACGTCCTACAGGTAAGTGCATAAGCAATTCATATCGATTCTGTTACCTCGAACATATTTTATGAATCTGTGCGCCTCGGACGCCGAATACACAGAAATTTGTGGGCATGATAGCGGTTTGGGTTGATTTGAGGAAGTTTGAATATTGATCGACAAAGTGTAGATGGGTATGCATGCAAATGTCCTGGGAAATAATTGAGAATATGATTTATGACTGTAAACTACTTTATTGGGAGAGGTTGAAAATAACTTTATTGACAGGAGTACTTTTTAAAAAAATTAAATGTCAAAAGCAAATTTATTTGGAACAAAGTATTGATGAGTCTGTCGGAGTCGGAGATTCCCGGATTGTGTTACTACCACTTAGTAAAAAAAAATGTACACTGTTCTTAATTTCCGTTGAGAGTGACGACAATTTTTTGACTGAAGAATATGTTTATAGTATAATGCGTTTTTAGGAGGCTTAGGCTAATAATAGTTTTAAGAATTTTATTTAAATAAACAGATAGGTACGGGTTCGTCAGTGGCTTTTATAAATTAAATTCAGCTGATCGCTACGGCAGGGCGCACTGAAAACAGCTGTCACTTGAATATTGAAATCAAAGGCCAATATTCGGTGGGAATAGAAACAAATCACTTGAAGCGAACAACACAATACGTCATGCACATGTTCTCCGTTTCGTTTGTCTCTTGGTAAGGTACATGCAAAGATATCTAGAAGAGATCCTATCTTATTATGTCCTTCAACAATGAAGTTGATTTCAAATAGAGGAAGAAACATTTTTTTCCTTTTGTGGATGGACCCTTAAACTGGTACTAACACATTTAACCAAACCATTAAAATGCGATTTTCTCCAAACCCGTTCGTCTGCATCAATGATTCCTTAAGAGTACATAAACTTTCATAACTGCTTAGCCACCATTTTTTAATTGACAGTTAAACAAGATTTATTATCATTATAAATAGTTCATTTGAACACAAATGCTGGACTGTTTGATGTCTGTAAAGGACAAAGCATGACAGAAAGTACGCTCATTAAAATCCTTTCAGGGAACTCATCAACATCATTATCGCGGAAGTTTTTGAATGCTAAAAATACGTTCATTCACGTGAATATTGTTGAAGCGGAAGTATTATCCCGACATTGAATAAAATTAATCGATACTTCGAATTGATCCGACTTAGATGCAATAGGCGTGTTTTTTTGAGCTTCGATCTCAGCAAAGCAAAGTAAAGTAGAGTTTTCAGCACACTAATTACAACAACTACTGCGAGTCTCGAAGTGTCAAGTAGAGCGTAGTTGTTGTAATTGCGTGCTGAAAATCCTACTTTACTTTGCTTTGCTGAGATCGAAGCTCAAAAAAACAGGGCTAATAACTCACTCGAAATCAGTTAATTGCATCTAATTCCACACAGAGTCAGGATGAATTTTTAAGAACAAAGTTTGAAAACAGAATCCAATTAAACATTTAAGTGACCATAAAAAGTACAAAGTTTTAAAATACAAAAAAATGTATACTTTTACAATTGCTGTTCATTGCTCTTTCAAATGTCTAAAGACGGCATTGTTTGAATTTTATTTCTCCCAACACGAGGCAAAAACAATAAAAACCACATCATGTCGAACTACTTGCCAAATTCAATTTAAAATGTTCGCCTCAAAATAACAGCACAACACGCTGTCAGAAGAATGTGTCGCAAATTATTCAATGTCAAAGTCTCATCCACTTGCAGTTTCTAAATTTAACAAACAACTTACTTAAGTCTCATTAAATAATGTTACTATGTAAAAGAATTATCTTTTAGAATTCGTGCGCCAATCTAAAGTGAAAAGGTTTAATGGGGGGTGAAACTCGCGACGCTGTGACAGTCTTCTGACCTGCAGTGGGGATTTAAATCGCATAGATTCTCAACTCAAATTGGAATTTGTAAAAACAAAAGGATTTGTTCTATTACATAAGCGCGAGGTATTGTTCTACAAAAGAGAAAGAGAACAAAAAGAGAGGGCGATTATGACGTACATAATGACGGATGACGCGCATATGAATGGATTCCTTACACAAATCTGTAAACTAAATCAAAATTAATAACAATTTGTGTGCATATATCTGCATTTGACTGTCTATTATTAAATTAATTCCATGTTTCCCTATAGGAGTTCATTTAAACCTATATAACAGCCGAAAGCCCCTGTAGCTGGCGGTGTTATTTATTTATGTTACTAATTAATTTTACTAAAAATTATATAAATAATAATATACCTACATAAAGACATTCTTTGAGTGCAGGCCATTTGCATTTTGAAAGCAAAATGAAAACCTGCTTTATTTTTACATTCAAAATTAAAAACATAAATATATTGCTTATATCCAAATTCATATCCATATGTTTTATGAAAAGCCCCAACAGCCTCCGTTGGACCGCTTATTACTCTAGATCTAGAACAACAGATCCAATTAATATGCAATTTTTAGTTAACGCCTACAGATATATTTTCTAGTTTGCTTTTGATGAATTCTTGGTCACACTGTGAGTGAGTCATTCAAAAATACATGTGACGGATGAATTGTTTTTATTTAAATACGCTCGCACAGTTGCAACTCAATACATGGTTACGTATATGGTATTTAATAACAAAACAACAAGTCCTTGGTAAATTTGTCCCTGACTCGTCATCTACTCCATCAGAAGCTCAGTTGCAATAAAATAAATAGTTGGCGCAACGGGCCGTAGGAACCCTAGGCCCAGCTTCTCACAACCATTTGTCTTGTGTGCGTTTTTCATTTTTAGGACGAATGGAAGGGATCTACAATTTTATGCCGAGTTCAAACGGCCAAGCTCTTTCATGACAGTTATACTCTCGGATGGCAGACGTTCGCGAGAGGTGGCGCAGTGGAAAAAAATCCTTAAGTTGGAATTTGGTTTTTTTCGGGACTGAAAACTGTGACCCCTCGCTTAGTAGTCCAGCACACTTACCACGAAACCACTGCGCCGACTCAGCTCAGTTTTACTAGATTTAAAATGAAGTTACTGAAATGGCTGTGAACAGTAGACTGTAATTAGTGGGTGCCTATGGCTAATTGTGTCAAAAATATAAAGCCCTTGGAGCACTGTTAACTGTTAACAAAACCAAAATCGTGAGAACAACAGGTCTGTGTGTATTTTACGTCTTACTTCTCACATACATTGTCTTCCAAGACGCCAAGAGCCAAAGTCTTTGGCAAATTTTTAGCGATAATTAGACCCTACTTTGTCCCATCGATGATGACATTTTCCTGAACTTAATTGAACAGATGAGGTGACACCACATCAGCTTGTTTTAATTTGTGAAATATTTGCAGCGAATCTCTCAGAAAAATTGTTTTCACGGCCACTCTTCCTTGATTGCCATTCATACAGTCACCGTTTCGAGGGTTGGAGATGACCAGCCATAGCTTATATTGCAACTTCTTTGAAAGTAAACATTTGGAAACTTTTCTTAATTTTCACGCGAAACAGACATTTTTAGACAAATTTTAAACAAACCCACTTAATGGAGCGATCAAGTACTTAAACGGCAATCCTTGAGCAAGGTCGTCAAGTCATTATTTTTCAATTATCTTAGCACGACAGAAAACAATCGTCCTCATCCCAGACCTTGTGGCAAAAGCGCCATTCAATGATATTTTTTTATTTATTTATCGATTGTCCTCATATAAGAAAATTGAAAACATAAACTTATCGATTGGCGCCCTTCATGAATTCGCACAATTGAATTATTGTTGCTTAAATAATAAAAATTTATATTCACCGCAGATCATAAAAATGGAAGAGTAGCCTATTTGTTTTTATGGAATATTGAATTGAGTGAAATTGCTGCGGTTTTTGAATTCATTTGTTGCACACACGAGTGCATATGGGAGGCATATTTTAGTACAGAATGTTCAATGCAATATCTGAAACATTGACATGCAGGGCACTCGAATTTTGCAGACTTTGACGAACAAAAGTAATAAGTCCGTTCAAAGCTGAGTAGATACTACCTCTGCAATGAACTCCAATTCGATAACAAAGCCATTGTCAAGGACGACTATTTGCACTTTGTAGTCGATTGTCTGTTTTATTGTTTTATTCCACACGAGTTTCGTTTTTTAAACAAATGAAAGGACTTTCCGTACGTGGTTGTATGCTCTTTTATTGGCCTTTTTACAGTCGTGAAGTAATTAGGGATGTGTGAGCAGCAAAATTAATAACTACGTACTGACGATTTTATAATTTGAAATGGAATTCTCAATGAACAAGGACAATGCATCAAAGGATATTGAGTTTTAATAATTAATTACCGTGCAACTTCCATTCGGATGCACTCAAATCGAATAATTATGCACAAATGAAAAAGCAATGTGTAACGAAAGTTGGAGAAGAAACGAAGCGCATATACCACGTCTTTCGTTTTCAATAAATTTTCAAAACCGACCGACGGCTTAAGAACAAAATCAGATCATGAATGTGACAAGCACATGCAAGAAGTTTCGATTTTGACCTTGTTGAGGTTCCAATCACTTAAAAAGATGGCCGACCAGAATGCTTGTCATTAGGTACCTCTGTCAGTCGACTAAGAGGTTTTTAATATCTCACTCATCGAAAGCGATGCAAACTCTGTAATGCCAACAATTCTCGTTGGTCAAAATGAACTCAAATATACAAATTTTTGATTGAAGGAAGAAATTGTTGTCTCATACCCATTGTTTTGGAGTGATTCAAATACTGCGATATCTTTGAAGTTTGAAATTCGAAAATTGTAAAAGTTACATTTACTGATGAACAAATGGTTTTTGTCCCATCTATATGATGTTTAATAATATTTTAGCGAGCATATATCTTTGGTGTGAAGAAACGAAGTGGAGACTAGGGACGCTAAAATGAAGCGCGAGCAGGATACTAGGCTTTATGTAAAATTAAAAAATGGCTGCATGATGTAAATCCAATGTCATATTTGCAAAGTTAAGGTCGATGAACACTGGATTATTTATTTATATTTTTTTTTTATATATTTAACGCGTGCTCAAGGACATTATTTTATAACATGTGCCTAAAGTAAGACTGATTTGTTTTGCTCTTTGTATTGTATCTTTGCATCGGCCAGGCCGATGATAACACTTTTACTCGTTTTGTTTGCAATCTGTGCAAGTGCCTATGCTTCGTTTAAGCTTTAGGATCGAAATAAGATAGTGTAGAAATGTTGTTCTATGATGGGTTCTTTTGCATTTAATAATAACTCTCAAGGATTTTTCTAACAGCATTAGTTATCGTTTATTTTATTTATAGGATTCGGATTGAAACATGTTACCCTTCACAACTATGGACATCATTGTCACTCAGTCACGGGCAATGACGGCTAATAAAAAGTTGGAAAAGACCGATATTTGGGGTTTAATTTAGATTTACTTAAGTCTATGAACTTGTTTTCGGCACAAAGAAACTGTGTCTAAACATAAACCAAGAGGCAGACTGCATCCAGATTTTTTTTTCCGAAATAATGTGATCCCATTACAGGCGATTTTGTACGATAACCCTTCGACATATACTAAGCGGCATTCCTCCCAGCTAAGCATATTTCTAGGACGACCTCAAAGATCATTTTGGGCCCTAGTTATAGCCATACGTCAAACGAAACCGTTGAAACAAAAATTGTGTTTTTTGACCACTTCAACTCAAACTTGGTCTTAAAAAGTTGTTTATCAGCTATAAGGTACGTTTATCAAATAAATAAGCAAATGGTCTTTAAATATTCTAGAAAAAAGGATTCATTCATTTTTCCGATCAACTTCTCAGTTAATTTCACAAAAAAAACATCATTCCACTGAAGTATTTCATTTCATACTGTTCCATCAATCAGAAATTGTTTTTCGTCGGTTTTTAGGAAATCATGTTTTTTTTTTTTTCATATAATGTCCTTAAAATAAAATTGAACTTCCTGATATGAAAATATTGGAAGCATTTTCTAAACAATTACAAAATTTGCAAGAACAGGAACAAGAACGCTGAAATTTAATTTGCACTGATACCAAAGTGACAGTCTTTTTCATACTGTTCCAACTTTTCGGTTGCGTTTTACATGTGGCTATAACTGAGGCCGTCGTGCGCAAAAGGTGTTTATTTCATGGGAAAATCCCTTAAATAATTAGTAGTGTGCCGAGTTTGATATTTATGTAAAAATTTACAGAATAAGTTGAGTAGGACGAACTCGATTTCTCTTCGTAAAACGTTGTCCCCTAGATTATGATTTTGTAAAAATTGTCTAAGACCCTACAACGTTTTCTATAACAAAAACTCAGTTGCTGTCAATATATTTTAGCATTTTTGTTTGAAAACACATCACCACAGCGAAACAGAAAATTCCCAGTGAACACAAAATACTGAAAATACAAAAATATATGTAATACTCACTTAAAAGCAACAGCTTAACGAATATTTCTTTTCACCGGTTATGTGAGAAAAAAAATGTATTACGCAACGTAAAACTATAATTCACAACAATTGACGTTTCAACCGAAACTTGAATATATGTGGCGCCAGTATAAAACAGAAATCCGAAATCAGCTTCAACAGCAACACTAGCTCACACGCACTTTACTTCCGCACTAAATAAAAAAAGTTATCAAGCTCGAGAACTTTCTCAGCATTTTATGATCCAAGCGTATTTCCAATTTAACTATTATCTCTGAAGTACCCGTCGTTGTGAATTAGCTTGTAAACTTTTCGACGAAAATTTCGCTTTAAGAACTCTGAAAAATTTCATCAAAAACAAAAACATTCACTGATTTTAAATTAAATTTAAAAATCACAGAGGATTTTTTGTCACAATTTTTCAATCGACAATACGTCCAACGGCAATTGAACCTTTCGCCCCAATGACCAGAGACAGCCCGATCAAAACTTTTCACTTTCCCCGAAATTATTGTTCTATTCAACCGATCCACCAATCAACGGCTCAGAGGCAGAATAATAATTTTAAATGCGATTATGAGAAGCAGGGGAACAAAAATTAAACAAATCAAAGTGAAGAACTACAAGATTTCCACGTAATCAGTTCGCGTTAAAAAAGAAATACTCGTATGCCTGCTTTCGGCTGTGTGACAATAAACAACATCACGTTGTCCTTACACGAGGTCGTTGTGCATGAATTTCGCAGCACTATCATTTATTTTTTTATCCCTTACGTAAATGCTCCTTTTACACAACACTACAGCCAAATGGTTATTAATAGTTTTTTTTAAATTATGCTGTAAGCAAATTTTGACTTGTACCCGATTGATTTTGAGTTCGATTTGATTTAAATTTTAAGTAAAAAAAAAAAAAAAAAAAACAACAAAAAATAACCCTTACTAGCAGTAACCGCAGCCGTGACAGATTTGAGACCGACCAATTCGTTCGCTGGCTCAAGTTCACTTAAAACGAGGAAAGCTTTGTTGGCTGTCACTTACGCTTGATTCTTGTGTACAGTGCCATGGATTGTCTTGTTTATTTTCGTGCATTTATTTATTTATTTCCTTTGCTTCTGGTTTTGCTGTTTTCATTTGATTTGGTTTGTTTTGCACTTGTTACGTGATGTAGTTTCGCTTAAGCTTATTAATGACGCTAAAAAAATATTCACAAAGGGTTGTTGCATGTCGCATACACTGACTGCATGCATGAGGCATCATCATCATCATCATCATCATCGTGGAAATTTTCAAAACAAGTGCGGATTAGCCGAGCAAATTTATTTCAATACGAGTATCTGTCTGTGTATTGGAATTAATATGGATAGAGTCTGACGCGACGAATAATAGCTTGGTGCCTCTGCCTATACCTATGGTTTGGTTGGTTGCTTGCGCAGGAGATCTCTGTGGATGTTCGCCAAATCGTTGCGCGAGCGCTACCTATGTGCAGGGGTGTGAGTGTGTCGTTGTGGGAATTTTCCTTTAATTCTTACATTTGGCCCGCATGTGATGAATTGTATTTGATGCAAATTAGGTCTGTTAAGTGAGAGATAATTTTCGGAAAAAATGCATCTCGCCGAGGAATGCAGGGGCCGGGACTCGTTAAAGAGGTGTCATCTTTTTTTTTTGCCTGAAAACTCATTTTTGTCTTGTACGAGTACTTGTGCATAGTTTCGTAAGTGTTGCAAATTAAAATCGCAAATAATGAGAAACGATGTTTTTTACCCCTGATCGTGGTAAAATTTATGTCGGTTTCTAAACAAAGTTTTGGGATGCTACCAGAACTCAAATGGAACGCGGCTTAGGGTATAATCGGACTTTGGGCATGCACAGAATGGTGTCACCTCGGACAAATAGAAAGACTGAGATGCATTACAAATAGAAAGTCGACACCCATTCACATAGATGAAATGTCAAAGATGAACTGTCAAAGATGAACTGCCAAAGATGAACTGTCAAAGATGAACTGCCAAAGATGAACAGTCAAACAAGTGTCAGTTTATTGCCAATAGAATTTGATTCTTGCATACAGCGTGATCCGGATCTCTGCTGGCTTTCAAGGGATGTATGAAAGACACTTTTAAAAAGCGCTCACTAAGAGTTATCCTGCTCAGAAGAGCTCTATGCCGGCTTCTGGTCAAAATCTATTGAGTTATTGAAGGCGTTGATCGACCCGACTGCGTCCATAAGTGGGTCACATAGCTCAACAGGTCTCCAGTAGAGCAACGTCAATATTGCCGCTTTCCAAGTACCTACTAATGTGCTTGGTTCGTTTTGCAGAGCCACCAGGAAAAGGCCTTCCACTTTTAAGCTTAAGGGGTCAAAATTCTACCAAACCTTATGCCGATACCTTAAAAGCTGCAACAACAATCATATGCAGGTATATTTGTGTCCTTTGCAACAACTTAATTCACAAATTGGCAACAATTATCTAATCCACAAAAATAAATCTACCCATTCCCGGTGTTCGTGCTCATTCGCTTATGCCCTACACACATTGTCTTCATTTTTGGCATATATTCTCATTCGAGGAGCCTTGCGTATTCGTTTCTCTCCTAAATTATATTTGTCTGCTTTTATAATAATTGCAGTGCATCGTCGGCGGTATTTTTAGTTTCGAAACTAATTTCCAAATTATTCTCCCTTGTCAGAAATAATTTGCAAACTTGCACTTGAATGCGTAAGACGGCCAAAATAATTATTTTCTTCGACAAAAATAAATCATTTCGCTACTGACAATTGCTTTTAACATCAAGCGAATCGCATGAGAGCAACATTACACAAAAAAAAAATTATTAATACGCCCGACGAGATCGGTTTGTCAGTTTTGGCAGAACTCACAACGTGGAAGTGCCTAAGGCGACCTACGTAACCACACACTTTTGTTTATGCATACAGATTAATCTGTGACACATCTCAATGTCATGCGCACGAGAGTGTACACTTGTACAGCTTAAATTGTTTATCAAACGTTTTGTAGGGAACAAACCAAGCGCAAGAGTGTAAGTGCAGTTCGCAAGCTCAAGCACCACACGCTTGCTAATGCACCGGCATCAAGTCGTCCAGGAATAGATGCGCAACAAAATAAATTTTAACAAATGCGAAGCGACACACGGACACGTTGTGATGTTAACCTTTAAAGAATCTGCGCTTTTACAATATCCTGGGTAATTTGTTAGCACTTAGAATGCAATTTGTTTTCAGCGACTAGCATGCTTTTCGGCAAAGAGCTCTGGCAATTATTATTTATTTAAGTTCAGTTGCAACACGAAATGTGTCACACGTATCCTCTGGCGATTTGTAGAGTATCGATGGGGTTTCCGTTTCACCACGGCATTCGAAAGGATGGTTGCATTGATTATATTTAGCACTTGTTGGGCCCAGCTTTATTTTGCATATATTTAGAAGTCTGTATTGTAAGGGATGCATCTTCCTTGATAAAGCCGCTAAAGCTTCAAGTATCAAGGCACGTTTTCGGCAGGACTTGTGGTTAAAGCTTATAGCCACCGTCTTAACCACGAGTCCCACGTGCCATGGGACATCCCTTCCCTTACACTGCCCCTGAAACCTAAAATCTAACTTAAAACACGTAAATTCAACCCACAGTTGCTGGAATTGTTGCACGCGAATCTGCGGGTGACTATCCAATTAAAAAAAAAATACGTTTGCATTAAGCTCCTTATACCGATTACACTTGAACCCCTCCTCGGTAACCACGCTCAACTTGCATAATGAGCATCATGCCGACCATACAGTGATAATCGTATCAGTTCCATATGGTTGTGTATACAATTCCCAGCGCAATCACTTCATTTGAATTCGGATGATTTATTGTCCCGGTTGGCCTCTTGTTCCTCATTATGGAGATGGACCGAGTGAATATCATAGCCTCTCCCTGCATTGCTGCAGCGTGCGGTTGGGCCGTTTGCATAGTTATCTGTCCAATTGCGCGCTGTATGCATTATTGTGGTGTAATTTCGCCATGAATGGGGGTCAGTGGTGATACCATGACGAGTGTAATTTATTAAATTGTACTTTTCGCTTGGAAATATGTAGTACGTTATCCGAGATTGATATGTGCCCGTGCTCTAGTCGATTGCAGTGCAGGTATGCAGCGGGCAAGAAATATTTCCTTCCTATTATGAGCTGTGATTCCAGTGCGTAGGTGTCTGCCTCGTTTGTTGTTAGTAACAGAAAAAAAAAAACTCAACTGAGAGAGACTGGAAAGAGACGTAATTCCGGACAAATGAAACCCCGAACCCCGTTTTTTGGCATGAATCCGCGACTTCAAGTAGCCCCAAAGAAAGAAGTCTGCGATGGTTAAGTCGGGTGATGCCAAATCGCCAAAACGGAAGATAACGCGACCAGGAAACGCTTCTTCCACGATGTCCATTGTGGCTCGTGCTGTATGTGCGCTTGCACCGTCTTGTTGAAACCACAAGTTCACCAAGCCCCGCTCAAGTAGGAAGTCGTTTTTCGTGGTTTTGTAGCGTTGGCCAGTAACAGTGACTGTATTGCCGACGGCGTCTTCCAATAAATACGGCCCAATCACTCCTCCCGCGTGAATACCGCAATACACAGTGGCTTTGAGTGGATGTAATGGCTCTTTGTGCATCACATGCGGATTTTCAGTGCACCAGAAACGAAGATTCTGCTTATTGACGTAACCGCTTAAGTGGAAATGCGCCTCGTCGCTCACGATGATTCGAAATTCACGCTGCACTAACACCACCGACCGGTTATGGATCAGAAGAATCGGCACAATTATTCCACGCTCTTGGGGAGTATAGCGCATTATTGCTTGTCTGTTTTAAACTGCAGTCTAAGTCACAAATGTCAAATATGATTGACGTAAGACGCCATTTGCAAAAATTACAACATCTTCCGATAGGGGGATTAATTAAGCGCCACCTTGTAGATTCTGCGATGATAATGGATGAGTTGCGAATTGCTGCACCACGAAGAAACTGAAAAAAATTAATTCCATGAATCCAAAGGAGAGATCCCTATCAAGGAAATTACTTCAAATTACTTAACACGACCATGATGACATTGCAGGCACAAATACAAAAACTCCCTATTTGACTTCGACTGCATATTTCCTTTAGCATTACTTACTCGATTCATATCTTCTGACGTATTTACCCAAACCAAGTCTTCTCCAGAGATATGCCCCTGAAGCTTGAAAGAGGGCAAACTCAGTATTCAATTTTATTCTTAGGTTGTTGGTAATTTTACCTGTGATATGATTATGCAACAAGACCACAATGGAAAAGCAACTCTAGGTGCATTGACAAATCTGACAAAGTCTGTCATTTATTTGTAGCCGTCTATAGTTGTTTATCCTGATTTACGTCAGCGGTGTTCGTCATACATTCGCCTCCGACGGAACATTGAAGAGAAATTTAAAGCAACCCGCTTCGGCTATTGTACAACGAACCGCTTAGCCAAAAGAGTATGCCACTATGCAACTCTGTCAAAGTAATTATTCCTTCGATGATATGAAGGACTGATTATGACGATACCGCCATTCAGCCCATGAAGTCGCTCGTTTTGATGCCACTTTCGTGTATGCTGATGCTGATGTATGCACTATGCAAACAAATCAAGTATTCGATTTGAAAATATCTTCCTTATTATGAAAAGAGGGCCCAAATGGACGAACGATTGGTCTAAAATTAGACTGACGGGATGTACTTCCTCGAAAACCCCCTGAAATCTTCATCCAAATATAATCTCATGACGCATTTTTTTTAATGACTATAAAATGTTGATTCGAACCCAACTCCAAAAACTTCCACCTTATTCAAAAATTTGTCTCAAATAGTTCTAGCTCTAGAAATGTCCATCCACTTGCCAGAGTACCTAGACCTACCCCTGTTATGCAATAAAAATGCCCATTCACTTCAGAGCAGAATTAATTTTCAAGCGAAAAGCTTACTATTCCACGAACCAAGACCAAGAGTACCTGAAATACATTCCCCAACCCCAACCAGCTGCGAGAGAGTGCGATTATATTTTCCCATAACCCTATTGGACCATTCGGGACTAATCACGTTGATATTGGGAAATGTTCCCGGTGCAGCTATAAGACTTTTGTCCTGCACGATGACGATAAAGACGTCGACCTTTTTACCTGCTGCGCATGAATACATCTCGACGGTATTTCTCCTTGGTGCACCTGACCTATTCACTCTGTGTGCGCTTACTGAGAGAAGCTTTCTCGGCGTTTGCCTTCACAGCAGCTGAGCGATTTGTTTACGACCCATCCCTGTCTAACGGCGACGGAAGATACGGCAATGACACATTGACATCGTGCGAATGCACAACTTTTGTTTACGGTCCATCTCGTTCTGGCCCAGGTGTTTTGTCTCATTCGTGGTTTTCCCAAATGACGTCGACTTTTGGGTTGTATTTTTCCGGACGTGCGCTTTAGACGAACCCAGTCAGGAAATGCAACAAAAGCCCTGAAAGTTATTCCACTGCGAACGGGAGTGTGTATTGGGAAATGGTCTCGCCCAAGAGAACTTAGTTGCTTTCAAACTGTAACTGTGCGGGTTTTTGAATTGGATTGTGGATAGTACCAGAATCTCACCACAGAGAACTTTTAATGCCTTCTTTTGTGAGGGTTTTGAAAATCATTCTCGGGTCCTTCAGAAATGACTTGTAGAGCAATTTATTCGAATTCTGCGGCAATATTTGAAATTAAGAGCGCAAAGGATTTCAATAAAAAAAAGAAAACAGGAACAAACCAGGGTCCAAGGCTACCGCTGCAGAGTTCTGAAAAGTCACAAGAAAAAGGGCCAATAAGAAAAAAGTGTCATTCCTGAAGCTATTCTGCAAATTTAGATTTTTTTGGCATTGGCTTGCCAAATACTATAATAATTTTGTGATAGGCAACTGCGCTACATTTTAAAGATTTTTGTTTGGCAATGTAAATGTAACAGCATTTGAAAACTAGAAAAAGGGCCAATCTGTCAAACTCAAAAAATTGAGCGAAACTCTCTCAGAGAGCTGAAAATATACTCCAAATTTGTGGATAGACTTCGAACTACTTTCAGCCACCTTCATCTTTGAAATCTAATCCATTTATCACTTAAAAATATATAACTTACGACTTACCTTTTGGCAATATATGAAACGTCCTGGAAAAACATTTGACAACCATCGAATTGTCCTTATTCTCACAGATTTTATTTTTGTGTGCAATTGATTTTGAAGACAGATTTTGAAGGCGCATTTTGAATTTGTTTCTTGTCGACTTTGTGCATTTGACATATTTATCAGTACCTGTCAGTTTACATTTTCTCAGCTATTTCCAGCCAAGAGAGGAACTACTCGTTACTCGTTATTTTGCTAGTATTCATTTTTGATGAGAACGTCTACAGACTTTGCGCGACTGCGATAGATTTATGTCGATTGAGTTCGCGAATGAACCTTCAGTCGACTCTCGTTAATTTGAAACTCGAGGGACTCTTAAAATATTACGAATTTATCAAGTGTTTGAAATATCAAACTAATCATAACAAAAAAGAAGGCTCGTTTGTTTGAAATTGTCTCAAAGTGTACTTACAATCCTTCTGTCTCTTTCTCTCTGCAACTTTGAATTGTCGAGTGTTTGACGCCGATGAGTTCGAATTAACGCGTCATTTTGTTACGTAGGAATAATTTTTTCCTCAAACTACCAAGTGCATAAAAAAGTATTGATTTAGTTTGAAATATAAAGAGATTTTGTAGGGAACTCGTAATAACTTTGAATTATAGAGAGGTTCGAATTATCGCACTTTTGAATTAACGAGGGTCGAATGTAATTACTTTAGGAATGCCCCGAAATACATGTGTGAATGCTTAAACTTTAGCCAATTTAAAACCGTTTGTAAGTCGATTTCCGACGCGTATATTATGATGCACTCTTTATTCATAGATTTGCAGCGATTACGTCATATTTTTCGAGCGATTGATGGCTGATTTATGAGGCATTTTTGAAAGCGTATTTTTTTATATTTTCCAACGCTATTTTTGACCGGGTTTTTATGCGTTTCTGAGACCATTTTTGTTTCGTTTTCTAAATTCTTTTTGGTTGCGTTAGCTTGTTTAAAAAGAAAGCAAAATTAACCTGAACTTGAATCTTTGTAGCTAGTTTTAAATAGGCAGCTACAAACGAAGTTTAAGGGGCGTTTCTGACCCACATTTGCTATGAATTTTGTTGTTGTTTTTTCGGTCAAAATTTCATATGCAACATTTTCTTCTATTTGTTCTAGCATTTCACAATAATTTGGAAATAAATGACCTTTGGGGTTACTGTGCTGGTGTTTGACGCCCAGTAAAATATGAATAACACCTCAAAGTTTATTTCGACTGCGTCACATCTCGAGAACGTACTCATACCAAACGTCTTAGAGTTTTCCTGAAAAAGCTTAAAGTAGGCACCTTCCATTTGTCCCAAAATAACAAACGAATGGCTGAGAACATAATGGCCAACGCAATAATTGCTTTCCCATGCCACCAACCTTCTAATCAAAAGTATGCTCAGAAAAACTTTTCCTCAGACTTGCGTTATTTTTTGTTTTGTTGCTGGATAAAAGAACAGACTTGAGTCGATTACCAACACCTAATTGATATGATTATACCAATCACTTCATTTCGGTTAACTCTCCCTAAACATTTGCCTAATCGTCCCCATACAAGAGATAAACGCTCGCACATTCGCTAAGCACACACCAACAGCTATACATACGGTCCTTTAACCATCGTTACAATCCAACAAAGCTGTTACCTCTTTCCGTTGTATACCCAAACGATCATTAAGTGCTTAGTTTTGAAGTCCCCTCCAACACAGCCACCCACTATTTGTAATGATTTCCTTTTACTACACCTCTTTCCCGATTGCTGCTGCTGCTGCTGCTGCAGCAGTCCTTCTGGCGAGAGGGATACACAACTTTATCCATCATCTTAAGGTAAAGGTGTCTTTAATTACCCGCAACTTCACAGGCGATGAACTGTCCTGTGTAGAAGCACAATTATTGGCTTCGCGTAGCCGCTGGAAAGCCGTCTCCGAGGTGCCAGGTCGATATTTTGCAATTAACCCCAAACTGTGGTATTTACTTCGGAAAGTAGTGAACACAAACTTTTCCTGTTTTCCTTGTGGTCCCCATTTTTATATCCAATTAGTGGGAAATAGTGGGAATCTTGTCCGTTGAGGAGTTTGTTGTTGGATGTGATTTTAATAGCGACCGCCTGCTGCGAGCTTTTGGCTGTTTGGGAAATTTTTGTTTTCGAAGGAGGATTTTCCAGAAAATTTTTAATAAGCGGTTCCATACTTTCACTTATTTGAACGATTTTCGTTAACTTTTAGGCAGGCATTTTGATTAGTTTTGCTTTAGGGTGTAAGTCGTTAGTTTGTCGGACTAAGGAGCGAGGGTTCCCGGTTCAAGGTTTTTTTTAGGGCTCCACAACTTGCAAACATCTGATAAATATCGTAAAGGGTTTTCCAATGAGAGGTGTTATTGTGAAACTCGCTATTTCGGTAGCTGTCACTTTTGAAGCTTTTATTCTTTGACATTTGACAAGTAAAAACTACGCCATTACTAAAAATGGAACGATACACGCTTCAACAACGCATGGAAATTATTAAAATTCACTACAAAAATGGTGAAAATCTTGCAGTCACAGTTCGCAAAACTAAACCCTTTTTGGTCGTCGTGAAGCACCTTGTCGGACCGCAATACAGAAATTGGTGGACAAATTCGAGCTGTTGGGACAAGTTAGTGATGTGAAGAATAAAACCCGTGCACGTCGCTCAAGAACAACTGAGAATATTGCTGCTGTAGCCCAAAGTGTTGAAGAAAACCCAGGTTTGTCCATTCCTCGTCGTTCTTTGGAATTGGGCATTCCACAGACGACATTACACCGTATTTTGGATAAGGACTTATAAAGTTCGGTTAACACAAGAACTCAAGCTGGCCGATCATCAACAACGTCGTGTCTTTGCTGATTGTCCACAAAAGCAACGAAACCATTGATCTTTTACGGAAAAAGTTTCCGGACCGTGTTATCTCTCGAAGAGGTGATCACAATTGGCCACCGAGATCTTGTGATTTAACAGCTTGCGACTTCTTCCTTTGGGGCCACGTGAAAGATAAGGTCTACGCCAACAGCCCAGCGTCGATTCAATACCTCAAAGAAAAAATTCGTGAGGCTATCGAGGACATAGGGCAGCCACTTTGCGATTTGGTTATGGAAAATTTCATGAAAAGGATATAGTCCTGTATGCGTGCTTGTGGTGGCTATTTGGCTGATGTTGGTTTTCATTATTAACGGCATACCTTCCTCTTTATTATGAAATAAACATCCGATCATTTATCTCAGAAAATTATATTTTTCTTTGAATACCAAAATAACACCTCTTATTGGAAATCCCTTTACATAAATTTGAATGCTAGATGCCCGTCTGTCTCATTGTCCGGTTGTCCATTATACGTTTCCACAACCTCTTTCCGATAGTATACCCATGAGCCGTCATAAATCCGTAAGTCCTTCGAGAATGTTCTTTGCACTATACGAAGGGATTTAGATTAGGGGACGTGTTCACTCAATCAAGGTGGCACTTTTTGCACAAAAGCATTCAAAAAGCTGTACTGCAGCTGAGGTAATTCAGATCATCAAGCATTACAAATAGCGAGCACTTCACAAAACGTAGCCAGGACTTAAAACGGACCATGGCACCTCTTACAAAGTGAAAACCGTTAAATTGGTCGTGCCACCTGGGCAACAGAAGAACCGACTTTATCAACGGCCTAACCCGTGTACAACCCACCACAGTTCATTGTGTATTTATACAATCGGTGTTCGCCAAATAAATAACATCCTTGACCGTTGCATCGATATGTCCATGGTTTGTACGCAAAAACTCTTTGACAAGGGTCACTTACTCCGCACTTGCTCCCCCGAATGATACATTATTCATTTACCACTTTGCCAAGAAAATACCGTCTCATGCGAGTTTTATGTACTCGCCATTTTAATGACCATTTTCACTACATAGATGGTCGACTTAAACAGCAAAAAATTCCAAGGGAAGCAATTAATACAGCGCACCCTCATCTATTGTGGTAGCATACATAATGTGCTTCGTTGTCGTCCTTTTCATCTATCAGACTTTCGCCCAAAACCACACTTAACCTCGGTTGAATATCTCCACCAACTATACTACTGCAGAAAAAAAAAAGTGTCTACTCGTTTAGCCACAGAATTGTATCTACCAATTATTTGCATGCAAATTTTGTCCACCCCCAAACAACTTTTGTCCTACACCCCACAATTCAATTAATCAATTTGGCAGACTCCCCAGCAAGATTCCATTTGATAGAAATTTTCCCACCCATCGTGACAAATAGCGAGGCGGAAAATAAAACGAAACTGGAGAGTAAAGTCCTCCAGATCCCTATCGTTAAATTGCGAATTTCCATCGCACTCTTAATCCTGCCATCCTTATCGAGTAATAATCTGGTAATCTCGAAGACGAAATCTAACGCAAAGCTGTTACAGCATCATTCACAAAAAGGACGAGCGCGGAATACTCATGTCAATTGTAAGCACTATTCGAATGATAATGATGCATGGAATCCTTGAGATCAGTGACCAGAAAACTGTTCCCTCCGGATGTGTACGGCAATGCTGGTTCAAGGACGCGTCGCCTTATTATGTGGTCAGAAAAGCGCATTTTTCTACGAATTTTCGCACCGGACAAGAAAGTGAAACTGTCAAAACAAAAACACAGCCATGTGCTTCCACCACCTGCCGATGCCGGTTGCGAGGAGAGCAATGATGCTCTCAACGCAGATGATTCTCCGCACAGAATCCCTACACGCAGGACCAAAAATCAGCCGGCCAAGTTGAATCCGATTGAATGGCGGTATAAAAGCGGTGCAATCCTGTTGCAGAACCTCAGTTTGTCGTCTTCCTTCGGTCTGTGCGGTTACAAAGAAAAAAAGGACACACAACATCAAACTGATTGGACTAGTTTGGTGCTCACTTTCATCCCATCCACTTGACACAATGCGGTGCGGGTAGAGATGACGGTTTATTAAGTGTGTTTCCTGTCTTCGTGGTAGGCACTTTGTCAAATGCTCGAGAACCCTTTCTTACGCACACACATTGCCGACAACACCAAATTGCTAATTAATAATTCACCAAGAAGATTGAGCCGCGTCTTGTAATTAGTTTCGGTGTCGCATAACCGCGGAAACGTTTGCCCAGCCAATTTGTCTGCGTTGTATTATTAAGAAGTGTACCATATATACACTTACAGTTCTACAGCCACCAGCAGGTGCAAAGTGCGCAAATAATAATATTTTGGAATATTTATACTAGATTGAGGAAATTTGCCCAGAAATTAGTTTTTCAAATATTCATGTTGAGTGCGTGTCCGTATGAGCGATTTTTTCGTTGTTGCTCGTTGTTGCTGCTCCTGTGTTTGAATTAAGTGGAATAGAAGGAGCCGACGGGGGGGTTTTTAAATATTCCTGAGGATTAGAAACGGTTTTGGATTATGGCAAGAGGATACTCCTCGGGTATGTATATTATTTTATTTGTGAAATTTCTTTGAAGTGTGCTCTTTCTCCGATGTAGGGTTTCGCTTTACTTTTACTCCAGTTTAAGCTACCTGAGTGTATGAACTTTAAGTATGAGGATAAAGGTCGCGGGGAAAAAGTTTTTCAATTTTCTTTTCGAGTTTATTAGATATGAAAACAAAATGCGACTCGAAGAAGGATCGGGCATCATATTGAAGAATTTTGTTCGCCGACCGATGAATAAGTTTGCGGATGATTGGCTTTTTATTTACCTATGCTGGTGCGTATTTCAATTGAAAATTATGTTTCGTATTTATTTACGAGGGAATAATTTACTGTGACTTGTTCAAGGGCAGCAACAAATTTGTCTGCGGAATTTGGTTGTCGTAGGCATCTGCGGAAATATTAAAAAAGAACTCGGGTGCAACTATAGACTTTTTGAAAAAAAACTGCCAGGATATTCCAATTCGAATAGGCAGATAGACAAGAGCTATTGTTAAGTTGGATCAGTCTTCTAAAGAATGGATAATCGTTCTGGTCATCCTATGGCGACTGGTTTTGCCTGTCAAAGGGTTTTTTCCGCTAATTGATTGATCGTTAACAACACTTTCACTAAATCATGCATACAATTGAAGTTTGAGCTCAGTCAGTACCCAGGGCAGAAGTTCTTAATTCTGTCAGTTGAACCTCATCGCAAGAGGCTTTACACCTGATTTTTTGGAGTCAATCAATTTTCAGACACACGTCAGTTAAGTAGTGCTGCGGAGATGCCCACTAACTTTTGCCCGCCATTTGTTACACACACATTGGGCCTTAAGCTAAGTATCCTGCTCGCGCTAAATTTTATCTTCCATACAAAAATGTCTACAAAGATAAAATTTAGCGAGGCAGTTTAGCAAAGCAGTATCCTGTTCGCACGCTCAATTCTTAACTTCATGTAGATGGGTCGATGAAAAGTCTCCACTCATTTAGCTCGCGAAATAAATGTCCGGTACATTAAATCGAAGATAAATTTTGACATATAAGACGGAGGAAGGAGTTTGTGTTCCGTTTACTATGGATATTTGTTTGAAGGAAACCGCAGAGAAAAATTTGATCGAGAAAGAAAAGAAAACGCAAAGCAAAAAAAAAACCTTTTGCAATGTCAATGGAAAACTATTTTTTTTTAAGCTTCAAATAATCTTAGGTCTTTTGAAAATCAGCCTTTTTTGCAAATAGGAATTTATGGGCCACGAAGAAAGTTGTCTTCTTCTGCTTGCTATTACAGACATTTTTTGAGCTCCTGCAGCAATAATAATATCTTCTTCAATTTTTCTCATACCCATTGTTTTGGAATGATTCAAATATTGCGATGTTTTTGAAGTTTGAAATTCGAAAAATTTAAAAATTATGTTTACTGATTGTCATGAAGAAAAAGTTTTTGTCCCATCTATATGGTGTGTAATAATAATTTAGCGAGCATTTATCTTTGGTGTGGAGAAACGAAGTGGAGACTAGGGACGCTAAAATTTAGCGCGAGCAGGATACTAAGCTTTGGAAATAAACATTTCTAGTCTCGACTCTAGAGCTATATTTTCCATACAAAATATTTATTGCTCAGCGCCATTTGCTTTTCTCAGTGACATTTATATGTAAAATGAAATTATTTCGCGAACCAGTCAATTTTTAAATACTTTAACAACTTTTTCAGTCAAAAGAATCAAAAGCCCTTTTCAGTAAATCCCAAAAATAATAAATTTGGAAGGGGAAATCGTTCTGTTTGACTAACAAATTTGTACTTTGACAGACGGCAATAAAATCATCAACTGCAACCAATCGGCAACACCTACACCCGGTCGCCATTTCTCCATTTTTTCTTTAAAAAAACCCAGTCAGTCTTTTTGTAGCCGCGTCTTGAGAAACAATAAACGATAAAGACAATTTGATTGACTTTTATTTGTACATTATATTCGGCCTTGTGACATTCTATTTGACAGAACACAAAACCATTTAGTTTTCGTTGAGCGGACATTTCTTCGGTGGCTTTTACTACAACACAATCTTGGGAGCGGCAACGAATTTTACTTCAACAATTTTAGAATATTTTTCGAAAACTGGAACAAATTGAAATGTCCTTTATATTGCTGAAGTTGGTACGAAATCTTTCAGCTTAAGCAATTGTTCAGAGAAATACTGCTTGTTTGTTCCAGCGATCTGAAGTTAGATCTCAGTAGACCTAAAATTGTGCACCTGTTTCAGTCGGAATACACTAGGGCTGCGGACAAAACGCCATATGCGTTCAAAGTCTGCAACTGTCTTTTTAGAAAAATTTTATTAAAGGCACCAAGTGACAAAGAACAGAAACAGAAACAGAACAGAAAGTTTTTTCGTTCTGTAGTAAATTCTGCTTCTGTTTACGTTGCTAGCTCAGCTACACAAAACTGAAACAGAAACAGTTCCATAAAAACATGATACATTTTAGCTTTGGCTTCAACGAAAAATGGAACAGATTTTGAAAATGTTTAGTGAATACGATTTACATGAAGCTAATTGTCGAACTGCGGCCTATAAACAAGCAGAGCGGCAGTTTGCAGACGATTTCGATTTGTTTGTTTGTTAGATGACAAATGCAGAAAAATCCAAACAAAAAAAACATCCCCCCATGATAAATTAGCATTTCTGTTGCAGAAACAATCAATATAGACTTGTTTACGTTCTGTCGTCAAACTGCCATTTTTCTGTCGCTAAATTCTGTAGCTGAGAAAATTTTTTTCTGTTTCTGTTGCAAATGTATGGGATTCTGTTTCTGTTCCTGTTTCTGTTCTTTGTCACTTGGTGCCTTAATACTGTCAAAAAGTTCCGCACTCATGTACGTGTTTTACTGTGTTTTTTCGCCCTACTCGTATCGATAGCCATTTTTATTTTAGCACAAAATAAAAAAATGGTATGTGCAAAATGAAAGTAAATGAAATAAAATAAAATAAAGAGAGATAAATAAATTTAATTTTGTTAATATTACAAATGCAGTGGTTGAATTTTTATTTCATAATACGTTGGTTCATTGACCGCCGTTTTAATATTAACAATTCATATTCAATTCATATAATAAAATTATATTCATACAGTAAGTAAAAGGTTTACGAAATATGAAACGCGCGCTTTTTACATGTGCATTTGTAATATTCGCAAATCAGAGGAAAGCGTTTGTAAAATATATACAATTCTTCTATTTGGCCAATGAATTTCAAGAGGTGATAGTTCATTCATGGTTCATTGAAATTTTGTATATATCCTTTTAGACTTGACACTTCTTGGCCGTTTTGAAATTGTAAAAGACAGACCCAGTCCGAGCTTAGCTTGGTTGATAAAAGCTTATGTACCAGGGAATGGAATGATCAAAAATTGAATGAATAACCCTCGTCGTCTGATAGAAACTCAGTCTTTCGGGGTCTAGTAATTATTTTCCACATTATTACTGTCCCTTTGTTTGCAAAAATGCTGTTGCAAGAGATTCGTTTGCCGTCGTTCGATTTAATTCATGATAAAAGCCCGCGTAACTGACCTGGGCTAACCAGCAACCATTGTGGTATAATGAAGCGTGGCTTTGGCATTCCAATAACGCGAAATATATTTAGTTTTCTGGAGCAGTCGCTGTACCTGACATGAGTACTGAATTAAATTACAGCAAGCTGAATTAATGTAGCGTTATCACAAACTTTAAATGAAACATCATGCAAAAAGAAGAATTCAATGTATCCAACCGATAAAAACGTTTTTACAGTCATTTCGTAAATATACGACCGACATTCATTCAGAAGATATACGAAATATATCGCATCAATGCACACACTCAATTTATAAATATATTAACTGACAGTCAGATTTTGAAAAATGATGCCGAACTGATGAAAAATGCCATAAAACGAGCCCGTATGGCAATCAATTGTGACGGCGCCCATTTGCTTGATATCATCTTCTCGGCTTGAGGAATAAAATTTTAAAGGTTCAAATAAACCTGATCAAAAAACAGAATCGAAGTTTTTCATATACAAAAAAAATAATGAAAGCCAAACAACATCGGATGAACTGTTTTGGCCCACCTTGTATAACATTTTCATTTTGTTGCACGCTTTTTTCGTACGATTTGAAAACGTCATTCCTCCTTTAGCACAATTTTCGCACGATTTGAAAACGTCCTTCCTCCTGCCAATATTTGGTAATATGGAGCAGCGAGTTTGGAGTGTTTCATGCCGCAAGTTTGGATTGTTACAATGAACGACATTTTGTGAATAACAAACGACGTATGTCATTCGTTTCGCAGAATTGTGAGAAGTCGCAGGAAAAAGGCCGTTGGAAAAAAAGTGTCATCTCTGAAGCTACTCTGCAAATTTTGAATTTTCGCACGATATTTAAAAAGCATTGGCTCGTTAAATTCTCTAAAAGTGTCATGATTGACATAACTACAATCCAAAAGAAGTCACATCGGATGACTTGTTGGCTTTAATTTTTTTCTAAATGAAAAACTTCGATTCTTTTAATTTGAACCTTTAGAATTTTGGTCAAGTCGAGAAGATCGGCCAAATGGGCGCCGTCACAATTGATTGCCATACGGGCTCGTTTTATGGCATTTTTCATCACTTCGGCGAGAACTTCGGGCGACAGATTCTCGCAATCGTGTTGAATGTTGTCCTTGAGGGCTTTTAGGGTCTCGGGCTTGTCTGGAACGGTTAAATCGGGCGATCTTGCGGGCCAGTGCAAATCGCCAAAACGAGAGATGAGGCGACCCGGGAACGCCGAATTCAGAATATCGATTGTGGCTCGCGCATTGTGTGCCGTAGCTCGCTCCTGTTGGAACCACATGTCCTCCAGTCCTAATTCGTCCAATTGCGGCAGAAAAAACTCGGTTAACATGGCCCTATAGCGCGCGCCATCCACTGTTGTCGTTTGACCAGCGGCGTTCTCGAAAAAAATGGCCCGATGACTTCTCCAGCGTGAACAGCGCACCATGCAGTAACTTTCAGCGGGTGTAATGGCTCCTCGTGCATTACTCGTGGATTTTCGGTGCCCCAGAAGCGATAGTTTTGCTTGTTCAAGTACCCGCTGAGGTGGAAGTAAGCCTAATCGCTCATTATGATTTTGGTCGACAAGTCGTCCTCGAGATTGAGGATGGCTTGGGCGTGGGTTACATGCGTTTGGCGGTCGACAGGCAGCTGCTGATGCAAGGACTGGACTTTGTACGGGAACATGCGCAAGTCTTTGACCAAAATTCGCCTTAGGGACGACCGGCTGATGGCTAATTGCGAGGCACGGCGTCTGGTCGCTGTTTCCGGCGACAGCTCGTCAACAGCGGCGATATTTGCGGCACAACGGGCGCTCCGGAGCCGGTCACTCTTGGCAACGTCTCGTGTGGTCCCATACTCTTCAAGGTTGGTGGTCAAACCGCGCAGTGCTTGCGCAGGCGGTGTCGGACGGCCGTGGAATCGGCGACGGAATTCGCGCTGCGCCAACACTACAGACGAATTGTTACGCAAAAAAAATAGCCACGATAATTCCGCGTTCTTGGGGAGCGTATCGCTCCACCGCGGCCATTTGGAGAAATGGTGGGGTCGATTTTCGACCTTCATAATGCCACACTAGTTTTAATAAATTGAGCAACTCAGGATAGGTGCTTAACGCATTTGCGTAAAATATGTTTCTTCCATCGAACCTTTGGAGAGAAGTACATCTTCTTTGAATTTGTCTCCATCACTAATTATTATGTTTCACTTCTGTTGTGTGCCTTGTTGTTATATCCTTTTTCTAAACTCCTTCTTGACTGTTATCTGGCTATTTAAATAGTTAATTTTCTAGTTTTTTGCCCAAGTGAATTGAATCTTTAAAGTCCTTCTTCCTATCTCTGGTGGGCTTCTTATTTTCCTGTTGTAAACGACGTAGTTCTCTTTTGCGCTATTATAAGCGGTTTCATTGCGCAAAAGTCTCCAGTAGAAGCCATCATTATCAGCACTACAGGATGTTTGGAAAAATGCAAGGAGAATTATTTCTACAACTTGGACATTTCTATAATTTTGTTGGAGGAATATTTTTGCTTTTTTTTAGCTTTAAAAAAGTGTTTTTACTTATTATTCCGGAGAATATTTTCCAAAGGTAACATTTTTAATAAAAAATAAAAGGTTTTATTAAGTAAAAGTTTAGAAAAAAATAGCTTTTCTACAATTTTGAGGTACTGAATCTTTTATTTTTGAAGACATAAAATGTTACTGGGCCTTTTAAGTAGTTCGGAAGCTATAGCATTGAAACTATCTACACTAGTTGTAGATGCTCCCTTTCTTTCTTTTTTCTAGCTTCTGACTCGCCAAGGCAATGCAGAGGAATGTCGACCTATAAGATCGATTGTGCCAACATAGTCAGAAAATATAATTTAATTATGAGCATTCCTGCTTTCCTTATGTAGCTGATAATGTTTTTAGCAGGGGACTTTCCAATTCCTCTGGACTTCAAAACTTCCTTTTGCTTCTAAATAGAGCTGGGCATTCGCAAGTGATGTGCTCAGTTGTTTCGTCTTTCTCGAGACATAGCCGGCGAGTTGGCTTGGTGCTTTTTTTAAGGTGGTATCGCAAATCGGGGGACCTGTAAAAAAGGTTCTTTATATCGTAGGTTAGGAATTTCTTTGGTATTGCTGTTAAATGGTTGGATTGCCTTTTTCACCTATCTGAGGACGGGAATTTCTGTCCCCCTTAAATGGAATAAACAAATAAAAATACAGAAAACAAAAGATAAAATTCTAAACTTTTCAAAACAAATTACGAGAACACTCGCCTTCAGTTTAAAAAATGTAAAGACTACCAAGTTTTTGACTGGAAAAACTATCTAACATTTTCCATTAATTAAACATCAAAAAGTTGACATTTTTCTATGAGTCCCTTTCATTTATTTTCAGCAAAGGAAAACCAAAAACTATCTCTTTCAATCTCTTTCAACAAATCCACTAAAAGTCAAAGAGACTTCTTCTGTTTAAACATTCCTTTAAATTCAACTTCTGCACATGCCACACTATTTGTTTTTTTTTTTTTTTTTTTTGTCGGAAATCAAATAACTCCAAGGACTACCTAATCCACAGAAATAAAAATATCCCCCAACATACGTTATATTCGAATTGTTGCCACAAAACGCCAAGCCAAAGGAAGTGGGAGAAAATACCCGAATCCGTTCCATTTTTTGCAATGTACGTCGAACGTATAGTGAATAACGATGAACACTGAAATTCCGGTAGTGAAAGTATAATTTTAGATACTTTAAAAAAGTATAGGTTGCAAACAAAAACTCCATTCAAACTATCAACCCGTCAACGGTTTCCTGGAATCGAGTGAGTCAATGCCGTTGAAGCGTATAACAACAAACATGCAAATCCGCATCCATATCGCGGTCGAAGGATATCCCGTACGATAGTAGGTACTCGTAACATTTCAATGCACACAACAATATTAATTGTTTCTACTTTTTTGTTTTGCTCGCTTCAAAGAGCGGACTTCAATCAGCATGCCGGTTGAGTGCATAGAGACGGCACTGAGGTTGACAAAGCGAAAAAGGACAACAACAACAAAAAAAAGGCAAAACAATTGGAAGCTCCATTTGGGGATTGGTAGGATTTTTTCCGCCTTCAAATTTGTTTTCATCCTGTCTGGTGGAGAAATGAAATTGAATGGGTTCAGTGTATTGGGAATTTGACAATGGGATTATTTTTGTGCGGTGCGCGGTACGGTTTCGGGTGAGATTTTTCCCCAAAGTTACAATGTAATTTTAGAATGTGTGGCTTAATACAAATTTGCATGTAGGTAGGGTACGGTTGGAGGGAGGCATCCTTTTGAACTGTGCGTGCACACGTGCTTGCGACTCACATCGGAAATTTATAAATAACCAATGAATACATATCCCTGTCTGTAACTGGTAGAGATGTACGTCTTTGGAATGATGTTTAACACTCGTTCTGCATTCCAAAAAATACGACAGCCGGGTGGTCCGAAAAGTAATTTATTCCTACTGCCATTGTTCTTGACAATTGAATTACTCTCGTTTGCCATTCGGTCGGAAAGCCCACTTCAATACGGATACATGCAGCCCCAACAACGCTCTCCACTAGAATACAAAAAAAAAGCTAGCCCAGCACAGACAACAATCAATTGAAATATGTTACGTACACAGGCAACACCCGCGTACTTTTTTTGCTAGACCTGCAGCCAGCCCGTCGGTGGTTTAGTAGAGCTTCCTCTGTTGATTTGCGACTTCAAAGTCCTTGTGCGGCACATCGCATTTACGTACATTCACCCATTTGCATGACAAAACATTTTTAATTACAAAGTTCTTTGACATGTTACTCATGAAAAATTTACTCCCAGACTCGTCGCACAGCGTCGACGACAGCAAAGGTGAGAGTGTTACACATCGTGTTTTGCGTTGGCGGTAATATTGGATACGCAAACTTTGTTCTTCCCAATAACTTTTCCATCTAATCTGCGAAACATTTTTGCGACGTCTTTCACGTGGTTTCTCCTGTTTATTGCTTTTTTTTTTGCGTGTTTGCCTTCTGACTCCGAGTTCAATTATTCTGTTTCGACAAGAGGGACTTTGCCGCGACATTTTCATCGCAAATTTTATGTCCCGCTGAAGTTTCTAAGAGGCAAAATATAATGGCAAGGATATAACATTGATGCTTGCTCTTCTCTTTTTCTTTGTTGCCTATTTGCACGTGCTGGCATTGACACACATTAACCACCGAAACTGAGCGCAAAATAAAACAACAGACACAGAGAAAGTTTCGCTTGCCACTGAACAGGACATAAGAAACATAAACCAAAACAGAAAGGCGCACTTTCAACTTGTGAAAGATTGTATGTGTCACTAGCTTCGGGCAAGTGGAAGGATGACTGGCAAAAAGTTGAACGGATATTTCTTTGATTTGGCAAAAGGATGAAGCGAAGGATTTGTGCTGCCACCGTTCTTAAAGTTTTCCCCTTCTATTCCCGTTTTGAGAGGTGGAAGGTTGAATTTGTATTCCATTTCGAGATGGTGGAGCTTCTAAGAAATTGGAAAAAGCAATACTAATTTTAGTTCCTTGCTTTGAGGAGATGTTGTTCGACGGGAAAGTTTTAGATACCTCCAGCTCCCATTTGGCAGCAGGGTGCAACTCATCCAGAAATAATCAGACCAGTTGAATCAGGAGCACATCGGATTTGGACATTTTAAGTTATTAATTTTCAACACCGTACGGAAGATTAAATGTACTCCTGTTCTGAAACTTTTCTTCTCTTTGTTAATAAGAGCAAGAAGCTAATGGGGGAGCTCGCCTTCGAGAGTATTCGTGTAGGAGAAGGCCAGGGTCTTTATGTTATCCATTAATTAGTGCTGCCGGTGTTTTTGACAGACAACCTTTTGAGTGAAAGGTGTTTCTGGTGTATATAAAACTGAATTCAAGATTTGCATGTCCGCAAAGATCTTGCGAACTTTTGCGCCGATTTACGAATTTCTTATCTTAAACTGTGTGAAATAAATGTATGCAGGTTTAAGGCAAAACAATACAGCATTATTCGTTTAACAAATTTATGTTTGCCCGCATTTAAACGCCAGCAGGGGGCGTCTTAGTACACTATGAACTGCAGGCACTGACAATATTTCGAATATTCAAAGTTTTGTGACAAAAAAATGAAAATTGTTTCAAACATTTTTCGCAAAGAGAATGACAGACTTCAACTTTTTTTAATGCTGGAATAAGGCTCTAAGCCTTACAGATTTTTGAGCAAAAGCGTAATGGGGGTTATCCTGCAGATTAAATCTGTGTACATCAACAATTCGGTATCTGAACCAAAGTAAGTTTTAGGGAAAGTTGGGGAACAATTAATTTGCTTAAATGCAGTTGTTTGCTCCTCAGGGGTCCTAATACCGTTCCCGATGAACAAATTTTCAGGTATAAACTGTAATGGGAACTATTTAGGTGGAACTTGTACACTTATAGTGGACGCGGGTTTTGCTTGAGGCTTAAATTTCTTCGAAGGAGTCTGTTAGGTAACGTAATAGTTGGAACTTCATCGAAAGGTGTTTGCAAGAAACAGGCCAGAAATTGAAGCGTCAAGCAGCAGAGGGCGCTTGAAAACGAACATAATACACTTGCATGCGAAGGTTCAAGTGGGTATCCACCTTGAGGAACTTAAGACTTATAAAATCTATGGTCATGAATTTTGATCTCCTGGGTCAATTGGATCTGGTTCGGGTGTACATAGGTCCAACTCGACAAGCTTAAATCTGCGACATGTCCACTTCTTGTGCACGGCAAGGAATAAAAAAAATAAATAAATACTGCGCGCAACAGGTCCATAGGGACCCTAGGCCTAGCTCCTCACAACCATTCGTTTAGTGTGAGTTTTTCATTTTTAGGACGAATGGAAGGGATCTACAATTTTATGCCGAGTTCGAACTGCCAATTGAGAAGCTCTTTCATGACAGTTATACTATCGGATATTTGTCAGACGTTCGCGAGAGGTGGCGCAGTGGAAAAAACCATAAGTTGGAATTTGGGTCTTTTCGGGACTCGAACTATATGGACCCTTCCAACACACTAATCACTAAGCCACTGGCCGGCAAGAAACTGTCTGCTTCGGAATGTCCTGCACACTTTCCGGCAACATTCTCCGCCGGTCTGGCGTTCGTTCCTTTGACCTACAGGTGCTGGCTGATTGTTTTTGGAGAGTCGCGACATAGAACAGAACTTGAGTTTGTTATCAAGTGTAAAGCGGCAACACTTCTTTACATATACAAAGACAAATACAATGAATATAGACAGGGAAATCCCTCCTGTCTATTAGTTAGTGTTAGTGCAGGACTGCAAACGCAGCTCGGTGGGTGGGTCAGTGATATTGAGTTGAGTTCTCTTTATGCAGCTGACCGACAAGGGCATCTTCCCGAGTTCGCGACCGCATCGTTTCATAATAAATATTGTTGTGTAGTTTAACACAAGTTAATAACGAGTATGCCACCTAAACAGTGCAATTAGTCCTCAGACAGACAAATGGACGTAATTTTTTTTATATTATCGGAATTGATCAACATTTTGTAAACAAAACAGTCGCCCTTACTACATTTCAACCTTCATCCTTCACAGTTTGCATTTTACATTTTATACGGCGAATTCGGTCGGTTCGTAAATTTTAACCTTTTCACTCAAACTAAATGTACGAAAGAGTTCCCAACCAACCGAACGGCGGATACCGAAATTGATTCCATGGAATCTGTTCGTGCCTAGTGAACCGGCTCACCTGATTGACACTTTCATCAGCCTAGGACTAACGAAAGAAATGCTCGGCAGAGTTCAATATTTAGTGAGCTCTCGCATACAGAGAAAGAGCAATCCTTTTGTGCAATCATTTCAAGTGTAATTGATTTTGCTCCCTGTGCCGTTTGACTGGATTGAATCTGTTGATTTGGGTTCGCTGTCGTTTGTTGCGCCAGTGGGAACGGAAATCGATAAACCTGTAACGAGTTACATTTTTTACCTTTACCTTTGAAGTGGCAGCGGATTTATATAAAATGCAAGCAAGTTTATGTCAGCAGATGGTTAACGCCTTGAAGTGAACATATCCCGATGACGAGAAATATAACTGAATAAGATTTTAGTGATTAACAGGAAGAACTTTTGAATTTGATTTGATTTTTGGATATGTAATTTAGTTATCCGCCTTTCCATTTGATGTCTAAGACCATTGCACGAGTTTTTTTTATCTCCCCCGACAAAATGTGTTTACTGCAAATCCATGATTGCAAAAGAGTAACAAAAGCCAAGGGAAAATCCGAGAGAACGACCCTATGCATGAATGACTGTCAAAGCAAATCACAACAGCACACCTAAGTTGACAGCGGATCAGTCTAGGCGTTTGACAGATTACAGTCTTACTGACTCAACACTTAAAGGGGAACGACTTTCTTTACAAAGTTGTGCAAATTCAATTAAACGCTGGATCCTTTAATCAAAATTGCCTTTTGTACTGCAAACACGAGAAATTCTGCGAAACACTCCACGATTCAAAGCCATCAATGCGTACAACGTAAACATATGCAAACCTACTAAATCGTGTACTACAAGACAGCGCCAGACGGTGCGAAGGATAATTAAATGAACCCCATTGAGGTGCTTAAATCTATTTTTGTTTATGGAGTCATTTAAATACGCTCGAAGGCACTCAAAAATATGCCATCCCCCGACTGGGCGTGCTACCTTCAGATATTTCGGTATTAGGCATAAAACCGTATCACAGAGTCTTGAAGGTTAGATTTACATCTACCTGGCGACACAGTTCATCGCTAGGCTTTTATCGAGCCTTAAAGGGACAACATTATCTGGCGGTGTGTGTGCAAAGCAATATCCGCCTTCTAATCCGCCAAATCCGCAAGAATTCTCAGATTTAAAACGTAATCGGTCGGAAAACTTATTTTCAATTTCATGTGGCACCCCTTTTCACGACTGGCGACCGACCGTAATTCGTGCGAAGGCAAAAAAAAGGATTTCTCCTCGCGTACATAAAATTTAATAGTTTACCCGACCGAGCCTTCTGGCTGCTTTAAAACGGCATCCGATTTCTTTTTTTTGCTGGCAATTTAAGAGGCGGTTGAAATTTGGGTTGCCATAACCGACGGGGGAAAGTTTATTCCAGGAATATGTACTCGTACTTTAGTCGGGATAAAGCACGTTAATTACTTTGGGAAGTCCTTCAAGCATTGCTCGCCAAATTAAAGTTTGCTCGGAAACGAAACCGAAATTGCTCACCTGATTTAGAGAGTGAGCGCAATTATTTCGCCTCTTGTGCTTGTGGAAAAATGTTGGGTGTTGGAGGCCTTGCAAAACAATTTAGTAATGCACAACAGACACACACACACACACGCACACTTGGGAGGAGGATTTTTCATCATAACAATTAAAATTCATGAACAAACGAGTTGTATGCTGGATTCGTGGGATGCAATCAAAATTTTCGAAGCGAAAAACTTTCTGGACATTAATATAAATGAAGTGGGAGCGAGTGGATGGAGTTTTTTCTGTTTATATCCTTGTTGTACAAATGTTTGTAAAACAAATTCACGCTGCAAGTTGTGTGGGGAGTTTATTTGAAAGTTAGATTTGTTGGCATGAATTGAAATGGATGCGGGAGTGGTAGGCTGAGAGGGAAGGACATTTCTGATTCAAGCTCACGTTTTAGCAATTATCATTTTGGATAGGATGAATGATGACCTGAGGTTTATGGGATTCTAAACTTGGTAATGGCTGCGTCGCATAGTACATAAATGATGAGAAGGAAACGTAGTTTCCAACATACAGCACATGAAAAAGGAGCTCTGGGCCAAAATAAGCCACGTCTTAAAACGCATTTCTCTGTGTTGCAGTGAGCCCAGCTTTTATAATGAAAAAGTATGGGAAAACGAGGACAAGCTTATGAAGAGTCTGAATTTTAGTTACAGAATTTATGAATTCTTTTTCATTTGTTCGTATGAAATAAAATGAAAATTTCACTTAAGGGGAAAACTTTTTTCGAATTTAAAGGGAAAACTAATGCTTTTGCGGATAAAAAAAAATGGGAAAACTGTCTTCAAAGTCTGGCAATACTGCTGTGTTGTAAGCTACAAGATATCCCTTTAAGATTCTCTACCGAAAGTTCTCTTACCTTTCACTCAAGTTAGTGTAGTCGAGATGATTTATTTTTTAATCGCAAGTGATGCCAGACTTTTCGGACTGAATTATTGTTCACGACGTTTGTCAAAAATGGCCAAAAATGGAAGGCCGACTGTCATATACTCTCATATATATATGTTATACATGCATTGCCCGTTCGTTCCCTTTCTTCCGTTTTTCGTCGGGCAATCGTATGACATTGCTGCGACATTGAACTTTACATATACGGCACCCTTGCAGTGGACACTGTGGCGAGTAGATCGCAAAAAAACCTTTTTATTGTTTAAGCTAAGTATCCTGCTCGCGCTAAATTGTATCTTCCATACAAAAATGCCTACAAAGATAAAATTTAGCGAGGCAGTTTAGCAAAGCAGTATCCTGTTCGCACGCTAAATTCTTAACTTCATGTAGATGGGTCGATGAAAAGTCTCCACTCATTTAGCTCGCGAAATAAATGTCCGGTACATTAAATTGAAGATAAATTTTGGCATAAAAAACGGAGGAAGGAGTTTGTGTTGCGTTTACTATCGATATTTGTTTAAAGAAAACCGCAGAGAAAAATTTGATCGAGAAAGAAAAGAAAACGCAAAGCCAAAAAAAACCTTTTGCAATGTTAATGGAAAACTAGTTTTTTTAAGCTTCAAAGAAGCTTAGGTCTTTTGAAAATCAGCCTTTTTGCCTTTTTGCAAATAGGAATTTATGGGACACGAAGAACAGTTTCTTCTTCTGCTAGCTATTACAGACATTTTTTGAGCTACTGCAGCAAAAATAATATCTTCTTCAATTTTTCTCATACCCATTGTTTTGGAATGATTCAAATATTGCGATGTTTTTGAAGTTTGAAATTCGAAAAATTTAAAAATTATGTTTACCGATTGTCATGAAGAAATAGTTTTTGTCCCATCTATATGGTGTGTAATAATAATTTAGCGAGCATTTATCTTTGGTGTGAAGAAACGAAGTGGAGACTAGGGACGCTAAAATTAAGCGCGAGCAGGATACTAGGCTTTAAGTTGAAATATATGTATGAAGCAAATAAAGTGAACTAATCTTTTTTAATATCTGTTGTTAATATTTAAAAAAACAAGAAAATACACTCTATTTCTTATTGTTCTGAGAGAGAAAAAAATGTCCTAGCTTATTTAGAAAGGCAAAATGATCACGAAATGGGTAATTACCCACAATCTGGTATCACTGTTTGGCATTTATACTTTCATCTCCATTCTTCGATCAAGAATTCCCGGCCGAAAATTCGTAGAAGAATTTCTCCTTCCAAGTAGCTCAGTATCAGCTCCTATTTAGGAAAATTCCTATTTACCAGCGTTGCCACAAAGAATAAAATATTGAGGACCATTCTGAAGGCCATTTCCAAAAAGTGCCGGCCACTACCTTCCAGAGAAAACTTTTCAAACAAAATTAAAAAAAGGCTAAGGCAACAATACAAAGTTGAATTTATGACGGGAAGAAACGAAAATGAAACGTCAGTCAGAATGAATGAATTCAGTGCCGCTTTCAATAATATGTCAACTTGATTGTTGCTAATTTTTGTGATGAAATAAGAAAGTGTGCTTTTTACAATATTTTGTTTATGGAATACAAAAGAAGGATATGCGGGCCATTTCTTGTTGGCCCCGGGCCAAGGGCCAGAATAAAAAAACAGAGGGCCAAATGGCAGTTTACCGACTAGCATTCGGCGGCATAACGCAGAACTGTCAGTGAGTGAACATTCTGTTCTGGAGAGTGAAAATTTTATTTTTAGAATCAGAATCATTTCTTCTGCCAAACTGAGGTAGCGGCGGTTGTCGAGGGCTGTTCTTTATCAAATATCCACTGTCAGTCTCAGATAGTGAGGTTGATAATTACTAGAATGAAGACGAACTCCTCAAGTACCTTGAAGCTGTACACAAACTTGGGGCGGATTTTTTGTACATTTTTGTGACCATTAGAAGTTACATTCTGCCTGAATTTGTTTCAGCTGTCATTACATTTGTGGAAAACGAACTAAAGGTCTCAAATTCGTAATTTTGGCACTTAGTTGCTACTTTTCAAAGTCTTTCGCTTCGACAATAATCGTCTGAAAAACTACGGAATGAGTGCCCTGTTCTTCGATCAACGTCGCAGCCTATTTATGAAATGCTTGTAGCGGGCAATGATTCTCAACCCAGCAACAGGACGAAAATAGTGCCTTCCGAGCTGTCACCTGCCCTGCGAACTGTATTCTCAGAACGCGATTAAAGAAGCCACACGAAAGTGGACTTTTTCGCCAAAAACCGGTGCCTTATCTGACACAGTTGGGTGAGTTGTTGGGATTCCGCATTCAACCTCGTTATAAAGGGTGATTTTTTAGCTGGTTTGGTTTTGGCAACACTGGTTTTGACAGCTGACGTGTGTTTAGTACCTTGTGTCACTGTCAAACAGCTTCAGTTTGGTTTGCAATTTAACCATGGATCGTCTTACAAATGAACAACGCTTGCAAATTATTGAATTTTACTATCAAAATTCGTGCTCGGTTCGAAATGTTCATCGCGCGCTGCTTCCATTTTATGATCGGCATTCTCGACCTTCTGAGCAGTCTATTCGGAAGATTGTGACCAAATTTCGCACCAAATTTACTTTGTTGGACATTAAACCACCAACACGTTTACGTACTGTGCGTAGTGAAGAAAATATTGCGGCCGTATCAGCTAGTGTGACAGAAGACCGCGAAATGTCGATTCGGCGCCGTTCCCAGCAGTTAGGCCTTTGTTACAGCACTACGTGGAAAATTTTGCGGAAGGATTTGGGCGTAAAGCCTTTTAAGATACAGCTGGTGCAAGAACTAAAGCCAGCCGACCTACCACAACGCCGAATTTTTGGTGAATGGGCTCTTGGAAAGCTGGCCGAGGATCCGCTTTTTTATCGAAAAATTGTGTTCAGCGATGAGGCTCATTTTTGGTTGAATGGGTACGTAAATAAGCAAAATTGCCGCATTTGGAGTGAAGATCAGCCAGAAGCATTGCAACAGCTACCAATGCATCCCGAAAAAGCCACTGTTTGGTGCGGTTTATGGGCCGGCGGCATTATTGGGCCATATTTCTTCAAAGATGATGCGAATCGCAGCGTTACTGTCAATGGTGAACGCTACCGAGCGATGATAACAAACTTTTTTTTGCCCGAAATGGAAGTTCTTGACTTGCATGATATGTGGTTTCAACAAGACGGTGCCACATGCCACACAGCACGCGAAACAACGGCGCAATTGCGAGGCGAGTTTGGTGAACAGTTAATTTCACGTTTCGGGCCGGTCAATTGGCCGCCTAGATCGTGCGATTTGACACCATTAGATTATTTTTTGTGGGGGTATGCCAAGGCTAATGTGTATAGGGACAAGCCCGCTTCGATTGACGCACTGGAAGCCAACATCCATGCATTCATTCGTGAGATACCGGCCGATATGTGTGAAAGAGTATGCCAAAATTGGACTCAGCGGATGGGCTACCTGAGACGCAGCCGCGGTCAACATTTGCATGAAATTATCTTTAAACATTAAATTGCAAGGTTCAAACTATCGATTCAAATAAATATTTCATTCATTTTTTCGAATTTTTTGTGTTTTTTTTTTAAAAAAAGTTCTAAACCTCTTAAAAAATCACCCTTTATAAAGCTTCTAACTTTGATTGACGTGATATGCGGCTTTGAAGTCAATGAAAAGTGTCAAGTCTCGACTTGAAATTCGTTGATCTTTGACCTAGAACTTTCCACAACCATGCAAATCGCTTATGAAAAAGTACGACTTCTCGCGATGAGCTGATAAAATCCTTGTGTGGCTGTCTGAAAAAGGAAGGAAGTGACAGCGGGGCTCAGGTTGACATCAGGTAGGTAATCTGTTTTCTTTTTGAAAATAAGATTCACGTTCTTCTCGACCTCCTTAATTCTCTGCAAGGAGTTTACTATCTCACACAGACGCTATCTCGTTATAAAGACACATTTATTATCATTAGGACTAAATTCCCAATGGAACCAATGGAGCCCAACCACAAAGTTGGGTACACCTGTCATCGATGACAGGACTTACAGTTCCGCAAAAGATTTATTGAAACTTGAAAAAACCCTTTCATGTGGACCCTCCTCCGGGGATATGGTAACACCATCCAACTCGAAACTAAAGGCAGTCCTTAACCGACGGATTTTATTGATTCCGTACCATAAATCCAATAATTACGAACCTTGCTTTGGAAATGATTAAAGAGTTCTATGCTCGTCGTTAAAATCGCATAAAAGTCTTTTAATCACCATAAAAACAGTATTTATCCCCAGCAGCGTTCTCTTCCCAACACCATTCCGCCGGACAACTATTGATCCAGCAAATGCTCTAATGCGAAAACAAGGGCTCTAATGAAGGTCGCAATAAATCATAATCACACGCAACCCCGCACAACACAGAGAAGCTTAAAAATCTATAACCATCTATCTAAATCAAATCCACAGCACTTCGGGAATATCGATTGACTAAGGACATCGCACAGCATCCTCAACTCAACCAAAAGATACTAACGACACAATAATAACTCAAATAGTACATCACATGTTACAAAGTGCTTAATATGCATCAAGATCTTGGCAAAAAGAAAAAAGAAACAAAGTGCCAGGATATTTGTTCATTTTTCCGGTTATTCACAAATCAGTAAAGGATGTGAGCCTCCTCCGAAATAACCCCATCAAAGCACGCACACACAACACCAGACCGAAAAAGTGAAAGAAAATGTAATGCAAAAAAAAAAAAAAAAAAAAACAGGAAACATCGTGTGGCTCATTCAATTTAAGGACCCGTCAAGGAAAAGAACAAATTGTTGCTTCACTCGGCGTGAAGGAGGCATGCGTCAAGTTGAAAAGGTTATCCCCAACCCCTGGGGTGGTTGAGAGTTTCAACTTCAATCAAAGTTGAATAAAAGTACCAACAACCAGCTACCAGCATCCTTGGAACGTTCAGTTATCCTTGGATATCTGTGCAATTCGGTTGCAATAAAAGCGTCTCAAATCGGTGTCTTATCGCTTGGCATCATGTGCATTTCGGTCGCTTAAGGTGTGTAACAAAAAAGGATTGTGCGGATTGACGACATCTTCTCAAGCGAGAGTCCTTCTTCTGGTTGCGGGTATTTTTCTGTTGACACCCAAACGAAGACATTACAACGGGGAAATATGTTTCACGTTTTCTTGGTATTTGTACAGCTCTCGTGTGTCGGATCTCGTGTGTCGTGTACTTAAGCTTGGCGTTTAGTGATTGCATGCACAGAGCACTCTTGATGGATTTTGGTTTATTTATTATTTCGAAGGTAAAATATCTTTTCTTGGCCGCGGCATCCTTGCAGGATGCAAGACGCAGTAAGTGTTTTTTTTTTGGGAAGGAAATTCCATGTCAAGCATAGAACGACCTGACATGCAATGGCGGGCGGTTGAAGTGACGCGAGCAAGTGTATTTTGAAAATTGTTTACCAAAACTGGTGGAGAAATTACGGAAGGCGGAACATTGTGGGGAAACGTCTCGCATGTAGACCATGGAAAGCTGCGAAGTATTTATGAATTGGTTTGGTCGACAGTTGCGGGTGGAAGGATGTTGAGAAAAACATAAAATCTCAATTGACTTGAGTGCTCCTGCTCGTGTCTGTTTGCACAAGCGTTTTTCACTTGCTACTTAAAAAATTACAGAATTGTTTTCGCGAAAAATGGCCGTCTCGAAGGTTTAATCGTAAATTTAACTCCGATGCAAAGGATCCATCAGGGCAAATTTTTTTCTATTCTACTTTTGATGATGATCGGCATTTTCCATATTTTTCTTTTATATTTTCAGTAATTTTGGAGCAAGTTACGTGCGAGCGCATTTTTTAGTAAATCAATTCTTGAATTGGAAATAGTGCATACCAATTTATTCGACGAACATTTCGCATACTTACTTAAGTGAACGGGTTTCTTACCCTTTACGAATTGAAAAACAGTCCATAAGTTGCTTTTGGAGATGCGTCTCTCAATTTCATTTCTCGGGCTCTTGGTTTTTCTTTTGTTCTCTCCGTCTCTTTCGCTTCTAAAGGGTTTTCCAATAAGAGGTGTTATTTTGGTATTCAAAGAAAAATGCCATTTTTTGAGATAAATGATCGGATGTTTATTTCATAACAAAGAGGAAGGTATGCCGTTAATAATGAAAACCAACATCAGCCAAATGGCCACCACAAGCACGCATACAGGACCATATCCTTTTCATGAAATTTTCCATAACCAAATCGCAAAGTGGCTGCCCTATGTCCTCGATAGCCTCACGAATTTTTTCTTTGGGTATTGAATCGACTCTGGGCTGTTGGCGTAGACCTTATCTTTCACGTGGCCCCAAAGGAAGAAGTCGCAAGGTGTTAAATCACAAGCCAGCAGCCCCTACGGAATCCTACCCCTGACCTCATCCGACCTTTCCCAAAATTCATTTCGTCGCCAACAGTGAAATTCATCTCCCATCTTAGTGATCGAGTGTTTTTGAACTCATTTTCACGTGGAGGAATCTTAATCTTCAAATTGAACGTAGTCCGCGAAACACTTCGTCTAAAAATTCAATAACACTCCAGTTGCTGCACTCCGTGTCCGTAGGTACATCATTATTGCGCTCTACCGCCCTTTGCAAATCCATGGTTAACAACCTTCGCGAGGATAGAAAGTAAACGTCGTCTGTCCCAGCGAAAACGCGCTCCACTGCCGACACACACCTTGCAACCGGTAGTTAATATCACATCATTTCATGTCCTTAATACATAATACCCATGGAAATGCAATGCCTACTAAGAACTTATCCAAACAGAAGTGGGCCTTGCGCGAACAATTACCGTGCATTCCAGATTTGAAGAGACCCCGTTCTGTGGGTTCCATTGTGTCGGGGACTTAGAACAACAAATTCACGTCGTAACGTGAAAGCACTTACATATCGTGACTATGAACGCCATGCTGTCGGGATTTTGTGTTCTCCTAAGGTAGTGTGCAGTCCCTTAAATTTCAACTATTCCTCCGGCTAATCCTTCATTATTTCCATGGTAAGCAGATGACATCCTGCCAACACAGCAGGATGTTCGAATGAAGAATGCATGTGAGTTTTTTAATTAAGAACACGGTGCAATCAAAGGTTAATTTGGAAAACATTAAACTAAGGACCCGCCCCCTCATTCAGCGGTCTGAGGATATGGTCCTGGTTAATTTGAAACTTAATTTTGTATCTTTTTCTTTTTGTGCTTACTTCTCGAACCACACATGAATACTCCTACATCGTGGCAAGGTTTTACGCTTTTAAAGTTCTCATAGAATATTTACAACAGCAATTTGTGTCAAGAGTAGAGTTGTGCCTTGGATATGCCTCTCCTGCAACCGTATCCTTTTCTGTTTTCTTTTCTTCATTTGCCCAGAGGCGACAAAAAAAGATTCATTATGGAACAATGGTGAGGGGGGACAGCAAAAAAAAAATCGCCCGACACACAACTGGAGTGAGCGCGGTTTGGCTCTTGTTGTGTTTGTGCGACGTCCTGCGAGAAAGAAAAATGCTTCAAGAAACCATTTGCCGTTCTTCTGGTTTTTGTTGTTGTTATTGTTCTTGGTGGCAGTAATAATGGTTTTGGGCCTGGGTTTTCTTTTTTTAGTTATGCTGACCTACTAGTGCTGTTTGCCCATAAATTTTACTCAACAAACAGATTTCACTTTGGACCGCTCTGTTCTGTGTGCGCTAGTGTTGCTCGCATTTTGTGTGAATGCGTCCCATTACAACGTGCTTTCCATTTGCATTTGCGTTTAATGTGCGAACATTTGCTCTAATGTTTTATTTTTAATTTAGGTAAAACAAGCTGCATGTGGAATTTTTTGAGAACTTTTTTTTTAGGTCTTAAAAAATGAGTTACATGTGAACTCCCGCTTTAGATGATGAACGACATTTGAAGGAAATAGTTTACGGGTTTGGGAACTGGTTGCTGGATATTAAAGGGTTTTCCAATGAGAGGTGTTATTATGAAACCCGCTATTTCGGTAGCTGTCACTTTTGAAGCTTTTATTCTTTGACATTTGACAAGTAGAAACTGCGCCATTACTAAAAATGGAACGATACACGCTTCAAACACACATTGAAATTATTAAAATTCACTACAAAAATGGTGAAAATCTTGCAGTCACAGTTCGCAAAACTAAAGCATTTTGTGGTCGTCGTGAAGCAATACAGAAATTGGTGGACAAATTCGAGCTGTTGGGACAAGTTAGTGATGTGAAGAATAAAACCCGTGCACGTCGCTCAAGAACAACTGAGAATATTGCTGCTGTAGCCCAAAGTGTTGAAGGAAACCCAGGTTTGTCCAGTCCTCGTCGTTCTTTGGAATTGGGCATTCCACAAACGTCATTACACCGTATTTTGCATAAAGACTTGGGTCTTAAGGCTTATAAAGTTCGGTTAACACAAGAACTCAAGCTGGCCGATCATCAACAACGTCGTGTCTTTGCTGATTGGCCACAAAAGCAACGAAACCATTGATCTTTTACGGGAAAACTTTGCGGACCGTGCGTTATCTCTCGAAGAGGTGATCACCGAGATCTTGTTATTTCACACCTTGCGACTTCTTCCTTTGGGGCCACGTGAAAGATAAGGTCTACGCCAACAGCCCAGCGTCGATTCAATACCTCAAAGATAAAATTCGTGAGGCGATCGAGGACATAGGGCAGCCACTTTGCGATTTGGTTATGGAAAATTTCATGAAAAGAATATGGTCCTGTATGCGTGCTCGTGGTGGCCATTTGGCTGATGTTGTTGTTCATTATTAACGGCATACCTTCCTCTTTATTATGAATTAAACATCCGATCATTTATCTCAAAAAATGGCATTTTTCTTTGAATACCATAATAACACCTCTTATTGGAAAACCCTTTATATAAGTTTTTTTAACCTTTTAGCTTTGCAATTTAGACCACCTAGGTCATGTGGTTTACCCCTTTCATCTTTTGAGGTGCTCTGCAATTTTGAAATAGACATGACAAAGAAGCCTTTTGTAGAATGATTTTTTTTTTATAGCTTTGGCTTGTGTAGAGACCCAATATCAATTGACTTTATTTTCAGTAGGTACCTATAATTTGCATTTTATATAGTGTGACAGCATTTGCAATGTTTTACATTTTATAGTCAAGTGTCGCACAGTGCCGACAGCTAGCAACCGTGTTAATAAAAGTACTGTAACCGGTCTGTTACCTACGTTACCTTGTTTCTAGTTGGAGACCTAACTAATTAAAAGGAAAAAATAGTTCTTATGAAAACTTTAATCAAATTTGAAGAGAAATTGTTGAAGAAAGAAAACGATGGCCAAGGTGACTTTCTTAGTTTTGTTAGTCAAACATCGAACTAAATTTGTGGGCACTACAAGTTCCCCGAAAGCGTTGACCATTTGTCACAAACTTGGCTTTCTTGTCACACTTTTAATAAGTTTTCGAGCTACTTTTTTAAAACAAGCATATAATAATTGATTTTAATAAACTTATCAGTTAATTTTTAAATTCCTGGAAATAAAAGATCGGTGTAAGCAAGTTTTTAAAGCGTAGATGTGTCAACTTTTTCAAAATTGTCTTGACTAGATTTGTCAATATTTATATTTATATATTATTTGTTATATCACACCGCAAAACTATAGATTTCCTTCAAAATGAGTAACGTATTTAAAACGACTTGTTGCTGTTCATCTATTACAATTTTTCTTGCGCTAATTTTAAATTGTTGTCAATCACTTTATCAGTTCCGAATTTTAATATAAAATACTGGCAGGTTCTTTATTTACCAGTCAGTTCTTCAATTTCTTTAACCTTCAATTTGCATCTAAGGTCGTCAACGACAATAACAAATGGCCGGGTTCATAGGCACTTGTTTCTGATGTTTTGCTGAGCTTAAATATGGAACGGGTTTTGCTGCTATCTGAAGCAAAACCAAGATTCAATTTATACCTTTTAATAAAAGGGTTGGGGTTCAATTGTGAGCGTAGAATTTTATCTTCTATTAGACCATTTACATCAGTTTCGACCATGGTCACCACAAATTGGGCTCAGGCGGACCTGTTTGACATAAGACCTACCTATCTAGCCCTGTATACTCATCTGTTTGGCCGTTTTAGACCCGTGTTTAGAGCTTCGTAAGGTTGGTTTTTCCTTGAAGGCGACTTTTCCGTGTCTTTATTTTAATGTTATCCTTTTAAAAGTACTATAGTTCGCCCAGTGGTAGAAATTTTACCATTGTAGTGACCTGGTTTATACACAACATATTGGAAAACAAATTACACACAGCTTGGCAACTTTAGACAACCTTCCAAACAAAAGAAAAAACAACATGAAACGAATATGTTGTGTTTAAGGCGGTGAAAGTGGTTCTTTACTATTTGCCTTCCTATTTATATAAATATAAGCTAAGATGATAAAACTGAGCAAGAAAGTTGCAAGTACATAATTTAGCAAAGTATTTTTAAAAAATGTACTCATCGTTCTTATCAGTTTTATTTGTCACACAACTAATTATCAATAAAAGTAATGAGTAGGAATTTATTTTATTAACTTACGAAGCGCTTTTCAGTAAATTTTTAATTTTGTTCGCACTGACTTTTTAATTTGAATTTTGTCAAACGAATTTAAATTAAAACAAGTAAAAGTGTTATCATCGGCCTGGCCGATGCTTTGATACCCTCCACTGCGTACAAGTCATGCAAAATACCAGAACTACTTGACCGACATAGCCCATTTTTAACACCAACCTAACGACGATAAAAGAAGTCCTTTCACAAAACTTCATTCACCTAGGTTGATTCCTTTGGACGCTATTGTGTTTTCAACGGAAAGAGGGACACATGGGTCTTATATTGGTTTTGTATGGGAGGTACCAGAAATACTTGACCGACATAGCCAATTTTGAATACCAACCTGACGCCGACAAAAAGAAGTCCTTACACAAAATTTCGTTCACCTACGTCAATTACTTTGGACCCATGTGTCTCTCTGTCTGTTGAAAGCACGATGGCGCATGGGTCCAATATTGGTTTTGCATGGAAGGTACCAGAACTACTTGACCGACATAGCTCATTTCCAATACCCATCTGACGCCGATAAAAAGAAGTCCTTATACCAAATTTCGTTCACCTACGTCAATTACTTTGAGCGCTATCGTGCTTGCAACAGACGGAGAGACACATGGGTCTAATATTGGTTTTGTATAGGAGGTACCAGAACTACTTGACCGACATAGCCCATTTTGAATACCAACCTGACGCCGATAAAAAGAAGTCCTTTCACCAAATTTCATTCAGCTACGGCAATTACTTTAGGCGCTATCGTGCTTTCAACAGACAGACAGACAGACAGACAGACAGACGGACATGGCTAAATCGATTCAGAATGTGATCCTGATTCAGAATATATATACTTTATGAGGTCTCCGGTGACTCCTTCTTGGCGTTACAAATGTATTGGCAAAGTGAATATACCTTCCTCTGGAGGGTATAAAAATAGCAAAATTGTCATAATGCTCACCTATTTTGTTTGTCTTCTGTGAAAAATGTTTTTGTGCATGTTTTTTAGGCTTCCACAATTACTAAATCAATGGGCTTAGCAAGAAGCAGGTCATAACGACTATGCTCAACAAATGTAGGAATTTTTTCGTATTAGATTAGATTCCTTCAAGGACATAATTTCAAACCATAGGACGAACGACGCAGTCTTTTAGTTAAATACAAATATATAAGGCGATGTGGAATTTTTACTGAAGCTATGTCGTTCCCAATCTTTTTACTTAAAAGTTCAAACGGAAAATTAATAGTTTCAATTACATATCTGTATTTTTTTTATTTTTGTGGGCAATGGCTCTGTGGCTAAAGACTAACCACAGCGAGGTTTTTATCCTACAGTAAGATCGTGTTTGTCTAAAATTCTGCCTGATTTTGATGATTTCGGAGATTTTCCTTACGGAAAACATTTTTTGTGCAAATTTGAATTGAAATGTTCTCCAATTTGTGAAATATTGATTATTTCCTTAGACATTGTGGGCCTTACTCATAATCATTTTTAACCTTCACACTAAATATTTTGTAGGTCAGAATATGCAATTTTGTATGGAGTTCGAGAAATTTAGCCGAACACTTAAAAAAATGTATTAGTACCGCGGAGTTAATTATTCAATCTGACATTTTGCAGCGCTTTCGGGATCTACATCGTCATCTGTAAAAACGTTCCGTGAACATCGAAGTACAAAGCTCCGCTTTTGACTATGATAGGACGATTCACCACAGCAAACTGCCGTGGTTTGCGATTGGTGCCACCGTTGACTGAAAATTAATTTCGGATGCAATCGAGAACGCTTCGAATTATTTCAATCAAAATATAAATTTTCGTCGGGACCAAGTTCACTGGGTACAGACGTAGAGTAATAATGAACAAATTATATAAAAACATTTAACGAAACTGAGGAACTATATGCAGTCGACTCTCTTTATTTCAAACCTGCGATAATTCAAACCTCTCAATAATTCAAAGTTATCACGAGGGGCTTTCAATACATATTTTCAATAGACTTACGCTAATTTCAAGGGTGCAAAAAAAGGTGGAAAACCAAATGTCACATGGACTAAGCACTTATCAATGGTTTTTCAATTGAGTAATCACTTTTGTGTGTGTGAAAGCAGCGTAAATAAATTTGTCAATGATATCCCATTCCGTCAATCCTTTCTGCAAACATATGAAAGTTTCTATTTATTTAGCCGAAAGCCCTGGTAGCTGGTAGTGCCTATTACCTATTAACAGTTTAATTATTATTCTGTCAATAAAGCTTTAGTAATAAAAATAACAGACAAACAGTGAAATTAAAATTTCATGAACAAAAAACGATTTAATCGCATTTACAATGCAAGAACCATCACACCGGTCCACTTCACCCCCGAATGCATAACAATGCCAATCCGTGCGATGACTGGATAATCTTTTCATCTGCACATTATAATTCCTCATGCAAAAACCGCAGTTGTTATAATCGTCAGTTAGATATTCGACCGACAGTAACATTTTATCGCCATACCGACGACGACGAGGCAATTTTCCACACGACCTAATCACAATTGAAATGCCGTAGCTGTTCCCTTAAATTGATTGCAAATTAAAAGCCTCCAAGTCTCATGACACGCGCCCATCCCAGACTCTGGAGAGCAATTGAGCAAATCCCAAATAAAATGCAATAAATTCCCCCAACATCAATAAAATTGTCCTCGTACAGTGTTTAGCTACACAGGCTCTTATCTTCTTCTTCTTTTTTTCTCGATTTCCAGGTACTGTGCGAAATAATTGAGCCACCACCGTGAGTTATCGTAAAAGAACTCTCCGTCTCCATCTCTATGGAATGCCGAATGCCAACGACGACAACGACAACGACAAGGAACGACTGTAGCATAAAAATAATATAACGAATTTCTGTGGTGAATCCTTGACAGCGTTGCGTTGTCATCAAAACGAAATTATTTCCCGCATCAAAAGACCGCCATCAGCGAACAAAGTTTGCGCTCAAAGGACGATTGTATACAATCAAACAATGCTCCACCAGCGTCGCCGTCATCACCATGAGATGCACTTAAAGGAGCAATAAAATCATAAAATACCCTTCAACCCACCAACACAGGCGCACGCAGATGTGTAGCAAGATGATTTTAACGATGATGATGACAGCAGCAACAACATCTCAAACGGATACTTCCAAGTAATTACCAAAAAAAAAGAAACCACAACCGAAAATTAGAGGACGACTGCGCTGCTCCTTGATTATTCTAATGGTGTGCGCATCAGAAGCACTCTCTCTAACAATAACACGATTATGGCCAAACAATTTGCCATATCCTTGGATTTCGTTTTAATTATCCTCTTCACGACAGCTGTGGCGACTGGCGAAGATGATGGCTATTCGCCGGACTACCAATCACCACAACCAGTTAACCCCAATGCAAAGGATCAACCACTACAACCAGCAATTAGTAATAAACTTGCCACAAGCGATAGCGGCAATTCATCTGAGATAATAGATACCACCACCGATGCATATAATTTAGCCGATAAGCTCACCTGCGATCAAAGTTCTGTCCGTCCGTGTGCAAGGGTGCAGGAAATCGTCACAGCAAACAGACGCTCATCCGTGTTGGCAATGCCGAACCTGCAGAGCAATCGACATTGGCAGTTCAACAGGACGAAAAAGGTCAAGTCAAAGGAAGGTCGTCGAGAGTTCTCTGTGGTGATGCACGTCCAGGACCAACAGCAGCAGCATCCGTTCAAGGTGAATCAAGTGTTCGAAAACGAACGCAAATTTCGCACCGGGGTCGTTAGTAATGGCAAAATAGTGCTCCTTGGTTTGTTTGAGCTATCGACGAGGCATGGCCCACGACCCGATGGCCTCAGTGAGTTGGGGGCGGCCCAGATGGCTGTGCAGCATATAAATCGCAAGCGCTTGCTGCCGGGCTACACACTCGAGCTGGTGACAAACGATACGCAGGTGAGTGGGCTCCCTTTAAAAATGAAATCGATTCTTTTTTGTTTTTCTTGTCTATTCAAACAAAGGAAACCAATTAGAGAGGCTTAATTCAGAACAGTAGCGTGTGGAATTGGAAAAAGTATTTACTTTGCCAGTGGTACGAGTAATCGAATTGGTTTGAACGGGAAATGTCCGCGAGGCTGAAATGAACAATCACGAGGATAATCCTATATTCCCGTTGTTAGTTGTTGGTGGTGGTACCCGCCGCCGGAATCAATACATTGATTTCGATAAGCGCCTGCTTTGAGCTTATAAGCTGTTGAATAGATTCCGTTTCCCAGTTTGTTGCTGCGGGCACTTCTTTATCCTTTTGTTTGCACGGCTCGTGAGTCGTTCTCGGTTCGAAATTCATTAAATTTTATGTGACAGCCGGTTGAATGGAAATATTAGATGGAGTTTTGGAAATTGCCTGTTTTTATGCTGAGCGAGTTTTGATTCGCTTTTGTTTTGTCTCTGAATCTGACTAAGTAATTTGAACGGATTGTGACAGCGGAAATGGAATGGCCAAGCGCACTTAAAAGCACAAAGGCGTTTGGAATATTTGAGAGGCAAAGGGTATTGGTTTTCTAGTGGCAGCCATTTTGTTTTGGTGGCGTCTGTTTAACATGGTAGGATAGACAGTCACTGACAGTTTCATTGAACCGATTGATTAGCACTTGCAAATGATAAAACTTTATTGTCAAGGTGAGTGTTCGGCGGTGTGAACGTTGTGTGCGTTGGGACAAATTTACGGTACACGCGGTGGGCCCTCAAAGTTGGAGAGTCAACTTTGAGGGGCCGTTTGGTGGCCAAATTCAGGTTCGGTAGAAAATCAGCATTCGTATGTCAAAGGTAGGTTAGATCATCCGAGATTAAAGCGTTCGTCAAAGTGTACCGAAGAACTCGAGGCAGTCAATTCCTCCCTTCGGCCTTTCGCAGACTTCAATTTGGCGGAGTTTGCCTCGGCCTATACCCGTACAAGATCCAAGTGAGCCAAAAGTTAATGATCATATACAATGCCGCTTTTTCGCTGACTGGCTTTGGAGCATTTCGAAGAGGACCCTGATTTTGGCCGAAAAATCATCTTTAGCGATGAGGCGCATTTTTTCATGAATTGCTACGTTAAGAAGCAAAGTTGCCCCATATGGGAAGACGCCAATCCACACGAGCTTTACCAGGTGACAGTGCATCCAAAGTTACTCCTTGGTGTGGATTTAAAGCCGATGGCGTCAAAGGTCCGTACTTTTTCGAAAATGACGTTGGTGAGGCCATCACGATCAACGGATCAACGGCGAGTGCTACAGAACGATGCTAACCGATTTTTTTTTTTTCAAAACTGGACGATACGAGTATGTAGGTGGATGAGATGTGGACAGGACTTCGTGTTACACAGCAGGCGATACAGTAAACCTTAGGTATACCTAAGCAATTTTAGGGGATAGTAATGAAGTGAATTGGCCACCATGATCGTGCAATTTGACCATGGTAGACTTTTTCCTGTGGGCTTTCCTGCAGTCGAAGGTTTGCAATAAGCCCTAATCGAACGATGCCCTTGAAGCCAACATATTACATAACCAATGCCATCGGTCAAATTCAGCCGGATTTATTCGGCAGAGTCATTCAGACTTCCCCGAGAACCGACCGTGCCACGGTGAGAAATTGTAGCAAGCATTTGAACGATTTTTCCATAATTCGCGCATAAAATACGAGCTACGAAAAAACCAGCTCCGTTGACGCTCAAAGATTGGTTCTAAGCGAGTGCGATTTTTGCTTAATTTTAAAAAAAATGTGGTAAGATTAACTAAGTCTCTGTTGAAAAAAGACGAGTTCATGTTCGTTGTTAGAAACTACCGAGATACCGAGGGCAAATGGATATGCTGTTACAAAAAAAAACACTTTATCAGTATTCTCAGCCAAGTTTCTAGATAAATGTCAGCCAAACAAAGTAAGTTTATTAAATTCTTCAAAAGGCGTGTTTTTTGAGCTTCGATCTCAGCAAAGCAAAGTAAAGTAAGATTTTCAGCGATTACAATCTGCTGCGAGTCTCGAAGTGTCAAGTAGAGCGTAGTTGTTGTAATTGCGTGCTGAAAATCCTACTTTACTTTGCTTTGCTGAGATCGAAGCTCAACAAAACACGCCTAAGGTCAGTTTGTTATTTTCGACCGAGAAAATTTGGAGTGGAAAATGATAAGTCGGTTATTTTTAACTGAATTTCCTTATACAAGTTGACTCGGTTGCTTTCAACCCTCTAACTCTGTATGAGCTATATTTATTTTTAGTAGTTTCTAACCGAAAGTTGGTTGATTTTAAATGAGTGATTTTTCTGCGTGTTAATACAACACACAGCTTGTTTTGTTCCCGTTCAACTCGACCCCTCCTTTCCTTATTGAAAAAAGGGAAATCAGGCCGGCTTCTTACGAAAGGAAAGGGAAATACTTTTCTTCTTACAAAGCGGAGTGGAGCTTTTACAATTTACATTTCCAATGGAGGCTTCTGCGTATTAAAAATGCGTCTGTCGCTTAAATAAATAGTTGGCTCAACAGGTCCGCAGGGACCCTAGACCTAGCTTCTCACAACCGTTCGTCTTGTGTGAGTTTTTTAATTTTTCGGACGAATGGAAGGGATCTACAATTTTATGGCCGAGTAGAAATGGCCTTATTCATGACAGTTATACTCTTGGATGTCAGACGTTCGCGAGAGGTGGCGCAGTGGAAAAAAGTTAAAATTTGGGTTTTTTTCCGGATTCGAAGCTGGGAGCCCTCGCTTAGAAGTCCAACACACTTAACCACAGCACCGACGCATGCTTTGTGGTTTAGAAAAAAACTGCTTGAACTAAAAGACAACAATTGACTTTTAATAATTACAATAGGTCGGTCATATACGGTCTGATGAGTGGCCACCACAATCTACCGCAGTATAGTTCTTGGGTTTCTCGTGAACACGAGCGTCGGTGGCGTGACTGTGCTGGGTGTAGGCAGACCAAACGACTGCGTCCGGACATCTGCAAAAGGTCCGCGTCTTTCCTTCTATCCCTTAGGAGAATGGACTGCTTGTGGGCGTCCTTTCGGGCCACCAAGCTTTTGCCAAACACTTAAATGTGTTGGGCTTGAGCAACAATACAGCGGAACACTTCCTCTGTAGCTGTCCCGCCTTTGCTCGCATCAGGTGGCGGATCTTTGGGGCTGATGTGGTGAGTGCCGAACATCTAAGCTCTTCATCACTGAAGCTCCTTCTCATCTTTCTTCGAAAGACGGGAAAACTAAGTACAGTAATGTAAGGTGTCTGTTTGGCAGTACAATGGACCTGTAGTTTGTGTCTGAGTGCTCCATCGGATAGTAACAACCTCCGACAAAAAAAAAAAAAAATAGTACGGCGGTTAGCATACGAACTTTGACACACAGCTTCATTCACACTCAAGCTCAGTTGGCATATACGAGTATATGGCCACGCTTAACAGCCCCTAGAGTTCCATTGCCGCAGAATTGTAGCAACATTCCACCTCAGAGTGTGAATATGCACTTTTTGCACTTCTTGAAAAATTCCACATAAACCAGACCAAGTATCCTTGAGAATTATACCTCAAATCGTTTGGCAATGCAAACTCTAATTTGTTAGGTCGTGGCTCAACAGTTGGCACAGCTTCACCGCTGTGAAATATTCATCGCAACAGCCTCTGTGGGCGTAATTTCGCAACCAATCCCACCTCCCTAGCGCTCGTGAATAATCAACAATTCCCATTACCAGAGGGAAACATTTATACATAAAACGAATCCGAACGCAGGCATATTTCACCTCTCGCTGCGTTAGGCTTAATTTGATTGTTTATTAAAAGAAGAAACCCACCATCGGTTCTGAGCTACACATCCTTCTATAGCCCAACATATTTATCACAGAGAGTTAAATTTTCATTTGCCACAGCGTGGCATGGAGTGTGGCTCATATTTAAATCAAAAGATTTACTGCAAGAATTCTCGTGCGAACAGGTCACCTCATCCCGCACATCATAAACAAAGAATTATCCTGTGTGAATATTTTTAGTGTGATCCCGGCGTTGGAGTCGATCGATTTTTCCATGCCATCTACACGCAGCCAGCAACACGAATGGTAATGCTGCTTGGGTCTGCCTGCTCTGAGGTTACCGAAAGTCTGGCCAAAGTTGTGCCCTACTGGAATATCGTACAGGTGAGTGAATACGTTTATTTTCCTTATTTCCCATCCATTGCAAACAAAAATATTCACTCAGACTGAAAATACCCATGAAATCGTTTACTCGCATCCCAAACCGTTCATCCACGTTCACATCCTTTATCCCGAGACTGTGTCAAAAGGGTATCCCATTCATTTCCATGCGAATTATATACCTCCGCTTGATTGCACATAGAAAGCTTGCTCACATTTAGTTGAATGACAAATGGTTGCGTTTATATTTTGTGTATCCTTTGCAGGTGTCCTTTGGGTCGACTTCGCCGGCTCTGAGTGATCGTCAAGAGTTTCCGTACTTCTATCGCACTGTTGCACCAGATTCATCTCATAATCCGGCAAGGATTGCATTTATCCGCAGATTTGGCTGGGATACGGTGACAACGTTCTCACAGAACGAAGAGGTGCACTCGTTGGCCGTAAATGACCTGGTTACGGAGCTCGAAACAGCGAACATATCGTGCGGGGCGACTATTACGTTTGCGGAAACGGATTTTCGAGAGCAATTGCTGTTATTAAGGGTGAGTTAATGGGGCGCGGGAGGTTTGACTTGGTGCGGTGTATTTATTTTGAAAAGAAATGGCAGACTTTTCAGATCTTGACTGCTCGGGATTAAGGGTAAGTCCTGCTCTACGTCTGTATGTCGATGAACCTTATACATGTTGGTGGGACTGTCTATAGTATTGAGGAATCGGAGCAAATGTTGGAAGTTAAGGATTGTTGTAGCGAGAAGAAAATGCTTCTATTCTAAAAGGCTCTTGAGCTTTTTAACTTTCTCGTAGTAAGAGAAAGACATATTCGTATTCGAGATTCGGACAATTCGGGCATTACGATCATAGAGGAACTCAAAAAAGTGTGTCTCGCAATTCTGTCCATGAGTTCGTGCGCTCCCGAGGTCCTCCTCTTAAAAACTGTCTTGCGACCCAGTCGTGCACTTTCTATCAATGCAGTAGCAATTGAGCGTGTCAAGACTGAGGTCGTAGACTTCATTTCCTGACGAATGTTTTCTTTTAAGGGCTTTTAGCTTGACAACTTCTTTTTTTTTAAATAAGGCGCAAACGATGGAATGAATGGAATTCGACTTCGTTCATACGTCCAACCCGGGAACGTAAGCAGCGGTCAATACGTTGAACCCAATTTTTGATGACCGCACATTTCGACCGGTAGGGCAGCTATTTCTCCTTCAATATTGGCTCTGAGCCACTCTAATGCCGCCGGCTTATTAGCATAGACCCAGGATTTAATGTAGTCTAGAGGCTTTAGGTCACACGGTCTCGGTGACCAATAGACGGGTTCGTTTCTCAACCCACGTTCAACAACACGTTCAACGATCTGAGAGTTGACAGTTTGGCAATCGGTTTAAGGGTGCGTTCACAGTGAAAGTTTGAAGTGGTCAACTCGATAATGAAAGACCCTTTAGATGCATTTTTAACCTTACAGAGGGTTAGGCAGTAGGACTGGTCGTCTACTTATGAGCCCACAATCCACTTCGAGCTAAATGAATTTTTCGGAGGTAGATTATCACTTGTCCTTCAGGAGAACGATGTAAGGAAACACTTTCCAATGAAAGTCACTTGTAAGCTGACACTAAAACTGTGAGGTTTGCGTAAAAATGAAGTTAGCTTCGAAAAATTGTGTGTCCCGTGGTCTAGGCCGACTGTCCTCCTTCAGAAAATGCTAAATTCATTGGCCGATTGCGATGAAAGAAGAACTAAACGAGGCGCTGCCTTTCTTGGAAAGATCCATACAATTTGGATGAGTAGTTTAGTTTAGTTGCGAAGCGTGTTCAAATCCACATACAGACAGGGAAAGGTATAGATTCGGGTGTTAGCTACCAAAACTGTAAGATCTTCTAAATGATTGTCAAGGGTTTGTTAAAATGAAATCTTAGTGCCAGCGTTTCAAGGAGTATCCTTCTCCGCAGGCCACACTCTGACGACTCAAGTCGCGCGACCCACTTCCTAAACGTTGATCATTTTCGAATCTTCCACAGAGTGCGTCTCGACACAGTCATAAGTTCCACCTACCGTCATATGTATATTAAACAGTTCCACAGGAGTTGCCCAAACTTTTGATGTCATTAATATTAATTCATATCATTCCTAGAATATATACACTCTAAACAACCGACGACGACGACGACGACGAGCAAATTTCAAACACACTGCCATACATTAAGCCAACCCTGACATTAAGTTCGCATGAAAGTGCGCAAACACAGCGAGACAGAAAATTTAAATTCACTTCCCCCCGTCTATCTCACACAGGAGCTCGATACCCGCATCATTATCGGAAGTTTCTCGCAGGAGCTGGCACCGAGAATATTCTGCGAGGCGCACAAACTTCAAATGTTCGGAGCCGATTACGTTTGGATCCTGCACGAGGAGAGCATGGGTCCGCCGTGGTGGGACCGCGTACCGCAGGCCTGCACCACATTGGAGCTTCGGGCGGCCGTTGAAAATCTCATAATTGTGTCCAGTCACAACAGCATCGTTGGCAACAACATCAGCCTGAGCGGATTGGTGAGTGTCGAGGGGGACGACTCACTCGGAACTGCATGTGTGATAGACATAATTAAAATAGCTCCCACCCGCAGAACAACGCCATGTTCAACAACGAGCTAATGACCCAGTTCGAGATAAGCAATGTGGTCTCGAAGTACGCTCCGCAAACGTACGACGCGGTATGGGCAATAGCGTTAGCTCTACGCGGCGCCGAGGAACACTGGAAGCGTGACGCCGTTCAGTCGAAGCTAGACAAATTTGACTACACCCGCAGCGATATGGCCTGGGAGTTTCTGCATCAGATGGGCAAGCTGGACTTTCTCGGAGTGTCGGTGGGTATTGAGCACCCGCCCAGGATGTCAACCATGAAATGGAATTTTTTGTTTTTTTGTTTTTGTCCTTTATTTGCAGGGTCCAGTTTCGTTTAGCGGCCCTGACCGCATCGGTACAACGGCCTTTTATCAAATCCAGAGGGGTTTCCTCGAACAAGTGGCCTTGTTCTATCCGGCTGAGGAGTTTTTAGACTTTCATTGCCCCAAGTGCAGTGCCATCAAGTGGCACAGTGGCCAAGTACCGATTGCCAAGCGAGTGTTCAAGGTTCGCGTGGCAACAATAGCGCCATTGGCTTTCTATACGATTGCCACCCTGTCGTCGGTGGGAATTGCACTGGCGATAGCCTTTCTGGCCTTTAACCTACACTTTCGCAAGTTAAAGTAAGTATACCGTGAGCGTGACCGTAATTGAAAATGGCGAACTTTAATTTTCTTTTTGGTTGTGTGGCATCTCTTTCGCGCTCACTCCATTGGTTGGTTGCACACTTTCAGGGCGATAAAACTTTCAAGTCCAAAGTTAAGCAACATCACAGCCGTCGGGTGTATCCTTGTGTATACAGCCGTCATCCTCTTGGGATTGGATTACTCGACGCTGCCATCGGCGGAGGACTCGTTTTCAACAGTTTGTACGGTGAGTTTTTCGGGGGCTTCCCTATTTTTTTTTTATTTAACTTAATATATTTAATGCACTCATGTGACGACAGAGCGTGTCCTTTTTTATGTTTCGGTTCCAAATGTTTACGTTCTAGGGTGTCTTCCTCATTGTCAGTTGTGCGAGGTGGTGCAAACGTGTTGTCAACTATACAGTTATGTGTCTCTTGTTGCGCGGAAGGAAGGGACCTCCTGATTGATTTATATCCACAGTCGATGGCTTTACTTGGAGTCGGAACTCTTGGAGGAATTCAATATGTTGGCTGGGCAATTATTTTATTCATAGCCAGGCCCAATGTAGATCCTGGGCCTGTTGGCGAGGATTATTGATCTCAACAATTGCAATGGCCGGTGGAGTGGATAAATTATTCAGCGCAAAGAGTATACTTTTAAATAAATCACGGACTGAAACATTGAAATGATGAAGAATATGGTGCATATCACGCTTATACCTTATGCACAATGGCTGTCATTATTTTGAGGCTAATTTAATTTTTGTAAGTCAAACCAACAATGGCAGGTGGTTCATCGACACGGACAGATGCGAAATGGCCCACAATATCTTACTAGGTAGGAATATGCTGTGCGCTGTTATCGCATCGACATCATGGAAAGTACCCAATTCGGAGGCAGTGTGCCCTGGAGAGCAATTACATGAGTGTGTGTTCGAGGCAGATTGGTAGGGGAATTGTTGTTCTGTCAATATTGAGTGGACTTTTTGGTTTTACTCACGCTGGCGGTGCCAAGACGGGTATAATGGCCTTTCATGACTTAAACGTAAACGTAACACGCCGAGAACAAGTTGACTTGGAACTTGTGCGAGGGCCGCAGAATTATAGGATATTGAAGACATTCGTTCAATGATGGTTTGTGACATGTCCAAGGGTGAGCCACATCTAAAATAGTAAAGTGTAAGCAACCCATTAGTCACCAAATAAGGTTCACTTACAATTCGAGACTCGAATCTCGAACCAGCCGAAACAACCGGAATAAACTGGAAACTTCACGATAGATGACGGAGCGGATGTAAAAAGCAGATTTGAGAACAGGGGCGGACAGTTGATTTTTAAACAGTGATTAGTGAAGTTCGAAATAGTAATCGGTTGTGGAGGTAAATAAGTGTAAAGAAGTACAGTGAATTAAGTGATTGATTTAAAAAGCTTTTGAATTGTTTTAAGTAATATTAGTCGTGTTTTTTTGAGCTTCGATCTCAGCAAAGCAAAGTAAAGTAGGATTTTCAGCACACTTATTACAACAACTACTGCGACTCTCGAAGTGTCAAGTAGAGCGTAGTTGTTGTAATTGCGTGCTAAAAATCCTACTTTACTTTGCTTTGCTGAGATCGAAGTTAAAAAAAAACAGGCTTATTGTTTTGGAACTTGATCAGTGAATTATTAGAAAAGTGTAATAAATTTTATTAGAAAAGTTCAACGGGAATAGTGTTTTATCTTTTCCTATCCCAGGCCAAATGTAACACTATTTATATTCCAAAAATACGAAAGTACAGGCAAGAAAATCAACTTAACTGACATTTTTATTTTTTAACAGGAGATGCAAAAAACAGTCGAAGAGATAATCGAATTTCTGCGTGTTTTAGGTATTAAATTGAGCGGTGTAAAAAAACTGATTTCGAAAAATCTGTTACTTATGTTAATTTCACAAACACCGATTGAAATATTCTCTCAATACATTCTTTTAAATTAAATTTAGCGTCGCCTGTTTATGTATTTATCAAAGAATGTCACCAAAGAACAACAAAATATTTTTTTTTCGTCAGCGCAGTCTCATCATCGTTTGAAAAGACTGAATGTTCGCAGAGTTTTGTTTTCGAAATCACTCCTTTTTAAAAATGGAAAATGCCTACCAAAGAGGTAGATCCTGCGAGGGTGTACTTCGAAATCTGGTTGAAGATGCATCTGAGAGGATAAAAGACGTATATGGGAATTTCAAAAGCGTCTGTTAATGAAATGCTAGTCTTTTGGATCAACTATATTTAAGAAAACACCCTTGAACTTTACTTGCAGACAGAAAAAAAAATATTTTGCTCAACATAATGTACATGTATGAAACTTATCGTAGCTCAACTTAGAGGCACGGAAACGGACGAGAAGTTCTCTTTTACAGGGTGGCGCAAAACTTGTCACCCGATGTTCTTTGGCTGTAACTTTTTTTGCAGTGAATAAAAAACTTTGATTTTCCTTTTGGACTTTGTTTAATTGATGTCTTAAATTAAAGGAGGAACTTTAATTCGAGAAAATGATATCGCCTAAGAGGCCGCCGCCAAAATTGATGACCGATTGTTGGCGTTTTATATCACTCTTGCCGGAACCGATTGATCCGATTGATCCCCGCGGATATTCTCCTTGAGAGCTTCAAGAGACTGAGGCTTGTTAACTTAAATATAAAAAAAAACACAAAAAGCAGTCTGGAACGGTATGAAATCAGGCGATCGCCAAAACGAGAGACTACGGCTCACCCGGAAATTGCAACCCTCAAAATTTTGCCTCACGCGGTTTGCGCCGTTGCTCCAACCTGTTAGAACCACATTTTCCCCAGTCCCAAATGATGCAATTGTGAACGAAAATAGTCTCTGGATATGCTCAGAACCTAAAAAGATCTGACTGTCTTCTGACTGAGGAGAGGTGCCTTTGGCATAGTCCGTCCAAACCTAATTAAAATGTTCACGCGCAGGTCTCTTAACATCGCTTTCCAATAAACTTCTAACGGGATAACGTTCATTTTGAAGTAAACAGCTGGTAGATTTGATGCGTGCTTATATTTTATATTATTTTCCAATGGCACGAGAAGATAAAGCGGGGAAAAGCATTAACAATTTCATTTGATCAAAAATGCGCCTAGAGAAAACATCCCCTTAAGGAAATTGCTACTGTGCATCAAGGGAACTAATCTGGAATTCGGACTATACATGTTGTTTAGGCAAGACTTTTATATTGTGGAATTGACTGTCAAATAGGGTTTTGCCCTGTTTGGGAATTTTCAAAGAACTGTCTGCCTCGGCTGCCATCTTTCACATTTCCCTGATTAGCTTCACTCCTTCTGATGGAATTTCAATATGCTGAAGCCTATCTCTCGTTATAAACAGAGAGGTACAGCAGTACAGCCGACTATACCTGCCTCCTGCCTTTATCAGCGCTATAGAGCTACACAAAATGTCTACTTGCTCTGGCACCTCGCTCCCTACCCAATTTCGAATACAATTCCAAGGTACTAACTGAAATTGAATACATTTCCACGAGGAAATGCCATCTAATCTGGAAAACGTTTAAACGAAGGTCCAGCCTAATTATCATAAAATTGATAAATTCACCATTCCACCTCGAAACATCGTCTACCGTGTCAGTTGACAGGCGTGTGTGTATTGTACTCCATGTTTGTTGGAATTTATTTTTATAAACTCAATTAAGCCCGTAATTCAGCGCCATTTCCTGCAAGGGGCAGCGCGGTCTTAGGCCAACACCGACCCACGTCTGTAAAGTGTTTGTCCTTGAAAATTTCCAAAGCCCATCACATCGTGCCACACGAAGGCTGTGCACATTGTAAATCCCCTTGTCAGACAATGTCAATCTTCATAATCCTGTCCCCGGTGGTTGTTGTGTCTGAGAGTGGAGGGTGTTCGTTTTTATTTCACTTAAAATTCCTTCATGTTGTCTTGTTTTGTCGCCTTCATTCTCTGCAGTTTCTTTTGTTTATTTGTTCGCCTATAAGTTCCTATAAATCTCATCTGAAATTTCAGTGCAAAAAAAGACGCTCCTAGCCCAGCAAAATCTGTTCCCCATCTAAATGCAGAAGTGGGTGGTTTTATTTTACAAAACAAAACGAAGATGGAAGTCGAAAGGCCGAAATAAATTCTTCGTGTCAGTAATTATTGGAGGGGAGTGAAAACTCTGTCTAAATATGAAAAATCTGTTCAACATGACACCGAATATAATCGTCCTTATTTATCAACACCCTGCAACCAACTCTCTGTTGGGTGGCTGGTTATTTGATTCCCATTCAGCCGACCGGATAGATAGTGGCATATCCTTTTTTCCTCCCTCATTGACACATGATTTATATTCCTTCTTTTGTGACGAATAAGTGTGAGTGCGACATTTGATGTTTGTGTGCTTTCTCTTTGCAGGCACGAGTGTATTTGCTATCTGCAGGATTTTCACTCGCTTTCGGATCGATGTTTGCGAAAACCTATCGCGTTCATAGGATATTCACCCGAACTGGTAGTGTCTTCAAGGATAAAATGCTGCAGGACACTCAGTTGATATCGCTGGTGTGCGCGTTGCTGCTGCTCGACGGTTTCGTGGTGACAATGTGGGTTTTCACCGATCCCATGGAGAGGCATTTGAATAATTTAACTTTGGAAATCAATAGCATCGACAGGAGTGTCGTGTATCTGCCGCAGGTAAGCGCGACGACATCCGTCATTTCGATTTGATGGTTGCATCGAGCGGGGTTCTGCGATTGCACTTGACACGATAAATGGAGTTTGACGAGTGATTGAGCGATGTTTTTATGCACTCAACGTTTTTGAATTAATGGGCGAGGATGTGGTTTTTGTTGCTGTGTTTTTTTATGGGTCATCATATCAGGAAAATTGTTGTGAAACAAATTGCCGCTTGGTTGTCAATGGGAACCTTATGTCGGCGAATATCACAGAGGGCGACCTGTAGGTGGGATCGCGCCGAATAGCGTTCATACGGGAATATGACGAAAGTCAGCCGATTTCCGTCGCGCAAGCCCTATCTTCCAATCAATCTGCGTTAAAGGGTTCAACTTTGGTTTTGAATCTTCCTGAGTTAAGAAGTCCATTAAGCTTTCGTTCTGAAGGCCCAAAGTAGGTAGCTGGTGGTCCTCAAAATAGAATGCTCTCCGACAAATATAAGTCTGTATAAAAGCGCGCTGTTTACCATAGAATGGCAGAGCCCTAAACTTTACGAAATTGGTAGAATTTTTGTGTTAAATAAAGAAAGTCTGCGAGCGAGATTATTTAAGGTAGACCACACTCCCTCAACGACCGGAAATCATTCAAGCACAGACATTTCGCCCAACCCCAGACAGTCGGCCTCCTCCGGTCTTATGGGCGCCCTCATTAAGCATAAGTGTCACGCACCAGCCTTATTTAAATTATGTAGGTCCATCCTGTTCCCTAGCTGCGAATTATGTTAAAAGCTTGCAGCACGCATATTTTGTTTGAAAATCGGGATCAACTGTGATATGGACTGAACTTGCCCAAAGTCGGGGCTTCGGCAACACAACGGCGTCCCCAAAGAAGACTGTACTGTACATTGCTTATTTACACACTCGTCTCGATTCCAAGAACACAAGTGATTTCGTTTTTCGTTTGAAATGCTGTCAACTCCACCCACTCAGAAAACAAACACTTTCCGCTCTCTCGCAACAACTTCAATTAAATTTTTCTCAACGACATTTGCGTCACAGCACAAGAGTAGGAAAAAAAACGCACACACACAAGCATCTTGTCATTGACAATGTCATTGACATTGTGACGAAATAAAAACCACCCTCACCAGGAAACTCAATACGGTTTCGCTTATCCGGTAGGACACCCATTTTGAGTGACATTAAACGAAACCCCTAGATTCCCACAAAAACCATCCCCAATATCCCTATCGCATTCAAAAGTAGCATTTTATGCATGCAGCTTAAAATGTAATTACGTCCTGTCCGTTGCGGCAAAGTGACTGCTCCACCCACCACTATAGACCCATCCAAAGGCAATCAATCCTTTTGGTTCATCCTCTCTGCACTATACTGCGAATATAGCCAAGTGTACTCTACGTGTGTATATTTATGTTCAACAGGTCGAAGTGTGTCGTTCGCAGCACACCCAAAGTTGGCTCGGAGCATTGTATGCGTACAAAGGTCTTCTCCTCATTGTTGGCGTGTACATGGCCTGGGAGACAAGGCATGTAAAGATCCCGGCCCTCAACGATTCCCAATACATCGGTGTGTCTGTGTACAGTGTGGTCATAACCAGTGGCATTGTCGTTGTCCTGGCAAATCTAATCTCGGAGCGTGTCACGCTGGCTTTTATCACAATAACGGCACTCATCCTTACGTCGACAACGGCTACATTGTGCCTGCTGTTCATACCCAAGCTGCACGATATTTGGGCCAGAAGTAAGTTGGGCCGCATAATTGCGGGTTCGGGTCACGGGGGAAATGGGTCTATTCAAGTGGATGGGGCTGTGATTGCTGGTATTTGCTTTTCTCTCTTCATTTTACCAGATGACATAATTGACCCGGTGATACACAGCATGGGCCTCAAGATGGAGTACAATACGAGGCGATTCGTTATCGATGACCGCAGGGAATTACAATATCGGGTGGAGGTACAAAATCGAGTGTACAAGAAGGAGATTGCCGCCCTAGATGCCGAGATAAGGAAGTTGGAGAAAATGCTCGAGTCTAGCACGTCGACAACTACGTCATCGAGTACTTCGATTATGGGCCAGAATAAGGTGAGTTAGCTGAGGTTTATATGAATGTACGTGGGCGCGCTTTGAACACACGTCACATTGACGAAATGTTCTTCCTTCGTGGAAGTTGTATTTAGAGATGGCAGGGAATCGATTTCTTCCCCCTACTTCCTTTTGTTTTCCAACCATCATAGAAATCCATTTACCACTTAAAGACTTTTCTTTGATTTTGGCCCACCGATTTTAAAGCCACCGCCCACTACTTAAGGGAATTGCTAAAGCATTCCCGATGAAAGAGATCAATCAATCACCATCTCTGACGTCTTTCTCTTTTAGCCCGAGGTGACTGTCATCCCGCCAGTGAAGCACCAAAGCAAATCGCGAACACCCAGCATAAGCGGTGTCATACCGAACCTACTGCTGTCAGTGCTGCCACCAGTAATTCCACGTGCAAGTTGGCCCTCGGCCGAGTACATGCAAATGACAATGCGCCGCTCGGTGACATTCGCTTCGCAGCCCCAACTCGAAGACCGGACAATTAACGAATCATGTCTGCCGGCGGCAGATCTCCTCAATCTTCGTCTCGCCCATCAACAAGCCACAGAGGCAAAGACTGGTTTTATAAATCGAATCCGTGGGATATTCTCTCGCACCACCTCTAGCAACAAAGGTTCCACCATCAGTTTGGGCGAACAGAAGGGACTCAAAGCGGCGCTCAGAAGTCACATGGGCATGTTCTCGCGACTAATACCATCCTCAGAGACGGCCTCCTGCAATGCACTCTACAGCAACGTAAGCAGCCTCAAGCCAATGCAAAAGCTGTCGATGGCCAAGAGCGGCACCGACATTGACATCACGCCCATCGATCCGCACTTCCTGCACGATAAAATAATTCCCGAAGACTCCTCCAGCTCGACGGGAGAGATCGGCAAATACATAAAGGTGCCCGAGACCAAGGTCAATTTTCAGCTGCCCGCCAACAGGCGGCCGTCAATAGCTACCCTGCAGCCCACTCTGCGAGAGCGTACACGCGGCTCGCCACGGTTCCCCCATCGTGTTCTTCCCACCTGCAGCTTGAGCGCTCTTGAAGAGACCGACGACCGGGGCAGTTCCCCCAACAAGACTCGCCTCAACCTCAATCAGGCTTCGTCGACTGGCAACTGGAAGTCCATGGAGGTGGCTCCTAAGTCCACCATCTCACTGGACGACCCAGCATCGGATCAAATCTATGTTCTCCCCGATGTCTCATCGTAACAAGGAGTCCGTGTTTTTCTCTGTAGATAGGAGTAATTATTTTGCATCCTGATCGAGTGCTTTTCCTACCGTTCAGAGCAACTCTACAATCAATGAGACCATTCAACCAGCTGTATTGTAAGCAATATATAGGACAACAAATCCTTTTAGTTGGACAAGGACAAGGACAAGTCCTCCAAAGACTATTTTCAATAGTGCGTAAGTGCGTGTGATGAGTGTATAGATTGAATCGTTTCATATCGTAGACCTTAGTCTAGCTATATAGAGAGTCCTTTAGCACTAGGTATATATACATGTGATGTAAATTTTGTAATAGTTTATTTTCTAAAAATAAAAGTGAAAATAAAAATTTAACATTTAACATTTTCATGTTTAGAGTGTAAATAGAAATCGAAAGAAATTTCTAGACGCTAAGACTATCCCGATGTACCAACAAATCATTTTATGTACTCAGAACCATTGAAGCAATATTTTTCGACAATTCGATTAAAAAAAATGTGAAATGATGTGAAATGGATGTGTGTTAGTTTTAGAAGAATTTAAGAAAATCAATTAAAAAACAATCCTAAAAAGTTGTCTTGTTTATTTACTTTCTGGCTTGAGCTTCCACATTTTCCACAGGAGAGGTCATGAGACAATGAACAACTCATCGATGAAGAGGACATGGCTATGAATGTGTTGAATCGCCTGTTTTTAAGGTAAAATAGGACTTTTTCCGTACTTTCCCGAACCAAAAGACTAAAAATATGTCAAACTGAAAAAAATATGAGAGAAACTCCCTCAGAGGGCTGAAAATATACTCCAAAGTTTACGTGGATAGACTTCGGGCTAATTTGAGCCACTTACATCTTTGACATATAGTTCACATCACAAATAAGTTTGTAACTTACTTTTTACAGCATATGAAACATATGAAACGTTCTGGAAGAACATTCGAGCAACACCGAGTTTTCGATTTTAGTTTTGTGCGCGATTAATTTTTAAGACGGATTTTTGATTGGCTTCTTGTCAACTTTGTGCATTTGACATATTTATCAGTACTTGTCAGTTTACATTGAGGGCGTTCAAGTATCTAGTTTAGTAAGTCTGACAGCTCTCTCACTAAGTGAATCTCGGTTTTGATTGGTCGAAATTGGTCGAGAGAGCAGTTGTTTCAGTTGACGTTTATGGAGGGGTAGCCGACGAATCTAGTCGAGAAATTCGTGACTGAGTACTAAGTTGGCAGTTCTCATATGTGGCTGACGTAGAAAACGTGACGTTCCCGACCAATCTAGTTTTTGCGTTCAGGTTGCATCTCATCCAGACCAATCTAGTCGACTTAAGATGACTAGATTCTTGAATGCGGCCATTCTATGAACTGTTTCGACCCAAGAGAGGAACTACTCGTTACTCGTTATTTTGCTTATTTCCCATTTTTCTGACATTTTTGATGAGAACATGCTTATATCAGATTTATATCAGAACTTATTGAAATGGCTGTATTTGAAGGATAACTTTATGGAAATTAATGTTTGATTATGATTTCGTGCAAAAGTCTAAATATCGACGAGCTTTCCAAGCAGTTAGAGCTGAGTGTGGTAAGTCAACTCATGATAAAATGGGGACGTTCAAATATCTAGTTTAGTAAGTCTGACAGCTGTCTAACTAGATGCATGTCGGTTTAGTTTTGCTAAAATCGGTCATATGAGCAGCTATTTCAGTTGACGTTTATGGAGGGGTAGCCGACGAATAGAGGCAATAAATTCGTGACTGAGTACTAAGTTGACAGTTCTCATATGCGGCCGACGTAGGAAAAGTGACGTACCCTACCAATCTAGTTTTTGGGTTCAGGTTACATCTCACCCAGACCAATCTAGCCGACTTAAGATAACTAGATTCTTGAATGTGCTCAATGGCAAACGGAAAGTGTGGCAATTCAAAATAAGGATGAATCACCTGTCACTGGAAAAAGTGATGCCAATTCGAAAAGAAAACATCGCAACAAACAGCCATTTTTAACAACGACCTATACCCTTTAGTTTTATTTTGAATTGAAAAATAATTGATGGGTTACGACTTTTAGAGGCTTTTCACAAATGAAACCTTTTTTAAACTACATTAAGTCGATTTGTGTTGTCTTTTTTTCACAAAAGGCGTGTTTCTTTGAGCTTCGATCTCAGAAAAGCAAAGTAAAGTACTGCGAGTCTCGAAGTGTAAAGTAGAGCATAGTTGATGTAAATGCGTGCTGAAAATTCTACTTTACTTTGCTTTGCTGAGATCGAAGCTCAAAAAAATAGGCCTAATGTCAAAGCTATTTTCCGCTTGACATTTTATTTATTTTAAATTCATGGGAAATATTTTCAAGTATTTATATTCGAACCTCTTAACATGCAAAAAAACTTAACGCTAGGTCTATTTGGACTCAGTTGTGAAATCATCTTCCATCCCATCCCTGCAGCCCCGGAAGATTCGCATTTCGTTCGCATCGAGTTCTTAGAAAGAGGATTTTGTTCGCCAACGAGTTTATCTCAGAATCTCAGGCGATTTATGGATCTTGCGAAATTTTTGCAATATCGACGAATATTAATGGAAGAATCGCCAACGAATCGCCAAAACGTACGCGAATAAACAAAATGCGAGCGTCTGGCGGAAGACAATTCAAATTGATAAAAAACAGAAAATGTGAAATATGGATCACAAATCGGTGGTCATTACGACTAAGTACACAATATCTGGCAAGCTAGGAAAGCAACTCTAACAACAAATAATATTTGTGGTAAGTATGTCGTTTGCGTTTGGGAAATTCAGGGGTCGAATCGTGTCTTCCGCGAACGAGCAATACGTGACGGAATTTGTTTTTGTTTCGTGTGTAAAACCGGCACAATTCCGTGAACGTATAGCTCGTTCACGGATGTGTCGATTCGGCCAAGGATTTTGGTATGAGATTTCAGATTTGCGCAGCCCAATTGATGATAACAAAATAAAACCAGATGACAAATTTATTTATGTACCCAAACAAATAGGAATCTAAATAAAAGGGAAGTTAGTTTTTTTATTGCTAAAATACTGATTTGTCAGTCCCATCAAAGAGATAACGAGTAACACAAACGTCCGTATATCAAGACTGTTTCCAAAATCAAACTGCAAGTTTCCGCATTCGCCAACTCAAAAATAGGAAGAAACTTATTTACGACCCAATGGTGCGCCTTACCATAGTAGAAGAGCATCCACTTCGTTGCGCCATCTAACAAATCGATCGCTCGTAACAGTTTCAAACAACACCATAGATCGGATAAATTGGCAAGTGCATAAAACCCAGCATCCGGTAGAAAGGAATAACTTCCAGATACTCCATTTAACGACCCATCAATAAAGCAACGCCATGCAACGTCAATTCCCCTCCCGATAACGGCAACACTCCTCCATTTACTGCTTTGATGACTGCATTGAAAAAGCATTCATTAAATGCACAAAACTTTTCATTCAATATATGCGTTAGTATGTCATCGTCAATGTCATCGTAAAACTGAACAGCGATAACTCTGACAGCACCATAAACTCTACCAGAAGGGTGCACTGCGTTTTGTCGGCCAACTTTTGGGCTGAAATTGACCAATGTGTTGTATGAAATTGAACTACAGCCGACGAAGAACCCAGCACAAAAGAACGTGTTGCATAAATTAAGTGGTTGCACAAAAGCCAGCCACAAATAAGGACAACACACAACTTTCGCCGGCAATGGGTAAACTTTTGCCACACATTGCAGCTGCAAGTCGACTTGACAAATACTTTGAGTAATCTTCCATGACCTTAGCAAATAACGAAATTGCTTGAGATTGCAATTCTGATGGGAGCGGCGGCAGTCGCAGTATTCCTTGGGGGTTCTGTGTTGTTCAACAAAGATGCTGTACGAAAATAAACAGGGCTGAATGAAATACACGAGAGGGAAGTTCTTAATAAAAAAAATATTGCGAAAGGAAAGGATTTTCCGGAGTAGGCTTGGAATTGATGCGACAAGTGTACAAATAGGGGGAGGGTAATAATTCAGCCAATAATATGTTGCAGTAAATGGTAACGAGTCAGAAGCGACGTTTTGTGAACAAATTCTCAGCCAATGATATCAATATATCGTAAGTATTTCACTCCTGCCAAGATCATCATCTTTAAAACGACTCGTACTTTTAAATTTATTTCTCAGAAAAACATACCGGGCCTTACCACTTACCACTTTTAGTTTCACCTCTAAATTTAAGTAGTTCACATATTTTCCATAAAATTTCTCAATTATTGGGAGTTTCCCCAAATTTAAGGTCGACACTAAAGTTTGTTACTAGCTTGTTACCGAAGGAGCCCCACAGAGTTTTCTTTTCTTCATCGCAATCGCTCATTTAGAAAATATATGAAATACAGGTGCCACCTATTATTCATGGTATATTCAATTTTTTAGTTCTATTTGTTATATAAAATTCTTGGAAAAAATTAAAACCACCCTTAAGGAATTAATTTCAATTTTACAGTTTGGCAGTGTTTTTGCAACCCTTTACTGATGTAATAGCAACTTTTTCAATTCAATCCTGGCCAGTTCTCTTTCATACCCCCGACTGGTGCACTGTTTCCCAGCAATTTAATTAGTTTTCCAAAAGTTGAATAAAAAATCAAAACCAACACTCAACTAAAAACAATTTTCCACTTGTATCCGAAAAAAGCACGCCAATTGCCATGGAACCGCAACAATTGCAACACTTGATCGCCTCAAGCACCAGTCCTTTTGTGAGCGCATTCGAATTGCTAGTTCATTTATTCCAACAAGGATATTACATGGCAAATTTTCGAATCAACAACTTAGCTTATCAAAACGAAAACGCTGAGCACCGATTTTGACCCGGTAGCCGTCGCATTCGTATTGTTGCCTTCTTCTCCCACAGGACACCACTGACAGTATCAAACTAGAGAGTTTTACATGTCAAAGTGCTCGAGCTAGCCCTTGATTCGGATCTAATCTCAAAGCACCAGCAGACCACCACACACACACACACAGAGTAACGACTAAAATTTGATAAAAAAGGAAGAATACATCAAAACTCTAGCAAAGCCGAAACTTTTCAATTCAATTTAATGCGGGTGGCAATTTCGTTGCCAGAAATCCTTATTCACCCACACAACTTGCTCGCGCTATGGAACTTTCACAAAACTATATACAGTTATGCGGGCGGATTCATATTTTCCGCGCAAATGAATTACCCAACTTGAAGGAGCCAGTTGAAGTGAATTCAAATTGAGAATCGTTAATCCATCTTCCAAGGACGACGCTGCATCCATTCATATACGTCAAGTCAATGTTGGTGCTGATTAATTCATTTGGATTCGAAATGAAAACTATATGGTGTGGCGTGTTTAAGACTCGTGTTCTTTAAAGTCCCCACGGCTTGTATCCTTTGCGCGATAAATATAAACATAAAATTGCCACCAATAAAACACTCGGCTACAAGTTGGTGAGCAATTTATTTCGGCAACAAACCTAGAAATGGTTTGTTTGCTTCGTATTCTTTTTATTTTGTTGGTGGTCCTTAGCACCTTGGCTTTTTGTACTCCATTGGGAGTACAAACAGGTTTACAAGCGACAAGCTGCTGGTATCCTTTGGATATGGGATACTACTGAAACGACATAAAATCGATTGTGTGGGATGGAGAGATAAACACAGTACGGCAGGCGAGCCAATGTATCTGTAGCCAAAGGGCAAGGTATGTACTGTTTTATTGTATTCATCGTAAGGGCATTAAGGGTTCATCCTTCCATCGATTCCTTTGGACTTGCTTCTGTTGTTTATCCCACCGATGAATCATTAATATGGGGAAAATATTTGATAATAGAACGACGGGGAAGTCGGTCGGTCGGCTTGTGCTGTAAGGAGGTATGATGTGATTTTTACTTCTTGATTGTGGTCGATATCCGTATTATATGGGTTATCCCTATTATATGGGTTACCAAAATAATCAAAAGGGGCAGACTAAGTTGAGGATTTTCCGGAGAAGGAAATACACATTAGGGTTAATATGATTTGTGTGTCATGATAAGTCTGGGCGGTGGTGGGTTGTTTCTGTTACGTAAATTGCGACCTACATTATTTCGTGTATATTTGTTTTGATTGTTTATGGTATCATGCGGGGAATTTAGGTAGTGGTCAGTGAAAACCGGAAAAAATTCCTACAAATGCATTCAATACGCCTTACCAATAAACAAATTTAGTTTCGACTCCAAATTTTAGTAAAGGGTGATTTCTTAAGAGTTAAGTTTTTCAGGTTGGCAGCACTGGTTAGTAATGGCGTCCAAACTTCATCTGTCAAAGTGAAAAGTTTTCCAGTATACTCTGCCATTTAATCGTGGAAAGACTTACAAACTAGCGACGATTGCAAATAATTGAAATTTATTATAAAAATTCTTATCTCTCGAAATGGCCCTGTGAGTTGGCCGGCAAGATCATGCGATTTAACGCCTCTTGAAACGGAGCCGCGGACAACATTTACATGAAGTTGTCTTTAAAACGTACATGGCAAAGGCCTATTTATCGATTACAATACAAATTTTTAATATTTGATGCAAATTTGAGTGTTTTATTCGATTTTTTAAAAAACTACGCTTAAAAAATCACCCGTTTTTTCACAGTGGCCAGATTTTCCATAGAAATTTCGCAATTGTGAGCTTCCGTAAATTTTAAGCCGAGACTAAAATTTCTTTTATCCATAAGAGCCAAAAGAGGACTGTCTTAGCTTTATAAACACAACGTCATTGTAGCATAAGAAAGTAAACGAATTAATATGGAAGCACTGCAATTTATGTACCTAGACAAAAATACAGGACATTCCAATTTTTAAAAATCCCACCTGTTTCGAAACCGAAACTTAGGACTGTTGTAAACACATTCGGCCGTACCAGTATTCAACTTTAGTCCGGCAGTTTACGCAAAGACTCCACAAATATACAGCCATGTTCATCCCGGGCATTAGCTAAATAAATCAAACCTAAACGTCATTTTCAAGAGGAGTGTTGCCAAACCACCAAAAAAATTTACATACGCTGTTGTTTAGCCTAAGTGTTTATAATTTTTATAGATCAAAAATTTTAGTGAATTTTAAATGTTTTCTGATTTTATTCGTTGGAAAACAATAATAAAGGGTTTTTCAACAGGGACGCTGCAAAAGTAGAGCGACAGGGACAGCAAACAACGCCGAATTTCTTGCCGCTCTTTTGACATTTCTCTTCAGTAAGGTTTGGCATTTCATGATGGAAAGATATACGAGCCAAAAACGAGTCGAAATTATTAAAATTTACTACCGAAATTCGGAGTCAGTGGCCTCAACGTTAAGAGCGCTACGTCCAATTCATGGTCGTCATAATCGTCCTAGCAGTTCAACAATTGACCGTCTAGTGGAAAAATTTGAATCCACAGGCACAGTACAAAATGTTCCCGTGCCAGTGAGACAAAGAAGTGCCCGTAGTGTCGAGAATATTGCTGCCGCTGAGGCTTCAGTTGAAGAAAGCCCAAATGTGTCTCTCACACGTCGTTCTCAAGCGTTGGGCATCTCCGTGACGTCGTTGTTGCGAATTTTGCGAAAAGATCTTGGCCTACATCCTTACAAGATTAAATAGACGCAAGAACTGAAGCCGCTTGACCACCAGAAGCGTCGTATGTTCGTGAATTGGGCTGAGCAACAACTTGAAAATGATTCGGATTTTTAGCGCAAAATCATCTTCAGCGATGAGGCTCATTTCTGGCTGAATGGCTTCGTCAATAAACAAAATATGCGGTATTGGTCAGGCAGCAATCCACACGTACTCCATGAGTCATCATTGCATCCCGAAAAAATTACGGTTTGGTGTGGTTTATGGGCCGGCGGCGTCATTGGGCCGTACTTCTTCCGTGATGATCAAGACCGGCACGTTACTGTGAACTGGAATCGCTACCGTTCAATGATAACGGAATATTTTTGGCCCCAATTGGATGATATGGACTTGGAGGACATGTGGTTCCAACGAATGTCGCGAGGTCTATTTATTGGTACTGTTTGACAAATGCTGTACATTTTCACTAAAGCTGGCAGCTAACTAATCGTCGACATAAGTGTTCGATTATTAGTAAGGCTGACAACACAAACGTCCTATAGCGACAGATAGCTTGCGCATAGTTTGCGATTTTCCGCCGCAAAACTAAATTTAGAGTACCTAGTTTCGACTGTCCGTTTTCTAATGGTGGAAAAGTCTCCTTGGTTGGGCGTGAGATGTGCATGGACATCCCCTTCGATCAGCAAAAATGCCTTAAACCGACATAGGCCTTGGCGATTAAGCTGAATTTAGCCATGAGTTTAATGGAGCCCAAGATGACCATTGACCATGACCATTCTTTGGTACAAAATTGTCGCCAAAAACCATCCACAAAGACTCCCACATGATCAGAGTCATTGCGTTGATACTCGTACATATTTGGGTCCTTTTTATATTATCCACGGTTGGTTTCGTTTTTCTCAAAATAATTATTCCCCATGTCTTTGGAGAAAATTGCACAAAAGGTGCTAGACCAACATCAAACAAGAAGACCCATTTGCATTCAAGTAGCGTATTTGTACCCACAAAAGTGCTTCGGCTAATCAGCATTTCGTTTGCTGTCACTACAGCCTACCCTCGTTTGAAGCTAATCTGCGGAACTGACCTTTAACAGCAAGATTCAGATTCGAGTTATAAATTCTTCAATTAAAAACGGAGCGGGCTTATCTGAGGTCTCGCAATACAAACCATCTGCCAGAGGACGAAATTGAAATCGTTTCATTTCAAGTCCCCATCGCTTGGAACTGGCTCGAACTTCGCAATTAGCCGGGGGACACAGATTTTCGAAAAATCCAACAAGAGCAAGTAAATTAACATTTACCCAACTATTATTCTTTTTTCAATTTACAAGCAAGAAAACACGTTTGCCCCTCAAAGCATCTCAAAGCAAACCACCATCTTCAGGATGAGATTTTGCATCGTTCCGACACAAGAAACAAAACAAAAAACAGGAAAAAAAAAACCCCCCCAACTAACAGTCTACTCATCCTAATTGACATCTGACTCTGCCCTGCGGGTGTGTATAGTGACAATGTAATGATTCCTACGTGACTCCTGCTGGTCCTCTTACATCTTCATTTCATTCGTTCCCCATTCACAGCAAAGGAAGAATCACGTAGATTCACGACAACAATGACGCCGATGTTGGCTTAGTAATTGCCTCCGAGTTGGCTGGCACATTGGTCCCAAAACATCCCTGTATTTAGGACGAAATGCAAGGGCTCCACCGAACGCCAAAGGACCAAAATAATAAGCAACCGCCATAAAATTAAGGTACATCCAGCAAATAGAACGTGCCAGTTGATGGAGTGAGGGAGCAAGAACTTTGCTGTAAGTTGGCCTTTAATTTTGAGCTGGCTAATTTGATTTTTGTTTCATTTTCCGAAATCGTTTAACAACTCAATTTGAATGGATGCGGATTGGGTGTTGTGCGATTTGCGTTTATTTATTACCCGAGAGTCTTTTTCACAGTGCAAGCCCTTGTTATATTCCATTTCTGTCATTAATAAGTCGTAATCCTTATTCCATGGCCGTGGAACAACGCGATGCTATCTTTGTGAACAGTGTGCCCGTCTTGAATTTCAATTGTGCGAATTATGCAAATCAACTGGCGACGTGAATATAAAAGGAAACTCATGCGTTATTGTAATATTTGCGGCGAGGAATATCATGTGCCAGGAGCACTTTAAGTGGTCTTAAGGATGTCCCTAATGGGGCAATTAAATTGAATATTTTAAAAGTGATACCAAATTGAATCCTTTAGTGGAACTGAACAAACAATGAACTGCCTTATGTAGGTATAGAGGTTTTCTGTGGGAAAATGGTGAAAAGGAATTGTTTTGAAAGCGGGTCACATGAATGGGGACAGCAGGTACTTAGCAAATTGATACAGAACACGTCCTTTCTGGATATGAGAAGAAGTTGTATGCATGCGGGTTTTACTTATAAATACATATTTTTACTAGCTAACATTGAAGTCGCCGTAGCAAATTCCAGCCGCAACTCTCTACACATATGTAACGCGCCTATTTTTAATGATTTGCCTTTGCCAGAGGAAATTCCAAGCCTGCCTTAGGAGAACTCCTCACTCTAGATGTTAAAAACGTTTTATATAAATTTAAGCATAAGGCGTTCCATCTAAAAGTATCTGCGCAACAAAACCTTTGGCATATTTCCCAAGATTACGAGATCATATTTTAAGAGCCGGCATTTCAAACGCTAGTACCCTTCACCGACAAATCCGCCACATCAGTACCAAGAGAGTTTATCTTTGGATATATGTACTCGAGTGAGTACTTGTGCCGGGAAATAGACATAAAATGTTCCCCCCTAACGGGGTTTATGTGATTTCGTCTCATAAACTCAACTATAGAGCCCATCAATCGTTCATAAATCGACTTTACATCTCTTCATCATGTGAAGGACGACGGAGAAAACAGCACACACCTTCGTGCAAATAAAAAATGCCATATCCGAGGCGATGAATTTAATTTCAGCGGGAAATTTCATCAACACCATGAGAAAGGTCCTTTTCTGTCGATGACGACAAGAGCGCGTCTATGCCAAAGGAGCAGCGAAAGACCGAGAAGGTTATCGAGAGTGGATACGCATCTTTGATTTATTATTTTCGGCGGAGGTGAAAATTCGATTTTGCCTGAGTGTAAGCAGGTGGACGTGCAAGTACACATCCATTTGCAGGTAGGACGTACACCTGAAGGGATATGTAAATTTCGTAAATGCCAGCCCTGGCATATTCGCGACCAGAGAACCATAAAAGCAGAGTTTTATAACTTTTCGTGGAAATGATGGCGAATAACTTGGAATGGATTGAACGGCTAAAAATCACTCTCGCCAAAATAAAGCAATCACAGGGACGAACGACGCGCATCAGAGCGGGCTGTAGTGATTTCAGTCACAAATCATCTCCGGTACCACATACCGACGTGGATGGGCATTATAAATTTATAGCGGACATTTTTCAGCGGATATTGAATTTTAAACGATATTGGTTTCTGTTTGTCCGGTTGCGGATTTGCCCCACAAGCACTTTCAAAATTGCATCCGAATAATTACACTGAAATGTCTGCGAAAGGATTCCCAGCCTTTGGCCAAGAGTCTTGGCAAGTTACTGACAATTAAGTGACTGACCACGATTATGTCCTACAGACTGTTGCAATTATTCTAATTAGCTTAGAGGGGGAGAGCATGTGCGTCCAATGGAGAATGCTGGAGGATACTCCACTCGAACAATCGCGGTTGAGAGCTCTTCCTGAATGTCATGGTGAAATAAATAGACGCCCCTCTAATGCACTTTTAATGGTTGAGGGGGACATTAAATCTGTTGTAACGCATACATGGGTGAGGCCAGGAGCAAGGAAATGGAAGTCAAATTGATGTGCGACTTAATTGCCTTTGCTTGGTTTTCTCGGAAAATGTCGGTTCTTTCTCTTTTTTTGACTCCAAGTCCAAATTCATGGTAGCACATCTGGACAATGTGGTATTAATAGGATGCAAATAAGTCGCAGTGTGTATTCTTGCCACCAGAATGATTGCATTTCCCCAGGTGTATATCGTTCGGCAGCCCTGATTGTAGTTCAAAAGCTAGAAGTCGTCACCTTTTAAAACTTCATCATAAAACAATGACTTGAGTAAAGCCCCAACACAACAACCGAGCAACTCTGGGGTATATAATTTAAACATTTCTTGATATTAGCGCATTTCTTGACCCTCCTCTGCCCTAATTGGAGTAAACACAATTAAAACAAGCCAGCAAAACACAATTCAAATATTGAATACCCAAATGATGCTTGTTTTTCAAATCATCCCAATTCGCCCCTACCCGACCGGCAAGCAGAAAACATCTATTTCATTAGAATGCCCACGGGAGTCGTTTGTAAGGGATGTGCCAACATTGTTATTTACAAGCCTGAACGCATTCCTCCGTTTCTTTGTTTCTCTAATTTTGATTTGCACATGTATCAACTACTACAATAAATAATGATATAACACAAAAAAAAAATCGATTAGCCGCCACACACCTACTGCACGTCTGGTATACGGTATACCAAAACCGCAAGGATTCCCAAAGAATAGAACGAAATTAAGCGAATCGAAGAAAATTTCCCAGAGGAATGAAAGGAATGTGTCTGTTGAGTTATCATGCATGGGACTTGTAAATCCTGACTACCCATTGAATTTTTTAAATTTCCCAAACCATCCTCTGAAAATCGGTCGCTCTCAGTAAATACGTTCAGTTAATGTATGAAGAAATTATTATTATTTTAAGTTAAGCTCTCGGGGGTCTAATGAAGGCTCACAATTTTATTTAAGCATATTCCACATGTGCTTAGATAGAATTGTGAAAAATGAAAGGAATTACCTCAGACGACGAACGAGAGGAAATTCCCAACGTAATATAAAATTATAAACGGCATTCGATTATCCTGGGGGGTGGATTGAAAATCCAAAGTATTTTCCATTTGACATTGTCACGAATGTGAATATTCACTCACTGAAGACAATTATGTGCACGCTGCATGTAGGTAGATGCAGCTCTCTGCACCCGGAGGGCATATGACTACTAAATAAGTAGCTCAGTGCAAGGAGTTTGTATCGTGTAAGGAAAGAATATGCTCGGAATGCAAACATGGTAGTGGAATGCGGTACAAAAAAAAATGTTTCCCAACGTCCAAACAAGAGACTTCATTAAAGGAGCAAGAATGTGGATGAAAACGATTCACTTAACCAAGTTAGCAGATATGGAGAGACATTACAGAGCAAATAGCAGAACTAAGAATAGAATTGCTCAATTTTAGCTTCAGTTTCGAGATACCTATGTGAAACGTTTTTACAAAAGAAGTCATCCGATGTTGTTTGGCTGTCATTTTTTTCTAAAAACTTCGATTCTGTTTTTTGATTATGTTTACTTGAACCTTTAGAATTTTATTGGTCACGTCGAGAAGATGATATCGGCCAAATGGGCGCCGTCACAAATGATTGCCCACCTAAAAATTTCATAAAAGCAGCATTTTTCTATATTTCGAGAGTTTTGGAGTTTTTTGCTTATGTTTTGAAAATTCCTGACTAGGAGAGGACAAAAGCGTCAACCAACAAGCCCATTTAACTCGCGAGCTTCAGGTAAGTAGACCATTTCTTTTGACGTTGCTGGTGTAATGTTGTCTATACTCTCCAAATGTTGTGTCATTATTTGTTTTTCAAGCTTTTGCCCCAACGATTCTTATTTCCTTAAACATGTCATGAGGTTTATCGGCTTTTGACAAAGACAAGACGTTTCCATGAATTCTTCAAAAAGTCTTTATATTGATTTTTATAAAAAGTAACATTTAACTTAATACCAACTAGGAAAATATAGGAAAGTCCATCACATTTGCTGTAACTCTCATAAAATACTCCACAAAAATAGTGACTCTAATTTTTGTTTATATACGGGTTATAATTTTTTTTAAAGAGTTGACCAACAAATTACTAAAATAATCTATATTAATGAACGCACTTTTGCTGTGCTTCTAAACTAGACCAGCGCCGAAAATAAACTAGTTACAATTTTCGATCGAGTTTTATAAAATTGTTACTTATTTTTTTTTTTTAATTCCAGGGCATATCTTTATTTTATAGAAAGTTCACTGAATATTACTACAAAACATCTAAACTAGATCAGCGTCAAGAGTATTTTTACCCTCGTTTTAAATACGTTCCACATAACCCAGGGAGAGAGAAAGTTTCGTACGACCAAGTCTTGCAATCAGTGATACCAGATGAAAACCGACAAAAAATTCGCATACAAATTTTATTTATTATATTTCAAACGTTTGACATTCTCTTGGCATTGCGTTTAGCTGCCCGCCAAGTGGAGGTTTTGATTGACAAATAGTCAAGATTGTCAGGAAACTGTTGCGTTTGTCCAACAATGAGTCTTTCGAACGTTTGTATAGGCTTAGATAAATACAACCTCATAATTTATTCATAAGCCCGTTTAAGTTCTCAAACCCAACAAAGTTCCACGTGCAGTCTATAAAAAAAAAACAGGACTGACAAAGATTTTAAAAGCGTTTTCAAACAAAGTTGTTGCCCGCTTATTGCATCATTTATTTCCAAACAAATAACGCGACTAAAGGTAATACCTGTAATTCAGTTCCCACCCAAATAGAATTATTATCCTAAGAACCGCCTAAGAGGAAAATTTCCACGGAAAGTGACGAACCAGGAAAATTGAAAAGAAAAACCTCATATTCATGATGCTCCTTGTTAAATATATCTGCGCTACATGGGTAAGATTATCTCCAGCTTAAGTGTACCTTTTCGTTTGGAAGCAATAGCGCTTGGTGTCAAACATAAGCACGACCAGCAAAGAGAAAGGTATAACAAATAATGGGAAGCATCGTTTTAACGAACAATTGCAGAGACTTGCAGTTGCAGCTTAAAAGAAGAAGGAGAGAGAGAAATACTTTTCCTCTTTTACCTGCCATCTTTTATGGGACTTATTTCTTTCGTTCATCGGAAGGAAGAAGGAACGCCTTGGTACTTTTTTTTTATTTGTTGGCCAAAGTGGTTAGGAGATTTGTTGTTGACGATTCTATTTTGATTGCACGTCTTGGGGTTGCTCATAAATATTATGTAGAACTACGAGAAGGGAATTTCCGAATGCAAATGTGATTTGGCCCAGGAATGCAATGATAAAAATGTTTTGTGAACAAGGACTTGATAAATTGAACTTGTTTTTGTATTTTCAACGAAGCTAGTGAGCTGTGACCATCGTAAATAGTGTTTTTGAGGTAAGATCTCAGCAAAGCAAAGTAAAGTAGGATTTTCAGCACTCAATTACAACAACTACGCTCTACTTGACACTTTGAGACTCGCAGTAGCTGTTTTGTGCTGAAAATCCTACTTAACTTTGCTTTGTGGAGATCGAAGCTCAAAAAAACACGCCTATTGTTACTTTAACCAGAAAGTGGAGCTGTTTCGATTATGGAAAACACACGGCGCTATAAAAAAAAAATATTTAGTTGGCGCAAGAGGTCCATAGGAACCCTAGACCTAGCTTCTCACAGTCATTGTTTTTTTTTGAGTTTTTCATTTTTAGGACTTTTAGAAGAGATTTACAATTTTATGCCGAGTCCAAACGGCTAATTGAGAATCTCTTTCATGACAGTTACACTCTCGGATGCAACACCACTAAGCCACTGCGCCAACTATCTAGTACCCCTTCAAACTTGACCAAAGCTCATGCCAGCTTGTAGGCAAAGATGGACCAAAATAAAAAGTCTGTGTCAGTGAACTTCTAAAACCATTCTAAGCGAATTCCTTGATTTCCATTTCAGTCCTTATCAAGGTCAAGCGAATATTATTTGCAGACTCTTTCTCACTGTGATAGTTCACCCAGTCCTTCTTTCGACCTCCAGCCTCTATTGATTAATTTAAATTGAAACAGTTTTCTTCAATTTAATTAAAAGTTAGACGACCTTTTAATTAAATATTCAATCAATCGAGTGATAGTGCAAACTTTTCCTTTGGACCGCGTTGGCGGAGTAACCTACCAACTCGAGTGGCATAAGTGGTAAATACCAAAAAACTTGGCGTTCCTGCATCCAATTAAATTACTGCGAAGTTAAAATTATTAAATGCAATCTAGCGATATAGCGACTTTTGAATTTTTTAGATGTAGGGGCGACCCTAGATTGTTGTAATGGATTTGACACTAACGACAGTTATTACTTTTCATTTTGAAATTGCCACTGCCGTGGGTCTAATTAATTTTGGCAATTTTATTTGTTTTCACGCAACGCCACGAGTTGGGGGAGATTGCCAGATTGGCAGCACCAGCTAATCTTGTTGAGATTTTTTGTGTTTTATTTATTTTCTTTTGAGAATGTTGACGATTGTATAAGAGATGGTGTCCTTCTGTGTTTGACAGTCATTAAATCTGGGATATAAATACGAACAATTTTTCATGAGTTTTACACTCTTTGTTTGGCGGAGGAGAGAGAGAGAGAGAGAGAGATTTGTTCGCGACAATAGCCCTGTTTTTTTGAGCTTCGATCTCAGCAAAGCAAAGTAAAGTAGGATTTTCAGCACGCAATTACAACAACTACGCTCTACTTGACACTTCGAGACTCGCAGTAGTTGTTGTAATTAGTGTGCTGAAAACTCTACTTTACTTTGCTTTGCTGAGATCGAAGCTCAAAAAAACACGGCTATTAATTAGTATTATTTATAACTAATAAAGGTGACGAAATATTATGCGTGTTTTTTTAGCTTCGATCTCAGCAAAGCGAAGTAAAGTACGATTTTCAGCCCGCGATTGCAACAACTACTGCGAGTCTCGAAGTGTCAAGTAGAGCGTAGTTGTTGAAAAAAGAACGAAAATTCTGAAAATTCGTACCGATAACGAAGCGAAGTTCAGGCTTCTGGGCAAACTAGAAGATTTCCACGCAATTTGGGGAGTCGGGGTATAATCCCAACTCTGATTATTCAAGTATACTTTTGAAGATGTATAAATAAATAGTTCGACTTCTGATTCCGATTCTGATGCAGACCACCGGCAAACGTCAAAGTAAATCAAATACCCTAGCTGAATGGTGAAGTTTCGCACTATTTCTCATAATTCATGCAGCCGTCAGTGGGCCAGTTCTTGGCAACACATAAATCCTAAACCCATTTATCATTTTGATCGAAAAAGTGATGAATGACTTGCTAGAGGGGGTCGGAGAAGCACCTCCGCTCCCCTGCCCTAATCCACATTTTAAGTCGCAATTATTTATTCAATAATTCAGACATCCCTTCGCACCCGTTGACTGTATTTTCCAAGTAAACACCAACAAATTGGTTATACAGCAAATAAATTTACACCCTCACATCATCAATGGCAAAACCCAACAACTGGCCCTTGTTGTGCGTCCAAACCACCCACCCGCAAAGTCATATGTACGCCGTGGTTTCGTTTTTCTTCCCCCCCCCCCCAGCCGACTGTATACAAACTGAAAGAGGATATAACCCATTGAATAGTCGGTGTATCCACAAATAATTTCCTGCCAATGTATTGCGATTTTAGGGATTCATTATGTCCAACTGCAGAGCGAAGGATTGATTTTTCCTTTTTAGCACGGTGCATAATTCACAGAAGTACAGATACAAATCAAGGACAGACTATTTCAGTTCCAAGTCAAGGATCGACCCTCTGTGAAGGTGATTATTGAAAATAAATTACATGCTCGGTTGATGGTAATTGGGCCATGCCCATTTTTTTACTCGGCTACCCTTCGCCGTTAACGAATCAAAAAGTGTTTGCAGTAGGTATCCTTCGTATGGAACATTATCGGTGGCAACTTAGTGAACCTTTTACAAAAGGAGGTGATTTAATCAGCTTACCAACACTGGAAAATATGTCAAAAGGTGTAAATGCAAAAGGATTAAAAAAAACAAAAACACATGAAATGCGTGGGGATTTTTAAATGGGTGACTTTATTGCTTCGTACTTTATGTTAAATTTCTTTAATGGAAAGCATGTGTACATGGTACATACATGGCAGCTCATTAACTGGGAACAAGGACACATGCGAGTGCTTACTGTTTACATTACGCCACGTAGCATTTAATTACGATCAAATAAAAGATTTATCTTGATCTTTATGGTATTGTTTTTCCAAATTGCGCGCCAAATTGTGACTGCCATTGGAGGGATTGGAGCTTGTTATGTTCGCATAAAATGATTGAATGCTCATTGCAAATTGGTAGAGCAGTTAACAGTTCGAGATGAGGGCGAAAACATACATGGTCAGGACTTTGATTGCTCTGAAAGTGTGTTAACTTATTTCTATGCAGAAGTTTAAGACAAACAATTTATATGAAATCCGAGTCAATATAAACAATCCTGCAGGGCTTTATGGACACGAGGAAATATAATGGATACATAGAGACTAGTGAAAAGGGAGTATGAAAACTGACTTCTTCAGTCTGACAATTCTCAAACTTGCGCTAGAAACTTCATGCAACCCAAAATTTATGTGTCCACCTTCGACTGGGCTTCGTCTGACAAACCAATAGCCCAAAGTCTGTCTAATTCTAATGGAAACACACAATCGGTTTGGCAACTATCCAAAGCTGCTGTTGTGTACTACTTTCTCTCCTTTCTGCAGCAATGCTCTCATTAAATCTTTGGTTAAATCTGCCCAACGCTAGTATGCACTTCTCTGTTTACGATTATAAACCGCATAATTGCCAACGACTTTAATCTCCGGTATGGATAATATGTTGCCGCAATACACGCTTTCAGAGGACTCCCACACACACAGATGCTTTTCTATTAGGAATTTGTGCAGTTTGCGTAAAATTGAATTTGCCGGATGCCCCCTCCAAGCCTGAAGGCATGTCCTTTTCTGCAACCGGCAGCAACATCGAGAAATTACAACAGTCAGTCTACCCGCAGTCAAGCACACCGCATTACGCCGTCGAAAATATGTTCGGAACTTTTTGTTTGTAGTGTCAAAATGTATGAGGATTTTGGGGAATCCCTGCTACTTGACGAAAATGTGATTTTGATGGGAAAACTACTTGTGGAAGTTGGGTGGGGTTCTTCCTAAAAGAATGCAATCCTTTGCTTACCTGCACGACGTACCTACATTCGAAAAATAGAAACCAAGCCAATTAGGGAGTTGGTTACAATCGATAGAGAGGACATTAACTGCATAAGGTATCAGTACAAGAAAACTATGCGAAGAGCAGTCGATACTCGTGCTGGTTTTTGCAAAATATTTACATCGATCAATCCCTAAAATGAGTCGGTCCCGGTTGCGGTTTCTACAATTTCAAATCCTCTTTTGTTTAGTGTTGCATCATGCATGCTAATGGAAGAGTAAGTGAAGTAGGAGGCGACGTCTAAATGTCCTTTAAAAAAACAAAATCGGTGAGTTCTTTTTCGTAATAGGATTACTGTGGTTGCAAGCGTCTAGGTTTTGCTGCAGCATCAGAGGACATCTATGAAAAAGTTGAATTTTTTCTTCTTTTCTTTCATGAGACTAATTCGAGGATTTGCACATGGCGAATATTGTTTTCAGATATTTGATGCAGTGGATATACAGTGAGTAACAATGTAACATAGCTAAGACATAGATACACGATTATTGGTTTGTAAATCAGTTATCTTGCTTTATCAGTTTGTATTTGAAAATTTACATTCCCTCCGTCCGAAAAGCTTTAACTCTGGTACACTGAGCATAATTTTGCGTGGTCCTCAATTTGATGCCGTATAATTTATTGTACCAGAAGTTTCCTCAATAATATGGCCTAGTGTCGTTTCTAAACGCCTTCTCTTCTTCATTATCAGTGACCGCGTTCCATTAACCACTAGATGTCTAGCGCATACTAACACATTTGGAAATTTAACATTAAGTTTTGTTTATGCTCCTTTTCACTCCAAAAATTTGCTTGTTTCCTGTGAGAAAATATAATAATTTTAACCCTTAAGTTCCTGACGAACTCCCATCCCCTCTTTTGTTGGTTTTAATCCATTAATTCATCCATCAGTCAATGCTGCCACTGATTTAATTTGGGATGACATCCAGCAGGCTTTTGACAGGTTTTTTACTCCATTATTGGTGTCAAATACTACAAACTACAACATGGAAAAAAATCTATATTTACAATAAATTTCTTTTCCAATTGGCAATCTATTATGTCAACAAATGAAAATGCACCCATTCTTTGACTCAGCAATTATGTTTGCTTTCAATAAATAATTCCAAGAGTACCTACCAACTTTTATCAAAAATTCGAGCTGCAATGACTCGCCCTATGAAATATTCATAGTTCCATTAAGTAAATCGATAACGAATTCCAATTATTCTACGTGTTTAAACTGAAATCCAATTACGGTTTGAGTAACCGATCCCTTCTGTCAACACATAAACTTATCAAAACCACAAAACAAATCCCTAACCCAAAAACATCTATACGAATATTGTCTAGAGTTTGAAGGGGGATGAGCGTTTTATACTCCCATTTCCCGGTGCTCAGAATTCGAATGTCGAATGTGGTGTGTCCCCTTGGATAGAGAGAACATTACTTTTATACAATAATTACAATATGAATCATGGTGACCGCTTCTGAAGTGATTTAGTTGTGGATTATGGTTTAATTTATTTTCAGAATTAAATTAAATATTGCTCCGTCCGCAGCGTAGTTTATACACACTCATGTGATATCCATATCTGAAAACGGGTTGAATAGAAAATAGAATACATAAAGGAATAGTCACCGTGACTGATACACGGCAGAAGACATTAAAGTTAGGTTAGTGGTGCAGAAAGGATCAAGCAAATCTGGCCATGGGTAATTTATCCGTGTGCAGTGACACGAAAGGCGTAGGTACCTATAGTGAGGCAGATAAGTGATGTGTTTTGGACTGAATTACACGTTGGTCTTGCGCTTGGGCCTGCCCTTTATGTTTTGAAGGTGAATTTTCTCAATTTTGTTAGGCTCATCATTTGCATGTTAATTGAGTCGTTTAAATTATTTGCAGAATATTGTAAGGAATGATTTGAGAAGCGATCAGAATTGTCACATCAGTCAGATGGCAATAACACTTGAAATCTGCTAACTGGTACAGCGCCATTCCATTTCAATGTGTTCCGCCATTTAGAGATCGATCTTCGAGTATCGTCATTTTTGTATCGTGCATTATCGCTTGCTGAGAAAAATAACTCGTTGAGTTTTTACAATAATTATTGATTTCAGTTGCTGTGTGTTTTATTTGTGAAGCTAATATGTATCATTTTTAGTTTGTCAATCGAATCGAATTTTTATTAATAGGCGTGTTTTTTTTAGCTTCGATCTCAGCAAAGCAAAGTAAAGTAGAGTTTTCAGCACACTTATTACAACAACTACTGCGGGTCTCGAAGTGTCAAGTAGAGCGTAGTTGTTGTAATTGCGTGCTGAAAATCCTACTTTACTTTGCTTTGCTGAGATCGAAGCTGAAAAAAACAGGGCTAATGTTGCCACGTGCAACAAAGTGCAAAAAAGTGCTGCCAAAGTTACCCTTTCACTTTCGGATATTTTCTCGAGACTCGCGATGTTCATTTAAAATGAGAACTCTTAACAAAAATGTAACTACTATAATCAAATTATAAATATTTCTTTACAAATGGAAAAAAAAGAAGAAAAAATTAGCAAAATAACGAGTAACGAGTGATTCGCATACATAATACTAGAATGTTCTACATTTAATAAAAATTGTACCACAGTAAAGGTACCTACTACAGTTTGAATTGCAAATTGCATATTAACTCGAGTAAATTTTTCGTTTTTCTATTTTTATTTTGGCTGAATATTTAGTCTTTGACACACACTGAGTTATTGGCTTTGTAAATTTTCAAACTATATAATCTCAATGTATCAAATACACATTCAGCGTAAGTTTACAATTCTGAAACAAAAATGTATGCATCTGCTTGTCAAAGAAGCCCGTTCATGTGTGCATCAGTTTGAAGGCATAAAGCGAGTACAAAAATATGTCACAATGAGGCATAGCATTAAATCCCGAACGTCGAACAACGAAATTTTGTTTAGTTCAAACGAATTCCTTAGCACACTCACTGTTTGTCTCCAATATCCGCAATATTTAATGCAAGAAGGTCAACAGTCACAGGCAGCTCAAATCAAGTCAGAGTAGATCTGGATAGGTTAAGGTACAACCTACACATCCTACTTGCGGAAAAATAAATCAACTACGTACACAAAAGAATAAAAAAACTAGCTGAATAAATAAAATCGCCATTCTTTGAAACGGAAAATCACTTTATAAATAATTCCGCAAAAAGTTAACGTACACCCGGGTTGACATTGAAAAACGTTTCCTTCTTCCGAGACTTGAGAGATTTCTTGTGAATCTTTGCATTCGATTGAAAGAAATCCCTAAGGCATGGATAATTTTACCCAAATCGAGTTCAGCGTTAAATTATGGCTTCTTGTTGCCAAAATTGTTGTTGCTATCATAGGTACCCACACTGTAATTGTACATGGCATTTTCGTAAATGTAAACTCCAAATTAGAATTCGAAAAGTCAAATTTTATAAAAACAAATGACCACTCTGCCTGGCTCGTCACCGCAAAATGTCATTTACACGGCAGCGTTCTCATTTCAACGGGAATACGGAATTCTGGAGCATGAAATCCATACGAATGCCTTGCAGAGTGGTGCACTTTGTGGGTTAATTTCAATGCAAACCCAGGTATGATTCTAAAAATCTGTGAGAGGATGAAGGTACTTCGCTCCCTGTTGCCATCGCTGTGAATGTGATGACCCCAACATTCAGTTAACGTGTATATGTACCTACGTTGAAATGAAATTTGGCCCCCTGTTTTTAGCTTTATGACTTTCTGGGGTTCTTGTTTTGTGTTAGTCCAAAACAGAAAGTCCCCTACGTGTCAACGTCATGGTCAGTCGGAGGGAACTGGTAGTGACCGTGTATACCATTGCGTTGTGGTAAAAGAGAGAAATGTCAGGCCAGCTACGTGTGTATGTTTCCTGCTTCGGACAAAGCTAATATCCACAAAATTCAATTTTGTGCTGCATCAAATGGGAAATTAACTAGCCGAGCATAAAGACCGTACACGTGCAGTGACACTAATAGAACTCTGGGCTTTTAATAACACAACCCACTTGACAAATGAGGCAGTGGATATGATTTTTAAAACTGCGTAGATTGGGTAATTAACAGTTGTTTAGAAAGGCTTCCTGGTTGAGTGTTTGTGACATATTTTGTCCTATAAAACTACCTATCTAGTGAGTAGTTTGATTAAAAAATGGCAAAATTTATTTCCTACGGAAGGTCAACACTTTTTCTACTTATAAGGACACATGGAAGGTGAATTCTTCTACGTGTCAGGAAAATATCCACCTAAATACAGCATCCTCCAGCACTGAACACAAAAGACCATTGATGTGTGAAAGTTTGTTGACAACAATGCCTTCGTTTACCTTTGTCCCTAGAACAGTACCATATCTCTCCAGTTTTATAGGAAGTTTACACGCCCAACAGCATGCTTTTTTTGGACAGTACGTTCCTGAGTAAATTTTGCACAATTTTTTCCACAGCACTGTACACACATAATCAAAATCAATTTCCGAAATTAAATGTCCTCCCCCCGCAAAGCTGGGCTAAAGGGAAAGCCTTGGGTAGGTTCTTATATTCCAGACTAGACCTGAAGCACCAAGTCATTGTGCAACGCCTCTCTCAATGGGTATGTATGCCAGACACCCGTACGGCACACACGTACACTGTTCATGAAATTTTAATTCAAATTAATTAGAAACTTTTGGAGAGTGTTTTCCTCCTGTACCTACAGTTCGCATAATCTTTCACAACAACTTTTCATTATGTCTTGAAACTTGTCCATAAATGATTGAGCTTGAGGACAATTACTGCTGCGGACAGGAAATTCACAAATTATATTAAAATGCTAATAACGCCCTGAGCGCTTGCACCTTAAGAGTAATTTCATTGTTATTGCTATGCAGGAGCAGGATCCTGCCATGATTTTTTTTCGTAATAATGTATAATTTCCTTTGAGCCAAACATTAAAGCCTTCGGTCTCAAATCTTCTCGCGAGGATTTTTTTTTATTTTGCCAGCAAATAATAGATCCTGTTTGTTCCTACACTCTTTCCAAGAAAAGGATTTTTTATCTAAGACGTTCGCAGGGGAAACAACTTAGCAGCAACTGACACTCAAAGTTTCACCTAGAGGAAGAGGAACTACAGTTCAATTTAACTTCTCTCTTCCTTTCTAAAGGACCATCAGAGCGCTGTCAACTTTGTATTCAGCAAGAAAGTGGCGATACTTTCTTCCACCTTTGTCTCAAAAGAAAACTTTTCGCACTAAGGGATATGCAATGGAAAATTCGTTCCACTTGGCAAAGTGTTAATACCCACTTTTCCGTGCGACACACGAAAAGTGTTTTCTCTTGTCTTTCTTCGTTTTTGAATGGCAAATTGTTCCAAATTTTTCCCTAAAGTGCAAGCATCGTTTTCGTCGTTCATTTCTTACAATAAAAAGCAAAAACTAACCACCACCGCAGCTATTAACGTCTCGCAGATGAACAGATAACTACTTTCGCCCCGGCAAAGGAAAACAATTAATTACCCATAACCGGGTAATTAGGGAAGCGAATACAAACAGGATAATCAATACTCAATCATCTTTCAGTCCCTTTGGCATTTATATGCTTAATTCCGAGTCGATATTTGCCCAGGGAGGATATTCGCTAGTAAATTTTCGATTTCCATTTCGCGTTTTATTCAATTACTTGGGCTGATCTCTTAAGAGGACAAATCCAAGCGGATTGCTCTAGCAGGATGTGTGAAGTGGAGGAAATGAGGAGCGAAATCGTTAAGTAAACGAAAATGACATACAATAAATTTTTACATCCATAAATACGTAATTGCAGCTACGTACTGGTTTGGCGCGCGGCATCAAGGATTGTGGGGATTTCTTTTAGAAGTACTCCACGACCTAAAAGGTTTTCAATACAAATGGTTTTCAATGGGAAAATGGGGACCGGGTGTTTGGTTGTTAAACACATTTCAGAGTACCTGCCATATCAATTCATTACTCGATTTTTATGTCCCTACATTAGAGCCCACATCCGAAGAACACCCGCGCAGCATATATCTTGGGGGAATCTTTTTTGTTCGTTCTCCTTGCCTGTCGATGGGGTAGATAAACTCTAAAATTCATTGAAAAATCACATGCGACAGTGATGGCAGCAGTGGCATTATCAAAAAAAAAAAACTTAGATTTTCCATTAGGGCAGAACGGCAAAAAGAAGTACGTCTCCCCGGAGTCGCAGTAGGGGAGGTTTTCGCGAAGGTTTTGTGCAAAAAAAGCGGAGAAATTTTTGCGCTCTTTCTCATTCTTTAGTACAGATGCCATTATGGGGTTTTTTCCATGCACTTACTCTTACATGCTTCGAGTTTATTTTGTTCTTTTCGTTTTGTGGTATGGTTTCATCATTATTTTCGGAAGTATACTAATGCTGGGCTTTAGTCAGGAATCGATTTGAAATTCGAAGGGATCTCTATTCTCTCCCAAAATTTGTACTAATCGGTGCAATAAATTTGGATTCTTGTCATTAACATTGTTAAGTGAAGGCCATGCCAATGCACTTAAAGGATTTGGAGTATTTGCCGAAATTTGGTTGAAGTAACTTTTGAGGTCGTGACAGATACAAAAGGCGTCCGTAGACCATTAGTAAATGTCCGACCTTTCAACGAAATATGATGACCAAATCCAATCAAGGCAAATGTTCCCAATCATTCAAGTGCTTTTGTTGAAAAATAATTTGTCAACCAAGCACTTTTTTCGCCTTGCTGTCGATCGGTGAAGTGGGTACGAAAATTAAGGGAAGTTTGTTAGCAGTTGGTACACAGATTTCTAACACAAACTGTTGTCAAATAAATTTCTTATTATTTTACTTCTGTTTGCACAAAATTTCTCTCATTTAGATAATCGCAACTTAAGAAGATCGCAACATTCTACGTTTTTGTCATGTCCCAAAGAAAATTAACCCAGAGCTGATTCGTTTGCGTGCGCTCTTTAACTTTCGGAAAGAATAGTAGTACTAACATCTGTTAAGAGCTTAAGCTGAAAGGCAACTATCCTAAGGTCACTCCAAGATAGAAACTCAACAAAAATTGGAGTAAATAAACCCAGACATGTGGCATTGGCAATTTCCCCACCCCCCTTCAATATTTTATTGACTTTATCTGCATAAGTAAACTGTACTTCCCTTAACTACGAGGTCCAATCAAACAAATCCATCCGAGCACCTAAGCAAATAACTCGAAAAATTTCCCAAATAAACGCTTCTTATATTGCCTTCAAATTGGGAATTTGTTTGCAAATATTTACTCACATCTATCTGCTGGCAAGGTAAATCCTGCAGCATGACACATGAATGGCCATCCATAAATAACAGAACTTAAACATATAGCTCGCATAATGTCCTCGTGTCACGTACATGTTGTATCCTTCCACTACCCGAAATAACTGATTTATTATTTGAATCCACCAAAGACGACACACGTACTATTCCCGCCATCGCTCTGTATATTTATCCTTAATATCCTATTTTCGTCGTTTTCAATTGATTTACGAAAGAAAACTGTGGCACACTTCACATTCTTTTAACAGCGCGACAAACAGACGCTGCGTATGTGACGTTAGGCAGCGAATAAACATCCACGGAAGCGGATCAGTGGGATATGTACCATGAAATCCGAACACACCCATGGATCACGTATTCAAAACAGGTGTGTCTGACGTTCGCCAAACCAAACTAAGACCCATTCGCTTGTTTATGCTCGTGTTAAATCAACGAAATCCGTTTTCGGATTACCCAGCTATGATATACTCGTGTGACCTACCCACGAAATGGGTACAGTCGTCCCGTTTGATGGAGTGAAAATTGATTTCCCTCCTCCTCGGGGGAGACCGCACTGCGAAATTCCAAATTACTGAGAACATCGCAATTCAACTCCTTCAACCGATGCGATAAGTTTGACTAACCAAATTGTAATCAATTACCAAACTGCCAAACCAAACAGCATATGTGGCAATGCATGCTTGAATGGCGAGACGTATGGTGTGTGTAAGTAAACCACAGCAGCAGACACTAAATAGCAAATTTCAGAATCAAATTCCCATTTATTGGCTTCGGAGTAAATTAAACATGAGTAGCTCTCGGGGGCAGGCGGATGGGTTGACAATTCAATTATTGCATTATCACAAGGACGACGACAACGGCTACGACGCAAGCGATGAGGATGTTATTTCAATTGTGGCGGAATTCATTTAGTGTTTGACATTTCCGATTGAACAGTTCATGCAGGCACTGGGGCGTATGCGTGATACTTTTTTCTTTGTTTTTTTTTTTGTCGAACGCGTGCGGATTCGATTTTTCACAGCCAATTTCATTTGGATTGATTTTGATTTAATTAGACAAGTTTGCGGGTTATGCTAATGGAAACGGGTTGGCTCAGGCAGGAGATTCAAACATTTAAGTGGATTAGGGAGAACCTGAGTGGGCGGTTGAGAAAAGTGGGACTAATGAGCTAGGCCACGAAAGTTATTAAAGAGGCAAATTTGATCTGGAACGAAAAAACGCTCAAGATCGATTTGTTCGTTCCCATCTCTTATCACTCTGTTTACGAGGACGTATTTTGCAGGCGGTCTACTGAAAGAAGACAATTTGCTCATTTTTTTCATTGAAATTAAATCCATCCGAGAGCTACAAGCTTTGAAAGGGTTTGAACAATTGACGGCGCTCGGTTTTACAGTGAATGGCGTAAAAATGAAGCCCCAAATTTTCTATTGTTGTAAGCTGAGCGGGTTTTGATGTCCCAGTGCACCAGACGACTTACGAAGACTTCGACATTTAATTGGAACATTCAGATGTATCCCTCTTAATAAGTGAGTGAGGTTCGACTTTGGCGAAAACGCAGACACAAGATAGTAGGATATACCCAAACTAATAATCTACTGGAAGGTGTAGATATTTGTAGCGCAGCTGTTTTTTCAAACATTTATTGACTCGTCTGACTTTTATTACAGCTAAAAAAGAAAGTCACTTTGCCAGCAAACTTACTTGAGTTCAGCGATGATAGGTGATCGTCGGTGACGACGTTGAATCGCACGTTGACTCCGAGTAACGATAGTAATTATTGAAAGGACCGGTGTATTTAAAAAAATTCATTACAAACCATTAATTGGTTCAATATATTTGAAGCCTCTTAAGCCAACTGCTTGCGAAAATTTCACCGAAAGTCGGTTAAATTTGCCATTACATCCTTTCAAATGAAAACAAATTTATTTCTGCTATGATGTTATTCTTAAATTTCAGCTCAACTCTTTTAAACAAAACAAACCATTTATTAACGTGAACCTATTTTGGGGGGAAAAAAAAAACAAAAACAGATTCTCCCAAATACATATATCACATTTCCGCTTCCTTGTAATCGAAACCACTTAGAATGGTGGCGCAAACTTTACCCATCGAAACTCGTGCACACACACACCCTCCTTTCGAGGTGAAAATAAACCCAGAGCCGGGAAGATTTAATTAAATTCAGTAAAGTCTTGTTGGGTATTCTTGTAATTCTGAAAATTTGCTCAGTCAATGATAATAACATTCAAAGTGCACCCCTGTCTCATATCGAAGGGTTAAAGTGAACTCGACACCATACGAACACACCCACGCGGTTGTTCACATTTGTTAAGCAAATTCAAACACCCGGCTCTCGATCTCCAACCCACACTTGATTGCAGTCAGTTGTTCGTTTGCGTTCCCTCTAAATTTATGCATCGCAGACTGTCGAATCGGATCTGCTTCGTGTTGTGCGCTGAAAAGGACAAGCGGAACATGTGTCATCGTATCATTTTGTAATTTGCAAACAACAGAAAAAGCATACCGGGGTAAGAATCAAAGTAAACTCTTTATATTGAGATAGATATTTGCATATAGCATCTGTGAGGGATCACACCGACACCTATGTATGTATTATGCAATCTAAGACGATTCGAAAATTTGTAATTCAATAGGACTTAGACACACTTTGTCATCATCGTGTTGCGTTTGCTCTAAATCTAAAAGTCAAATTATGTGCCCATAAGTGCTGATAGTCGACTGGCGCGATGGTGTGAACAACCTGTTCACACGAGCGTATTTGTATGCATTGCGATTGAGCCGAATGAATTGCTCTTGCCGGGGATAAGGCGGATATTAAGGAAGCAGGAACATCAATCTTTCGGCTACGAAGTCGACCTCCTCTATGTAAGCGGATTATACAATATATGGAAATTGTTTTACGACTTAGCTACTCACATAGATGTGGCCTTGTATCGTTATGTCTCATTAATGACTGTGGGAAATGAGCAAAAGATAAGGAGACTTGAAAGGAAAAAACAAAACAATCTATGCGATTTTGAAAGGAAATTCATAAATATTAGAGATGCGGAAAATTCGAGTTAACACAGGGTAATATGCTAAATGCAATTTCGTAAAGTCCTACGAAGTACTGTATGCATAATACAAACCAAATGGAATCCGTGTGCGACCTTTTAGCACGGCCATAACTGCGTAAGCTCCATTTAAAAACATCCATCTATATTTAGTTCCAAGAACTTTCGTCGATGGATATATAAGACTTTCAAGTTGTTAATGGCCGCATTCAAGAATCTAGTTATCGTAAGTCGACTAGAATGGTCTGGATGAGATGTAACCTGAACGCAAAAGCTAGATTGGTCGGGAACGTCACTTTTTCTGCGTCAGTTACATATGAGAACTGTCAACTTAGTACTCAGTCACGAATTTCTTGACTAGATTCGTCGGCTACCCCTCCCATAAACGTCAACTGAAACAGCTGCTCATTTGACCTATTTCCCCCGATCAAAACCGAGATACACTTAGTGAGAGAGCTGTCAGACTTACTAAACTAGATACTTGAACGTCCCCAATGACTCCGTTCAGCTGGACCCTTCTACTGATGTGCTAAATGGCATCGGCACAGAATTGAAGCGATGAATATCTCTTAACGAGGACCCTTAAGTTCGAAAGTCCGATCTCAACGTAACAATAAAATATTAGATAAAAACTTTGGGCCTTACTAACAATCATTTTTAACCTTCGTCTTATATATTTTGCAGGTCACAATATGGAATTTTGTATTTCCCATTGTGAGTTCGAAAAAGTTACCCTGGACACTAAAAATGTTTACTAGCATCGCGCTCTGTGTAGCTAAGTGTAAAACCTTACGACTAGCTTTTAAGTTCAACTGGGGCCGTCCGATGATAGGCCTGTTTTTTGAGCTTCGATCTCGGCAAAGCAAAGTAAAGTAGGATTTCCAGCACGCAATTACAACAACTACGCTCTATTTGACACTTCGAGACTCACAGTAGTTGTTGTATTCGCGTGCTGAAAATCTTACTTTACTTTGCTTTGCTGAGGTCGAAGCTCAAAAAACACGCCTGATGACCCTTCATGACTGATTCTAAAAAAGCAGCGCAACGTCACATTCTCCGGGGAAAATTGTTTCCGACTTATCATCTCACTGTAGCCTCAAGTTTTGGAAAATGTTTAAAACAATTTCTTGAAAAGGATGTGCTGTGCTTCTAATGTAATTTTAGGATTCCTATCAAACTGGAGTTCATTAAACCAGAGCAACACCGTCACAGCTGGGTGACGGTTACTCGATACTTCACTGAAGAATCTAATCTATAAGGAATTGAGTCCTTCAAATATATACCAAATTTAGCTCCATTCTAATAGCAGGGCCAATCAAGGCCCAAATGACGCTCATAAAAAGACACAGCCAACTCCTTCCGCAGACTGCGACTTACTTTCAATTTATCGTCACACTTAGTTGCCATGCCTTCTTAAGCCACCCACACAATTATTTGCAAAATTCGATTAAGCTTAATTCGAAAAATAAATGCAAAGCCCCAGGATAACTCGATTTCAAACCGCGCCATTCCCAACTGCAATAGCTATAACCTCATTTCTCGCTCATCCGCGCATAGCCAATAAAAACCAACATGAATAATATTACAAAATCGATCGTCCTTTCAGCACTTCTTACATCTGGTAAATCGCTGTCCATTAGCAGCTTATTTCTCGAATCCCAGCAGCCAATTAGAGACGAACACTCCAATCCGCCCTCGCAGTCGTAGCCTTTGTCTAACCGACAAACAGCCTTGGTTCAGTGCCCTTCACTCTCATTGTGTTGACGATAGCGGCAGCCGGCAGGCGGCAGCTAGTAAGCGCTTGATATCATCCACCCCTGCAAACTCACATATAATTTTCGCTTAATTTGCATTCTTCTACTTTTGTCGTCGTCATTGTCCTTTCTATGTGCTCTGTGCGACACTGCAACCCTCGGCGAAACTCAGTTTAAGGTTATTAATTGAATTTACAACGGACAATAGGTTTCTGCATAACTGTGGCGTAGAAAAATTGAAATACTAAAGAGGATTTATAATAAGGACAAATTGAAATAAAAACTAAAGCAAATAAAAAAAAAATCGATGTGCACGACAAACAGTGAGCAAGGATATGATTTTTGTCGTCATTGTCGCCGGGAACGTGACTGGATTTCATCTCCTTTGCTTCGATGTTCTTTCGAAGAAGAGCAAAACATATTGCAGTGGGTGGCCGGTGGTTGCATGCGAAATTCGAGCCCCAATTAATTTTGCATTACACTGTGGCACACAGTTCATTTCGGATGCAATCGATGGTACTATTAGACGAGGACACTGCTCGAATGCTGCTGACAGGCAAAATCGTTGCAAACGTTAATCGTACTCGTACATAGACAGGACATGACACGACACTGGGTACAAGGCATTCAATGACATTGAGTATGGCAATACGACTGCGATTGTTCGTATTGTTTGACAGTTATTATCAACCCTAGGTCATCATCGGAGTGGATGCGAACGATGTGCACATGGACATATTGTTTTTTTTTACTAAATTGGAATCCTTCTTTTCTTGAAAATCCCAAGCACCGATATTAGTTTGGGTGGGTATCAGCGATTACAGATTGAGCTGTCGCAAGAGTAGTCGTATGTTCTTTTAAGTAGACCACTTGTTATTCACCTTGGGGCTTTGAAATAAACTTTAGAATGTTCAAGAGCCTTGAGGGTTGTTGTTGACATTGGTGTCCGATGAGTTATACATTGTGGAGCAAAGGCCATTAGATGGATTTATATATTGAGCATAGAAAACGAGCAACTACCCAGTTTTTTTGTATGTGACGTTAGGGACTCACTGGTGGAACTTTGTTGGCTAAAAATTTATCCAGATTGAGCTGGCGGGAAGATTTAATCCTTAAGGGGGTTTTTGTTCAACAAAATGTGTAGGTATTTAGTTTCAGGAAAATTGACAGCTCGTTTCTCTCAATCCTTGCGGCAGAAGTCTGACAAAATAATACAATTTCGTCAGACTTCTGTTAGATCTACTCGTAGTGACCTTACACTCTTTTTTGGACGGGTTGTTGTTGCGTTTCGACACATTTTTCATACCTTATCTAATTTTTTGGGACACTTCTTTGGATACGATTTTGAACGCGTCTTTTCGGGCATAAGATCCAAACTATTCGAAAACGGTAAGTACTAAATAATTCAATGATTTATTGTCCAATGTTCTTTCTTCTGTCAAATTCTTGCCCATCAAGATAAACAAATAATAAAGAGGAAAAATATAACCGTCTGTGTCTGGTGTACCCAGATAAATGTTTGTCCCACTCAAATGTAAGTACATAACGCTTTTATTACCATCGTATCAAATTCCTTCATTTGAAACGTGATCCGTTTATACACAAGGCACAGCTGAGGCACAATAATCGACAGCCTTGTGGAAGTTCCATTATTGAAAGTTGTTCGGTTTTTTTTTATGGAAATAGTGTCTGGCAGCTGGCAGAATGTAATGGTGAAGTCGCTGTTAAAATTTGAAACAGTTGAAGATGGGCAGACAAAAGCATTTCGCTGTGGTTATTTCGCTACAGGCAACCAAAACAAACGAAAAGTTTTAAGAGACCCACACTTCAATGCATGCGAGTAGAGCGTTACCTTTTATGTAGATTCCAAGCTTTATCACTCTATCATTGGAAGGGTAACCCTTTTGCAGTGCCAGCCTGCTGACACGAATTTCGCACTTATCTCCGGCGCAACGTCCCGCCTTCGAAACCATCATATCCTAATTTACAAGGTACCTCTTTATATAGGTGCGAAAGTCGCTAAGTGAATGGGAAAGGGAAGTAATATTTTAGGTCTTTGGGTCGATTCAATTTATGCCTCATGTGGTGTGGCCCACAACACATTTGTCTGCTCCATGCTTTTATCGAACAGTGGAAGTATGTTTTCCTTTTGAAATTGGATATTCGCACATGTCCGCTATCTCTTCCTCTCTTATAAAAGGTTCATTTTCCGTTTTCTATATAGGTAGGTGTGCGTGAAGCAACAACGGATGAGTGAATGGAAAGGTGGGCTGTCAGGAAGACCGACCGTATAACAGAAAGAGGAAAATTGGATTTATAGCATGGAACAAACGAAGCGGTAACAATAAATGTAAGCCTTTAAATAAGTTATGCATACATTTGCTGTATCCTGTATCCCCAGATTCCAGATAGAGTCAACGAATTACAGAAATAAGAAAGTTGGGTAGATCTCGTATTGACCCCGTTTAACCCCTCATCATCATCGTCGTCGTCATCACCATAACCATCAACGTCGTCATCATAGTGGAGCACAGTATCGTCTACATCATTTTGGGGCAAGTCGTAGCTTATATTATCCTGTGCATTTCTAAAGTGATTTGCATAAAAGGAATATTTATTATTTTCAATTTCGGGGTGATGGCACTTTTGAAATGTTTCTCAAATTCATTGAATAGAACACATTATTCTTCTTGCATTGTGTATGCGAGAGAGTTTTGGGAAATTGTTTGTCGGTTCGTCCCTGTGCGGAATGTACAATTGATGCTGCTAGGACCAAGCAAAACTATCCATTTGCATTCAAAATGGGGGGAAGATCAATTTTGATTCAACAAATTCAAAATGCCCGCAAAGTGAATGCCGGGAGAAAGTGAGAAAGAGAGAGTTAAATGGAATTAGCTCTTTTGGAACGATTTCATTATGCAGACACAAGGTAGGCCGTACATTGCGTGCTAACAAATTGATTTCATATTTCAAAGAGAATTATTTAGATGCAAATCTGTAAATTGATTAGACCTTTTTCCGAATTTAAAAGGTATCCTTTGGGACTCAATGATAAGTGTACTTGGTTGATTCTTATTCATTCATTCAGTTGCGTATTAGTTTTGCCATAGACCGTAAACTTAAGCTGCAATTTGAATGAAAGTTTGAACAATGAGTTTGAATATCAAATGATATGGCAGAAAGGTTTATTTTAAGGTCAGTAACGAGGGAGTGAAGGCTTTAGTTTTTTCTTCGACTTATTAAGTCTCAGAACAAATAAAGAAAAAAGTTTTAAACTGTTTTTGATAACCGTGGGAACGTTTGCCTTCAAACTTATTGAGCACATTGACGTTCATTCGAATAAGCAAAATAATTTATCAATTCCATTCACAAAGAAAAAAAGAATTAGTAATACCCTGAATACGCCTTTTCTACATCCGCACCACAGACTTTGCGAACAAACCCAACTAATTACCATAGAAAGCAACAAAAAACTTAAGCGACTGCATTTCAGATTAAAAAACTTCTAAAACTATTTTGAGTTCAAACAGTAAAGGCGAATAGAAATTGCATTCGGATTTCTTTGATTCCCTTAAGGATACCGCAAATCAGAAAACACTCTTTCCGTTGCAAGTTGATATGCATTTGACTTTTTTGCCAGCAAATATGGGGACTTCATCTCATAAATAATGCAACCATGAATAGAAATTGCTTATGGGAATTTAGAATTAATAGTTACAAAATTGTTTAAACCTAATTTCAGAAAATATGTGAGTATTTACATTTGAAGGGTTTGAAGGATTTTTTGTGCTGTGAACTTTAGGAATCAAGTGACATGTGCATTTGTTGCTTTTTTCCGAACAGAGCGGTAAATGCTGCTACGGATGGTTTTATTGCGTTATTCGGAAGTTTCTAACTCACATTCAAAAACGCACTGTAATCCGTTCCCAAGATGTATGGTAGATCAGACACTTATGAAGAAATACGGAAAAAATATTTTTTTTTAACCCATGAAAATTAAATTTTTTGGTTATGTGGTTACGAAGAACAAGATTCACGAGATATCATCCCAACTTAAGATAAAAAATCAAACCCGATATAACTAACTGGCACTTAATAAAACCATTGCATAATTTCGGACTGATTATACAACAAAAGCAAACATAAATGGGCCAATCTTTAAAATTTTATATTTCTGTCAGTGCAATAAAAGTAAAAAAAAAAAATCCGGATCAGCATATGTTTTAAGAAATTCATTCAGGAACGTAATGGATTTTCTAGTGAATCTGGCGATAGTTTTTAAAATCCGCACAAATGCAATCAATACCTAGTTGATTATGGTAACCCCACATACTTCGTTCGGCAAACGAGTCTCGTTCGAAAACTGACATTTCTCCATACCAAAACATAACCTCGGTACTCTGTCTGTCAAACCGGTCGTCATCGCGGAAACCTTTTCATGCTATTTCTTTTAAATTTATAAAACAAGTTTGCTTCTAAATGCTACGAAATATAACAAATATTATTCAGAAACCCAGTTATCGGGCTTACACAGCTGCTGTGCCACTTGTCAAAAGCACAAAACCCAAGAAAGCGAAAAAAACACCCTTCATCGAATGTAAAAAAACGGAGCTTAACGTTCCATTTGGAAGACCTCTCAGTGAAGCGAAATTCGGAACTATACCACTAGCTTCCAAGGGATGGATGCATCGTAGGTCAAAAGGGGATTATTTTATAATCAACCCAACGATCAATGAAGATGCGATCTTCCACCAGCAACAAGATATCGAAAGTCTGCAGGAGAGTCTCCAGCTTCCCGAAGGCATACTTGCGAACATAAAATCCGAATTGGAAATCACAAAATTAACTAAGATCCAATCCGACGCAATACCCTTAATTCGTGACTCGAACCATGTACTCATTGCAGCCGAGACGGGTTGTGGAAAAACGCTCGCCTATTTGTTGCCAATTATGCAACAAATCCTCCAGCGTAACTATGGTCTCGAAAGGAGAGAACTAAATACCCCGCTAGCGTTGATTTTGACTCCTGGCCGAGAGTTGGCACTACAAATTGCTGGAGTAGCAGAAAAGCTAGCAAAGTCAACTAGATTGAAAGTGAAAACTGTCCTGGGCGGCAATACAAAGCGACAAATGATAAATCCAGAATTTGAGGACGTTGACATACTTGTGGGTAGTATGGGAGCCATAAGTAAATTGGTTACTACTGGGATATATCGTATGGAGAAGGTGCGACATGTAGTCCTCGACGAGGCAGACACTTTGTTAGATGACAGCTTCTCGGACAAGTTGTGCTATTTCTTGAAGAGGTTTCCGGTGAGTTGATGGCCTTTTCACCAAAAATTTTGCATTCAAACTCTGTTTACATTCTCCTTCCAGTTCCACAAGAATCACTCACAAGATGCTACAACTGTGGGCACTCAAATGATACTCGCCTCAGCCACAATGCCCACAAACACCGAAGAGCTTCTGCAAAACATTATCGACACAACGACAATGCGCGAAGCAGTCAGTCCCAACCTGCATCGTCTTATGCCGCACATTACGCACAAATTCCTCAGAATGAATAAGTCCGATCGACCGGCGCACGTCCTAACCCTTGTCAAATCCGAACTCGGCAAGAAACGACCAGTCATCGTGTTTGGCAATAGATCCCCTTCGAGCGACTTCGTGTCCATGTTCCTCAACAACAACGGGGTGAATTGCATCAATTTAAACGGTGACATGTTGATGAAGATTCGACTAGGGCGATTCGAGCAATTTCAGCGAGGCGACGTTGATGTTCTCTCCACCACTGACGTAGCCAGCCGTGGTCTGGACACGACCCGCGCAAGGCAAGTCATCAATTTTGATTTTCCCCTGCATGTGGCCGACTACATCCACCGGTGTGGACGAATAGGGCGTGTGGGCAGTGATCAGCGGTGCATGGTTACCAACTTTGTCTCCAGTCAACGCGAAATCAATCTCGTACAGAGGATAGAGCATACAGCGCGGACCGGAGGACTGCTGCCAAATGTGAACGCCAACATAACGAACATTATCAGCAAACGAATAGTTCGCGAGTTGAAGCAGCTGGAGGAGCCAGCGTTTTAGTGATAGTCAATAAAGTTAAATACAAACAAGGGCTTTATTTCTTTGAGCTTTCAGGGTTAGATCCGCAGCAGGTGGTAATTGCTGAGGTGGACACACTTTTGCTCGTCTGTAAGTGGTTTGAAGAGCTTCCGTCGGGCGATCACTATGCTCTTTGGTGCATCACTTACCTTTGCTCCATTCGAGTCAATGTCGGTGGGTGGGATGCGGTTGGGCTTGGCCTTCACGGGAATTTGGCGACAGCCTGCGAATTTGAAGCGAATAGCTGAGGGCGCTTTCGCAAGCGCCTTGCGGTCTGGGAAGACATCCTCAATGGTGGACGGTTCCTTATTTAGGGGCTTGTGTGATGGGAGAGTAACTCGTTTTGCCGACACCTTGGGGATGATTTTAAATGTGGCAACTCGGCGCCTGAGGTGGCGCTGCTTGATTACTTTTTGAAGGTGATCTGGAAAAGAAACAAGCGATCAAGGAGCCAGTTCCTTTCTTACTTCAAGTGAGCTTACGTGCGTAGTGTGTCATAAATGGAAGTAGACGGTATGAGCAGAGCTCCCTAAGCCACTCGTACAGGAAGATATCATCATGTCCGCGCAGAAATATGGCGCAGCGCTGCAAACATAAGTTCAATTCAGTGAAAGGTTTTCAAATTGTGCAAAATATTTCAACCTTACCGCAAATTCGACTCGCACGTGGTCCGGAATATCTTCCGCTTCAAGTATCCTCATCTTCTCCATGTATGGTATGAATTCGCGAAAGGCATACTCCCCCAAAGAGAATAGGCCGCGAATCGCTCGACTTATCACTTCGTAATCTGAAATGAATATTATTGTTATATTTGCCACACGGCGGTCATCAAATTCGTACCACTTGGCATAAGTATCAGTCGCTTGTCGAAGAACTTTTCCAGCCGCCTCAGTATCAGGTGCATGCACTCAGTGTTGAAATACTCATTTACGGCGCCAATTAAACCAATCGTCTCGCACAGCGGATCGACAAGTTTCATGTCAACCTTGTCCGCGGTGTATGGTGAAAACTGAACACCTTCCATTTGGTCGGCGACGTTTTCGTCATCTTCGTCCCTTTCGAGTCGATATGTGTGTTCAGGTTGAGACAATTCCTCTTCGGTCGGTACAAATTCCTGCTTCACGTCTGGAGTTTTTTGCTCCTCCTCTTCGTTTTCAACGGGTTTTTCTGAAACTATCGGCTTGACGTCCTCTACTTTGACTTCAGCACTCGGTTCGGGCATAGAAACGGCTTCGTCCACCTCCATTGGTGAGCTGCAGGCTTTAACGTCCTTCTCTTCGGTTAATATTTCTCCCTTCACGGCAACCGGGATAGCTTCATATGTGTCCATCAACTGGCAGATGAATATCTCGGCTAAATGAAAGTACTCCTCGCGACATTGGATGTCGCGGCAACAAGGATGCTGAACCAGAGTTTGCATGAATCGCCAGCAGCGATGCTTTACGTGGTTCGTTTGTTTGAAGGCCAAAGTTTGGATTATTTTCACGAGAAGCACCTTGTAGCAGCCGCCGATAAATGGGGCAGAGTACATGTATTGGCGAACAGAATCAAAATCCTGTTCCGTGCCGCCCAAGGTTATCAAAAATATGCTCTGCATAAAAGACTGTATTAGGTCTCTGTGGCCGCCTTGAATGGGCCACCCACTGCTGAAGGACGGTTCCATGGGCATGGTTATTTGAACATCCCTCTGGTACTCACTACGTAGTTCGATTATTTTGTCCTACAAAATTTACATTACAACTATGTACAGAGAAAGGGAATGCAAATCCTACCGAATTGAAGTAGTAACTGCCATCGTAATCAATGCGATCCCACTCAGTGTCCATCGATCCCAGCACGGGAGGACAGTCGCTATCTTTGAGAACCTCGTTTACCACATCGCTTGTAGCAATGCCCCCCGAATGCATTGAGTATGTTTTGATGTTCTGCAAGAATAGGACTTTTAGCTCGGAATTTGTATTCCCTACCTTATTCTCCTACCTTAGCTAACTCCCACACCTTGTACGATACATCCTCTGCTAGAATCGGCAAAAGATCCGGTGACAAATCTGTATTACTAGTGTCATGTTGTTCCCAAATTATTTTTATTGTTTTCGGTCCAAATGCTGCGTAGCCTCTGTGGTGACTCTGGAAGAAGACATTATATGTAATTTTCGGATAAACCATATCATCAAGCTAACGTACTCACCCTCTCTCTGGAGCTATCAATACTTGAAGTGGGAGTTGTTGGCATTTCGGAAGTTACTGGTGTGTTGGCCGTGGAACTTGTCGGGGTCTGGCCATTGGTGCTGGATTTACTGCTGTCTGGTTTGGGAGTTTTCACTCGCGATTTTGACGACTTTTTTATTGATTTGCTGAGTGAGCTTTTAGGTGTCGTTTCACCTACAGAGGGCCTTTTCTTTTCAGCACTCATTTAAGTAGTTTGTTCGGATACATAAGTAATAAATAAATAAACAAAACAAATTGTTCGCTGCAAGCAAAGTGCTTTAATTTTTTAACAAACAAAAAGTAAAACTGACATATGCAAAAGTTCTGTTTCTTTTAAAGTACATAGGTAAGGAACTTCGGATATGAAAGGTGTGTTCGTAGCTACTGAATCAAAAACCAAAACCGAAAGTTCCCAGCGAGAAAGGGGTTCCCATCTAACGAGCTGCATGTCGTTGAAAAAAATGTTGGTCGACGTTTATTTTGGAGCCTTTCTGGTGCTGTCTTCATTAAATTTCTAGTAAAATACTTTCAGCTACTTTCGTTTTAAGCAAGAGGTAGAAATTAAACTGAAAGTCTAGATAAATTGTTATTAACACGGCGCTTAATCTTTATACAATCGATATAAATAAAATTTAATGACTGGAATTTTTTTATTGTGCATTCGTCTACTTGATTTACTTTGGCTGAGATATATGTTCAATAACACAAGCCTAGTGCCATCTCATTTCAGAGTTGTTCGAAAAGTTATGGAAACCTCTCTCAGAGATTGTGAAAAACTTTTTAATCATTATAAATTTCTGTAGCGGTATGAATAGTTCACAACGGGTTTTTTTTTTTTTGACTGAAAGCACTTTTACGTCTCCTACTGTAGCTGATTCGACTCTCGCAAGCGATTCTCATTTACTTGTTAACACAGCTGTTTTTGGTACATCTTCTAAAACGTCAGACAAAAGTGGGTTAAAAAAGATAACAACAATTTTTTTTTAATAATTCTACGGCTATACTATGGCCGAAGAAGCAAATTTCGCTCTTAATCTTCAAAATGTACCATCAATCTTTGAAATATCGGCAGCTGAAGTACTGGATAACCTTATTTATCCTGCTCTTTCGAAAATCTGCGATTACCTCGGCCTAAGGTTGGACTTTAGCATCAACAAAACACCTCTTTCAGAGGATATTTCACCTCTTATCACATTCCTCCTTCAGTATTTGTATTTAAAAAAGCGCGGCGGATCATTTGGCGAGAGTTTCTATGGACTACAGAGAGTATCACCCGATACAAGGAAAATTCTTTCCCATCGAAAACAGGTGATCTCTACATTTTTGCTGACTTTCATTCCATATTTTGAAAGGAAGCTAAAGCAGCGCAGCTCCCAGCATGAGGAGACGAAATGGGAAGAATATCTTATGAAAACTTTACACGTCTATAATGCAGCAAAAGCCGTGCACACGTTCCTTTACCTAACCAAGAATTCGGTGTGCCATTCGCCGATATTCAAATTGTTGGGACTTAGCCTGAGGTATCCCAAGAATCCGCCGAAAGAGGACAAGACTACGTTTATGATTCTGAAATCGCTGGAAGTGATGGCGTTCTTCTTGCAGTTTATTCAGTGGTGGTATTCTAACAAACAGAGACAGAAAATAGGCGGGCTCCAGAACCCAGAGCCATTGGAGCAACTTAGTCTAGAGCGGCATCAGCATCCAATAGGAACTTGCCCGATTTGCATGCAAAAGATTTCGAATCCAACAGCCTGCGCAGTTTCTGGTTACGTTTACTGTTGGAGGTGCATAGCCAATCAAATCAAAGAGCAAAAGAAATGTCCGGTATCAGGTTATCCCATTGGAATCGATGATTTGGTGCGCATCTACGAGAGTTAGCAACAGTTTGTATTCGGTTAAGGGTTCAATAAAAGAAATGTGATTTTCCAAACTATGTTTGCGTTGTATATTTCCAATATAAATTAAGTAAAATGCACTAACTAGTCTAAGACCGTGTAAAATAAAGCCCATTCTCCCAGTCGAAAGACAAGGAGCGTCCAAAAAAGTCCCAATACGCAGTCATGTGGTAGCCCATATTAGTCAGTACCACGATGTACTCAAAGAAAGCAAAGTACGTGTACACTGCAAGAGAAGACAGTTAAATGAGTCCATGCACTAGCACGATTCACTTACCTCCTGGTTCACAGTGATTGTTATGCCGTACAAAACAATATCCGGCCAAGGCGAATGCCACTATGTTGATCACAAACAAGCTTCCCTTGTATTTCAAAGCCAGTTCCTCTTGTCGCGTCAGCGTAGACATCTTTTTTCCATTTTTATTCAGGAAATACGATATAAGCATGTAGATCTCACTAGTGGCAATAAACAATATAAAACAAAACTTGTGCGTCTCGTAACTTTCGCTCGAAGTCCAAAGCGATAGGCCGAGCAATGCGCAATTCTCAATCACATTGAGCAAGCAGGCGAAGCGCGCCAACGGCATGTACTTTAAGCGAATCGTTTCGTTGTAATACTCTATGTACATCTTGGCAACGCCCAAACGCGGTAGAAGATGCAGACAAATGGCCAACTGCCAGACAGATCGCTGAGGCTGGTAGTTGCCGATTGCCGCGGATATGGACGGTAGGTAATTCGGCACATCACAGTGGGTGAAGGTCGATCGTTCAAAGAAGAATATTATCGACCAGAGGACACAGAAAACGAAGCTTATCAGGGGTAGACAGACGACATAGATCGCGAATCGACCGAAAGGGAATTGGATTCGCGGCTTTGGAGCGTTTAGGCGTTCATACAAGGGGAGCATCACTACACGTGTCAACCGATTGATGCTTTGTTCTAGTGGAGTATTTTCCTTAAATAATTACATTATAAGTTGGAAGGCAAGGAAACAATAAATTTCGTTTTTAATGATACTGTAGTGTAAACAATAAATTAATTAGCATCGTCGACGAGGAAGAACGTTTCCACTATTTTCTCGTCTCTAGACTTGGAAGTGTCAACGTGACAGTTGAAATTGAACGAGACTCTAAGCTCAAGTGTAGGTTCGAAGAGGGTCTGTCAGTTTAAATGGCTTTCGGAGCCTCAAATAGAATCCTAAATTTGAGCGTGTTTAGCTGTAGAAGTTGCATATGCCCATCATTTTCGATTTATTTATTTATTTCTTAATGTTGGATTTGGAAAAATAAATAATTCTTTTATTTTGATTTGAGAAATCTAAATTTTTTTTTGGGATTTACACATTTTAAGCTAATTCCAATGTTTATGACACCCAGCTGACTGTTACGAATTGTTTTTCGTTCGAAAGATGTTTTTTTTTAACTGAATTATTGTACGCGTATGGAAAGCTTTTTTTATTAAATTATTTCGAAATTCAATTCAATTCTCATAAGTATTCCAATAAAATTCAGATTTTATGTTAATTTTGGCAACAGAAATCTGAAAACTTCCTACGTAAGATTGAAAATTGTCGAATAAATGCGAATTGCTCCGAAACCAAATGTTTTTTTTTAATCAATAACCTTAGCTAACTTGCTTAACACATCCATAGGGTTAATGTGGTATTCGATTGGGCTTCTTCAGATTTGCTCTCAAATTTCAGATTTCGTGTGGCTAATCGAACACAAAAACGTCACTTGCTCTTTTTTTTGTTGATATTTGTGCGACTGCAATATGTGTAGCCTTCGACACTTTTCTAAGCGTTTTCTATTCACTGGTTAAATTTTATATGAAAACATTCAAAACGCTCGCCCAGATTGATTTCTAAACATTTGTACATAAATAATTAACAAAAATAGATCCACCCGATGCAATGCATTTCTTTGCAGTTGAAAAATTTCACTAAAATGTAAACAAACTCCACTAGTTGTCAAACTCAAACGCACGTGTATTGGTAAATCTGAAGCGAATCTGAGAAAATATCCAGATTTCGCAAAAGTGCTCTGAAATCTGAAAAAGATTGCTTTTTTTGTACCAAACGAACATAAAAATTGCTCTGAGAGCAAAAAAAAGTGCTCTGAGAGCGCCCAATCGAATACCACATAACTCTAATTCCGCTCCAAGCTGGAACACACTCATTCTCGATTGTGTCATAGATTTTCGATACTCGCAAAAATTTATCTGCCAGGCCAGAAGAAGAAAAAAGTTCATCCTGCTGGTGCAATCACACAATTCATTCTACTTATTAATATCGAAATTGTTTGTCGCTGGCTCCACTGCTCGCGAAGTAAAATCTTCGTAGGAAGACAACGGATTCTTTACTGTGCTCAAATAAATTGTTTACCACATAAAACACATTTATCCATTGTTGTAGTGAAGAAGAAAAGTCTTCATAATGACGATCCTAACAAAACCAAATGAAAAGAAGTCCGAAAAAGTCCCTCTACCCCTAGGAATGGTGGCTAGTGATGGCCATCCTTTGCCTAGTGCTCCTTTGGTAAGTTGCTCAAATTATTTTCTGTACCCACACAACGAAAAAATACTTTTTTAATAACACATTTTCCAAAAACAAACAAAAAACGCAAATTTAAGTCGCAAGTCTAGCATCCAGTCGCAGTAATGTTTTGATATTGATTTTTGTCCATTTCACCTTGAAATATATTAATTTCTCCCTCTACTTATCTGCCTAGAAAAAAACGTCATCCTATTGAGCAAAGTGTGTCGTACAAGTGCAATCATGGTCCTACACAAAACTACCTACCATTTATCTCTGTTATACACACAATATTACCTAAATTGCTTGAAAAAACAATGCGGTGCTCAGTGTATTCGCCCGTTTTGTTTCTTTTTATTCAATAATTGTATGCAACAAAGTAATAAAATGAATTACGCATTTTCTTTTGATTGATTTGATTTAATTTTGTGGGGATGCACTGTTGTCGGTGTTGATGGTGTGTCATTACTCCTGCTAATTAAATTAAATCGTATTTGTTCGCCGAGAGCCCATTTCAAGGAGCTGAAACCAAATCAAATCTCGTCACCCACATTTTAGTAGCGACATCATTCGAAGCCAAACAAAAGACGCACAGACGAACCGTGTCTTTGGTTTGCCATCAACTGCAATTTATTGGCATGGGCATTTTTTAGGGCTAGGGGTGGCAAGATGGACAAATGATTTTTAATAGGTTTTGCAGTCTGATTGCCGACTGAGTGTCACTTGTTCTTTTTTGCTACGAAGACACGCAAAACGCAATGCATCAAAGCAATTGTGGGCCTAAAGTTGTTTCAAGTCTTGTTCCTTATCTAATATTGCACTTGGACGGCCGGGAGACTGATTTGAAATTCCATAATACATAGCGAAGAGATTAAAAATGCAATTCACCAAAGAGTTTAGTTTCTATTAATAGCGGGGTTGCATGTCTGCGCTGCAAGATTAATTTGCAAGCCTTGTTTACTAACTTTAAGTGGAAATGAATCGAGTTCGAATAATTGATAAAGTGCACAATGTAATTGCCTTCCTTATTGCCCAGACTGTTGGGAACGTTTACGATTAATAGATAAATAATGCTTCTGGAGTATTTGTGTATTATTCTGCACAGCTCTAAGATCATAGCACGAGAGGAGCTATTGCAACGAAATACTGATGTAAATGGATGTCCTACGTACTCTTTATGCCAGGCCGACCTTTAAACCGATGAGATCATTCCAATTGATAACCAATTTCGTATCACATTACGGAACAAACGTATGTTATCCAATCCAGCGAACTGAGAGAAGTGGGGCTATGCGAGCTGCTGAAACTTGCTTGCCCAAACTAAGTTTTTCGAATACTTAAGAAAACCAAACACAAAAAAAGCAGCAGTTTTTCAAAATACAACATCCGGCCATCAGCCACATTCGCAATAGAACCATTAACTAATTGAACTCGGTTTTTTCGCCGTAGAGCTTGTACTCCATTGCGATAAGAAGTAGCAATTGCTTTGTCAACTAAAAATAGCTGAATGAGGTTTTTTTTTTCCAGAAATGAGTAATTGCACTGTTAAAATATTAAACAAGACAATAATAAGCCCACAGCACGTTTGCATTGAAACTCCTCATACTTTCCATGCTCGAACACAGCAGACAATGTAGCATTTTGAACCTTACACCCACATTTGCTCAGCTAATAAAATTGGCATGTGTGTTTAATGAATGTGATATTATCAATCAGAACTAAATGAGTATGCTTTGTTTTTTGCCTTTTTTTTTCATTTCTGCGCTTCGAATTCAAGTGAAAAAGCAAACTAGCTGTTAGATGTTTGAAAAATTGTTCGACTAATGTATGGCAGGCTTATCTTCAATCTTAAAACAACCACGTTGGATGTACGTCAGTATTTTTCACCCCTTTTCCGAAAAAAAAGAATCAATTCCAAATGAAAACAAAACCGCAAACAGCAAAGTTGTTAGTAAACGCGTAGAACAGCAAATAAAGCTCTCGATTACTTTACATCCGCACCTACTAGTACCTACCCATAAAGATCTTGTTGTCGTAAAGCACGCTAATAAGTTCGATAATACTGAACTTTCGGTATCATCACGTTGCTTCAGGCCAGAGCAGTTTTTGTTTGTGCTAATTAGAAATGCAAATGCACTTGCTGTGAGTAGAAGCGGAATTTTTTAAAAAATTGTAGAGTTCTCTTATTCTTTCAACACAAACGGAAGTACTCTTGCATTGATTAACAAATCTTCTGACTTGGAACTGCAATGTGTGTTGTAAGACGACCGCATCAGATATAGTTGTTGAGTTTGCCGTGACAACAGTGCTAGCATGCAGATGAAATAAGTTAGGGGCGTTTGACAATTGTCTGCTGGCATCGGCGGCGAGATCACTGAAGCATTAAGCCTTCTTGGTGTCGTGTTTGGGGCTAGAGCGTGCGAAGTGACAAACATCAACTTTTTAGAAGGAAAATCAAAAAAAAAAAACACGGAAAGCTAGGTTCAAACATTTTGAGGAAGAGAGCTTCTGCAGAGGCAATGATCTGGAGTTCAACTAGAGGATGAAGCGATTCTGACAAGGATATCAGGCCCAAACAGAGGCCTGAGAATACAGTGCTGATGAGTAGCTTAGTCATAAGCCCTGTTTTTTTTTAGCTCCAATCTCAGCAAAGTAAAGTATGATTTTCAGCGATTAGAACAACTACTACGAGTCTCGAAGTGTCAAGTAGAGCGTGGGTGTTGTAAGCCCTGTTTTTTTGAGCTTCGATCTCAGCAAAGTAAAGTAGGATTTTCAGCACGCATTTACAACAACTATGCTCTACTTGACACTTCGAGACTCGCATTAGTTGTTGTAAAATGTATGCTGAAAATCCTACTTTACTTCGCTTTGCTGAGATCGAAGCTCAAAAAAACACGCCTACAGACAGTAGTTCCTGAACTGGAAGGGTTGGATAAAAATTTCCATTTAAATGTGATAAGGAAACCGGGAGTGTTTGGTTTACATATACGCAGTCTTTTGTTTCCTCTTCTTTCTCGCTCCTTAAGTTATCTACATTTTATGATGAAATTTATTTTATTGCTATATAACTCAAATCGAATGATAAGCAGTTCGCGTAACAAATACTTTTTTTTGCAAGTGGCATGCACTTTAGACTTTGGGCGATATTATTATTTCAACACATAGACAAACAAGTGAGGCATTAAATTTGAAATCTCTTTTCAGGCCCCCCTAACTGGAGATGCTGACGCCGAGTCGATGGTCTTCAATCGTCGCCACATCTCGGCCTCGACAACACTTTTCCTGTTCCTGTCGGCGTTGGCTGTCATGCTAATTGGTATTCTTGGCGGAGTGGCCATCTATAGAATGTACGCACCAACTCAGCGAAGCCTGCACTTCCGAGGCATGTGCGACGTTCCCTACTACCGTAACATGTCCATTGCTCGATTGTATGCGCATCCGGAATTCATTCAGATGAGCGATCTACGTAATCTTTTCCCAATTGCTAATGAAACCAATTCGGATGAGCTGCATGGCGATGACTTTTTCCGCGAAGAGGTTCAACTCGATCTGACCGATGAGGAGAGCTATTCGAGAATCGATGTACCTGACTTTAAGGATGGACGTCGCGGACGCTTCATGCATGACTTCAAGGAAAATCAATCGGCCATCATTGATACCTCGGCAAACAGGTGCTTTGTGATGCCTTTGGATAGGGAGACCACCCTCCCACCAAAGAACTTCTTCGATCTCATGCAAAAGATGGGCATGGGGTACTACAACATCGACACTGATCGTGTGCGCATGAACATGCGGGTGGTTACACCAGAGTTGACTGATATGACTTTGATCTCGCAGCGAATTGCTAACGAATGCTACGACATGAAGGTGTACTTGTTGGAGAGATACATCTCTGGCGGTAAGTTGAAATTGTTTTTCTGCTAGTTACATACACGAAAAAGGGTCCCAAATGTGAGACCATAGTGGAAGGGGATTAACGAAGATATGGACCTGGGTATTTTGAGCTGCGGTAGTTGTCACCGTCTCTTGGGTTGCTCTTAGGTGGTTGTAGCTGCGTTTGTCAAGTTTCCAGCCATTTGACGATCGTCTTTTGTTTTGTTTCGACTGTAATCAACTGCCACCTCAGGGAATTCCACCCCTGGTCTGGTCATGAGTATGTTCCCATCAGTGTTTATCACGCCCAGGTCGTAGTTAATTGTTTTGCTTAAATGTCTTTTTTTTTCTCCGATTACAACGCAGTAGACAAATAATTAGCTGACCGCGCGAAGCATGTGACTGTTTTTATTGTTGCATTGACCCATTTCTGAATATGTGCGCAACTCAACTGAAAATGCTTACTCCATCAACGTGTATAGTGAGTCACATTGTCGTAAGTTTGCAGCGTGCGTCAAAAAAGCTTCACGTGTACGACAGCTAGTTTGCAGGCTCCTCTCCTAAGTTTAATAAATATTTTACAAACTCGAACAGAACTCTTATTAACAAGATGCATTCCTCTCGTTTCAGTGTACAAACGCGAAGCCAGACTTCTGTCGGATTCAGGTAAATTCGCTGAATTCTCGGGCAAGAAGATTGTCGAATTCAACTTGATGAATATCGACGACATAGAAAACTACGAGGCGAAGCAGAAAAAGTAAACCTTACGCAACCCGAGTGCTCTTGCTTTATTTTTTTGCTAATAAATATGTATTTTATATAGATGTCTAAGAGTAGATTATTATTTTTTTTTTATAGTTGATAAATGAAATTGAAAAAAAACAACCACACACTAGTAGGTACGAACCAATACATTTCTTAGCCTGTTTTTCTGTTTCTATCCACTCTTTCGTTTCAAATTTCCAACGAGTATTGTAGTGCTTTCTGTTATACATTTTATAAAATATAATAAATTTAAAACGAAACATAATCATTCCCGCTACGATACCGAAATTAATAATAAAGACATAAACATGTTTGTCACACCATGAATGTTATTGCAGACACCGCAATAATGATCTATTATAAAAAAAAAAAAAACTATTTTTGTAGCCAATGTTTGTGTGAAGAGAAAATTTGTTTCCCAAATGAAAAATCAATTATACAAAGCAGAGTTATTGTATATTTAATAAAACTATCTATCATATTCAATGGATGTGAACAACTACTGGTGTTTTCACAATAGAAATATGTAAACATAACCTACAAATTAATGGTACCTAATGTGCGTACGAGTATATTTAAATGTTCTAAGGAGGTTGTCATCGGAAAAGTGCGTTTGGTTTGGTATTATTACTTCTAGAAGAAAAAAATCGTTCTGTTTATGATCGGCAGTTTGATCGGACATTTTTGCAATTGTTTCTTGTATTATTTTGGATTACTGATAAGTGATATGTTATCAAATAAAAAAAAATATATTTTTTTGTCTCTCGTAAATGTTTTCTTTATTTGTTGGCCTGCGTTTAACAACAAAACAGGTTTATGTGTAGGAAATTTTGTTGTAAATGTGAAAGATGACTAAAAGAATATTGCTTGGAAAATACCTGATCGTATGACATTTATAAAAGAAAAACAAACAAATAAAAACATTTGTCTTGCGAAACAAAAGGAATTCAATGTTTCATAAGTAATAACGAAAATAAATTATTTTAAAAGTCTAGTTGATGTTTCGTTTTAATTAGCCAACATAATGCCGTTTCCACTGTTGTTCTGCATTTAGTTAGCAGACAAGTCCAACAAACATCATTAATCCCATCAGTTGACTGGCCGTGTGCAGACTGAACGGAAAATAAAACCGCCTTACTTACGTAACACACTCCACGGCTATTGCATCCCTTAATCCTCAATTTGCACCTCAATTAGTATAATCCATGCCAGAAACCGCCGCCTTAATTAGATTAAATCCACTGTGGATTGTGGCACAGGCACAGTGGTGTTCCACCTCACAAAAAGACAAAGACGTTTTTTTTTCTACAACAACAACAATTATCCATTTATTTCAATAATCAAAGAAACGCCTCTTTATATAAACGGCCGACACAGAGCCAAAGTGTGATCCACCCCGAAGGCTACCTTCTCGACCTTTCCGTTGATTGCTGTCTTAAAGGGGAAGAACTGGTCCTTTTTGTGTCCCAATCCGAGGCAACCAAATCGATTCTTGCCCCACAAGAAGAGATCTCCTTCCGAGTTAATGGCGCCCATGTGAAAGACACCACAGTTGATGGACACCACATGGGTGCTATCACTGAAATCGTTTCGCCCGAATAACGGTGGCAGCAGTTGCTGCGGTTTACTTGTCTGTTCGACAAATGGGCCGAATCCTAGGATACCGTATCCCCACGTGTAGACAAGACCCTCCTCGTTGAGCACCATGCAGAATGACCCGCCAGAGGCGATGTCTTTGATCTTTCCAATACCCTTTGTTAGAGTAACGGCTTTCGGTGAATTCACTTGAGTAGGTGCATCCTCCGAGTCATCCAGTTGCCCATACTCGGAATTTCCCCATCCAAAGACTTCGCCCTTGTCGTTTAACGCGAGAACGCAATCGGAAGAGCATGCAAGCTTGACAATTTTTTCTCCCTCGATATCACCCTTGACTTGTTCGATTTGTCCGGATGTTACGTAGTTGCCTCTGCCTGTTTGGCCATCAGCACCCCAGCCGCAGGAGTACACCTTGCCAGCTTTGGTCAAAAACAGCGTGTGGTCTTGACCACATTGCACAGACACAACTTCGTCCTCCACATCCGTGAAGCTGGACTTTTCTATTCGATGGATTGTGTTGCTGCCCTTGTACACCTCTTCGTCGACAATATGCCGACCACACTGGCCGTACGAATTGTTGCCCAAACAGAAGATGGTGCCATTCTTGGTCAATACAACGAGGTGTGCCCTACCAGCGGACATGCATTGCACCATCATATCGTCGTCGGTCTCGTCGGCATTCCTTGGCAACCGTATCGCCGATGGATAGATGAGCAGATCTAAGTTCTTTGTAGCTGCACCGTAACCTTTCTTTTGCAAGCCCAGCTGACTGTCGGTATTAAGTCCAGTTCCGAAGAGCGTCTCACCATCGGATCGTTTTACTGCAAACGCAGAGAACCCATATCCAGCAACAATATCCGTTATATCAGTGTTCTCGGCGAACTGTAGCCTAGTTGGGTGATACACAAGTTGAGTGTAACGTTCGGTTGCCTTCTTCACAGACGTCTGAATGCCAAGTGCACCAGTTTCCTGAAAACCCCACACATAGATGCGGAACCTATTCTCTGCCGATATTTTTGGTTCATAGACTGTGGAGGAAGCACACATTTTAATATAACTCAGCAAAGGAACAAGTACCAACAAATACTCACTTTTTATTTTCGATTTATCTTGAAGCAGCACGGAGCGCTTAGCTCTGGTTGTGTATTTTCGCAACAAGGTTTGCTGTCTGCTTTTGAGAGTTTTGATCATTGCTTATTCCTTGTATGGACTGTTTCAATTTTTGCATTTAACTTGTTATCGTTTGATGTGAAAATGTTGTAATTTAATTAATGAGGTTCCATTTCCACAGAGCCCTAGGGGATGATTTTTATATAAACAGACGAAATGTCAAAGTCAAAACACCCCGGTCCCCAGTGACAGCTTTCAAATTATATCGTTTTGATTTAAAGTGTACACTATGGTTAGTGTACCTAGGTACTACACCGAATATTTCTGATATCGCCGTAAAATAATAAAATCGTGTCGATCTAGAAAGTCATTACAAATCTAGATCTGATACCTAGAAAAACTTTAAAGGCTATAAACATTTTTAATTTGTTTTAATCGGCAGAGGAATATATTCGCTTTGTTAAAAAAGATAGCTCTTCGCAAACCAGCTGTTTTGCTGACTAGATTTGTTTGAAATAACAGACTTGCGAAAACTTAAATCTGTCTTTTCGGATGCCATTGATGTCAGAATAGTTGCATACATTTCTTAAAAAAACACGGAATTCCTGTGGAAAATTGTACAAAATACTTGAGAGGTTTAAAGAATGACATTCTTATTTATAAAATAAAGAGAATTCTGCCCCTACAATTTGACTGTTCTTCTACAAACCAGTCCCAAAATCGATCCACACAGCCTTAATATATTGCACCACATCCATCTTCCATTTAAACTACTCCATTCTCGTTCGATACTCACTGCAATAAATTCGCCCAATATGAAAAAAGAACAGAGACGACAGCGCAACCGCAAGCTAACAAAACGCCGAAAACAGAAGGAGACGACGACACACCAGACAGATGGCGATGGCGACAAAATTGAGCGAAGTGTCGGTGTTGGCTTTCGTGTCGGGCTTGAAGTAAAATCAATTTTCCCGTGAAAATAAAAGATTTTTTTTTGCAAAAATCCTATGAATCATATCTGAAAAGTATCTTCTTCCAAAAAAGTGTGACAAGATTGGTGCTGTGTCTGTAATATACCAAGTGAAAAGTGAAATTAAAAAAAGAAATAAATCATCCAAATCGCGACAAGAAAAAAAAAACGAAACGGAAAATCTCTTTTTGCACGACGGGTGGTAAAAATTTCTTCTCCTTATAACTAAACCAACTAAAATAAGGATTTTCTTCGTCGATGGTGTTGTATTTGTTGTTGCTTCAGTTGCAGATTCTCAGTTAAGGGCTGGGGCTCGGAAATTTTTTCATGAATTTCTCCGGTAGGTACATACACAGAAAGTTTGTTGAAAAAAAAAAGAAAATTAAAAAAAAAAATACAAATTTTCATCCCTTATATCCTGTCAGTGTGTGCGTGTGTGGATCCATTTATTTAAGTAGTGTTGTTGGTTTCGCCAAAATGAAAATGTCATGAATAGTCCAATAGGCGATACAGGGCGATCCGGAAATCGCAAGGATATTGGTGATTCTTTTTTGTTGTTTTAAAGTTTTTCTATTTTAGTTGGAGGAAGTGGAAGTGTTATAGGAGTTCTTTCTACTCGTGAATGTGGCTTTCTGTTAAAGGACTAGCAACCGATACCAATGGCATATATTTATTTTTTGTGATTTGTTTATTTGTTTATAATACATGAGTGTCTAATTTGGAAAATTAGCAAATTGCAATCTATTTATTTCTTAAGCCTATCTAGGTCGCTCAGCTATGACGTACGAACGCTGGTTGTTATTTGTTATATTCATGGAAAGCGATATGTCACTCGATTCATTTATTTTGCCTGGTAATTAAACTGACGCACACAACAAATATGTACTCGGTGGTTTAGTTTATATTTTTAAATAAAAAAAAGACTGTTTATTTGGTATTTTGAACGTCGACGGTTGTAAAGGGTTAATGTACCTAGCTAACAGCAACATAAACATCTTTATTGACTTGTAAGATTTAAAAGAGATTGGTGCTACACCAATATTGATGGATTTTAATAAACCCAGCTTTATTTTTAATTTAATGGCACATAATATATAGAGCGCTCTTTGGTGGTTAGGTCCTTGTGTTTGATGTTTACAGTCTTTTTAAGCAGGTACCTAAGAGCATGTAGGTATCTAATTATCTTTATTAATAAATAAAAGTAAACATCGTTTGGAACGCCGCCAATGCACTAACATTTGGACCATGATTATTATCGTTTGATGTGTTGTTCTGGGAGAACAAAATTGTTTAACAAACGCTTTAGTCGGAATTATTATCAGACATTGTCAATCGATTGGTTGGACAGTCCAATTTTGGCAGCCTATTGCCCGCATACTTATTATCCTTTAAAAATATGCTATGATCATTAGGAAATGATCTTCCAACCCGCTTCGGCGCCTCCTAAGTCATTAGGACTAGGCCACCAAGCGTAGAGAATTTTGACAACTTTAAAACACATTTGTTTATTGCTTTGTATTCTTTTAACTGCAACACAATGTTTTATTCTTGTTCTTGTGTTAAATGCTCACACGGTCATTTATAGCTACCGCAGCGGAATAATTTGCTGACAGTTTGATACCTAGCCACGTGCGGCAGAAAAATAGCCCAAGTTCACTTGTAGGTAATTAGTGAAAAAAAGAACAGGAAAGAAGAAGACTTTTACTCACTTCAAAAACAGTCTCTGTCGTTGCACATTTGGGTAAGAGTTTATATAAAGAATAGCCATTCGCATTTTGGCCCCGAAAACAGCTGTATGTCCTATCACTTACCCAGCCACCTCCAACTGTGTTGTAAGAATGATTCTATTTTTTTCAACCTAAAGAACACTTAAAATCTTAATAGAAGCCATGAACATTTTCCAGAGGTTACATAAGACAAATGGTGCGTTCTGTGGCCGAATAGGGGAAGGGGAGCCTAAATTTACCCAATCAATTTGGTAAAGTATGCATATATAAAGCACCCCTCTACATCTAATGTTCTTCCGGACCTCTCAGCACTGAACAGATTACTATAAGCAACCAATAGGTAGTAGCTCAAACATCTATCAACCTTACCATTTCTTCTGCAGCATTAATACGTTTTTTCCTAAGTTCTAAAGACACTCGCCCGCTCCCTCATCTGTTTAATATCACTCAGGCTCTGTTTTCTAAGATCGAGGTGCTTCTGCTTCAAGTTTTACAGGTTATGTCACAAATAAATAAAGAAATAAAGGGATTGCTCAGTGGTTACTGCGGTGAAGTCCTGAGTCACGGTTCTAAGGTTCAATAACCTGAAAAACACAATCGCAACTGTCTGAAAAAAAAACATAGAAAAATAAATGTTACTGTCCTGAGACAGACCCTCAACTTAGCCAGATGGGTTTTGCATTAAATTGTAGGTCCATTCCATTTGCCCGCAAAGTTAAAGCTCACTTAGACAAATGGTTGTTAGAATCCGTGTCAATGGGAAGTTATTTTCTAACAGTAGGATTACGTCTCGGGTTGTGAGATTCAAAGCGAGAAAGAAGAATCTGCAACTTAGATTGGTCCCAACCCATATAACACTCGAAAGATCTAATCTTTGACCTTAGTAAGAATAGTTACAAAAAACGATTATAAAAACTCAAATGTAGGGAACCTTACAGCGAAAAGAACTTTTTCAATTTCCCCTAGAAAACAGATTAGTTTCTCTGGCAAAGATCACGCCTGCACTCGATTTCATTTCCCGTTCAGCTACATCATTCACAATATGTGCCAACAATCGATGAAATCTCACCAACATTTCCACTTTCAAAGAAAGCCAATATTTTCAAACATGCACCTTAAAAAAAAAATATGCTGCTGCTTCACCCTCTGCAAGTGTGGCGGAAACTCGCACAGCAGTGCGCAGGATTTTCCTTGTTTTTGCGGTGGGAAAGTTTCCGAATCTTCGCGAGAACTTTGGGAGAGCGACAGAGAAGTGAAACAATCATCAAAGAATATACTATCCATGCCGGGGGGTGGATTTCTATGTGCACAGGACTATGACAACATATAGCGGCGCTCTCTATTGCAAACGAAGTGAGTCAACCCCTCTTGTTGAGAGTTTCCATCTCTATCTCGCTTGGTAGTGCAACCGGCCACCACCCCTATTGTGCAGCAGCACACACAGTTCTACCACTTGTACTGCATGCAAGTTAATTATTTAAAAGGGTAGCAGCGAATATATCAGCTCGAGAGAAAAAAAAAGCTGCTGCTGCTGGCCAAAAAAGGATTTATTGAATGTGGAACGTGATATAAGTGCATGCAAATAGAAGACAATTAACAAAGAAATGTGTCCTGCGTGTGTTGTTTCTCGGTATTCCCAAATTTGAGTTACTCGCATATGAGAACGAAAAAATAAAAAAAAATAAAATCGCCCAGATCGTTAAACGGGGGAAAAAATCGAACACGGAACATTTCGGGAACGTGCACGGACTTTGAAGTGAATGTGTAGATAGACAATTTATTCACCCAGCACCACCCGAGTACCTACTGTGTGTGCTGTCACACGTCACCGGAACCACCTTAACAGTTAACAAAAAGAAGAAAACTATTCAAATATACGTAGGTATTGTTTTTTTTTTTTTTTTAAGAATCGGCTTTCCGTGTACGCCTCATTAGTTTATCTGTCCTACACATATCTCAAACTGTTGTGCATCAGAGATTCAGAATGACACTATCGGCAGGAACACCACAGAACGACAAAAACCGTTGTGCGGCGCTCTGGGCTCTTCTCTTCCGAAAAAAGTTCAATGACCATTTTGATTTTATTGAACCGACGAACCGAACAATGTGAATCCATGAAGCTGGATATGGATATGGATATTACAGTGTGTGTGTGTGTGTGTTTCGGTGTGTGTGAAAACTACTTTGACATTTTGCGCTTCTCGGAACTGCGACTGCCTTCGTGCTGCAACGCGCCCCAAGATTGTATGTCACAACAAAGAGTGAGAGACGACCAAAAGCAACCTACTTCCCAACAATTCGCCTCATCCAGTTGTTCACTTCTTCCTCATTGAGTTAAAAACCTAATCAAAGTTCTAAATTTACATGCGAAGAGAGTGAGTGAGAGTATGGTTTCGTGTAATCTTACTTCCGCCAGACTGAGAACGCGCAACACCCGCCCCTGTCTTTAATCGACAGATAAAAACTTTTGATTGATTAACCTAGTTGCTGTCTTTTCAAGTGGAATGAGATTCTTCCTCGCTTCCATCTGGTTCCAGACTCGTATCGATGAGGGAGCAGCAAATTCCAACCCCAATCCTGATAATGCAGATAAATTGTTTTATTTTTTTTTGTTGTATTCCCTCCTGCTAGTCATAAAAGGGCAATTGGAAATTGTGTAAATTATGCGAATGGTGTTTGTGTAAAACTGTGCGTCTTGAGCGGGTAGTTGACCTAGGGTGAGGCAGAGCGTAACATATGGAAAGTAGTTTTCAACTAGAAGTTGTTCAACTTATGGACACTTTCCGACCGAGCTAATAAGTGAAAAAGGAAAAGCGATCTATTAAAGCAGTGGACGAGTGCCTCCGTTTCGATATGGCAGCTGTTGATAGAGTTTTCAATTGAGAAGCAAGTGCAACACACTCAGGGCAAAGGATCAGATAAATCGTCAAGTGCAAGACGACCCTTTGATTGCGTGGAGTGCTGCACCCACTGCGGACTTATTTCATTATACGAAACATGGTTGCAAAACGACGATGAGAAAAGTTGTTATGATATAAGTTTGGAACCATTTTTGCTTATGTACTAAAATGTGTTTATTTAGAGATTTGTTTTGAAGTGCTGCAGTGGCCTGTTTGATACCTTTGGAATAGTCAGCAAGCTCATTTGTGAGTCAAATGTTGTGGAGTTAAAACGGCCACCTACATATGACCGGGTTTTAGACCAAACTAAGTTTTGACACTGCTTATCTTAAGAACCTGGCCCGAAGTCTAAATAATAAAGCAAAACGGAAACACTTTTAATCTGGTTCTGTCCAAATTTTCTGACATTCAGATGAGCCCGCATCGAAAATTGACAGTTTCGATAATTTCTTATCCCATCCGTTAGGTTAGGTTAGGTTAGGTTGGGAGGGCAGTTTTGCATCAGATGCAAATTTTCACCCGGAAGCCGTGCAGGCCCATTGTGAGTACCCTGTTTATAAATGTAAGGACATGTGGCTAACAAAACCACTTCGATCTGTTGAGGAATAGTTTTATGTCTGACAGAGGTACCCCAGCCAAGTCGTCCAAACTTTCGAAGAACCTTGCTCCCATACAGGATGAGCGGCGTTCTTGTAAAGCTGGGCAGTGGCATAGAAGATGTTCCACGGACTCAATTTCCTCTTCGTCTCTGCAGCTTCTGCAGAAGTCATTTGTAAGAACTCCCAGCCTTTTAGCCATGTTTCCTATGGTGCAGTGTCCGGTTAGAACCCCGACGAGCATCCGGATTTGGCTTCTGTTAAAAGAGACTAGGAGCTTTGATCTTTTGGTGTCAACCACAGGCCACAGACTGCGGGTTATGACACAACCGATGGTGTTGCTCCATTGTTCCTTAGCCAGTTGCGTGGTGACGCTGTCAATAAAAGTCTTAGCAGTGTTGAAAGGCGGTAGCACCTCTCCGTCCGCAAGTTGAGGGTTCAAATCAGAGCCGTATCTGGCCAATTCATCCGCTTTTTCGTTCCCTTCCACCCCAACGTGTCCAGGAACCCAGCAGAGTAGAACTGAGTGATGGCGTATAGCCCTAAGTGCCAAAAGGCAATCTGTAACACATTTCGCATTAACAAGGTTGGAGCCGATTGCTTTGAGTGCTGCTTGACTGTCAACACAGATGGTTATTTCCATTGCTGGTAGTCCCATCGATAGGATAGTCTGTGCTGCATTCTTAACCGCATAGATCTCAGCTTGGAAGACGCTACAGTGATCAGTCAGTCGAAACGACTGGTTAATAGCAAGTCTTTCTGAGAATACGCCGGCTCCTGTACCATTTTCTGTTTTTCAACCATCCGTGTAGGCGGATATACCTCTAATGATGGTACTGGGTGAGTTCCAGTCCTGTCTTTTGGGTATAGTGATTCTGAAATTTTTCTCAAAGTCATATCTGGGTTTCTCGTAATCTGTAAGTGACATGAGTCCCTTCCGATCAAAGATTTCAAGTATGCTTGAGTGTCCGCAGTAACCAGGCATCCAAGTTTTGTTCTCTCTTAATCTGAGAGCGGTTTTGGCTGCCACGTTCTTAGTGAATAGCTCAATGGGTTGCAGGTTCAATAACGTTTCCAGGCCTAGTTGTGGTGTGGATTTAATTGCACCTGTTATACCCAAGCAAGCGATTCTCTGCACCTTGTTCAGGTTCTTAAGATAGGATTTGGTTTTGACCGCCTCCCACCAAACTAATGAACATAGGTAAGATCCCATCCGTTTATGTAAAGAGGGTTTTATTAGCGACTTGACAACTTCGAACTTTCTTTCCGTTGTGAACGCACCCGTTAACCAATTACCGAACTGCCAGTGTCTATATATTCAGCAAAATCAACATTTTCATCATGGTTAAGTACACGAGCAATTGCATGAGACATCAGTGATATGTGGTTCCAACAAGACGGTGCCACAAACTACACAGCGGGTGTTATCTCAAGAAACGTACCCGTCTATTGGCCGCCGAGATGGTGTGATTCAACGCCTCCTTAATGAAAGACCCTTTACTTTGAAATATTTATGACTTTAGACAGTTGCGCGTTATTTCAGTGCACTTTTCGATATGTTTCCATTGGTTTTTTTTTTTAATATCCCCAAGTCCAGCTGGCTGACACTGCGACCTGTAAGATCTATTGTATCAATGGGGAATAGTTAATCTAAGAGATGTGCGACCTCCCTAACGAAGGTCAATAAGTCTTTAGTAGCAGAGTGCGCTATATCTGCTGGCGTACGAGTCTCTCTATTAAAGACACGTTTTCTTAACCAATGAAAAGCCGGACAGTCACATAAAATGTGCTCAGAGGACTCAACATCCTCCAGACAGAATCTGCATTCTGTTTCCGGACAGAGGTTCATTTTGTTGAGGTGATATCTAAGGCCACAATGGCCTGTGAGGAAGCCCGTTAGCTTTCTTATGTTATCCTTACTGAGCCTAAGGATTTCCTTATAGGAGTAAGGCTTAATTAATCGATTGTCTTAGACTAGGGACTTGATCAAGACGAAGTTGTTTTTCCCAATCATTTATTTGCCTTAGCGCAGTATAGTCCAATTGACTGAGCAGTAGGGTTCTGGTCCACAGAGAAGGGATTCTAAACCAGCCCTAGCTAGTTTGTTTGCATGTTCGTTGCCTGCAATACCTTGATGGCCCGGTACCCAACCAAGCCTTACCTTGTTGTGTTTGGCGAGGGCTTGCAGAGCATCGTGACAGCACTTGACTGTTTTGGAGTCCATTGTATTGGATGCCTATGCTTGTAAGGCTGCCTGACTATCTGAAAAAATTTTAATGGTTGCGCCTTTCATACCTTTTTTGGAGATTAGATCAGCGCAAGTTTCGATCGCATGGATTTTCGCTTGAAAAACCTTGGGACACGTCCCCATGGGTATCGAGACTTTGGTGTTGGGTCCAGACACACCAGCTCCAACTCGGGAATCTATTTTCGATCCATCGGTGTACCAGACTAAGCCTTTTGGGTCCAGTGTCGGAACTCCATTGACCCAACTAGCGCGATCAAGTTCCATTGGTTACTTCTACCTTGTCAATTTTACGAGAGCAACCTTCAAGACCATCAAAACGATGTAGCTGATTCTCTGTTTAGACCTTGCTGATTCGGCTGCCTATATCATGTTCGGTTCTGCCTTCGGTCGAGACAACACTCTGCAGACATTGAGAGTAGGTAATCTTACTAAGCTTTGTAAACAACTCGATTTGAAACGTTTTCTATTCCATAAAATACAACACACAGCAACAAAATAAAATTTATTTATTTATGTGTTCTGCTTTTTCGGTCCGATAACAAAACCTACCCAGCAGCACCATGTGGACTCCAAAGCACTGGAAACAAATTTTTATTTAGCCATTCGAATGTGGGCACACGAATTCAAATTGATTGACTTCCCTGACTCGATTCTGTGAGGAAATGCTTTCATTTCACGAGTTGTCCCACCGTTAACGTCACCGCATTCATACGTGGAATAATCAAGCTGAAGCTATACTTATTTCAGTATTCCCGAAACGTGCGGTTGAGTTTCCTACGGAAGAGCCTCTCTGATTTACGATCAAAATGTATCGGCACTTGGGAGGAAAATAAATAGCACTAGTGTCACTGTGTTGGGAAAAAAATCCAATCAACCACAAGTTGCTGGAAATTTGTGAAACGGCCTTGACCAGAGCACTCGCCCATTAAAGTCGTACATTAGTTGGCGCGAATAAATTAGCAATAGCTGAACCCAGCGAGTGCTACCTAACGTAACATACGAGTACATCGTGCTCACGCCATAAAGCAATGGCCGCCTATTGTATGGCTGTTGCAACAAAAGCGCACCTCCAACAAGACCCAGCATGGAATTCCGCTTAGAGAAGCTGTGAAGCTGTGTTTTGTGGGCGTGATCGCCACCGCTCGCCTCCGGCACACACAATACGAAATTGACGGTAATTTCCCAGCGCAGCAGCACACTTCTACTTTAGATAAACACACTCAATGTTGGAATGATTTAGTCACTCATTCACTCATTCTCTGTGAAAGTGTGCCCTGTTTGCGTGGCGTCCAAGTGATAAGCAATTGGGTGTGGATTGGGAAGTTTATAAATTAATTACACGCGGCGCCCTATATTGGGTTCCTTTGGGTGCAATTCAAATTGATTGCCTCATATATACGAGTATACGGGCGCCCGACTCCGAATATTTGATCACACTGACTCATTCAATGTTAGTCGCAGAGAGAACGCTTTTCGATGAAAGTGAATGACAAACATTTAAAAATGCAGAGCTTTTCGGGCAAGCAAAACAAAATTCACAAAGTCAGCTCAATCTTCCAAACCAAATACAGCCTGACCTTAACCTCAAGTCAGAAAAAGAGCCAACGTACCCGAAGGCCGTAGTTTTGGATTATGTGCGATAGATAGCTATGACTCACTGGATGGTGTTTCTGTGTTCTTTTTCGCATGACCACTTATGGCTCCTCATAGACCAGACACATAGAAACTGAAACTGTTTGCGGGGGATAATCCAGTGAGGTTTTTTCTTATTTTTGTTTTTTAATTTAAGAGTGTGTGTACAATTTGAGTGTCTTAATTGACTTCTTTTGGCACATTTGAAGTTTCGTTTGATCTAAAAAGTGGGTTGAGTGAGCACAAACCAACGAAATGTGTTAACTTGAGCTTGATTGCGTTGATTATATCACTTACAATATAAACACGGGCACGGAATTATTCAATTGAATGAATAATAGACGATACCGCGATGTAAATAGACTTGGCTTTTATTGGGGCTTTGTTACATAGTAGAACGGCGATTATGGTGTAATTTGGGTCTCAGAATGAAGGAGAATCTCTTTTGTTGCTGATTGTTGATCGAAGACAATAATAAGAATAACAATTATGTGATGAACTTCATTCAAAATGAACACTCTTCCCTATACGGCTGTCAATGTCAAACACTTTATTTTACCACTGAGATGCTAATCGAATTTTGTTACCTTGGATGAATCATGGTCGCTGAACCTTACGACAGCAGAAGGCAATTTATACTGCACCAAGGCTGGATTTTGCAACACAATTTCCGCTCGATGTGACAGGCCTTTCACTCTGAGAAAAACTTCCAAGGCACATGCGAGAGACACCGCTGGGTTGAATTTGAAAACGCAAAGAGGAAAATGTTTCAGCTTGAGTTAGACCAAGGTTGTCAAACGATGGAACTTCAATTACATAATTTTCATCTATTTTCCTCTGACGGTGAAAATTCTGATGTGGGCTATATTGAAGGGTGTACACGAGAAAACATAGAATACAGAACATTTCAACGAGTAGTGCAAATGCCGCCTTACAATCTCAACTATGTTTTTCAGTAAGACCTTCGATTAACGATATATAATTAAGTGACAGAACAATCACTACTATAGAGGTATCCGATCGGAAAGGAATTTTCTCCGGAGTCGGAGTAATTCCATTCGAGACATCCGTTCCAATACGACTTTCGAAAAATGTCTCCAATGACAGATAGTTAAGCGTTATGTCACTTACTTTTGACAGTTACATTGCACATTTTTCCCGAAGCTCTGCGACAACCGATTGCTGCGCTGCAAAATATTTGAATACATAAATATGCTTCATTTATTTTGTTCCGAAACGAATACTCCGAACGCAGTCTGGGGTTGAACAACCACATCCGTGATCGAGTACGACGTGACTGAATTTGTTATTGTTTTGCTGGTAAAATCCAGGAAATTCAGTGGCGTATTGCTCGCTCACGGATGCGGTAATTCGACCCCTGAATTCCGAACAGATTTGACTTTCGTTTCGGATTTTTTTTCCGAACTGATACCTGAATATGGGTGAGTTTTCGTAGGTGAATTCCCGCATGTAATTCACCTACGAAAACTCACCTTTTATTTGGGGAATATTTCGCATAAATTCGGTTTTGAAATAACACAGTAATCGGTACGACAAAAAAAAACCTATAGCCTATATTGATGCAAGTATTACGCGACAAAAGAAACAAACAAAACCAATTTACTTTATCTGTAATATTTATTGCTTAACAAAACTTAGATCCTTCCTGATCGAGATACCAAACCGTAATGTCCCATTTGAACATAAATGTCCTCCTGTTATTAACAGCGCTACACAGGTTTGATCCTGTCAAAATGACAGTGATGGGAAAAAATTCTCTCTTAGAGAGAGAGAGAGACATACGAAAAAGTCAGGGAACGCTTTTGCAGTAATCTGTGAAAAATGCCTGATAATTTTTAAATTGTAAAGAAAAGTCATTAAAATATCTGACAAACAAGAAGAGAAAAGAACGACATTGCATTAAAGATTACCTGAAGGAAATTGTTCTTTTTTACAGATAGGAAGAATTTCGTCGCCACTTTCGTATGTCACGGAGTTTTTACAAAAATCTAAGTGTGAAGGCTTTTAACAGGCTACGTTTTGATAAATGAATAACCAGCGAAAATTTGACAACCATTTTAATGAGCAGGAAATCAGAACATATAAAATTCCACATCATCTGCCAAATGTCAGGTGACCGGCTTTTCCAATTGTAACAAAAAGAAATTTGTTGCCTAAAAATTAGTAAGATTCTAAGTAAAGGAGAAGGAGTAATATCATGCTCTCTCGAAGCTGCTCTTTTTTTTACGAATTTTTCAAGTTAAGGGACGGCATTGAGTAAAAATTCGTAAAAAAAAATCGTAAAAGTTAATAAAAAAGTAAGGGAACAGACCTTTAATGATTTTGCGGACAGGCTAAAGAGAAAAATGTTTGAAAGCTGATGTGTTTAGTCATCGACATAATACTTAAAATCCATTGACATCTTATGGCGTAATTTATTAGCAATTTGACAATTAATCGCAAAATTGTAGTCCAATATGATTGACTTACTGTTTAGAAACAAAAAAAAAGTATTTGTAAAGGAACGTTTCAATTGAAAGTCTGTTTCTTGAAATCAACGGAAAATGTTCAATTTTTGTATTCATTTGACAGTTCCTCATTCGTCACAGACAGTGAGCCTTACTAATCATCCTATAAAACCTTTGCACTAAATATTTTGTTGGTAACAATGGATAAAACTACATATAAGGAACATTTTGCCACTGTGAGTTCGTAGAATCTAGCCTGGACATTCAAAATGATTATTAGTATCGCATGTCAATGTTTCGGTCAATATATCCACAAAATTTTTGGACAAGCGATTTTATAAAGCTTTTTATCTAATCTGTAGTAACATATGCGTGTAATTACACTAGCTCCCGATTTTATTTTCCAGCAACGAAACAGAAATTTGCACATGTGTAAAACAAACTAAAATTCCAACAATTCCACTCACGCGTAATTGGAAAATCCGAGTCTGCTTTAATAGCTCCAGCTACAAAATTCCTCCCCTTCAACACAATCATAAACTTTTAAACCAATTCCCACACTAATCTGTAATTGTCTGCTCCAGTCTGACGTCGCCGCACCACATCGCATAACTTTAAAAGCCCTAAGTGATCTAGTTCTAAGTGGTTCATAACATTTAAGCACTCTATCATGAAACAAACTTTCCATTATGCTGCTGAAAGCAGTCCGACGATAATAATAGCAGGACATCCTTGATAATGGTACCGGAAGGCTTCGTCCCATGATAGTGAGGACACGTCCCAATGTTGCAAACAATAAATATCTCATTTCAAATAAATGACCTAGAAACTCAAGCAGATGTCTCTCCATCTCTCCACCAAGTACTCGTCTGCTGTTGTTCAGAGATAACAAGCAAACACTCGGGAATTCAAATACGACATGGGGAAATTATGGCGTCTTTTCAATTCTACTTCACAAAGTTTATGACATCTGCACGAATGATTGTGCTAGTATGAATCTAAATATTTCAGATGACTGAAATTTGCCATGCCAATGCAATTGACAGTTCGGTATTTTAGAAACAAAAAAAAAAACTCATGAGACTCGCACCGATTTTCCCAGTTGCATCTGGGGAATGACAGTAAAATTCAATGTCTCGTCCCCGATTAGAAAACGTGTGCAAAATATGAGGAGAAAAAAAAATCCATTGTGTGCCCAGCCAAGCAGCACAGCAAAAGAAAGAAAAATATTTTCAATGTCAACGTACACTTCAAGAATTATAAACATAAGAGGATTGGTAGGCAGCACTAGAAGAGCCTTAGAAAATCGTTTTGCTGTTATATGAGCTCTCTGTATATGGGAAAACCTTCCACTTGTCCGTTATAACGACAGACAAGTAGACAATTCAGAAAAAAACACAAACCAATGCCATTGACTGGCTCAATGAAATTTTCCTTTCAATTCAAAGTCGAGCACGTCGCTATAGGTGGTAAACAAAATTCTTTACAAAAAAAAAACCGCTGTATGTAATTAACTTGCTTTATAGTGTAAAAATAGTTCCACAATAAACTTTCACTTGGCATTAAAAGTGTAACGTGCATACATAGCATGCCACCGCGCTAATTGCCCACAACAGTGCGATGATTTTTACCGTCAAAACGTCGATTGAGGAATGAAGAGTCATGCGGAAAGTATTTTTCGTGAAAAAAAAGTTGGTCGTTTAAACCGCTATCGAGTATCTTTCTTATCTGCACTGTTTCATTGGGCAGTTAACACATGAATGATATCAAAAGCAACCGTAAGTATAATTGCTCATGTACAGCTGTGAGAACGCGTTAGCGATCTGAATACAAACCCAGAGGGGTTGCATTTTCAATTTCCACACCAAGGCCTGTTCAATTAATTTGCTTATGCATGTGGGCTATTTTTTTTGCAGCTTGATTAACCCCCGGCCCAGTACTGCAGTGCGTCTACGAGTGTCAATAGAAGAAAATCTTGTTTACAATCCACCATTGAGTGCGTTTCATTGCTTTTCAACACTTTTCAAAATATTTTTATTAACTTGCCAACAAAAAAATTAAATGATGGAAAACATAGTATTTGTTGGGTGTTATTCTAGCGCAAGATAATATGGGAAGCAAACAAACAGAGATCCCGCCCACAATTCTATCGCTAATAATAAACTGAGTACATTAATATGTTTACCTTCACGATGGACTAGTTGGCGAACACGATCAATACCGACAGGTTGGTATAGGTTTGTCGTATTTTTATATGACACTTGAGTCTTAGTGGTATGTTGATTTATGGGCTTTTAAGACGTCAATACGGTCGAAACTTTGTTGGCGGTGTTACTCTATACATTTGAGCGTTTTAAAAGCTGTCAGAAATGGGTAATTATTTGGTTTTGTTTCCAAATGATAGCCAGCTCAAATCAGCCATTATCAGAATTTTTTAAGTAGCTACGAGTATTTTTTGCAAATAATGAGTGCCAATGCCTTTTTAACAGCATAGAGATTCCGTCGTGGTTAATCGTTATCAGTGTTGCCATTGATCGTCTTCGCTTAATTCTGGTGATGTGCTTGCTGAGAGGTTAAGGACGATACGACCGTCGAACTCTTTAGCGATCTTTTTTAGTTGTTTGCGAAGTCAAATCTTTTTTACAGTATCTTTTGAGTGCCTTGGTGTATGGTGAAAAGCCGCATCCGTACTTTGGCTACAACCCAAGTGATCCAAGTCCGAGTTGGCAACTTCGACAGTTTTCTCCAAAAATCCAAAGTAAACACAGCACAAACTTTTTCCTCAGATTTTGTCAAAATTTATCGATTGCATGAAGGTACCGGACATTTTTTTCGCGAACTAAATGAGTGGAGACTTGTCATCGGCCCATCCATATCAATTTAAGAATTTAGCGTGCGAACAGGATACTGCTTTGCTAAACAGCCTCGCTTAGCTTTATCTTTGTAGAAATTTTTGTATGGGAGATAAAATTGAGCGCGAGCAGGATGCTAGGCTTTATATAATCTGAATAACGCCAAGTACCCTTGTGACTAGGTGGTGGAATTGTTGGCTTATGCAATGATGTCCCTCAGAAAAGCAGAAAGCGGACAGAGTTCTTTTTGAGGTTTTGTCGTGTCGACTGAAAAACTAAAATCGGATTTAAGCGTTAAATCACAATCAATAACAATCGTAGACGGCTTTTTCTGTATGGTAGAAATTCAAAAATTATATCAACCTGGCTTATACACAACATATTGGAAAACAATTACATTGCATCTCTGCACAATCTTCCCAACAACAAAAAAAGAACCAAGCGAATGTGTTCCGAGATACTAATAATAATTTTTAGTGTGTAGGCTAAATTTTTCGAACTCCCAATGGCGAAATTTTCCATACAAAATTGCACATTGTGACCTACAAAATATATAAGGGAAAGGTTAAAAAGGAATTATTGGTAAGGCTCGTTGTGTTTCAGGTAGTTCTTAAATATTTGCCTCTGGATACTTTTATTAATAAAATACGCCTCTGATGTCAATTGTTACCGAGGGTTGGCGTACATTTGTAGGCGCAGTGGCTTAGTGGTTAGTGTGTTGGACTACTAAGCGAGGGGACCCGAAAAAAAACAAATTCCAACTTAAGGTTTTTTTCACTGCGCCACCTCTCGCGATAACTGTCATGAAGAAGCTTCTCAATTAGCCGTTTGGACTCGGCAAAAAATTGTAGATCCCTTCCATTCGTCCCAAAAATGAAAAACTCACACAAAACGAATGGTTATGAGAAGCTAGGCCTAGGGTCCCTACAGACCTGTTGCGCCAACTATTTATTTATTTAGATGGCTAACATTTGGAAATTCCAAGACTTTTTGCTCAAATCTTCCTCAAATCACACATCCGTTGACTCTGCTGGTTGTACACTCGCCATCCAGTGTATCTACCAATTTTTTCAACTGTGGAAGAGACCCCGTTCCACTTCCAGGCATTCCACAAGCAGATGCGACTAAATTTTGTACTTAAATTGTTGTAACTTATGTAGACTCGTGGGAATATGTCTCCAGGAGGTTCCCAAGATTGGTCTGGGTTATCATAAACTCTTTAGTATAGTAAGCCCCGTTCACTGTACTCATCTTCGATGAAATATATGAACCTATGACTACTCGTATCAGCCATAAATCATGTTTTTGTTGTGTGCATTCACTTAAACAACATGCAGCCATACTCATAACTATCTTAGCACAATGTTCGTCATTTTGTAGAACCACTCCCATCTTATTCCGTTTTCTCGGTTCTATATTCGGAAATTTTTTCTCAAATTTCGAGAAGTTATCAAATTAAATGGAGTCACCCACATTTTTCTTGCAAAATCTGAATTTCGAACTCATCCCCAATGCAATTTCCATTGCTTTTCACTTCGCAGCCGAACTTTCTAATGGAGAACAAATTTGTATTTCACCATAAATTATAGTAAATGTCGTAAAATGAAGCCCTCGCCATTTGTAACATCTTGTTCCCCTGGTAAAGCAATTAAAACATTTCCACCGCTCCATTACAAAACGTTATTGTCCACGCTTAAGAAAGAACAACAGTTCTCTCCCCCCCCCAATTACAATACCAAACCAACCGTTTCTATGCGAGAAATATTCATCTATTCCATTTCATTCGTGACACCGATAAATCAACAAAACAAGTTCTGTACCATTTACCAAACTACCCACAAAAAAATAGAAAACATTTTTATTACCAAAATCGTCCGGAATGTTTATTCTGCACGTCTGAAGCTTATGTCTTACCCCAATAAAAGTAGAGACTCGTTATCGTGCTTGTACAATGTACACCCGACCCCAACTCAGAGACTCCTCAAAATGAGCTTTCTCACAAATTGTAGGTACGCCGTACGCGGGTATATTTCCACTTATAAAGTCGCGGTTTGAAATTTGTATCCGCACAGCAAACAACCAGAACAAACATTCCGCCACTTTTTCCCCAAAGGTACGAGTGTAGGTACGAGGTAGTCGAGTACCCAATTTGCATATTATATAGTCCACAACAGCGGAGCAGATACGCTCCACTCAACGTGGACTGGAGTACAGATGGCAATGGAGTGAAGTTGAATATTCATTTCACTTGATTGCCGACTAAGAACTTATTTGTTATTATTATTATTTTTATTTCTACTTGGCTTTAACTTGTGCGACGGAAAAATTGATTTTCCTTTAACAAAAACCGAACATGCAGACATTCGCACGTACCTACTACGGGAACGAAGAAAGTTTTACTGCATTCAATTGCTGGCGGCATTTAGGGCGTCATGCCAAGAAATACAATAACACCGGGCCGCTGATAATAGCACAATGTTTGTGCGCTGAATGAATTCTCTAAGACCGAACGAAAGCAGCAGATTAACAGAGCGAACTTACAATGACGCTGGAATGAATATTCCCGCATTCAGCGGGCTGGTTGGGGTTTTTTTCTTTCTTTTTTTGGGATCAGTTCCAGGTGAATAAATTAAAAAGCCAGCAGCGTCATCCGTAAGATTTTGCTGATGTTTTTCCTTAGCGGTTATCAATCGTTTCGTGTTGAACACAAAATTTAGAAGAAGAAGGTGTTAGTCTGGCTAGATTTTCCGAAAGGCCGTATTTATAGAAATGAAAACATTTCGGGAGTCTAGACAAATATAGCCTGGAGAGATATTTCCTCTTGACTTGGTTGTCTGACGGAATTGTGTGTCCCCGTGTGATTTATACAAGTAAATGGACATTTGAGGGTAGGGTGATGACGAAAAATACGACAACTGCAACTGTGCAACTGGTGGACCATTATAGACTATTAAAATACTCGAAAGACAGGCTAAAACTTCATAAGCTATGTCTTACATCCTACCCTCTAAATTGTGTTCAGTAATTGTTGGCTCCACCGCGAAGCGAAGTGCGAGGTTCACTTCCTGGCAAGGGAAAAACAGAAATGTCTTTCTTAAAGTGATAATTGACTGTCAGAGTTGAATTGTTACTTGACAAAACTGATGTGAATAATTATAATGATTGATATGATTATGAACAAGTCCTGAGGCTCGAAATAGCTATAATTCCAATCAAGTGTTTGCAAACAAGTTGCCTGTCGGTAGCTGTCACTTTTGAAGCTTTTATTCTTTCACATTTGACAAGTAGAAACTACGCCATTACTAAAAATGGAACGATACACGCTTCAACAACGCATTGAAATTATTAAAATTCACTACAAAAATGGTGAAAATCTTCCAGTCACAGTTTGAAAAACTAAACCCTTTTTGGTCGTCGGGAAGCACCTTGTCGGACCGCAGTACAGAAATTGGTGGAAAAATTCTAGCTGTTGGGACAAGTTAGTGATGTGAGGAATAAAACCCGTGCACGTCGCTCAAGAACAACTGAGAATATTGCTGCTGTAGCCCAATGTGTTGAAGAAAACCCAGGTTTGTCCAGTCCTCGTCGTTCATTGGGATTGGGCATTCCACAAACGTCATTACACCGTATTTTGCATAAAGACTTGGGTCTTAAGGCTTAAAAAGTTCAGTTAACACAAGAACTCAAGCCGGCCGATCATCAACAACGTCTATCGAGGTAATAGGGCAGCCATTTTGCGATTTGGTTATGGAAAATTTCATGAAAAGGATATGGTCCTGTATGCGTGCTCGTGGTGGCCATTTGGCTGGTGTTGTTTTACATTATTAACGGCATACCTTCCTCTTTATTATGAAATAAACATCCGATCATTTATCTCAAAAAATAAAATTTTTCTTTGAATACCAATATAACACCTCTTATTGGAAAACCTTTTAGAACAGACCATTTCATTACCGATTCGAAGCTGATTGAAAAGGCAATTTTTAAATGCAAGATCAATACCAAAAATGATCCGCTTACATTGCTGATGGGACCCAGCAATTTGTGTTTTCAAACATGTCCCCAGCTTCCAGAGCCGTCAAATTTAGCAAGTTCAAAAAATTGAGTTTGTTTATTTTTCGACAGTCTTCCTAACACGTGCCAGTTGACAGCTACATCTAGTTTTTGACAAATGGCCTCTATAACTTCATAAGTAACACCGCAAAGCAGGCATCACTTGACGCCATCTAACAACACTTGGCCACTAACTTACATATTCCGTTTAATAAAATCAGCCATTAAAATCTCTCAAAGCCGCCATTGTGCAAATCCGCCAATCTGCTCCGCACCCCTTTCGGCCTCTGTTATTTTAATTTCACAGCTTTTTGCATTTTCCAAGGAAATGAATGGCACTTTTTCATTTATTCAACCACATAAATCGCCCCGTTCTTCGCCTCCACTCCACTTGGCTCTGGCACTGGCACTGGCACCACAAAATAGATTCCTCCATGCGTTGGAGTTGCTCCCATTTTCCACTTTAGAAAGGAAAATACAAAAAAAAATTCAGGTCACCATATGTCATGGGGGGGTTTTGTCGGTTTGCCCTCATCTCCTAGTCGTTCGACCTCTTCTATGAAATTTATGCTCATTGCTGATTATATGTGTGTGGCGATGGTGACCCAGTAAACATAGTCGCTCCTCCTCTCTCCTCGTGGGGTGGGTGAACTTTAAGCTAAATACTTGACAGAAAAAGAAAAACTTGGCAGCGGATAATTGAAAAGACAAAAATTAATGTGCTGATGGAGGAGGATACAAAATATTTACAAATTGCATCCTGCGGGCGAAACGAAATGGGATTCTCGTCGGTTTCCTCATTTTAATTGGAAATACAAAAAAAAAGAAAACATTGTCGTGTGGTAGACCTAAAAATATATAATTATCTCCATTCTCGAGGAATTTGAACCTCGGGGCGGCGCGGCGACGACGGTGTGTGTAATTACCCCTTAATCCTGTTGAGATTACCTCCACTCATGTTGGCATAATTGTCATTAAACCATGCAGACGCCAACGAGATATGTATTGGGGCATAAAACCTCTGGTGACATTCGCCGTGACGATGGCGACAACGAGTATGTATGCAAAAGCGGGAGTTCGAGGATAGATATGGAAAAGAAAATGTTTTTCTTTCATTAAAAAAATGAAACCAACATGCATCGGCAGAAAATTTTGGGGGAACTCTGTTGATTAGCGGCGACAATATTTTCTTTTCTTATTTTTATGTCCTAAAATGTACCGAAATAGATGAGGTACAAGGAACCGTGCTGTGGAGCAGAAATGTGTTTCTGTGTAGTCGGGGTATATTTGCTGGTTATGTCAGAATTGGTTTCCAAAGTGGGGGATTACCGTCGATGGTTTTGGAGTGTTTTGTTGTTCATAAAATCGGACTAATGTTGCATTTAGTCGATGGTAGAAACAGCAATAAAAGAAACAAGCAGAACACAAGCCGATTGTTTGGCGCTATGAGTGTATAGGGTTGCTTGTATCTTGTGTGGCGCATTGTTTTGAGACTGCCCACACTAAGGGCCGTTTGCTGATACGACTCATAGCGAACTAAGTTCCACATAAACTCTTATGTGACAGTTTATGACCTGAAAAAAGTAGCCTATAAGTATTTAAGTAGAACTTAAATCGTTAAGAGTCGTATGAGCAAACGGCCCTAAATGAGTTCGAAATATTGAGATATTCATTGAAAAAGTTTGACAGAAGGAGCAACAATACGTCTTCGGGTATCAACATGAAAACTTGACAACACCACTGCTTCTTACATTTCCACGCGAAGGGCTTTTAGCAGATATGTAGGCCATGACAAGAGATGGATCATTAAACTACACCTTGATCCATTGGAGTTATATCCAAACTGGTGTGTTGCAGAATAGTTAAAAAAATACGTGCATATTTTTAGCTCGTTACAAGTTTGAGGTTTCCAACTTTGATTTACTCTTTGGACGAACAAATAGAACTGGACCTCCATTGTCCGGAAAAGGCTACAACGCTCGCCCTGCTGCTGGTAGAGTTTGCAGTGAAAATTCCTTCATCAAAGCATTTGCCATGCGATACAGGAAATCACTTAAAAAACGTTGCCTTCAAAGGCACTAATAAAAATGCAACCCATCCAATTTATCCGAGGACACAGAACACAGAACACTTCTCCTTCGCTGGTGCTATTCTTGTCGCTTTATCGCACTCAAATGAGATGCCTCACGCCTTACCTTACACAAATCAAAAAACAAAAAAACACCTCTAGCCTCAAAGTAGAAGATGCCAAACCGGAAGCGTTCATCCTCACTTAACCCTATCAATGCATGACCGCGCACGCTAGACCGTTAAAACTCGTCTCTAATGTGTTTTAATTAACAAAAAGAAACACTCCACAAATATGTTAAATATAAAACTCTGTAGCATAAAATCACCGAGCTATTTATGAGCGCAATAAATTGGACTGTCACATCAAAGTGCGTTTCACCGGTGTGTCCACTCGTCAATCAGTCATTGCATCTCTCACTCTTTGAACGGAGTTTTTGCTTGAAAATTTAACTCACCATGACAGAGGTCCGTTGTGTTGTGGTTGTGTCTTGTGTGTGCTGTTAGTACTCGCATAGCTGCCAAATGCCGATAGTAATCGACCGCACAGAGAAAGTGTGTGGAATTTCTAAAAATACAGAACTTGGAACGAATTATTCATCATTTTGTGTGCAACTCGAAGGTTGCATATTTGACGTGATCCTCTTCTTCTTATCTCACATAGTCGCACTAATCTTTTTGACACTGAACTCCGCACAGTGAGGAGCCGAAGAAAAGCCGACAAAAAATACGCAGCGTAACACTGAAAACAAGGAGCATTCTTGCACTCGAGCCAAGAATTTTAACTGCGAGCAGCATGTGAAGGATGCAAACTGGCAAAATCAATGTGAGAGGAGTAGGAGGAAATTCATTTCGAAATGGAGCCCCGGGAAAAGTCCACAATCCAGCTATAGCGAGTCAACTTTGTCAGCAGGTTTTTGGGTGACATTTTAGGAATTTGTATAATCCCGCTCTTTTTAAACCTAATGAATATGGAAATTGACGGGTGGGCTGAGGCGCTTACCCCACCCCACTCTGTGCATCACGTAATGAAATGATTTGGGGGGGAACAAGTTTGTGGAGGACTTTTAAAAAACTCGAGGAGCCTTCTTCTCCAAATTGTTTGGGAACTGCAGAGTCACTTGAAAACTCAGTGGTGCTGATGTGTTTTTGTTATTTTCCTTTCTGAGGATGTTAGTTTTGTTGGAGTGTCTTTTGATGTATGCGTGTAAACTTTTAAAGTTTTCGAGAGATGGAAGGACGGACAAATGAAATGAGCTGCAAAATAACAGATTATGGAAGAGACGCGCTAAGAGGTGCACCAAACTAACGACGACGCAGGGTTTGAGGTATTATTTCCATGTCTCCGAAGGAAGCACTTAGGAGCCCAAAAGTGTGGATATAACTTATTTGTGTTGACGATTGCTCTGGGTTTGGGTGAAGGCGTACTCATTTTTGAATCGCAGATTTGGGCTAAAAGAAGTCATCCGATGTTGTTTGGCTCTAATTTTTTTCTAAATGAAAAACTTCGATTCTGTTTATTTGAACCTTTAGAATTTTATTGGTCAAGTCGTCACCTTGTACCTTTCTCAGCCGTTTGCTTTTTTTTCATCCGTCAACTTCATTAATTCTAAACTCTGTTAAATAAATAAGCAAATATTGTTAAAACATCAACGAAATTTTTGGTTAAAGAAAATTGTTTCCAAACTTTCTACTTTTGTCTAAGCGTTCTCTAAGAGAGAGTTTTAGCCCGCAACTGGAAATTTTGACATTGAAGCAACGAAAGAGGAGACGACTCCACTCGACTGCCATTTGTAGGCCTATGTCAAGTCTATGTTGGAGCTGAACAACTGTTATTTTGTAATAAGTTCCATGGCTCTTAGGCAACACACCTTACTTGCTCGAGTTTGTATGGGCCAGCTTTTTAAAACACAAAACGTGTCTAACTACTGACAGCAAAATTTGAAAAATCTTTTCACTCGTTTTGAAGCAAGTAAAGGGCTCGTTAAAAATGAAAAACTCACACAAAACGAATGGTTGTGAGAAGCTGGGCCCAGGGTCCCTACCGACCTGTTGCGCCAACTATTTATTTATTTAAAAGGGTTCGAAAAAGCGCTACTTTGAGGCGGTTATTTTTATTCCCATTGAAGTTATTCTCCAAAATGGCCTAGGTTTATATATTTTCTGTAACTCATTGTTTAAAGTCCGTACTGAGTGATTGCTTTTTAGGAATATGAAAGTTTTTTGTTTAAGACAGTCATCGGAAAAACATTTGGGGCTGCGTCTCATCGACTGAGAGGACATTTTTATAAGCAACTCCTTGCACTCGTCACACCCAAGAAAGGAGTTGTGCTGCTGCCTTTTTCCACTCGTATATTTGCAGATTTCCCTACAAAATTCAAATGATTCCATCCAGCCCCTTACATCGATAAACTCTCACACTCACAATTCTTATTTTCTTATAAAATGTACTCTTCCGTTTGAATTACTCTTTTAGTTGACCAATAAAACTGCTACATGCAAACAATGGAAGACATTTTACCTCTCAGGAAGATGTTAGGGTCACAACAGCAAACTCTATTCTTAAAACAAACAAACAACATACTTATACAAGCTTTTTCCAAACAATTTGTTTTCTTTTTTAGTTGCAAAACAATTGCGCTATCGATTTTGTGCTTTATTTCGTTTCGCTTTTATTTTATTTGAATTTTCGTTTTTCTCTTTTCTCTGTTGATGTTTCGTTTAGAAATGATTTTCTATGGATACATGCAAGCCGTCACATCGTCATCGACCACTTTCATTGAAACCTGAGCGCAACCGAATAACTCGAAACCTTTTAATCAACATAGCAGTTTGCTCTCGTCGACCACGAATGCCATCCAATAGGGATTTACAGATAACAATAAACGACTGACGAGAAAAAGTACCAAAACCAACAAAAAGTGTAAAAAGCAATCTAAAAACGCTAAGCAAGGCAACGAACGCAGTTTTTACAGGCAGAAGCTGCTTTTCACGAAAAAAGCAACAGCGCCACCACACAAAAACCAACCGAAGACCAGAAAACCGAGAGAAAAACAAATTATTCCCAACCTCTCTATTGCTGGAATGTTGGAGCATCCCCAACGATTTGCACGCAATATCCCCGATTCCTCCTCTGCAGCAATAACGAATTCAAACGTTCCAGCGCTAACAAATCGCAATCACTATTTGCCAAGTGGCGGTGCTGGTGTAACTGGTTCATGGCATCAGCAACAGCAGCACTCTACAGCATCTACACCAGCATCTACACAATACCAGCCGTATCAGCAGCAACAGCAAAACTATCCAGTGCCACTGCCGCCCGGTTCACCGGTTCCACATCATCATCATCATCGTAACTTGTCGTCGGCCTCCAATTGTAGCACGCATAAAAGTGTGACATTCAGCAGCAACACAAATTCGAACTCGAACGGCGGCGATTGCATTGGTGGGAACCTCGGCTGTGGTCCACAATCAATGGCGGGCAACATGAAACACGGTAAATTACCTAACCCTCCACCCAATCACAATACATATATCACCTATACATAAATCCAAAGTGGGACAATCAATGGACACTCCTCATCCTTCTCCACACTCTAATAAAAAATCCCAAAAATACGTTCCACACTCATGCACCCGCTTTTATCTTTCGCAGGAAAATCACAGGAAGACGTTTGCTACGTAGTAGCCAAATACGATTATGCAGCTCAAGGAGCACAAGAGTTAGACTTAAGGAAAAATGAACGCTACCTGCTGCTGGACGACTCCAAGCATTGGTGGCGTGTGCAAAATAGTAGAAATCAATCTGGCTATGTCCCTAGTAATTACGTGAAAAAGGAGAAACCATCGCTCTTCGATAGGTGAGTGCTGTGCCGTTCTGAGTTTGAATCTAGTTTTGAGTTACTAATTGAAATTGTATTTATAGTTCTATATAATGTACCAGTAGATTAGTTCCGATTTTAATTGAGTTTTCTTCTTGTTTGTTTATTGATTTTTTTGTTACTTTACTTTTCCTTTTAGTTGCTTGCTTTGTTTATATATTCCGTTCTGTTACACACTTAGATCCCACATTAGATTGTTGAATAGTTACGTAGATAGATCCTTTGTGCAAATAGTTGCCCTTTCGGAAGTTCCATCTTCTTTGTACGAGTCTTATGTGTTTGTTAAGGTAAGGAGGCTCTTCAAGTGAGCACGGGCTCTAGCATGTTCAATCTAGGTGAACTAGGTAGGGTTACCGATTATATGAAAGTAAAGATTATGATGCTTGGTCTTTTTGTGTGGGATTTCCGGTGATATAAGCCAGCTTTTGAAAAGGGCAAAGGTATTATTAAGAGCCTTGTCATCAGTTTCGTTTTCGTAGCGTATCGATACATTGAGGACACCGGTTGGTCACCGGCATTTGTCTCTCAAAGCAATATTGTCATTGACTTCTTACAAACGGCTGGACATTATACAAAATTGGTCCTCTCTGAGATAGATCGTAAACATGTGACTACATCTGTCCTTTGCCGAAACCAGTCCAGTCCATTTGTAGGTACTTGGTCTTAAAGTTACACAGAAGCCGGAGCTGCCGTAGCATTACATTAGAAGCCATATTAAACATGCGGTCACACGCTGACGGCAGAACTACAGTACGAGTTGTATCGAAGCCATTCCTTTCTAGTCGAAAAATAGCCTTGAAACGAAGGTGCTCGTGATAAAAACTGCATTTAAAAAAAAAACATGAACATAAATGCAAGGGAGATGCATCGAGGCATCTAAAGAGGAACCAGGCGTACTAGAGAGCAGGGGAGACATACAGAGTGCTGTGAAACCAGCAATGTCGTACATATCTATGTCGGATCGTATTCCATACAAAAACCGGAACCATTTAAGAGGATTGACTTCATCATTGCAGATTAAAAATCCGCTTTTCGGTTAAACTCGTTTTTACCCCATAATTGCCAGCAAGCAAAGAGAGTCCATTCCGATTTTCTTCATCTTCAGCTGTAGGTTGCGGTCATATCGATCCACAGAACACAATTAGGATAAAATAAGAGAGTGTTTGAATTCCTTAATCGTACACCTCTATTTGGAATTCAGTAATCCAGCCAAGTTACCATTCTTTTTATAAGCAAACTAGGCCAATATATCACGCTTTACGCCCTCCAGTATGTAAGAAGCGTCCTCATAAATCATTGTAAAATGTCCATATCGTCCATCATCCATATAGCAAATATACTAACAAATATATCTACTCTCGTTACTGCTTTCTTTAGTTAAATTATTTCCGGCTACATTTATTTTAGAGACTAAAATGAGTTTTTTTCCAACCCGTTTTCAGCATAAAGAAAAAAGTGAAAAAAGGTTCCGGCTCAAAGACTCTACCCAATTGTTCGCCCTCACGACAGATTGAAAGTCCAACAATGTCAAGAAGATTACCGCCCGATCCGTCGGAGGCTATTGGCACAGCTATCGTTAAATACAATTACCAGGCGCAACAGGCTGACGAACTATCACTGACAAAAGGCACTCGTATCCTGATTTTGGAGAAATCCAATGATGGCTGGTGGCGGGGACAAAGTGGCAATGCAGTCGGATGGTTTCCCAGTAATTACACAACCGAAGATTGTGATAATGATGGCGAAATACACACATATGCGATGGCTGAGAATGTCCTGGATATTGTGGTAAGTTTAAAAGAAGTTGATCAACACGCCTGATTTTAGCTTAAGTCACATTTCTTTCGTAGCTGTTTATTTTATCAGTCTTGGACCGTTTTTAGTTGCTCCTCCCAGTAACACTTGTATTTTTTGCATTGCTTTTACAGGTCGCGCTTTATAGTTTTACATCCAACAACGATCAGGAGTTATCGTTCGAGAAGGGAGACCGTCTAGAAATCGTCGACCGACCGTCTTCAGATCCCGACTGGTATAAGGCACGCAATAACGCCGGTCAAATTGGTTTAGTTCCACGCAATTATCTACAAGAGCTAAACGACTACTTAGCTACGCCGTATCGTGGCAACAATGGTGCTGGGGGCGGCAGTAGTGGTGGCGATTCAATCGATCGACGAAACGATGGTATGCCTAACAATATGCCGCCACAGTCATCACCGCCAATGCCGCCGATGGAACGACCCAATCTGGCTGGCAAATCATGGTACTACGGCGCTATAACGCGCAGTCAGTGTGATACTGTGCTAAACCAACATGGTCACGACGGCGACTTCCTTATACGAGATAGCGAGACTAATGTGAGTGCCAAATACTAAAACATTCACTTGAGCATTTTTTGATTCGCTATTTTGTTGCTTCTCCTTTCAGATGGGTGACTATTCAGTCTCCCTAAAAGCACCGGGCCGCAACAAGCACTTCCGCGTCCATGTCGAAAACAACATGTACTGCATTGGTCAGCGTAAATTCCACACCTTAGACCAATTAGTTGATCATTACCAAAGAGCACCCATCTACACAAACAAGCAGGGAGAGAAACTCTATCTAGTTCGACCATTGCCCAAGGCCAATGGAACGTAAGCATAGATTTAGATGATGATGGATGGATTGCAGCAGTTAAAGAAAACAAAAAAAAAAAGTAAAAACGCGTAAATAAATATCCACATCAACAAAACTAACCCTATAAGCATAACAAAAACTAACTTTACTCTCTCGAACACTCTCTCCCCCCTTATCTCTTCGTAAATTTAAAGAATCCCCACACACGTACCCCACTCAAATGGCCATCAAAACCCTCAACTAGCAACAGAAATACTAGACATACACATATTTTAGATTATATTTTATTTATATCTAGTATTAGGCGATCAGAATTATTTTTGATTTTTCATTTAAGTTAATAATAGTCTTTCGTGGAACAAATTCTCAAAATGTTAGTAGTATTCTAAGTTGCGGAACTGTGCTGTATAAATGGATTGAAATGAAGTGAAAGTGAAATATGTAGCAATCTCTGAGACTGGGACTACTCTCCACTCAAGAGTAGACAACGACGCGACGCGACGGTCTGTAAACCCAGCCAACCAACCACCAACCAACCAAGAAATGGAGTTAAACCTAGTGAAATGCAATTTTTTGTTCTTTATAATTACTTTATCCCTCTCCGTTTGTAGTGTGATCTTTTATACATATATACATTAACTATATATAGATATATACACAATTATTCATAAAGGGAAAAGAAGAGAATGATAAACAACACACACACGTACTCTATATAAAGAAATGCAAAGTAAATAATATTTTTGTAAATTTTTTGCTAATACAAATTGCTTTACATATGTTTTTTTTCTTTCTTCAAACTAGGAACAAAGTAAAAGAATTTCATTTCATAAATATAAAAATATGAATTATATAGAAAATAAAACAAAAAACCAATTATAAATAATAAACACTTATCACTCAAAATAACAAGAAATTCCTTGCTTTTGTTATAATGCGAAGCTTTTTTTGTTCTTGAAAGAAAATGGCAGAAAAATATCGAAGAAAAAAAAAATTATACATATATATGTATTTAAAATATCTATATAAATAGTAACAAACAATATACAGACTTATAAACTAAAGCTAAAAAACAACAAGATGTGTTTCTTTTTATTTTTCCCAAGTTTTATTTTATTTTTCTTTATTAGGCGTGTTTTTTTGAGCTTCGATCTCAGCAAAGCAAAGTAAAGTAGAGTTTTCAGCACACTTATTACAACAACTACTGCGAGTCTCGAAGTGTCAAGTAGAGCGTAGTTGTTGTAATTGCGTGCTGAAAATCCTACTTTACTTTGCTTTGCTGAGATCGATGCTCAAAAAAACAGGGCTATTATCAAACTTACGACAGTCATTTTTTGTTTATTTAAAAAAAAAATCTCTTTCATTGAGCATATTCACAAAAGCCACATTCATTTGTGTTGATCATTATTAAACTCTGTGTAAAAAGATATTAACCTACAGATTTTTAATCGTTTTTTATTTTACCATTTAGTTTAGTTAAAAAAAAAACAAAAATAAAATAAAATTATGAAATTAAGAAAGAACTTTTTTGTAAGAAAGGCATATTGAAATACATCATAAGTTAGAAATATTTAATTAAAATTCAAATAATAAAGATTTTTTGTAAAAATACGAAAGAATATAATTTTGTGGTTTGCTTTTGATTTCGTTTTGATTGTGTTCTCTTTCTGTTCGTTGGTTTGTTAAGTAGACGAGTGGTTTTTGGTTATTTCTTTTCATTTTGAATGGATTTGGATGGTACCTAAATAAACGATGAAGATATCTTAAAGTTGTGCATAAAATGGTAAATATTGCAATAATGAAAGGCAGCTATTTATGCAGGAGTGGCTCAGACGACACTTTCTTATTCATGGCAAGTGTGTCGCATGTTGAAATGCAAAGCCTCAAGACCCATGCATGTAGATCCACCCGTCGCTCCACCATCACCCGTTGTAGAACAAAAAACGAACGGACTAACCGATTTCTTTTTAATACAATGTCATGATGGGTGTATACCAATTTCCACGATGCAGGTAAACATGATTAGGAGACCTACGCGTAACCAATGGAATAAAAGTAAAACTGCTCACATCACATTAGATCAGGGATGTCAGCACGTAACTTGATTCAATCGAGTTCAGTCGATACAATCGAGCTCTGGCAGCACCTAATTTGTCTCAATCGAGGATAATCAATGGAGGATAATCGATTGAGACAAATGAGGTGGTACCAGAGCTCGATTGTATCGACTGAACTCGATTGTATCAATGTACGTGCTCACACCCCAGACTACTTCGTCTCTGTACTTGACTTTTATGGGTAAGTTGGTTAAAGGCTCGAAAGATGGGAAGATCGAAATACGTGCGGTAGCCCAATTATCACAAGAAAGCCTCTTTATTTAAACTTGTATGCAGCACAATACTGGGTCGCTTTTCCTTAAATTTTTAAAAGATGTATTTCTGCATTAGTTTATATGGACAGAAATTCTGCAGCTGGTAATCTTTAAAGAATACCTTTTTATGAGATCAAAGGCTTAATAGTTTCGGTATCATGTCGAAAAAGTTATCTCCTTAACAACGCATGCATTGCACTCCAATAAATATGATTTGGCTGGATATATTTGTGCTATGATGTGACGCATACGGTGCAGAGTATGGTAGTAGCAGGTGCTTAGCAGCAGACTTGTCTTTTCATATAATTGTTGCTTCGCAATGAAACACCAACACCGCAGCAGTGTCATAAGAAAAATCTAAAATCTAAGAACAGACGCAGCAACAGGTGGCACGAAAGACATCACCGAAAGAGCGAAAACTCCTTATTTCCGTTCTTTTCTTGTAGTTAACTTTTTTAAGTCTCAACTCAAGAAGCCCACCCAGTTGGCCTTATTCTCAGTCAACTGCGCACTGAATTGTGCACTGCAAGTTGGTTTTGGGTGATTATCTAGTTATGCACTACATCATGCATGAGGTCTTCCTTGACGAGTCTGTGGGATGATGACAAGTCCTTCAAAGCGAAGATGCTATATCACAGTCACAGACTTAAGGGTGACTATTTTTTACCTTTACTTTCAATTAAATGAGTATCACACTGTGAAAATGGTTATTTGCTAGTAGCATAAAATGTAGGGCGTATGCGTAACCTGGGGTCGAATGTGAACATATAGCTCGTTCACTGAAGAAGCGATTCGACCCCAGGTTACGCCCTACATTTTGTGCTACTAACAGATAACCATTTTTGTTGATTTTACATGAGAAACAAATTCGGTCACGTAATGCTCGTTCACGAACGACGCGATTCAACCCCTGCTTTGTTAATAAAAAACTAAAAATAGTGCAAGAAATCAGTTTAGGAAGCTTGGATTCATAGCAATTACGCTAATCCTTGCGCTTGAAAAAATATCCATAGGTACCTACCAATTTATTTATTTGCATAAGCTATATACATACATTGTTTATGTATTTAAAATTCCATTTGCGATGATCGTAGTCGCATTTTTTACACTTCGTATCGATATTTTAACTGACAGACAATGTTCCACATCAGAGCAGTGGCTCAGTCGTTAGTATGCCGCGCAAGAGGTTCGGTTAACCTTGTCTAAAAATACAAATTCCACCTTACTGATGTTTCCACTGCTGCACTTGCGAACGACTGACAAACCTCCTAGAGTATGACAGTCCTGAGGAATCTTCTTGATTCAGCCGTTTCGCTGCTGTATATTATTTCAGGTTACAGTAATACTCACAAAAACGACCTGACCTGCGGCGCCAACTATTTCTTCAACAATTGCGATGGATTATTTTTTTAATAATTTATTATATATATATGTATTTAAATTTATATCGTTTATTTATTTTCTTAGTTTTTGTATTTAAATTAAAAAACAAACCTCAAAATAAAAATGCAACATAAAATAGAAATGTAATATGAACAATTAAATAGCTGTGCCAGTACTTTCCACGACTGTTAACTTTTACCGGAGACACACAAACTTTTAGCGAAAAACAAAAACATATTTATAAATCTAGGATGTGCTTTAAAGAAAATCAATTAAAATAAAACTACAAATAGTATCCCGCGCACCCAATAGATAGCAAACTTTACAAGTGGAAATGATAAATTAGTAAAAAAAAAAACGAATTGCAATCGTAAATGGTCCTAATGAATTCAAGTAGAAATCACAGAAACATAGTGTCTATTCAAAATCCGCAAACAAAAAGCTCAACTACAAGGAAGAAACAAAATGCTAGAAATTAGAGAAACATTAAAAGGAAAAATAATTGTTATATATAAGAATAATAATTAAATAAACTCAATTACGAAAATGATATGGCCCAAAAGAGTAGTGTATAAATGTGAATAATTTGTTTCGTTTAATACATTATATCCGACCATAGGTGTGTCCATAAATTTGCCTCCCTTCCCTGCCATAATTCGATTTGTGTGAAAACAAAAGATGATGTATCAATTATACTCCATATACACATAGATGTTACCATTAACCACTCAACAGCATGAGGAAATCGTATTTATTCCTATTACTAAACAAATTAATTAGCTACAACATTACTCAATACAAAAATATTTCGTGTCCTCTCCAATTTCGCATCAATTTACATTCTGAATTTTGAAATATAAATGTCAAACAGTGGTTTCCCCGACTCCACCACATTCTTAAAACATATTAAACAGAATAAGATAACAAAATCCGAAAAAAAAACAACTGAACAGAACACACACATTTTTATACTTTTTTACTGAAGACAGAAACAAATTTATTAATAAGAGTATTTTAATAAAAAACAAAAATAAAATAAAAAGATATATACTGAACTGGAAGTTACGCAAATGAGAGACTTACTGTACCCTTGCTTAAATAAGTTGTCGTTCATTGTCCATAAGATCAGTTGCATTGCCTTCCTAAATTCGACAGATTTTTAACTACCGCTAGAAAACGGTATGTACACGAAATTAGAGAAAATTCCATTTAGAAAATGCTCAGCAACTGTTCATGAGCTTCTATAGGTAGTCCTTTTGAAATGTAAACAAAAATTATTGGTCTTCCCTTTCGAAACGGTTATTTTCATTTGTTACAGTAGGATTTGTATTCCCAAAATTAAGCCAACATATCGTGTTACCTGTTTTTGTTTCAATTACATATATGTAGACAACATACGCGTTTTGTAATTTAATAATAATAAAAAATACTTAAATCTATTTCGGTTCTAATTTGCTACGTTTTTGACAAAAAAAAGGTTATTTAAGTGGAAATGATATGATTGCGAAAGCAAAAGTTGTGATTTGTTCTTCCTTTGGAAACAGTGTTAATTAAGAAAGAAAGAAAAGGAAAACTGATTTTGTTTTTCTATTAAAAATAAAAAATAAAACGAAATATTTTGAGCGAAAAATTGTTTAATGCTGCTTTTTTTACAATTAAACAATTTTTAATAACATTTAATTAATTTTTCGCTTGTTCTTCTCGAATTTTTGATATGGCACAATTTTATACAATAAACATAATATTATAGATAAATAATTCTAAGAGTAAGTTGTTTAAATAAAAAAGAAAAACAATAATTATACATTATATTAAACAAAAAATATGGGTACACATTATAAAGAAAATAGTTTAAAATAAAATAACAATACCTGCTAGTATCATACTTACTTCAAACGAATTATTATTATTTTTTTAATTTGCTGGCAATGTATAAATCTTTAAATGAGAAAAGAGAAATGTAAGTTCTACTATATAAACATGAATGTAAAAGTGTAAGTTTATTTATATTATTAAAGAAAAATTAACAAGAACCAAGTTAATTTTAAAAACAAGTTATGTATAACATTTGATTTCAAAAACAATTTTCATACATACAAATTTAAAATAAAAACGGCAAAAAACTTTGACTTGAGCGTTTTCATATTTGGATTGTTCAATCGTTTGAGAGAGCGCATTTCTCATAAATACTGAATGGCTGCTGCTTAAGAGTTAGACTAAATCAGCCTTTCCGTATTTTATGGCATGGATTTATTACAATTATGAAAATGAACGATAACCATTTCGTCAGTAGTCCCTTCTTATAAATTAGTAGCTGAAGGGCCCTTAAATACCATTTTGCCTTAAATAACTTGAAATAAAATTTGAAAACATGTTTGCAACAGTAAAAACAGATGATGCAGCTAATATTCCAGAAAGTGCGTCCATATTTAAAATACTTTTAAATGGACTTTTGGGGCGAATTGCGTATGCCATTAATCGATGTCGCATTCGCATTGACATTGACAGAACTTACCCTGGTCTACAATAGGTCTGTTCCCTTACTTTTAAATCTTACGAATTTGTAAATACTAATTCGTACGAATTTTACTCAGTGTCGTTCCTTAACTCGAAAAATTCGCAAAAGAGAGCGTCATCGAGAGAGCAAGCTATTACCCCTCCACTGAGAATCTTGCGAATTTTTACTCAACAAATTTCTTGGTGTAGAATTGAAAAATCTGTCAGTCACCTTTCAATGAACAGCTGATTTGAAATTTGTTGTCCTATTTGACATATGAGTACATTTGTTTTGATTTATTGCTTATTAAAATGGTATCAAAAGGCGGCAGAATGAAATGGAATGTTCTCCTTAGATTCTATTTGAAAATCGCGACGAAACTCTACTTTGCTGTAAAGAGTAAGAATGGACAATCGCCTCCAAGAAATTTGTAAATGCCCTGTCGCTTTTTCCTCTTCTCAAATGCTTGTAGTTCAATCAGTACAAACTTATCCAGATAGGTATACAAATAATTTCGAATCACTTTCATCGCTAGAGAGATAAATCAACTAATTTTGTCAGTAAATTAGCAAATTCTTCGAGTTTATACGAAATTTTAACGACTTTTCGTAGCACATTTTTGAATTTTTGAATTATGTATCTGTCATTATTCGTAGTTTACTACAAAAGCGTTCCCTAACTTTTTCCTAAGTGTCTCTCTCCGTGAGAGAATTTATCCCCACCACTGACATTTTGACGGTCTTTTCCATTTTACTACAAAAGTAAAGGAACAGACCTAATGTGTTAGTTTTCTTTAATGGGTTTGATTTGATTTGCAGGAAGACTTTGACTTTACATGCGTAAGAAAGAGAAGAAAGAAAGTCTTAAAGTAAGAGGCCATATTCCGTTGACCGCTTAACGCATATCACGCGAATAGCAAAATGGTGGAACGCCTTGCTACTGCTAGGCGCAGCCGGTTCCCACATCACAGATAATAAAATATAAAGCGTTTGTATGAAATGCAGTTGCCCAAAAGACAACTGATTGCTTTTGTTGAGGAAAGAAAACATCAAAAACAAGCCTTGTAGAATCCATTATTTGGTAATGCATTCGCTAAATTTTATAATAACATATGGGTATCAAATTGAACTGTCAAAAAATCACACCAGGTTCTAGCTCATCCAACCATTATTTCTGTGTTGGTTTTTGTCGGGACGAACGAAAGTGGCCTTTAATTAATTGATGCTCATTCCGAATGACAGTTATACTTTTGGAAATTTATTAGACAAACTATTTGACATTTCTTTCATAAATACTTTTTTTTTGTAAGCAAAACAGAGATAAACAAACCTTTCCTACATATTTGACATTTCATTTATTTGTTTCTTTTTTTTTCTTAGCAAACAAAACAGCACACTGCCTCTGTCTGTCTCCCTCTCCCTTACAGGAGTAAAATAAGGTTAAAAGAGATGCGCGGTTAGTATGTTTGATTTGAGAGTGAAGTGCATATCCACTGTCCACTCACGCAGGTGAAAATCGTAGAAATGTTTAAAATTTTGCCCATTTATTTAAAAACCTTTTAAGTTTTCGAGTTAATGGATATCCTAAGTTGTACCCGCAGATGTCCTCTATAAGATGGTGTTTACTATATTTTTTAAATGCTCCAAGTATTTTCGAACGGAAAGCGTTGCAAAGAAAAAAGCGAAACGAAACGAAAAAATAAAATGCTCTTGTCCAATTTTTTCCCGAATTTATAGAGATATAGATTTGAAACAAAGTGGGGATTGTAGGCCTAGGTATCCTCTATGTCTATAGGCACCAGAATATATTCAGTAGTTTCTAAGACTTTGGTATTTAAAAAAATGCAGTCAAATTCAATCTTAGTCGAACAGAACTACGCAAAATTTATTTATATGATTAGCGTGAGGAGGCACTGTGAAGAAAAACCTTAGGATATCATTTGATGAGTGTTCTTTCCTTGGATCGAACCTGAGACACCTCAATAGAGCCACTTTAGCTGCTTTCCTCAAAAATAGATCAATTTATATGCACACGGGGTGAGAGTTGAGTTGAATCCACTAACGATCGGATCTATTTCAAAGAACCCCTACAGTTCCACGAACTTCGAAATAAAACACAAATTTGTATTAATACTCTTGTATTTTCTTTTTAAATATATTTTTAAATAAACGAAGTTATCATTCGAACAATAATTCATTACATATATACCTCAATTATAATATATATTATCTATGTTTTTTTTTTTTTTGATTTTTCTTCTCACAAGTTTATTCATGTAATAATCATTTAGTTTTATAATAATAATAGTAGTAGTAATAGTCTTAGTTTAAAAATTAGTTCATTATTAAATTTTAATAATATGTATATTTTTATCTCTGTTTAGTTAGTATTTTTATGTATACATGTGTTGAGTTTAAATTTCTTTCCAGCTTTGCAATAACACGACGATAATAGATATTTTGTATATTTTTCAATATCCCTTTTACAACACAAACATCTCATTTCGTGAGAGTCAACTATTTATTTTTCTTGTTTCATCATTTGTCACACATTCATTCAATTTTAACATTTAAATCAGAAATAATTTCATTGAGCTAATAGTTATAATAATATTCCTCTATGTACAAGAAGCCAATAAAACAATTTCCTTTTCACTTTGCGGTAGTTTCTAGCTATATCTCTTTTTGAGAATCTAAAATTCATGTTAAAATTGGTAAAAAAATATCATTTAATTTAAGGAATTTTAAATGTAACCTAACATACAGATATATAAAAAAAAACGAATAAATATATAAAAATTCAAATGAAAATATGTGAAAAATAAACCGCTTGTATCTCTCTTTATTCTTTGTTCGTTGATACGTTGATTTTAGTTTTTCGATTAAATGATTATGTACAAGGAGAACTCAAGCTCAAAAATTAATTATCGTCGTTATGGGTATACGAATGTAATCATAAACATAAATAATTATTAACCTTTAATATTTCTTTTATTTTATTTTTACAAAATATATATGTACTTACGTAAACTTTGCACGTAGTTCTCTGTCAGATAACGTATTCATATGCGTATATAAAAAATATAATGTATATTTAGTTGTAATCGTAAAATATTTGTTTTACATTTTATAACATTTTCAATCGCAGCAAAAGAAATATATATAGACTTTCGTATTTATTTATCAAAAAACAAAAACGATATTCATATAGGTATATATTTTGAATTTTATTTTTTGTTAAGTCTTTTATTTTTTATCTATAAACAGTTTTTGTTTAAAAGTGTGTTTAATAAGGCCACAAGCATAAATATATTTTCAACAAATTAATACACAGACTTGCTGTAGTTTTTAAGTTTTCTCTTTGAACTCAGTTGTTTCGAAGCAACGTTTTAAGGGAATGAAGATAATTTTGACGGTGAAAATATTTGAACGGCTGGGTGAAGCTCGGGAACATAGGCGCGACCAGCCCCAACAGTAAGAACAAGCACAGTTAAACGAGTATTGAAAGCGAAGTGAAACATTTAAAGCAGTTCAAAACTAAATGGACAGGCTTGAATTAACTACATGTCTGCAAGTGTTATAAACAAAAGGGCAAAAACGGTCTGTACTTCAGATAAACAGCGTACGAATAAGAAAATACATTTTCGAAGACCGAATGTCGACAAAATTGTTCCCAATTGTTAGACCGAAACTGACAACAGGACACTGCTCCCGTTCGAAGTGGAATTCTCGATCGAACTGACATTCAACCAAAATCCACTCATAGTGGCGTGCTGCGTAAAGCAAATCGTTTTGCACTCAAAATGAGGAAGATCCTTTAATGAGACGGGGTTTCACTCACAATGCTCTTTCCAGATTTTAAGCTTCGTTGTTGAGTCTTTAGTCGTAGTTCGTAATGTCCTTTGTACAGAATTCACAGAGGATAATCGCGAATTACAACGTAAGTGTCATAACAATTCAAACAGCTAAAACGCTACAATCTACTAAAGAAATAGACTGTAGTATAGAAGTATTTCTGTCTATAATCGGTTCATTCTTCCAACAACTTTAGGGGTGTCCGCCTAAAACTGTCATTTAAGTGTTTCTTATTTGTAGTTTTCGAGGAAAATAAAAGAACATTTCATACTTTGAACTTTGGAGTTACTTTGAAAACAAGTTGTAAAGTTAAAAAAAAAATACTGTTTAACTTTACGCACTCCACATAACTATCTCACTTTCTGCTCCTTTTTTGTTATCGAAAATTTGTTGCATTACCTAAAGACTAACACCTAAGGCAGAAAGCAATTTACCTATTCGTCCGGAAAGATTTTCAAAAGCGCATTTAGTAACAATATTTACATACTAACATTACATTTGTTTTTTGTATTGTTTTCTATGCGATATTAGATCTGAAGTATGAAAAATTGTATATTTACTCTACGAAAGATATAGACTTCTTTTTTTTTGTTTATAAAATTTCTTTTATATCTTGGCGAACTTTAATTTGATTTTCATGTTTAATATTGTTAAAAGCTTACATTATTTATGACGAAATAAGATAACTACAACAATTTGTTTACTCTATCACAATATACAAAAAAAGAAGAAGAATATTTTGATTATTTTGTTTAACTTTTACAAGGACGAAGGGTTTCGTTATATTTAAAATATTTGTTTCAATTCCAAAGACGATATATTTTACAGTTCTTTTTACGCAGAAGACGAGACGGTTTCGACATAAAATGAAAACATATTTACCAACGAAAAGGCGACTGAACAGGGGTAGAAAAACGAGGTAAAGTTGATCTTTTCTTTCTGATAGGCGGAGAAATTTGTGTGAAAAATTGGTAGATTTTGATAAAAAAAAAAATCAAATGATTTCTAGAATATTTTTTAAGTAATTATGGATCACAATTTATCAAGAACCTTTCAGCAAGTTGCAGGGAGTATTACAAGCGTATGAAGTTCCACCTACATTTATTTTCAACCCCCGACCACGAATTCAATGTAAAAAATAAAACTCCATTAAACGTGCCGATATTTAGTCGAGTTAAGTGTTTCAATTTGAAACGATCGCTGATATATAGACTTGAAACATGTTTATATTTCATCTGTTTTCTTGTGACTTTTGGAATTTCTTATTCTGAAACCGAAACCAAACTTTGACAAACTCAAAGCTCTAGCCAGGCCAATGTAAATTATGTCCGAATCGCTTCTTAAATACCTTGTTTGCTGACAACAGTACACCCGCATTCGTGAACCCATATCATCACTTGTAGTAAATTACAAAATTGATTTTCGCCAGTCGATGCTTTCTGCTATTTTGCGGTTCTTTTAAACTTAAAAATTACTTTCGAGATGTCCTTTCTTGAATGGTGTTTCATAAGAACGGATTGTTCGAGTTGAGAGTGCCGGTTGCCTGAAACGAAACGAAATACCCATCTGATTACCGATGCAGACAAACAATGTGGCTCAACCTACTGCAAATGGATTATTGAATGCTGCACCACCACCAGATGCGATTGGTTGCTGCATTGAGCCGAAACCAAAACCACAACCATTCGGACCGGACGGATACATGTTCGTGGTTGGTGCTCCAAAGCCGTTGGCATAGTTGTAGAATGCTTGCTGTTGCTGCTGCTGTTGTTGTACAGACATACCATAACCATTTGGCTGTTGATTTTGTGGCATACCACCGAAAAGACTCGTCGCAACTGGATTGAGTGATCCATTCGCTTGGAAGGGATTGGCGATTTGAGATGTTTGCTGGGCATTGACTGCAGACTTGAAAGGATTGGCATTGGCGGAGTTGTCTATAAATAAATGTTTTATTTTTATGCAATCGGGTTTAGTGTGGCAACACTTACTGTGTGCAACTCCAAAGGAATCAACAACTGAAGTGGCTACAGCTGCTGCGGCAGCGGCTGCTACTGCTTTACTTTCGCGCAGTTGTTCGTCGAGATCCTTAAGGGCTGCATATCGATCAGTGGCTGTTGACACGTTAAATGATGAATTCGAGTTGAATGTGGCGCTCGACGAGAATGAGTTGTTGCCGTTTGTTGAATTCGATATTGGAAGACCTGTAAGCAAAAAGGAAACTTGTAAGTAACGAGTAAATTAAGAAAGACTTTCGAAACTCGAACTCGAACTCATATATTTACAAAAAAAAAAAACAAAAACACACATTTAAGCTACAGGGACTGGTACCATTCAGGGCGCGCTACAACGATTCCTTTGTACATGCAAAAATTTCACTCAGGTCTACCTTTTCCAAGTCGATTATTTGTTGTGAACTGGGACATGTTCAATGTGACTCAATAAAGTCCTTATCCCAAACACCTATGGTTTAAATACGCTGCCTCGTATCGACCGATCAACGTCTGATGATGATGCTTTTGAAAATCAGACGGATTGAATAACATTTCAATAAAATAAAAACGATAGCAATTGGGTTCAAAACTCCTAACTCGAAGGTCAAAATGTATGCTTTACAGAACCCTTATCCTGCCAGTTCTGCTTTATGGCACCGATTGCTGGACAATAAGCAGGAAGGGAGAGCTGATACTGGGCTCCTTCGAAAGAAAAATTCTTCGGCGGATTTTTGGTCCTGCGAGGAGGGCGAATGGAGGAGAAGATACAACCGCGAACTCTATGAGCTGTACCAAGATGTGGATGTAGTCCAAAAGGCCAAAATACGTCGACTACATTGGCTCGGCCACATCGAGCGAATGGACAATAATGCTCCAGCTAAGAGGATCTTCGAATCCCAGCCGCCAGGTTCGAGACGACAAGGAAGACCGAACCTCCGTTTCAAAGACCAAGCCATCGCGGATGCCAGAGCGCTTGGTCTGGATAACTGGAAGCAGCGTGCCCGGGATCGCAGAGGATGAAAGGCTGCAGTGTCTCACTCAGAGACTCTCCACGGGTCGGGAGCCCGTTAAGTAAGTAAGTAAGTAAGTGAAAACGATAGCAATATATTTGTATACGCATAATCCTTTTTGGGTACCTTCTGAATTTCTAGTGTCCAGACTCAGGTATGTCAATGGTTCTTGAACAAAATGCTCAAAAATCTGTTTTGAAATACATACTCAGGGTTATCGCGAATAAATTCCGATGGAAATGTTTCCCTTGTCAGCAATGTAAATCAGATTGCTGAATAGGAAACATTCCCGGGGAAATTTTATTCCCGATAGGGGTGAATTAGAAATCAAATAAATGTCCTATTTGTTTTATCTGAATTTAAAAAAAAAATCAACATTTGGCTGCACTTTTCCTCACCGGGGACGAGAGTTAAATGTCCACAAGTCTCTAAAAAACTGTTATTTTGTTGAGTATTCTCCGGCCTACTGTACGATGTTAGCTGACCGCCGTTTTAATAGCAATCTCATAACCTAAAGCGACATCCATTGCTTTCATTTTAAAAGTACATATGTTACACTGTCAGCTTTAACAAATGCAAATAAATAAAACCTACCTCCGTCGTTAGACTACTAATCATCTCCAAAAAGAAACCAACGGGTGGCTCATAAAAAAAAAAATGTTACCGAATTTAACCTCACAAATAACTGCAGCAAACGGTCAAAGTCTAAAAACAACGATATTTATTTGCAAAGTCCAACAAAAAGCTAAATGAAAGCAAGGCAACTCAAAAACTATTAAAAAAAGAAAAAAACTGCACTCAAAAAAAATATATATCATTTACATAAAACAGGTAAAACAATTTCTTTTAATTTCTTTTAGGCAAACAATAAATCAGGAAAAATGCAAAACGAAACCAATCTGGTCAAGGGACTAAACCAAAAGCAAAATAAATAGCTCTCCACTGCAAAATCAATTCAAAAACAAACACAACAAGGAATGTACTCGATTGGATACATTTATTTATTTTAGGAATTCCAAGCAGGACACGGAAACATTCGTTGGTCCATCAAATGGGATTTAAAATCAAAATACACAAACCAAACAGAAAAAAACTTGCAAATGAAACTCAAATAAAGCTCAACACAAGGACAACAAAAGAATGCACTAGGCGTATCCACATGCTCTAGCTTTACATAGGGGCCATCGAAACTTACTCCAACTGTTTCGATTCGAACGTTGGCTTGGATCTGCATCAGCCTCTATTGAAGTGCTGCCGACGCTTATCGACAGGGGATGGTTGTAGGACGATGTGGTCGTATTGTTGTTATTAACGTTGTTTGAAACGCTTGACAATCCTGGCCACTGTTGGGCGACTGCTGTTGACGGCTCCTGCTGATGCTGTTGTTGTTGCTGTTGCTGCCAAGCATCTCCCCAATGATGACTGGGCAGGGGCACGCCAAACGGACTGTTGTTGTTATTGAGGTTGCTGCTGTTGTGACCAAGGACAGCCATGGCCGTTGCATGTGCTGCCATTGCAAGGGGGGTGAATTTTTGTTGCTGTTGCTGATGTCCATTGTAAGGATTATTACTGCTGTTACAACCAGTGTTAGGGCTACTCGATGCGTTTCCATTGTAGTAAGGGTACGATATGGAACTGTTGTTGAAAATGGTTTTGCTTAAGGTGTTTTTGATTCTATCGTCCTCTTGGGCGGTGTCACTACTGAAGAGCGATATCGAACTGAGGTCGTTGCTTATGTCGAACAATGCATTTGCATACAAGTTGCTTTGTTGTTGCTTAGAGGAGGGTGTGAAAAAGAGATTACTATTGCTGTTGTTGTTGGTGTTGTGATTGGTTCGGTTTTGGTTGATGGCAATTGTTGTCTTATTGTTAAACTCTGAAAAAGGTTTTTTTCCATAAGAATAAGTACGAATAAAACAAAACTAAGCGAATGGTAAAAAGTTTCAAAAGCGGAGTTATATTGAGAACAAAGCCAGTGAACGGTGAGGAAGGAGAGGGGCTTTTGTCGCTTTAAATGATGACCTACAAATGCAGTTCACTAAAACCGAATTTGTTGGTATACGTCTACTGTATGAATTATTTCGCAAAGACAAAGACAAGAAGTTATGGAAGTAAATCGGAAAGCGAATAACTGGGACAACTCTGGAAAATTCTTACGAAAAACTTCAGCAAAAGGGATTCCACCCTTTTCAATTAAAATCCAACGATAAACGCAGCCCTACATGGCGAACGGTGCACTCTTCCTCTATCGTGATACGATGGTTTCTATATTCCTACGCGTTTTAATGACGACATAAATTAAGCTGAGCTTGAAGTTCCCACCTGTTTGCAAAATATCTTCAAAATCGATTCACGCCTTTCGGAATTCAGTTTAACTGAAAAAATTCAGACAGACCAACAACTCGAGATAAGAAACAAATTAAAAATTGCTTAGACGCAGACACAGAAGTAAAGGGGGTGCTATTGTGAATGACCCGCTATTTCTGCAGCTGTCACTTTTGATTATTCTTTGACATTTGACAAGTAGAAACTACGCCATTACTAATAATGGAACGATACACGCTTCAACAACGCATTGAAATTATTAAAATTCACTACAAAAATGGTGAAAAAACGTCGTGTCTTTGCTGATTGGGTCCTTCAAATGCATGAAAATGATCCGCAATTCCATCGGAAAATCATCTTGACTGATGAGGCCCATTTCAACCTCGGTGGCTACGTCAACAAGCAAAATTGTCGCATCTGGGGCTCGGAAAACCCAAGAGTTATTGTTGAGAAGCCTCTCCATCCTCAACGTGAGGCTATCGAGGACATAGGGCAGCCATTTTGCGATTTGGTTATGGAAAATTTCATGAAAAGGATATGGTCCTGTATGCGTGCTCGTGGTGGCCATTTGGCTGATGTTGTTTTTAACGGCATACCTTCCTCTTTATTATGAAATAAACATCCGACCATTTATCTCAAAAAATGGCATTTTTCTTTGAACACCAAAATAACACCTCTTATTGGAAAACCCTTTAGTTACGAAAACCTTTTGCTGGGAGTCGCCAAATGATATCCTTATTTCAACTGCAGGTAACAAACTCTTATTAATTCGGCTCCAGTTCAGTCTCCAATGCGAAGCCACGATTTATGTCAACCTATCGAGTATGCAATGCTTATCTTGTTCTATCAGAGCTTCTAGCGAGTGTTTAATATAGACCTCCGGGTTTAAAAACGATGCTCATGCAAATGAGCCCTAATAATATGTTCCAGACATTCTGCAAGTAATCCAGCAACTCACTGATTACTAGTCACAAAACGAAACAAAGTATCCGAACGAAAAAACCTTGCGAAATAGAAAGCTACTCCCAATTAATCATTTTTAATCATGACACTGACATTAACTTTCCACAAACGAGCTGCCATACTTGTGACGTTTCAAAAAATTCAGCGACAAGCACAAAACCTCCCAAACAGCATTTCATTTCGTTTTGCCATGATTTTATGGCAGAAATTCTTGAGTTAAACAAACAAATCGACAACTAGATGATAATCCATTTATTATGAACCATTTGCCAATTAACGCTGAGATCATCGAACCGCATCATCGCCTTCAGATGATGTTAGCGTGCGATGCCACACTTAAACTGTATTGATTGACCCATTCTTTTGTGATCGAAATCATTTCTCTATATTTGTTTACCAACAGTCGAGTCGGTGTTGGTCGCTACACCTCAATCAAAAGTTGTTTGCAAAATACGAATACATCTGCGCGAAACGACTTATGATGTAATCAAACCGTAGTCGCTGAGAAATATTTAAATTTAGCCATGCGATGGTGTGATTCGAGACAAACTAGAATGGAAAATTTTTAACTTCTTACAAGGACTAAAACCCGTAATGTTGACAACTCTAAGAAGTGCGACGTCAACTGGCACTTCTTATGGCAAAAGTTGTGCCTTCAAAAACAAAGTCTTGCAGGTTTTTGATGAGCAGCAGAAACTTTTCGCATAGCATGTGTTTTCTTGCGCAAATGGTAGTAAGACTCCTTTTGTTTCCGAACTTTTCCAGCAATATGCTGAAAAGTTTTCTATTTGTGTTAAGAAAACAGCCTTGAGTTATTTTTTTTTTCCATTCCATTCCTGCTGATTAATTTTGTTTTTTCCTTTTTTTTCTTTTCAAATCAATTAAACGGATTAATTATTTTCTAGTGCAAAATTGAAGGATAAACTGTATGAGTGTATGTCCTTTCGCCGCACGAAAACGAGCGGAAATTTACCATTTAACTTGAGTGAATAATTTATTCAAGGACTTTTAAATGGGTCTAGCTCGTTTAATGTTCGTGTGGGAGGGGATGTTCGTTTGGTCCTTTGGTCGTTCATATCTTTTTTCTCGCTTCAATCCTTTTGCTGTCGTTTTGAAAGGATTTCCATCAACCAGCCACAGCAGATGGAATTCAAATTTTGTATCTCTCTATCTGGTGGGTTTTCCATTCAGCTGCAATCTGCAGGAAAAACGTGTTATTACCAACGAAATCAAGGATTGTGAATCGTGGCGAGGAATTTTCGTGTGTTTTTCTTTAATAAATTATTTAATTGTTTAAGCCGATAAGTACTATGATTGTTTAAGCTTGTTTCGAGTGGATTGTGTCACATCATCGGAGAACGTATTTATATTCAAAAGAGTTGGCACATTTTATGCACGGCTCGTGGAGTGAATGAATTCTGCTGGCATTACTATGCACAGCTTGTCTTTAGGATTCCAAAATGGTTGGCAACGAAAATGAGAAGCAGAGTTCCTAAGGAAGGTTATTGCTTTTTGATTACGGTGTGGTTGGGTTAAGTTCAGGCGGTGGGATTCTGATTGTAATGGATTGTCGGGAGCATTTTTCAGTTACTCCCGACTACGCTGTCAAGTTTCCCTACATGAGGCAAGAAGCTGGTATTGAAGGAGAGCAAATCGCCGCAGGGAACATATTTTTATTTCTCTATCAGCGAATGTCCTAAACTCGTCTGTGATTTAGTAATGCATGTTAAATCCTGTGAACCACTTCTTTTGTATGAATTCAGTTCGGGTTTACAGTGATTTTCAAACTTACTTATAAATAAAATCGTAAAGAAAGTATGTTGCTTTTTAGACTGCCAGTTCTTAAATAGGGATAACTTTTCTGTCATTTTTCGAATGGTCAAACGATGAATTTTGTTCAGTTCAAATATTAGAATTCCAATGAAAGTGATTCCGAACAAATTATTGCTGCCTGAAAAATAAAATTTTCTTTCACAAATTTGGGATTGATTGTGGCAATTCGAATGATTGATGAGGAAACAATATTTTCAACCCAAATTGCAAACATATTGCTAAATGTTTGCCTCAAACGACGCTTCAAATAAAAGCTGGGCATTAATTTTCCACTGAGCATAGCAGTTTCGACATTTACATATAGACCAAACCCCGATTTGCGTCGTTAATTGGGACCAGAAAAACACGACGCAAATCGAAATAGAGATTCTGCAAAAAAGTTAAACTTCACTGTTGCAAATAATTATTTCTCCAAACTGACTGATTTCACGTAAAGTGTATACTCGTAAGCCTTAATCTTGGGGAATCCCCTTCTTACAAAAAGAATAATGAAAAAAAAATGAATAACAAAAACGCAAACTGAAATAATATCTACGCAACTTCGAAACCACATAATTTTGTGAACGACGCAAACTGAAATAAAAACGACGCAGCTTCCACGATAATTTTTAAGTGACGCTACTTCGAAACGACGCAAAGCGAGGTTGTTGTGTACTAGGATCATTGATCCGAATTGCTTAAGTTATTGAAACTTGACACAAGATTCGAACAACTACAAGCTGGGCCAAAAGAAGTCATCCGATGTTGTTTGGCTCTCATTTTTTTTTTAAATGAAAACCTTCGATTCTGTTTTTCGATTATTTTTATTTGAACCTTTAGAATTTTATTGGTCAAGTCGAGAAGATGATATCGGCCAAATGGGCGCCATCACAATTGATTGCCATACGGGCTGTAATTAAGTGCAATACTGGTGGAATTTGTAACCTGTTGGGTGAGGTTAAGACTGAATTGTTTTAATTCCTAATTCCTTTACTAAACTTATTATTAATAATTTACAATTAAACAATTTAAAACAAGGACCAACTGGCCCCAGCACAACTTTCGGTGTCACGATTTTAAAAACGAAAAATTCATTTTTCTTTTCTTACTTCTAAACCGCTGAACTGCATCGACTTTTAGGACGTGTTCTTAAAGTCTGCGTTCACTGGGAAGTGTTCTTAACGTATGCGTTCAGTGCTATTACTTTTTAAGCGCTATTACGGTTAGTGCAGTGATATTGGGGGCGTTCAAGTTTCTAGTTTGGTAAGCCTGACAGCTGTCTAAACAAGATGTATCCCAATTTTGATTGGCTGAAATCGATTATATGGGCAGTTTATTCAGTAGCCGACGAATCTAGTCAAGAAATTCCTGAGTGAGTACTAAGTTGACAGTTCGCATAAATGTGGCTGACGTAGGAAAAGTGACGTTCCCGACCAATTTGGTTTTTGCGTTCAGGTTATATCTCATCCAGACCAAACTAGTCGACTTTAGATAACTAGATTCTTCAATGTGCCCGATGGATTTTGGAATTCTCCCCTGGCTGTGTTAACGTTAGTGACGCAAGATGTCCGCTACAAATTAATAAATGTTTTTAATAAGCTTGCAAATAAAAAAAAAATCATAACGCACGAAACACGGAACCTCTGTAAAGAATCTTAATCAATTCAGCACAAGTTGCACAGAGCAATGTAAGAACTTCACAAGTAAGAAGGTCCAAAAGCGTTGGACAGGATATACCCCCTTAACGTTGAAGGTGATCAGATCATCCAAGCACAGAAAAACTAAAACAACTTAACAAAAAAACAACTCACCAGCTGCATTAAAGATCGGAGCATGATCAAAGTCAGCAAAATTCTCCGCATTTCCATTTGCGGATGGTGACGCAAAGCCACCCACTCCGTTCGGGACTTTGCCATTGCCATTCATCAGCGGACCGCCATTACCATTCATCAACTGTGCCGCGGTAATTGGCTGAATCTTTGCATATCCATTCGTCCCCGACGAACTCGATCCCGACGAAGCCACCGAATTAGTTGACGTTGCATCGAATATATTCGCCGAGCTAAAGTCGGCCACAAAATCCGATTCCGGTGTAAATCCATTGCTATTGCAGCTGCTCGTTTCCGAGTTGCCGGTCGAACTGTTAAAACCCGACTTGGCGTTGCCATTTGTAACACTGAAGCCGTTCAATCCATTCGAGAACGCATCGTAGTGATGATGGCCATTCTGTTGGGGCTGCTGATGATTTGGTCGACTGATGGCTGACGGACCGTAACCATTTATATTGCCATTACCATTTGACCGCGACGATGGCGGTGTCAGTGTAATATTCTGGAAGCTATTGTCCAGGGCGATGTTCTTCTGATTCATTGTCTGTATATTTAAATTGCTACCACTAAGATTATTGTTACTGCTGCTTAGGCTATGCGTCGTCGAGGAGCTATTCGAAGAGGGCGTCAGTTTCGCTGCATTCGCCAGCGACTTGAGCGGACTAGCTGGCTCCAGGAAGTAGCGTTTACGCTCGTATTTGTCTATCATCAGTTCGCGCTGGTCTTGGTGCACGGCCCGCTTTGGATCCCACAGACCCAGCCAGGTCTTGGCACAAGTATCGTTGCCGTGTGTTTTCAGGAATTCGATTTCGTCGGGCGTGAAGGTGGCCATCGAAATTGATTTGACACGATGTGGTGGTGTGAGACCGCGTCTGTAAAGAGACAAACAAATTCAATTTGATTATTTTTCAACTCATGGAAATGGCATAAACGGGAGGAGGGCAGAGACCTCAAAGTAGTGCCACGTCATGTTTGGTAAAGAAAAAAAAAAAAGTCCCAATTTTATAAGAGTTACCCAACCAAGTGAATTTGAATGCATTTCACGGCGTCATGATAAGGGAAATCAAATTACCCTCCTCGTCCCCGTGACGAAGAGCGCAACACTCGATGAATATTCAATCGAATTGCCGGTGCAATGCAGCAGCAACAACGGTGTATGGTGTACAATACGTTTTCCGGTGAACGCAAAGTTCTTAGATCTCACATAATACATATGGCAGAGGTGTACGATTTAAGAGGGCTCTTGCGTAATATTTAGTCGTAAGGTTCTGCGAACGTTTATTGGGCAAGCTGCAGGAACGGGTATTGTCAGGGATCACGTGCGAGGTGATTGCGAATTCATTCGCAAGAATTTGTTGTGAGTCATGGCACGCAAGGAGAATGCACAGTTGTTTGCAGTGGAAATGTCAAATGATTTTTCACACCCAATGGGAATGCCATAAGAAAAGGTGGGCGAAGGGAGTATTTTGATATGGAATTCAATGTTGATGTTGGAGGGTTCCATTGTTTATTTAGCCACTGACTTGGATCTAACACTTACTCAAGGGAAAACGTGACAGCAGTTGAGTTATCAAGTTTCTAGAGGACTGCTACAACAGTCTATGTGCAGAACTAGCATCAATCTGCAAACGTCGCGGGCGCTACAGCGTTATAAGTTTGCTTTTCCCAAGAGACGTATTTTCCACAAGACTTTCGTTGGGTAGAAGGAGTTCTGCATTTTAAAGCCTTGAACCGAGTGCACACTTTTTTCTCCCTACCACAGACACAAAGGCCACTGGAAACTATACCCAAAGTTGCTTCAAACAAACTCTGCCAATGTAGCTTATTCTACACTTTGCAACGCAAATAATCTCCGCATGGCACTTCCTTCGCTAACAAACAACATCAGCCAGACTCATTTGCCGGTTCCAGCGCTGTGTTTACATTTTCCCCTTGCAAATACTCAAGATCCCTTTGTGGAAAAACAAAACAACAACCCACACTGAAAGCTCCAAAGACGAAATTTGCAACACAAACTCCCTTTTGCCCTACTTAGACACCCTTGCGACCCACTTGCACAGATCCGTATCTAGTGGCTGGTTCCAAACAGCGAATCGTGGTTTTCACATACGAGCATTCCTCTCGCCCTCCTGTCGCCATCCAATCAGTCCCAGTCCTAATGAAAATGCAAATCATGAACACGCTGAAGGATTTTCGCTCACCATGCACTCTCAACATGAAACTTCAATAAAAGAAACAGTTTCGGTTGCCACACCTATAGATATGTACCGAGTACAGCAGTAGTTTCCATCTTTCTTCCACCCACTCGTTAAGCTTTGTATAGTTTTCGAGATGCAAAATAAATGCAATTTAAATTCATTTCCATCACGTTTCCCGCATTGTGAAGGTGGGGATTACAGGGAATGAAAATATGTTCCCAGAGAGAAAAGGATCATCACAAGCTTTTGCGGGGTCTTTCCGGCTGCTCCTTTGCCTGGTCGTTACACGTTAGGCAAAGTGAATTGTGCGCTTAAGACGTGTGCGGTTTTCCATTGTCTTCTAGAATGCGGCGAAATTAGTGGATCTCATGTAAATTGAAGTTTTCTCTTTGGCTAGAGATACGCCAAACAGACACAAAGCGCGGCTAATTGTTTTGTGGCGAAATGTTGCCAAGAAAGCCGGCAACACAACAATGAGATGGCATTTTAAATGTCAATCTTGGAGTTGTTAAATTGCCGCTTTTGTTGTTGCCGTCTCTTTTTGCAAGCAGAAAAAGGTAGAGCGAGAGGTACATTGTGGGTTAAGCCGGGGATTGCAATGATTAGCAAGTGGCACCTCAATTAGATGAATCGTGAGAATTGTTAGTTCATGATTTCTTGGGATTGTCTAGAAGCAGATTTGAGTTTTATTTTATTTTTAATGAGGGACACCAATGAAACAGACAAACACCAGCCGGTAGTATATGCAGTGACATTTGTGTCGGAGTTGGCATCAGTAAATGGAATTGTTTGTTATGTCGCTGTAGCTATACAGGTAGTGGCTAAATGCGATGGGAAAAAATGAGTTTGTTGGACTCTAACAGATTAGCGGAGAATTTAGTCTAATTAGACAATTATTGGCAGTTAGTTTGGTATTTTGTTGCTGTCACGCAAGCTGGTAAATTAGGCTAATTCCCCGATGAGTGGAGCGAATCATGCAGACAATAGAGCAACTGTTTGTCAGCATTCTTCGTTTCAAAAAGTCAATAACCTTAAACATGTCATTTGCATGGCGCTGGGCAGTTTCAGGCTTTATTAGGATTTTTATTTTAGGTTGACGAAAAATTGCCTGAAATCTTTTCTATTTGCAATTTGTGTGACTATTTTTAATTACAAATTCAACACGCAGAGCAAGATTGACTTTTTTACGTTGAATAGACGTTTCCCGTTCCGGAAAAGACTGTCATAGAATTGAGTGTCAATCAAAGGTATCCAAGGTGGCGCAAAAGTTGTCGCCCGATGTTCTTTGGTTGTCATTTTTGTTTATGAATGAAAAACTTTGGTTCTGCTTTTGAATTTTGATTATTTGATGTCTTCATTAAGTCGAGAAAATTGATGACAATTTTCCATCACACTTGCCAGAATTGATGTTGATTTTCCATCACTCTTGCCAGAACTACCGGCGATAGGTCCAATCATTCAGACGTTCTTTTTGATGGCTTTAAAGAGTCCGAAGCTCGTTGGCATAGACCCGTGACCTCAAAAAACCTCACAAAAAGGAGTCTGGAAAGTTAATATCCAGCCAACTTGCCGGTCAGTGAAAATAGCCAGATCGACAGATTAGGCGACCCGAAAATTCAGCCCTCAGAATTTCGGTTGTGGCTCGTGCTTGCGGCGGTCAACATAGGCAACAGCTCATGCACTATTTCGGTGGCTCCGTGCAAGAACATACTAAGTGCAAGTGCTTTAGGTGTTGTCCTAATTATAGTTCCTTTTTCAAGGTTTCTGGTTGTTTGCATGACAAAAATAAAAGCACGATGTGGGGACTCTCAAGGTACTAAGTGCACTTGCACGGGCCATCGATTTGCACTTTTGCTTCAAGTCTTTCAATTCTCTGCAAAGAACGCCGATTGATGCCCAATTGCGTGGCACGTCGTCTGACGGATGATGACTTCTGCGCCGCCTAGAATATTCGTTGATGGTCTATGTTGGGTTTCGTTATTGAAATGAGCTCCAAAGTTATTTACAAGTCGTTTCTGTTCTGAAAAAGTTTCACACAGTGTCCGCTGTACGGAGTCAGTTTTTTTTAGCTATTTGCAAGTGTGGCTACTTCTTTGACGAATAAGAAGATCTGAAAAACGTATAGCTTAAGGTACTAATATAGGATTCATATTTAGATCTGGGTAGTCCTTAAGTCCTCGCAAACCGTCAAGACCGCCACTGGAGCACCAAGCTATGGCGATTGAAAAGAGGAGTTTTCGCCGAAGATGTCAAAGGGAAGATCATGTCTAATACCCTTAAGAAACGGTTCCTATGTGCAGCATGTACCTTTACGGACAGACCTCTGTACGTTTAGAGATTTCTCTATACGTTTCGTCATTTCCAACACTGCCTACGTTATTGGAGCGACATGAGTGCACAAAAATCACCTTTATGCTTTCAGAGGTCAAACAAGAGAGACCAATTTCACTTTGAGGGGTCTCTTACTCCATAAAGCCGGGCATTACTAAACATCAACCCGTTTGCAGTTCGCAATTTTGTACAGTCTTGTTTCGATTTAGGATAACATCCGCTGACGGGAAATGTCCCTAACCCAGTTCGTGATGAGTGCAAAACGAGTGAAAAGAGAAAAAAGAAAGTCCTTAACTGCAAAATTGATGACACAAATTCCATTCGATTCCAATTCGAATCATTTGTCTCGCAGATTGCTGATTTTCGATTGAGTCACTGTCCTCAATCCCCAGAGGACTGTCATTACGACTTTTTTGACAAGCATATCGATTAGCGGAACTCCTCCACGCATTCCACACTCATGTCATTTATTACGAGAACTTTCTCTGACCTTAAGTCATTCGAATAATTTACAATGGCACTGTGCCGAAATAATTCACAACCTCATCATCCCGAACAGCGAGAATCCGGCAGCAGCCAGCATCCATTATCGCCATCATCATCAGCACTTTTTCCAAAGGAATTCCTTTCGATCCAAAGGAATATTACTCTTCGGATCGTATTTCTTTCGTGAAGCGACTTACGTACCACCCGCTAGCGGCAGCGTTCCTCAAGTCGTTTCTCCTTTCACAATACTGAATGATGATGCCACTATCTCTCTTCCGTTCGCCGATTAACCCTTCGAACTGAAAGTTTTCCAGAAGTTACGCCTGTACGAGTGGTGTCTCTGTCTCTGTAATTCGAGTGAGGTAATAATACCTTTTCAATGGGCAAACGCCTTTTGACCAGCACTCCAGTTCAGCCGCTCCCCACAGGAAAACCCATCTCTTGTTCGTGTCCTCTATCACTGTTTGGATTTCGTTTTCGATTTCGCCCTCATCCTTATCCGTGTTCAGAGTTTATAGCCACCCATAAATTGCGTATCGGTTTCAGCCACTTTAACAGGATTAAAACTCAATTCCCCGGGAAATGACATTTCGCTTCGCCCTTTTTGCAAAACTTAACTTCATTCGTATGTGGTTGGTTGGGTTCTCCATCTTCTGATGAAATTATGATAAATATGATGAGGACCTGGTTCTTCGTCATCGAATTACTGCAGATACATTGGCGCGCTTCCTACAAAAGCGAAAGACTGACAGAGAAAAGGACAAAAGATTGATTGCAAGCATAATGGGAGATGACGGAACTTTCATTTGAAATTGGCTTCTGTTCTAATAGAATTCCTCTTCTCTCTTCGCCATCATTCGTCCTTGTGCTGATTCTATTACTGTCCTGGGGTATATTTCAGTATGGCGGCGATATCTATTCTCTGGATGCATTGTTTTGAGCGGATCCCTTGTGGAGACGTAACACGCTCGCGTGCATTCGGCATAATGATGTGGCGATGATAATCGAAAAGGGTTCTGTCTCTGTCGTTCCTTTTTAGCTGATTTGTTGTGCGGACGTTCTCATTGTAGTGCCGAAGCTATTCCAAATTGCAAAATCGTAAAACGGATTAAATGCTCTTGCACATTGTCGTGTGGATCGGGTATGGATTGCATTCGGCTCGTTGATGTACATTGCACATTCACTTCGCAGCAATATATATAGATGACACAAAAAGCAATTTGTTGCGAGCGTATGACCGAGTTTTTGTCCCTTTTGTTCTGTTTGGCAACAGTTAAGGGATTGTAGTGAAACGGCGCAGTAGGATGTGAAACGCTGTCCAATTGTGGGTCGTGAGTCCTTGCGGCCCTCTCTGTTTGGACTCGATAGTAAATATCAAATAATAACAGGACACAGATGCTTGCGGGTGGAAACGCATATGACTGCAACGCATGATTAACATCGTCTATAGCTCATGGATAAGAAAACCATTTATTGATTTATTGTTATTCATACGATTAGGCGTTTGTCTGTTCGTTTCTTGAAAGTAACGAATGATTGCTGGCAGTAATTACAAGTCGTTTTTGGTAATCGCTTTACAAAAGTCGATAATTCAAGTTAAAAAAATCAACAAACAAGTCCGCCGCGACGGTAGTATCATCAAAAGTAAGTCTAGACGGATTCTTATTCTCAGCTAAAGGAAGTATTTCCATCGTTCTCATCAAATCTATTCAAATGTATGACTCAGCACCTACTCGTATTTGCTACATGCAAAAAAAATAAAAAAATCTTACATCTTACTCAGTTCGTGGGTAAGGAAATCTCTTGATTTGGTTTCGTTGGCATTTTTCATTTACCGAGAAGAAATTCTACTTTCTACTGCGTGTCTGTCAAATTTTTGAGCAGGAAAAAGCTGAGCGAAATTTCATGCAGCAGATGGCCGACCCCTTTAACCCAGATTTCGAAGGAGGGGTGACATTGGCGTGTACAAATTCTAACGTATAACCTAAGAGGTCGTATTAGGTCTTAACTGGGGCGTATATCTTGTTAATTGACACTCTCTTTCAATTATGCCGCAGATATCTTTCTCTTTTCTTTTAGAAAAATTGCTCAGAAAAAGGATTTAAACTTTCTGAAAGTACTTCTATGTTCAGGGATGGAAAACCATCAAACCTTCATTAATATTCATTTGGCGATCCCTTTGCATCTACTCGATGTCATTAGAGTTCATAAACTTTGAGCTGCCTACAGCTTCCAAGCGTCCCAATGCCTGGTTATGAAATTGAAAAATGTCTCTGCTCCTAAAAGCAAATTGGCGTACATCATTGAATCTCCCACACCAGAACATTCATATCCATTAGGGTCCTTGCTCATTTGCAAGGCGACGACAATCGAATGCCAAACTTTTGCGCAACAAATCATCTGCCATTATGTAAATGGGTAGGTCCTTTTCGTACGAGTATACCGTACACCTACGCCATATGCACTCTCAATTCATTGCACGAAATCCCCGCATCTATTATCCTTTGATTTCAATGCACTTTCAATTAGTAGAAACTTCTGCTCATTTGCTTATACACATTGACCCATTTATATGGGCTTCTCCTCGAAGACTCGTCCAAAAACGTAATCCAAATGTACTTGTGCACTTAGGAAAAGTCCTACACACCTACAACACCAACAAGAATAGCCTGCCCATAGCAGCTCTTCCTGCCAACAGCACACTTAACACTCTCGCTATGAATAGTTCAGCACACAACAATAGTAGAAACTGCAAGCGCCCTTGGGCAGGACATTATGGGGCGAGAATAATTACTTTCCACCAGCTACGGCGATTCGATATCCTTTTAAAACTTTCAATATGGTAATAAATCCGTGAAGTTTTACAATATCCCCGGCATGTCCGCGTCGTCATAGTGCAACTGCATTTGACTGCAAGCAAATTTAAATATTTATATCTGTAGTTTTGGACAACGGCCAACTTCGCCATTGACAATCGGAACAAATTGTTTCGTTTTCTTTTTTTCTTTAACGCCACGAATTAATTTCTTGATTTAAGAACGATGGAGCGGAATTTGCATTTTTTGCTGGTAAATTTGGTCTGTGCCCATTATAAATACTAATCCGTGGGGAAGTGTTCAGAAAGTGGGGTATTTTGATATTTTAAATGGCGGATTGACTCTTCCCATTAATGGGGGAGAATTGTTTTCCAAACCTTTAGGTAGATTTTATTACTATTGGTAGGATTTTCAGCACGCAATTACAACAACTACGCTCTACTTCACACTTCGAGACTCGCAGTAGTTGTTTTGAAATGTGTGCTGAAAATCCTACTTTACTTTGCTTTGCTGAGATCGAAGCTCAAAAAAACACGCCTTATATAGGCCAAGTAACAAAGGTTTATGAACGTTTGCTGTTTTTTTTTACCAAATACTTATTTTTCTTGCTATAAACAAGCAGTCGTTGTCTTCCGCAAAACATTTTCAAATCACATTGAATCGATGCTGTTGAAAATGGCGGCGCTCATTTCGTACGTTTTGTTTTCAGACAAATATCGTGGAAATAATAGACCTCCAAAATTAGCAATTCAGTGCCCCCAGAACTGAACACGATTTTTCACAATTTTGACGCTTAATTTGTTGTCGAATGGACTAATGATTTTGATAGCGATCATTAAGTGCTTACTTCGAAGTAGAATTATAACCAGTGGTGCCATTTTAGCATTTTTATGCTAAGGCTAGCATATAAGTATAAATAAAATATGCTAGATGCCATCAAGTATTGTTTTCAATTTTTGACAGAAAAACTCGAAGACTTTATCATAAGAATACATTCCTGCCTTCGTGGTATATTTTGCTATACAAATAACGGACGCATCCATCAAAATGTTGTTTTGTAAAGGGTATTCCAATAAGAGGTGTTATTTTGGTATTCAAAGAAAAATTTAATTTTTTGAGATAAATTATCGGATGTTTATTTCATAATAAAGAGGAAGGTATGCCGTTAATAATGAAAAACAACATCAGCCACATGGCCACCACGAGCACGCATACAGGACCATATCCTTTTCATGAAATTTTCCATAACCAAATCGCAAAGTGGCTGCTCTATGTCCTCGATAGCCTCACGTTGAGGATGGAGAGGCTTCTCAACAATAACTCTTGGGTTTTCCGAGCCCCAGATGCGACAATTTTGCTTGTTGACGTAGCCACCGAGGTTGAAATGGGCCTCATCAGTCAAGATGATTTTCCGATGGAATTGCGGATCATTTTCATGCATTTGAAGGACCCAATCAGCAAAGACACGACGTTTTTTCACCATTTTTGTAGTGAATTTTAATAATTTCAATGCGTTGTTGAAGCGTGTATCGTTCCATTATTAGTAATGGCGTAGTTTCTACTTGTCAAATGTCAAAGAATAAAAGCTTCAAAAGTGACAGCTACCGAAATAGCGGATCATTCACAATAACACCTCTCATTGGAAAATCCTTTATATTTGTTTTTAATAAAGCCGTTTTTAAAGTTTAGGCATATTTAGTTTTATTCATTCATATAATTTATTCTGAATTCCGTTAGAAAATTTCTGGCAACACTGATTATAACTCGCAATGAATGAGAAAGTTTCGTGTGACGCGGTCGTGCACATTATGTTTGTTGGGCAGCCCTAACCTTAGTTTCATGTCAAATGTGACTTTCTAGTTTATAAAGATTCTCATATTTATGTTCGCGATTTTAAAATGCGGAAATGTATATCCAAACTGAGTTTTTTTTTATATTGTCTTCATCGATAAGGGCACACTTCGAGTTTCCATCAATGGAGTCCGCTACCGAAGGATTTATCAGCCGCGTACCACTTTTGCAATGCTAAAGGGCGATGACGATTAAAAAGCCGCCGTCAGACAGGTCACTCAATTCGTAACATTTCAGACGATTATCATCGAAACAATAGACGTCCAAAACTTAATTTTCCAAAAATATAATGAGAGCTGACGTTTGTCAAAAAAATTCGAGCAGAATGTGACTTAATCAAAGTTTCAAAAACGGTCGTTGATATACCGAATCTGCCCCCTGTATACAAGCCATTTAACATTGATGACAAGGTGCAGGCATAATAGGATCGCAGTCTTAATAGATTTGAAAAAATGTGTTCAATAAGAAAAACCAGATGGAAATGAATAGGTAATAAAACATTAGCTCCAACTGAAACATATTTTTCAAACAATCAGATATTTTTTTAATTCTGAAGTGTTTCTGGAACCAAGTATTTTAATTTGCCAATAACAAAGCAAGCCCCAAGTTAATTCAACTGAAGTCAGGGATATGCATTAAGCAACCCTGATAATTTAAAGTTCCAGAGATGTGTGGGGTTCTCAGATTCAAGCACAAACTTTGGGCAACAGTTGCAAAATATTTTCGGCTGAGCTGTACCAATACCGCCGACTTTCTCCACATCACCAAAAACCTTCAGATTCTTTGGTGACTTCATTTCGTAATTATGTCAGTAGGTTATATCCTTCTCTGGGCATTCTCATTTGTTTTCATGTTTCAAAACTTTCACCCAGACACTACTACCACTTCCGCCAACTGCATCTGCTGACAAAATTTGTTTCTGACTTCTTGAGTCCAATAAAAGTCGACATCACCGCAGACCACACATTACGACCACCATTTTCGACACACAAAAAAAAACACTACTCAGCTATGAATAACTAACGAGAACATTTAAAGCAAACGAGTCCCATTCAAATGAATTGCATTCTCACTTTCGACGAAAATTCAAATGAACTCATTCGTACAAATAATAGATACCTACTTTGAGGATAAAGTTTTACTTTTTCTTCTAACAAAAAAGCAAATGAATTACAGTTCCAGGTCGCCTTCGCCCGACCAAATTGTATCTGTGCCTCATTTCCTGTAACCTTCGTTTTGTGTGCTTGTCATTTGCATGACATCGAGGAACATTCCGCATTTCCACCAACGAAATTGAATCACGAATTTAGTTAGGAATACGTACTCCCGCTCTGGAGAAAAATTTAATTGAAACAACCAATTGGGTTCAAAAAAAAAAATAAAAATATGTGATAAGAGGCAATTTCCATCCACCAAGGGTACCTGCAAGGTGTACAAATTCATGATACTTGAATTAATTTGGAAAATGTGTTCCACCTGGATACTGTAAGTAATCCTAGAGGATTGCTTAATTAAGTTTTTCATTAGAAACAAGAAAGTGTACAGAAATACAGCTCTAATTTGGGGGTGGGCGCATAACACCCGGCTTAATTGAGCATGGATACTCCTTATGAACCCAAATGAGGACGAGTGTTTGCAGTCGGTGTAGACAGTAAAATATGTATACCATTGGTGTTGGGTCTGTGTAATGATAGCAGGAGGTACACAAATTTTCCATTAAATCGTACTCTCAAATTGGAAACATCTCCTCGGGGTTCTGATCGAAAATTGATTAGTGGCTTAAGAAGCATCAGAAACCAATTTGATGTAGACACGGCACAGATTGTTATCAGTTTAAATTTTAATTAAAGAACAATTGGTTTGCTTCGTAATTGAATCGTCACAAAACGTACAATGTATTCAATTCGACTCTGATGCTTGGTACTCGGGTGGGTGGGTGTTGTATAGCGATATTGAAGTTGAAAAGAACTAGAGGGGTGTCTAGTTTCAGAAAGCAGCTGTTTTTTTATTTTAAGGTTATCGGAATAAACGCGCCACAAAGAAGCACGATTATTGTCGTGAGTGAGTCTATAGTCTGACTCTACCTCGATCGATACTATAAAATATTTTGTCAGGTTGTATGTGCATTTGCAGACGAATTCACAAATCTTTCCCAAACACTACATAGGGTATTTTGGAGCAACATTTAGTTTTTATTTCATCAGAATTGGATGAGTCCGTTAGAAGACATACAAATTTAAAGTTTTCTGTCCATGTCACATGCAATTTGCGGTGGAGAATGAAGTTGTCCATGTCCATGTCAAATGTCCAACAACGCTTCGTTTACACAGATGCAAACGAATGCACCAAACTTTGGTCACCCTAAGGCTTTTTTCAACTTGATAAATTAGCTTCTCCGAATCTTTTTTGCACAAAATTCGGAACGCAACTAAACACAAAGAGCCTTATTTATAATCATTTCTAACCTCCACACTAAATATTTTGTAGGTCACAATAGACAATTTTGTATGGAAAATTCCGCCGTTGTGAGCTCAAAAAATTTACTAAACACTAAAAATGATTTTTTGTATCGCGGAAACACTTTAAAACTCTAAAAAAGTAACTTAAGTTCGCGCTAGTAAATATTATGCACCCGAACCAGTAGATAGGAAATGCCTACTTTTGAATTACATAGTTTAGCGAACTTTTCGAGTTCGCGCAAGTAAAATTCACCTGCACCGGAACCATAAACTTAACCATAAGCGATCTTACGACAAAAAGTTCACCAATTTAGTTCGGATTATCGTTTAGTGCGGATAATTTTGCCAGAGATTTACTTCAGCGACCGAGGAGCTGTTTTGGGAAATGAAAAACCGATTCCAACATGGAAGATCCTCAGAGAGAAAAATAAAAAGTTGTGATGACTGCTTTGCATATTTTTCTCCTGTGGACTTTGCATAATCAACCCTCTTAAATAAGCATATCGCTTTCTAGGAAGGTTGTCGGAGACGTTTCCTGCAGACGTTCGCATTTCCTTCCTCCGCATGCATCCCGGCAAGTCGCAGCCGATTCTTCCAACCATTTCGCACGAAACATGCTTCGTCTTGGATTCACAGATGAACTCGCCGGCAAATGAAATCTTCTTCCAAATGCTTAAAGCGAATGAAATACGAATCGTGCGCTGGCAATGAGCTGATTTCGCTGTTCAAAATAAAGAGACCCATACTTGCTCGCAGTCATTTTAAAGTTCAAATTAAATTAGAAATTCATTTAACTAAAAAAAAACAAGTACAAAACGCTTGCAGGCGACCTTGTGAAACATGAAAAATGCCTCGCCTCTGCTTAGGACTCTTGCACAGTTTGGGAACTTTCCCCAAAGTTTGGTTTCCCCTATTTTTCATCCTCAATACTGTACAGGCTGTGTAAATAAATCAGTTTTCCATTCACCAGCAAAATGCAGAGATTAATTTTGCCCTTTGAAACTTGCCTCTGAACTAAATACCACTCCGTTGCAGTCTATCACAAGTATATATAGCTCATTTTGAGTCCACCACTTCGCCTTTGAGTTTGCAAGTCAATCTCCAGTTCAACTTGCCATTCAACAAAATGAATATGCCGCTTCCGTGCCCCTTGCCCATCTGGCCACCACTAGACAAGGTCGTGTTCCCTCTGTTCACTTTTTCATAATATACCTTCGCATCCATTCAACGACACGTATCTATATCTATTCAAAAGAAAAACGAAATAACTATGCCAAGAACACAATATCCACAACATCGTCGCAACATCGTAGCTCTCGTCGTCGTCGTTGGCAGGTCCCAGCCCAACTTGGCGCTCAGGTAACTCGTCAAATGAAATGCATGAATGAAAGCCATCATCAGCCCAGGTGAAGTGACTAGCTGCAGTAGTTGTTTTTTTCAGAGCGACCTACCATTTTTTTTCAGAGCCTAGCGCATCGGGCGTCGTCGCAGTCGTTTCACATGCGTCCGTCAAAATCGTCAGAAGGGAAATAGGCACAACAACTACACATCTCTCACTGAAGTAGCAAGCAGCCACCACGTTTTCGCCCGTTCTATTGGAGTGCAGTATGAATAGTGAATGTGTGCAGTGGAAACGCTCCACATGGGAACTGTGTCAAGCTCAATCAGCATAAATTCTATCCCGCAGCCAGTGGCAACGACTATGCAACGTCCCTCGGATCAAAGCAGATGCATTTCAGATGCATGCACCTACTACAACGACGACGACTTTTGTGCAACATCTCTTGCAGGCGTGGAGTGGTACTGGCGCAGGAAATGTATACAGTTGTCTAACTGGAGCACTTTTCCGTTTTGCGCGTCTTGCTGATGCTTCAACCCTTTGGTAGTCCTTTGAGCTTTATTCTGTTCCACTTGTCTGTTTCCACTGACAACACTGTCACTGTGCCTGCAGTGGCCAATTACTGACCATTTATGGGAATGGTGTTAAGCACTTGAATGGCTTGGCCACCTTCACGAGGCAGATGGACAAGCTTGCATGTCACATTTCCATTTGGCAAGAAACATGAATTGGGATAATCGGGGAAGCAAACACCGACAAACGGCCGAAATCTTAATTATTTCGGTCAGCAACAAGTTGCGATCAAATTGGTATTTTCTGCTCGTCTTCTTTGTCGACCACGCCACCGTGCGGTCTTGTTTCACGGTACGAATTGGGAAAGAGAAGGAAACCTAATTGTCTGGTTGAAGTGTTCATGACAATCAGAGCGTAACAGTTGTTGGAAATGATGAGCAGTATAGAGACAGACACCGAACATGATTTCGCATTTAATGGATTTATTTGGTCACTTTCGGGGGAAGAAAACCTCGCCAACCGTCTGTCGTTGTTCTTGGAAGTTGGAAGTCCCTGCGGATTACAGTTTGATGTCGGATTTCTATTTCATGTACACGCTCCCTTAGGCAATTGCTGCCAAATTTCCAAGAAGTTGCACGCAAGTCTTAATCAAAAACAGTTCTTAATAATCGTTTTGGGATATAGACGCCAGTTCCATTTATGCGCTCTGATTGGAAGGGTTGGGTTTCTCTTTCTGTGTGCCTTAGGGGCACGATGTTTTCTCTCTTTTTGCACAGAAAATGTGCCTCAAGCCGATTCAGCTAAGTGCCCCAACCCAAGGCAATTAAACGACTCCCTTTAAATTTGCAATGCAGACAGCTTGTCTTAAAGTATGCAACACAGAACAATCGCACAACAATGGAGCGAGAATGCGTTCACGTCCATCATTATCGACAGTGTACGGGCGACCACCCACCCCTCATGGGGCCTGTATCGGATACACAACACACTGCTGCTCTCGGCGGGCAATTTCAAAATTACATTCCCGCCTTAATCATGCAAAGTGTCAAATGCAACTTGCAATTGAATGTTGCACGAAAAAGTTTTACACATTTCAATCGTTGTCGGCGCGGAGACGCTTTGTCTTATTTTGGAATCTGTGTTGGCGTCGTCATTGTCGTTGTTATTGTTGTCTCTCTTCAGTACCACAGGCGAAAGTAATAAATTATTCAAAAATGATCTCATGCAGTTGTGGTTGGATGGAGGCTGCATTTGCATTTGCATTGGAATTCAATTTTCACGTCTGGAAAGCAATATTTTCTTATTGTAATCTTACTGTCAAAATGCATACTACGATAGTTGGTGGTCGTGAAAGGCACAAACTTACCTGGAAAGAAAAAGAAAAGAAAGTCAATACAGGTATTAAAAAAGACAGGGGGAATGGGTGTGTTGTATTTTAAATTTAACTACATATTTATAATGGTAGAGGGTACTCCGTCTTCTAGTCACACTCCCACCCACATATCGCAATATATCTCACTGACAGAACTAGCTGGCTTTGAACTTCTGCGAAAAGCCCATTACTTTGGAATCGGCGCCTACCTAGATACTCGTATATAAAAACAAATTGTCTCCTTCATTGTGATTCATATAGTCGTCTGAGTCATTGTGCCGCGGTTTCCAATGACCCTTGATTTATTTCTGCGTATAAATATGACGAATACGCGCAGTTGCACATCCAGAAGGTAAATGCAATCAATAAAGTTCAATTGATTTGCAACAAAGAACAAATGCAATACTCACAAATGACAGACTGCGACGTAGAATTTTTATTTATTGCTTTTTTTAATACCCACCAATTGAGATTTGCTCAAGAGAGTTCATAAAATGAAGTCGGGACACGATGTGAAAAACATCGTTAGACAATCGATAAATAAACAGATGTGAGTCTCTAGTCAATAAATAAATAAATAAAGGCAACAAACGCTGAGTTCAGTGAAAGCAGTGTCTGGCTGTCGAGCTATTTCCATGCAAAATCATGACAACATAAAAAGTTTTCTCTCGTAGAGTAACAGAAGCTAAAGAAATCATTTCGAGATGGTAGTAGTTTTGACAGGTCAGTTATGACTTCTTCGGACTTGTTTCTATGCGAAAAATATTCACGTCTGGTCTCGTTCAGGCCTTCAAGTCTCATGTATTGCCCTTGACACCACGAGCTTAGAAACGATTAAGAGTTTTGCGAAATCCAAAATGGCGGACACCAAAAATGTATACTTGGTCAACCTAATTCTGTTTAAAATCAAATCAAATGGATCTAAAAATGAACCTTAACCTAAATTTTCCACCGACAAGAGAGCACCTTCAATCAGTAGTTAGGAAATTTTTTCTGTTATTTAAAGATTTCTTTGTCCAGCTCTTTACAAATAAACAGCAAGTTCTCTGGCGTAGTCCACTCTTAAGACGAATAAGTTCAGAAATATTGAATATGTATTGACAGGGTATCACTCTGATGCAGATAGTTTTGTATTGACGCAGTTAAATAGTTTGCTCTGTGTGTCACATTATAGCTAATGAACAGTTTTTGCTGTCACTATTCTATGTTATGCATAATTTTCCACCACGACCGTAGAAAGCATCAGCAGCTAATTACGAATTTTCTTGACGCCTTGTTGACGTTAGCGTGTTAATAAGTAGTTAATAAAACCTTGGTATAATAGTCGTTAATCACTTTAGGTTAAGAGTGATGCCAATTGTTTGCGATAATGGACATTTTACATGGCTGATTGAATATCACAAATGCAGCGACGCTTTCCTTTAGGAATTTCGTTTTACAAAATAAATTCTGTTTCATTTTCCGAATAAAATATATATAATTCTCATTTTGCTTTGGACTGTACAGACATTTTTGCCTGGAAGCATACTGAAAAAGTGGAATTGCCTTACGAAAATGATTTCATCTGGGCATTTAAAAAATACAATAATACTTTGACTCGGTCTGACACTAGATTTCGAGTTTACTTTGTTTTTGAATTTTTTATTTTGAGATGATGGCAAATGTACTAGATTTAGTTGACGTTTGATTTTCACCATCGGCAACATCGACGTAAGATGTAATGCATTGCTGCCGTTCGATCTTAGGGTGACATTTTGTTTAGTTCTCCCCAGTGTTACCATATACATCGGCAGTTTATAAATCCTTTAAAAAATAGAATTTTAAATTTATTTTTTTAACATTTCTCGTTTTCGCTTCATAAAATAGAATAGAATTTGTAACATCTAGTACTAATCTGAAATCACGTAAGGACATTTGTATTATTTTGTTAAACATTTAAAAGGTAGACCTAAACGGGCCTATTTATAAAATAAAATAAAAACCATCTTCAACTGTTTCAAACATTTTCAAAAAACCGTATTTCAACCAATTTAAACATTTTTGTCCACGCTTGATATTGATTTTAATCTTTGGATATACTGTGATCAGAATTGTTGCTCTAGTAGGTAGGTCGTGTCTGTCAAAGTTGTTGTGTCAATCTGTTTCTCGCTTTACAGTCGATGACAAGAAGTTGTGGACAATGATTTTTCGGTCAACAGAATTGGAGAGGCGCGATTTGGAAAGGCCACGCTCTAGTTGGATAAGGCTTTATATTCATCCGGTTATGTGAAACTGTTTTAGCTTATTCAAAACCTACAGGAAAAAAACTAAAAATGTGAATAATGTCAAATTTCTATACGTAAAGATCTTCCGCTTTTCTTTAAGGGAGTCAAACCTATTCGTTCTACAGCTTATTGTGAAATCAGCAACGCAATGGGTACGTTCAAGTATCTAGTATCAAGTCAATCAGCTGTCAGACTAAAGGGTAATTCTCTAAAAATATTCCGGAAATGACCTGGAAGTGCACTTTTATTCAATGAAACATAGAATACATAGAAAGTCACTTCTAGATTTGCTCTTTTTCATAGAAAGGGCAACTCTTTTCTTCAATCGAAAACGCCATAAGTCTGACAGCTGCTTGTTGTGTCTCAGTTTTGATTGGCCTAGAACGGTTTTTTCAGTCGACGTTTATAAAGGGGTAGCCGACGAATCTAGTTAAGAAATTCGTGACTACCACAGTACTAAGTTGACAGTTCGCATATGTGGCTGACGTAGGAAAAGTGACGTTACCAACCAAACTAATTTTTGTGTTCAGGTTACATCTAGTCGACTAAAGATAACTACTTTTTTGAATGTGCCCAGTGACTAAATATCGCGTCGCTGCTTTTTTTACAAAATTCTATGAACCACACTTTCTTTTTTGGAGGTTTCACCAGAGCATCCTGCGATTCAATGGACAAATATCCCTCTCCAATGAATCATGAATAAAAAAGAGTGTGATTACAGATTACAAAACTCGCATCCATAACTACCGGGTAACGATGCCGACATAAACACTTTGTTTTGTGTGCTATTTATTATGTTTCTTGTTTTGCGTCTCTTCTTTTGAGCCGTCTTCGCCGCACTCGGTGTGTTTCTTTGCAAAACAAGGCGCCGTACTAGACACCAATTTTGCACATGTCATGACGGTATTAGTCAACTTTTTTACTTCTTTCTCATTCTTTTTATTATTATTATTTCTGAGAAGCTTATATGAGTATATAGGTTGAGTTGGGTAATGCTATGGCGATGTCTCCGCTTTGTACGCACAAATGAAGCAAACCGGCAACTGTATACGTAGGTTGCGGCGAATGAGAAGAAATAAAGAAAAGAAAAACAAATCTTGGCGTAAAAGTGTTTACACTTCTTGTGTGTGGCTTATTTTTTTTTTTTTTCGTTTGTACACATGCATAATTGCCTTTCAATTAAAGAATCAATTTTAGCTCCGGTCGGCCATTCTGCGGTAAACAAAACTTTTTCCAAAATCAAATTCAGATTCATTCGTCTGTTGGTTTATTTACACCTAAAACAATGGCTGTGATATATTTTGCCACATTTCAAATGGGTTATTGTTCCCGGTACCCCGACTGTGTGTATGTGCAATTAGTGGGCGGAAATGGTCTTATATCGGTTTTTGCGGAGAGCACCTTGTTTTGTTCGTTTTTTTGCGCCACAGCTGGAATTTCTAGTTTTATGGAAATGAATTTCTAAAATATTTCATGCGGAAGTGGCAAAAAACAAAAAGAAACAACATGTAAATGTGGGCGGTTGTGCTTTATTTTCTCTGTTCTACGTGGTTAAACTTTTCATACTCCTAAGGGCATGATATTCATACAGAGGAAATTAATTGAGTTTATGGGCGGCAAACAAGGAAAAGGAATAATAGCAGCAGCTTAAGTTTGTATAGAAAGGATAATAAACGGGAGAGTTTAGTTTCATTTCAGGTAGGTATGTTCATGTTCATGTGGGAATATTTACGAGCGAAAATGTCTGCTGAGCTAACCGCAAGGTAAATATTTTAAAACCAACGGAGAAATGATGGAAAATAACCTGAACCTATTATAGGTAGTTATTCTTTAATCATCATCAGATAGCATACAAAAATTTTACGTAACTTGTGAATAACGAGTTGATAGCTTTTACGCAGCGCTTATTAATAAGGGGGTTAATCTGTTCACATGTCTGTCAAACCAACATGCAATTCTCCTTTTCCTCATTCTGCACCTACAAGACCCGAAATGGGGCCAAACAAAGCTAGCATCGTTTCGTTTTCAACAATCAGAGAAATATAAATAGTGAAATATAAAACAATACTTCGAACAAATTATGATATTCCTTTGAAAAGAAATTTTATCGTCATATTTTCAGCATAAAAAAGTTGACAATAGGCTGACCGACATAGTTCTGGCGAACAGTGCTATATACTCTGTTTGACAGCGCTTAAAGACATGTGTCAGATGTGTGTCTGCAAAAAGAGCTCATTTTGTGCACTGAGCTATCGCCAGTGGCAATAACAGAATACCGAGGCTGCAAAGCTGGGAAAAGGAGCAGCGAAGTCAAGGATTGACAGTTAATGACAGAACCTGTAGATTTCTTACTAAGACAGGCATCAGAGTTTTGAATTAAAGTTTCAATTTCCATTAAGAACATTATCGGTGGGCAATGATTGAGTAGTGCGGACAAACCAATTCATAAAACTATTCCAAACGTTCCCCACACAGACCAAAAAAACCGGGAAAACCCGGATAAATGGCAACACTATTTGAAGAATTGACACAAAATGCGAGGTACTGCGTTTTTCGTTCAACGGTGAGAACCACAAACAGCCGAATAGTTTCATAAAAAATTAAAAAGTATAGTTGATCTACTACAATATGTAACAAACCAGTTGCTAATATCAGGTGACAGCAGCCTAGTGATCAAATGCGTTTTAAAATGAATTAGAATGCAGAATAAAAATCGCATAGTAAACGCTTTAGTTAAAAAGTGATGCCAATTGTTTGCGTTAGTAGATATTCTCCAAGGCTGATTGACCTTCAATGTAGGCCGCGTTTTTGTTCGATTTAATGAGGAATTTGGGCCTTGTCCACTATAAGTATGCCCAACAAAAAATATTTTTGAATCTTACCGATAGCGGTTGTTTTTAAGACACTTTTATTGGCTTAAGCTCATGCGACGGACGAATTTTGAATAAACGTTGTAAAAGTACAAACTAACTAACTTTTGTGAACAAACGTCCTCCAAAACTTTATTTGACTGTCGAGTGTCGACTTATAACGCTTTCTAAGTGCGAAATAACCTACTAACAGTAGGACAGAAAAATTGCCTAAAACCTGGCAAATGCAATCACTTTTTTAATCAATTTAAATTCCATCAAAAATCCATTAAAAACCAAAACGCGGTGGCTCTTCAAACACACAAAAAAAATGTAAATTCCAGAACAAAATATATACAAGTGGGCATACAGGATAAATTTAAGACCGCCCGCCTGTCGCGATAAATCAGATTTTGCGTGAGCCTAGAAAATTAATGATTGGCAGGTGGTGAACTTCAAAAGCAAGTCGCCTGGCATTCAAGACGGAACCAACAAAAAAAAATGTGCACATGCCAAAAAATACACAAAAATTCAGTTAATTATTTCTTTTTTCCTCCTTCTTTTGTTCGCAACCGTCCATCGTCGTCGTCGTCAACCTCCTTTTTTTATTTTTTGTTTCTTCCTGTTTACTGGCATAAGTATGGCATCAGTCTCGTCTCGGAGTCTTTAATCAGCTACCGGCGCGCAAATGCAGATAATACATTTTCTCAACCGGAAATTATGTACACAAAACAGACAGAAAATAACGTTCCGAAGTGTTCCATGGCCTTCTTTTTCAGTTTTTCTTTTATATTTGACCTTTTGATGGTGTTGTGCGCGGAGTGTCGAGTCGATGCAGCGGCGGCATCCGATGACGTCAACAAAGGGTTCCTGCTCTTCGTCCATGGTCGTCTTTCTTGCGGATATATAAACTAAGCACTGCTAGGGGGAAGAAAAGGAACAAGGCGATAAGGAAGAACAAAAAAAAAAATATTTGCACCAGGTGTTATTAACCCTACCAACGCCAACCAAATGGCACTCGACTGATGTCGGTAGCTTAGTACAGTTGAAGGTGGTCAAGAATGCAGATCCTTGAAATACTTTCGGGTTGTTAAATCGATTGAAATTCTCTTTTAGCCGGTAGGGTATTTTGTTTTTGCCTTTTTCTTGTGCACATACTTTACAGCGTGACAGTGCCAAGGGGCAAGTTGTTGGCAAAATTCCACATGGTTAGTCATTTGTAAGACACAGTCTGTTACGAATGGCAACACCGGCCATTCGAGTGCCGTGCAAAATAATATTGTAAAAGAGAGTCTGACTTCAACCGCGAAGCAGGCGAGACGTTCTTGTCTCGACGCGAACAGGAGGTTAATAAATGTGGGGTTTTTTTTTATATATTTTCCCCACAGAAAAAAGCCGTACTTGTTTTATTTAAGTCGTGACGGAACATTATGGTCCTTCGAGCCGGATTAACAAAAAAATATAATATACCAGTGGAATGTGGAATTTAATAATTTAATTCAGTGCAAAAAAAGGATAAAACATGACAAACATATAGGAATACTATGCCATTGGAGGAATACAACACAGACAGAAATAAAGGAATACTGTGCCAGGAAGGCAAAACAAACAAACAAACAGGTAAAACTGGGATTCTTAGGTAAGAAAATACCCAAAGTTTATCTTTTAAAGTGGAATAAGCAATAAAATTTTATTTGAGACATGTGGGAGCATGCTCAGTAAAACAAAAGAAAAAAGATTATATAGGTACAGCTGCGCACACGACAGTAGTTGTACACGGGGAATTGATCGACCATACAGCATACACGCAGAGGTAGTTTTTTTTTTGTTTCTCTCTTTTCGTCGCTCTTTGGTTTACCTACCCCAGTAGGCTGCTAGATAAATTCGATTCAGACTATGGTAGGTTTTGTTTTATAGTAAAGTGACTGCCAAAGGAGAAGGTTGCGGCTTAAAAAGTAAAGGGAAAAATAGAAAAGAAACAACTAGCTAAACAACAAATTTGCAAAAAATAGGAGAAGAAAATGAAGAGAACAAAGGATAAAAAAGGTAATAAATATTATATTTCAAATAGTGAAAATTCGCATCATTGGGAAATGATTAACAAGGGAAATAAATCGGAATAATTCAAGAAGTGATGAGTTTAGTTCTGTGATATGTGTATGTGTCGCGACGGATCGGGTTTTAGGATTTATTGTGGTGATTAGTGCAGGTTCTCCTCGTTCTAGTTTTTTTTTTTTTTTTTTATTTTATTATTATTTTTTTTGCATACAATACACCACAGTGAGCGGATAGGAATATTTGTTGTTGTGTGTGAATTCACATACACACTACGCGAGCGGTTGCTCCAAGCGCAAAAGAATTTTTTTGTTGTTTTCATTCTCTTTTATTTCGTTCGTATATGCGGACGAAACTGGTTCTCAGGAGGGGAATTACAGTGGTGAATTTAGGCTATGTTGTTATGCACCATTCGACCGAGTGTATAATGAAACACACAAGAGGATTTCGTTCGTCTGCGTATACAGAGAACAGATGCGTGAACGGTTAATATGGGAGCGTAGGAGAGTTGTTTTTGCTTGTTTCTTCAGGCATACAGCAATAACATATTGTGTGCGGCGCGCCGCTGATTACTTGGGCAGCGCATTGGAATTCGTTACGGTTTTTAATGGATATGTGTGTACGGTCGCCACGATTTATATTTTTTTGTCTCAATTAGCACATAGGATTGGAACCTTAAAGAGAAAAAGGGGTTGGAAATAATTTGAACAGTGGCAGAAGGAATGCAAATTGTAGCTGAATTTTGAATATTTTTCCTCAGGAGGACCTGTGATAGGAAATTTTATTTTGGAATATTTTTCTTCAAGAGGACTTGGGATAGTTTCGGAGTTTTCGAATATTTTCCTTAGGAGGACCTGTGATAGGAAATTTTATTTTGGAATATTTTTCCTCAAGAAGACTTGGGATATTTTCGGAGTTTTTGAATATTTTCCTCAGGAGGACCTGTGATAGGAAATTTTATTTTGGAATATTTTTCCTCAAGAGGACTTGAGATAGGATTTTTATGGAATTTACCAAAAAGTAATTTAGCTCAAGAGGACTTGGGTTAGGTTGGGAAATTTTCTGGAAATATTTTCTTGGCAGGACTCAAGAAAGTTTCGGAATTTTTGGATATATTTATCAAGGGGACTTGAATGGAATTTTAGAAATATTTTTTTTTATTTTCAAGAGGACTTGAGGTAATATATGAAAGGGTGTTTAGCGTGAGCACATAGGTGCGTGGACCGCAAACACATTTGTATTAAGGAATATAATACTTAGTCAGGAGGCATTGGAAAAGTTTTCATGAAAACACGGATGGAGTGTTTAGCGTGAGCACAATTGCGATGCGTGGACCGCAAACACAAATAATACATAAGGAATAGTTCTCTTGAGGACTTGAGACTATTTCCAGAAATAATATATTAGGAATAGTTTCTCTTGAGGACTTGAGACAGTTTCCAGAAATTATAGAATTAAGAGTAGCTTCCCTTGGGGACTTGGGACTATTTACAGGAAATAATATATAAGGAATAGTTCTCTTGAGGACTTGAGACAGTTTCCAGAAATTATATAATTCAGAGTAGCTTCCCTTGGGGACTTGGGACTATTCACAGGAAATAATATAAGGAATTGTTCTCTTGAGGACTTGAGACAATTTCCAGGAATTTTATATAAATAGAAATAGTTTCTCTTGGGGACTTGAGGACAAATAGGAATAATTGTTAAGGGGGCTTGACAAATTTCCAGGATGGAAAAGGGAAGTGCAACTAAGCACAGGAGTGTGGTTTGTCTTCCAATAA